>JACAXG010000015.1:8110823-9314313 GCA_018881555.1 Amblyornis subalaris | reverse complement strand
AGGAAAGGAAAGGAAAGGAAAGGAAAGGAAAGGAAAGGAAAGGAAAGGAAAGGAAAGGAAAGGAAAGGAAAGGAAAGGAAAGGAAAGGAAAGGAATCTCTGATCCACACTTTCTGTTCTTGTTCATTGACAAGGGAAGGTGGAAGGACCTTGAGGGATCAGCTACACCTAAATGCATCTTCAGGTTTGCCAGTCCCTTTCTAGCAACAGCAGAACCTCTGTAGACAATCTATTCCATGGCTCAACTGTTGTCATCAGAGTATTTTCCTCAAGTTTATCTTAAATTTCCCTTGCTGCCTCTTAAGACCATTATTTCTAGAGCTGCTTGTGGTGAACAGAGGGAAAAATGCTATTTCCTCTCACAGGTTAAAGACTGTAAGATATCAAATTTAATAATCTCAAAGACATTTCCACTGAAAAAACCCAAACCAAAACAGACTCTCTAGAAACACCTGACAGAAGGAGAAATGAGCTCTCTTGGCAGGCTCTTGCTCTCTGGGCAAACCAAACACACGCAGTTAGAATTAGTCAGGGGTTGCAAAACTACTCCAAAGAATCCCCAAATCTCTCCACTTAGCCYGGAGGGTGTTTGGGTTTGCCCAAGGAGTTACAAACTGCCCCTAGGGCAGACAGTGTGCTTGGGAGCTGACTGCAGGGACAGGTGATCTGGTTACCTGGATGTTCCCTTCCTGTGAGACTGACCTGCCTGGGAATGTTAAACCAGGAACTTTTGTTATCAGAAACCAGCAGGAGCCCCAGCACAGCATTAAAGCAGAGTCATTGCCTCCAACTTGCAGTTTGAAATGGGAAAGAGCCTGACATTTCAGTTCAGATTTAGGATCAAAACTTCACAGAATCCCAGGATGGYTTGGGTTGGAAGGRACTCTAAAGACCATCCAGTTCCACCCCCTGCCGTGGGCAGGGACACCTTCCACTATTCCAGATTGCTCCCAGCCACACGCAACCTGGCCTTGGACACTTCCGGGGATGGRACATCCACAATTTCCCTGCAAAGTAACGGTCAGCAGGGTGTCATAATTACTTTTATAATCATTTCAGAAGAATTCAGAATTTGTTGCAGGACACAGAGTTCATTACCTCAAAAGCTGTGTGCRTAATAGTCTTACATTGAAACTCAAACCCACAGCATCATTGTAACAATGACAGCTTTTACTCTGGGTAGTATTTGTAGACAAACAATAAAATATAATGTTGAGAATCTTCAACATTTTTCCTAAACTTTACAAATTATGAATTATGATTTATGTTCTACACCTTACTTCTGTCACTGAGATCAATTTTGTGTTATAATTTCTAGAAGGTGCCTGGTTCAGGGATTCTTAAAATATGAACCACATTTGAAAAGGAATCTTGAAGTAGCTTTGTCACTTCTCATCGAGCCAATGACTGAACAAAACACAATGCAAAGGGGAAGTGAGTGAGCTGGCAGAAATTACCATCAAGGTTTTATATAGGAAAATACAGAACATTTACAAAATAAAATATTATTTCACATAAGTGATCTGGCTAATTTTAATAAAATGTGTGTGTGCTTTAAATAAATAATAAAGTCTTTATAGGCTGGTAACACTCGAACCACTGAACAGACCATGCTGTGTAACTTTCTTTCCAGACTAGAGAAGCATTTCAGAATTCTCTTAGCCCAGTGCATTGGGAAAGATGAGTGACGAGGCAACTTCACAGTGGTCCAGACTCAGAGAGTTTTGGTTTGTTACCTTGGTGTTGTTTTGAGTCGATGGCAACAAAATCAGTCTTGTGCAAGYGTTTTAGAGAGAGAATTACGGGTATAATTCAGGAATTAGGTGCTTTGTAGGGTGGAGTTAAACTTCAAAGGCTGTGAAATAAAGACCAGTCATCACTACACCTCACAGCTGTCCTTCTATTGTAATTAAATAGGACATTAATTTCCAAGTGTTATGACATTTAATCAGCTGTATAAAAATAATAATAGTAATAAGAACGATAAGCATCATCACCAAAGTTATTATGAGAACGAGCCGAGATCCCATGCCCAGTGTTTCTAAAAGTTGTTACAGACAACTCRTTCCAGAGTGTAAGTACTGTACAAAATCTTTTCTTGGAACATATCCTGATAAATTTCTTTCTTTAAAGAGAATTTTTGCAAAGAATCCCACAGTTTCTACCCACTAAATGAAGCACCATCCTCTGCCATTGTATTGCATCTATTTATTCCTATAAAGATGTAAAACATTTGTTTTTATTTTTAGTCAGGAYACATTTATGAAAAATTGTCATTTCGCACCATATTATAGGGGGCAAACCAAGTAAAGGGATGGCAAATGATTCATAACAAGGCATAAATAATATTGAGCTGCAGACCCCAAATAAGATTCTTGACCTTTATTCTCTGATTTTTACACCACTTTCCTTTCCCACATAAGAAACTGCCTTAGATATATCTATTCCTTTCTTCTGTAGCACAGGAATKATATAAACTGTCCTTCAATAAACGGGTGTTTTAAACCCTATCCTCCAGGCCTTTGGAGAAAACACTAAAACAATGAAAATACGACAGAAAGGAAAAAAGTAAAAGAAAAAAAAGGTAAAAGAAAAAAAGTAAAAGAAAAAAAAGGTGCATGTTTTGAAATATTTAGGATGAGAAACAACGGATGAGTCCATGGACCTCAGCAGTTCCTACTGCAGGTTTTGTATCTTTTCCTTGTGCATTCCCCAATCTCACACCTTAGGTAATTCTTACAGTTGGTTATTTGCAGCAAATTTCTTTTGTTGTGAGGTTTTGCCTGTTTGTTTTTCAGTGAGCCACTTCCAACAAGCCCAAAAACCRCCAGTGAAATCCTTCCTGCTGCTTAGGAAAACCTCGTTGGGCTATCAGGAAGAGTTCTTGGAAAAGGAAGGTGTCCGTTACCTTCCAACCACATTTCGTAAGGAAGGATAAAAACAGCAATGGAGAAGGACCATTAGAAGAAATCGTCAGATTTGAATGCAGAGGTACAACGTAAACTAATGCCTGAATTCCAGGAGCCACYCTGCCATTGAGAAAATTCACTCCCAGGAAAAAGGAAAGGAATGCAGTSACAAGGAGCCGCAAGTATTTCCCAGCTTGGTCCATGTAATCAACCAAAAATGCTGCTGCATATTCTGCAAACAAGTCCATCCCTCCCTCGGGTATCCTGGCACATCCCCTCGTTCAAGCCCTTGGGCAGGAACAGGGCCTGGCAGGAAGGAGGTGCCTTCACGAAAAAGAGGCTATTTTCAATTATTTTAAAGAACAGCCAATTAACCTCCCTTTCATATATTCTTGCCAAATAGTGACAGTAAGGAATTTTCTTGTGAACTCGGTCTTATCTTCAAGGCTACTAATTTGGCAAAACAATTACTTCCAACCTCTTCCTAACACTCCCCAATTAACCAATTTTTTCTTGTATTCTCATGTACATAACAGCCAAAAGGGAGYCCTACCAGCAGGAGCATTTTTACTGGATGTTATGTGCCATTTCCCACACTTTGCACTGGTGCTATATTTGTTATTTAGAACAAGCCCAGATTGTTCCTGGAACTGTGCCTATAGAAACTCCTGCTGTAATGTGTTTATATGATCTATAATTACAGGCAAGCTGCAACCTGTCCACAGCCACTGCAGAACAAGCTGCATTATCAAACACATGAGCCATTCCCTGCATTAACTATTCCATCTGATAAATTCCCTTTCTTCAGCAGCTAATGCCAGAGATGTTAAAAGAACACAGGTTGCATTTTTGAGCTTCAGAAGAAAAGAAGGTCAATATTCCAAGGCAGTTAAAGGACATTCAGAACTACTGAATCCACCCCAACCAACAGGGATGTCAAGGCACTAGGCTGGAGATTAGRCCGAGATTAGTTAATGTCACATATTTGCATTTGAAAATGCCTGTCAAAAACCACAAACGAGATGTAGGAACAACCATGGTCCTCACCTGCCAACAGAGCTTCAAGCAGCTGAGCCTGTGTACACAAATATAAACTGTAAAATCTGGTTACAATCCTAGCAAACAACAGATTATTATAGGTTTTGATCTAAATACTGTGTCAMATAATTAGGACAGTCTCAATATCTTTTATATACCTTTATAAAAACCTTTATAGAAATAACATTTTAGTTAAACAGAGGAGTGGAGTTGAAARGTTTAATTATTAGAATTATTTTGATGTACTTCAAATATAGACCTTAATACCTTTTCATACCCAATATTTTATATTTTTCTGACATCAAACATCTAAACAACTATTTCCTCAATAAAAAGTGTAAATACACGCCAGTAATTTTCTKTCCATTCGTTCTGATTCAAGGCAGCAAGTTATCAAGAAGAATTTTTAAATCATAATGRTACTTATAAATACTTTTAAATATCTCTTTCATATGTGATGTCTGAGACAGATTTATAAAATCTTCCATACTATCTCGTCTTCTGCTTATATGCCATTGTCTAACCTGTTGCTCTGTGTGCACCATCACAACTCAGATAAAARGGGTTCTGATGGTATTTYTGGATATTCATTCCCATTAACAGARGAGTCGAGCCAGAATAYRATATGTAAACCACTGCACCCAGAGTGGAGGGGGACAGGCAGGGCAGGGGCTGGTAGGGTGGTTTGCCATTTTATTTTATTTTATTTTATTTTATTTTATTTTATTTTATTTTATTTTATTTTATTTTATTTTATTTGCAAATTTTATTTTGCATGCCATCCAAACCTAAAAGATGAATTTTGCAATTATGAAATGGATGTGGTCAAAGGACCACCAGCACAGCTGGTCCCACTGAAATGAGGTGCAGATGGCAAAAATCTTGCAGCAGCAATCCTACAAGATTTGGTAGGAAAACTACACAATTTGCCTCACCAACTCACCAAAGGCATTCCTGCAGATGTGGGGAAACAACTTCTGCTCCCTCACATCTGACAATTTCCCGTTTGTAACTCCAGCAATATTTTTTTTACGTGTGAATTAAATATTATTTTGTTGGTTTAGTCTTGCTCTATACTTATAATCAAGTGCAAGAAATAATTATACAGTATTTTGATATGGAGTTCCCGTTGTGTTTTGTGTTTTCTATTACATCATGACATTATTAAAGGTTATACAAGAAGTTAACACATGCTGGTATCACTGACACAGAGGAAGAAGGAGGAAGTAAAGAAAAAGTACCTTCCTGAGGTCACTGTGATTGTAAGGGCATTACAGACATGTCTGACATTTAATCTCCCATGGGGAAATTCCCAAAGAATTGCACAGTAGTACCTCAATTCCGAGCTCTTACAGCTCTAGCTCTTCCTTCCAAACTCTCTGCAGATACAAAAAGCTACACAATGCTTTAGTCAGGAACATAACTCCACTGTAGACCTCATTTTTTTTTTAATTAAAGCTTTCTACAGCTGCCTGGTGTTCCTTTGAAGGAAGTCTGTCTTGAATTTAATGACATTTGAATCAATAGAGGATGTATAATGTATGTCATTTCACTAGAAAATGTTACTTAATTAAAAATACACCCAATTATCTCGTGATGGCAGGAATTTCTGTTTACAAACATGGCTAATACTGTATATGTAATATATTTAGGTTTATTCTAAACATTAATAACATCCCAATATGTAAAGTATTATAAGCCATTCCTACACAAACCCCACTGTCTGAGTGTGCCAGGTGGTGTGACAGACCCATCGTTGCAATGGTCAGATGGTGTGGGGGTAATTTCCCCTGCTGGTTCAGTGTCAAACCAGCACATATTTCAGGTGTACACACCAATCCCAGAACTGCTGGAAATGTTACACAGGGATGAAAAACAGGGAAGTCCCAAGAGTCTGGCACTCCAGAGCAGAGTTCGCTACTATCCCTCCCACCCAGAGCCCTCCCAAGGCAGGAGAATCCCTGGAAAGAGCGATCCTGCCCTGCCCCTGCCCACTGCTGCAGCCAAGGCATCTCCATGGAAACTGCTGCCTGCCTTTCATCCCCGCTCCCTGGCACCTCAACAGGAACAACTGTATTTATTTCCACAAGTGCTTTCTGGCACACGGGGATTAAGGGAAGCTCTGAGACTGGCAGATCTGGTCACAGGAGAGGAGTTGTTCCACTCCCCACTGGTGCAAGCCCCAGGCAGCAGCAGGGGGGAAGCGCCGAGATCAGCACCAAGTGCAGGGGGGTCTGGGGGCACCAGCTACTCCAAAATATGAGGGAAGCAATTCCAGGCCTTAAATACTAACTCTCCATACACTTACTTCCACTAGAAATGGATCCCTGAAGAACTGCTGAGACCCCTGAAGATCTTGCTGCCCAATGCAGCACTGCATGCCACTCTTCAGTGCCAGAATAATCCCTGCTCAGTTTCCTGCTTGGACACTGTCAGGAGAAGCTGAGTTTGAACTTCACTGCACGGTGGTGACTCTGGGATCTACAGGGCACAATAACTGCATAAACTTAACAGAAATTCAGAAGTTAAACTTAACCTGAGTTCTGGAGCAGACGCACCCACTGCGTGAGGACAACTCTCCCACGCCCAAGCATTCAGCAGATTTTCACCTGAGATTTAGGACATCTGAAGACTTGGGAAGTGCCCTCAGAGGTCAAAGCATTTGGCATAGAACAAAAGAGTTTGTGAGAAGACAAACAAGAAACGAGTGTCCTCCCCAGAGAGCTGGGGGCTCCTGCAGGCAGTGGCCACTGCAGGTCTCTGAGCTTGCCTCTGGCTGACCGGGAAATCCTCTCGGAAGAAGGTCCACTGGGATGCTGAAAGCCRAGGACAGGGCTTGTTCCAGGGAGAGCAGGCCATTCCTCACAGCTCTGGCAGCGGGTGGTGTGTAGCGACAAAAGAATTCACACTGACATGGAGACCTCAGGCAGGTGCAAAAGGAGGGGCGTTTGTTGCAAAAATCTGGCCTTTTTAAGCCGTTAGTCTGTTATTAGTTTACACACTTTTAAGGCACAACAAAGTAAGTTTAAYCAACCACCATGCACCACCATGTGAACACGCGATGGTTATAGAACTTGTTTTCTTGGCTCTAATTCGGCTGAGTCTCCTTCCCACAGTCCTTTTTCTGCTTAGGCTAAGTAACAGGCCTGAGCCATGATTTTACAAGGCCTTCCTTTACAGGGCTTTGCTTACAGGTGACAGTGGTGTCTGTGGAGCGCTYCAGGAGCTCTGCACGTCTCACCTACATGTCCTCAACGCTCCACTCGTACGCGAGCTCCTGCACAGCCTTCTTGTTGGCAAYGCGGGCAAAGCGCTGCTGCTCCAACCCGCTGGACCTGTCCACACCGTCCCAGCGATGCCCGGGCCAGATGTTAAACCTGTTGAGGGGAGGTGCTGGTCCCTTGTACCTGGGTTTTTCTTCTTCCTTGTTCTCCTTGGCCTTCCTCTTCTTAATGAGAGCAGCCACGGGGTCCCCTTCCCTCTCCTGTTCCCTCAGCATTCGATCCAGGTCCTGCTCACGGATGTAACGGGCCAAGGGCTTCTGCATCTCCTTGATCGCATCCTCCACGTTCTGCTGCCGCTGCCTCTCCTGTGCCAGCCCTTTTCCCCACTCGGCATACTGCTCTTCTCTCTTGGACTCTGCCTCAGCCTTCAGCTTCTGCTCCAGCTGCTRCTGTGCCAGGTTTCTCTTGCGGCCGGACTTGTCTCGGAACACGGTCTGAGTGTTCCGGGATTCCTCTTCCAGGTGCTTGGTGCTYCTCTCRTGCTTCCGKAGCTCCCGCTTCTCCCTCCGCAGCACATCGGCYGACRCTGGGCCASCTTTGCCCCCGGATGACATCGTGTTTGCCYYCTTGGGAGAGCCCTTGGCGTCCCGGCGATGCGGGGAGTGCTCCGGGGGRCTCSGGGACCCGTGCTGGTCCTTCCCAGCCGGTGAAGTCCGTCCTTTCGTTCGGCTCCTTTTCACACTCGGGGACCCCAGCTTCTCTCTCCAAGGTGACAAATCCTGACGCTGCCGCCGGGGAGGTGATGAATCTGGGGTGTCATGGCACTGTCGTCTCCTGGGAGGGGATGGGTCAGGGGTGTTGTGACGCTGTCGCCAGGGAGGGGATGCATCTGGGGTGTTGTGACGCTGTTTCCTGGGAGGGKATGGATYGGGGGTGCCATGACTCCGTCTCGYGGGASGRGAYGGATCTGGGGTGTYGTGASGCTGCCGCCGCGGGGGAGAGAGGTCCAAGGAGCCGTTGTGTTTCCCTGCTGGGGGCGAGGGCTCTGGGGAGCCGTGGCGCTGCCGCCTCRTAGCAGACTTAGCWGATCCTGAAATATCYGAACTCTGGGAGTCCTCATTCTGGTCTCCTAAAAGTTTCCATTTGGAGTTTGTTCGGAATTCCTCCATGAGCTTCACTTCATCGGGGCGTTCATCAATGAACTCTGCCACCACGGGCATGTCTCCTTCRTCCTCCTCCTCCTCCTCCTTGTCCGGGGCGGCGATGATGCTGTTCCAGCTCACGTCRTCATCCACGATCTGCATCCTAGSTCAGTCRGTAGAGCTTAATCTCAGGGTTRTGGGTTCGAGCCCCACACTGGGCGCCAAAATATGTGCTGGTTTGACTGTGAACCAGCAGGGGAAATTACCCCCACACAAAATACCTCGAGAGATTTTAGGTCAAAATTACAATTTCAATRAAAGGGGTTAAAATAAATGCAGKAATACAGAAACACCGGCCTAAACAAACCAACAGAGTCACAGTACAACCTGACACCCCGTTGACCAGGGTGGTAGCTGTGTAGTCCAGTTAGGCACTGGTCCTGTAGGAAGGCCTGGTAGTCCAGTCCCGGTAGCCCAGTCCAGTAGAGCAGTGGAGTGGAGTGAAGTCCAGTGGAGTGGAGTCCAGTCCAGAGGAGCGGAGTAGCTGAGTCCAGTTCCGAGGAGTGGAGTGGAGTCCAGTCGAGTCGAGTCGAGGGTCTTTTCTCCCATCCCAAACCCTTGTTTTATGCTGTGTTTCTCAGCTGGCACCTCCCCCAGGGGCGGGGAGTTCCACAATGGAAGAGGATCTTCCCGATGTTCTATTGGTTGCTTCGGCAATGAGCTCGGATGATTCTCATTGTTTCTGAGCTCGGATGAGCCTTGTGGCTTCTGATATTCTATTTCAATGAGCTCGGATGATTCTCCTGGTTTTCTGACATTCTGTTTTTACCAAGTCCAGTAACGGGCCATTAATCAGGATGGGTGGTGCTAATGGGCCACTAGCTGAGATCAGATAATCAGGATGGGTGGTGCTTGCTGTCSTCAGAGTGCTTATCTCAGTTGAGATAAGGAGTCCCTCAGGGAGCAGGTGTGAAACTGTGAATTTATCCAGCTTTTGTGAGTGGTAATAGAATATATGGCTAACCCGGGACAAGTAGGAAGTGCAGAATTCCAAGTCCTCACAGTAAACAATCCCTCCTCATGTCAGAGGCTCCAGGCAAAGCTGATCCAGCTCATCCCAGAGGCTTCAGCTGGGGGACTTTTGATGTCCCTTTTGCTATGATGTGTAAATACGTAAATATAAATGCATGTATGAGTGAATATGAATTAATAAAATATTTTAGGCAAATTATTTTCTGCAATATTCCTTTCTCCCCAGTAGAAGCTCCTGGAGCATGATCCTCTCACAGCCGTGTTCCGAGTGTTCTCAAACCCGAGGGGGCCCATTGTGCCCTCAGCCACAAGGCTGTAAATACTGAGTAACTGCCCTGCAGTTAAGGGAATTACTCCCCTCAGAAAAACTGAAGYGAAGGATTTTTYCCTTCTCCTTCACAGTGGCAACTGAATTTCACGGATCCAGTGAAGAAGGGGAACYCTTTCTGATTAGATTTTATGCCAGGAATACAAATGTCGTGTTCTCCTGGTCTACCCAGAGTCACTAACACTACACTACAGCTGATCAATGTCCTGCAGGAACAAGAAACAAACACAAATCCCACCTCCCACATTCCTGCACACCAGCAKCTCAGCAGCGCCAAAGCCATCCTGACTTCTTGGAATAACTCTGCTCTCCTCAGAGGGCTCCCAGGGACAGGGCAGCGAGTGCTGGCCTTTGTGCGAAGGCACGTTGAGATGGAAGGTCATTGGAGATAATTCTGCTTATGAAGACGGCTGTTGCTTTGAGTCAACCAATCTTATAATTATGYGTTTCTCTTCAGGTGGAATTTTGGATGTTATTTTCTTTGATATCTTTATGACTCATGCTTCAGTTGAGCAAAGCAAGCTTCAATTTGCTAATGCAAGTGTGTACAAATTTGAAACTGGTTAGGTTGGGTGTGCCTGCCTATAGAAACACAGATTTTCTTAGAATTTTCAATGAATGTTACTGGTGCAAAATGATCTGGCTACATCTTAGTTGAATTTCATAGTTTGAATACCATCCTTTAAAAGTTAATTCAACTGGGTAGTTGCTGAGGTTCAGGACAGGAAAACTGCATTAATTATGGAAAAACCAGTGAGTGAGTTAGAAGTTGACTATCTTGATCAGGTCACAGAAGTTATACAACCAGTTGGCATCACTTCACATCTGCTGTACATGCAGGCCTGCTTCCCTCACACAGCCTGTGGAAAGCAGGGGACAAATGAAATAGTTTTCATTCTCAATTAGAGAAAGTGAAGAAATTATTCTTTTCGTTTTCCTTCAGGCTGTAGCTCATCATTTGCAAAGCTTAGAGTGAACCCGCTCCCTCTCTACCCTTCTGCAAAGGCACAGGGGAGCACAACCCACAGCTCATTTCTGTTGTGATGGGGAACACTTCCATCGTTGCAGGGATTCACAGTCCATTTGATGTAGATATGATAGTACAAGTTAGACAAACTCACCAGCAGAGAGTAGTAGGTGCTCATGGCTCTGCTCCTGGCGTTTGGCTGGCACAGGAGACCTGTGTAGTGCAAGAGGAACTGCTCTGGTTCTGCTCTCAGCCAAACAAGGCATCAGCAAGGCCCAGAAGAAAGGAAGTTAAAAGGTAGTTTGATCCAAGCCCTCCGTGAAATCCTCCCACCCTCCCCACTCAGCTGGGACCATTACCAGCTCACGCTGCTGTGGTCAGCACAGCACAAAACACAAATTCAAGACTTCTTGAGGAATCTTACCAGCACACTGGGACTTTTGGGAAAAACTACAAAAATACAGTTTACATTTAAATGTAGGTAACTCTCCCCAGTACATTTCCTGGTACTGTAGAAGTCCTGATTTATCATACACCTGCAGTGTATTGTATGAGAAAAACAAGGCTTACAAATCAATATTTCAATGTACTAATACACTGCTTTGCAATATAGTTTGTTTATTATTTGTAAATGTACAAATATGTGAAAATTAATTGTACCATTTGCTTTCTCAAAATAAATATGTTTTTTCATCTACCAATCCAAATGTTTCCAAAGAACGGAGTGATTAATATCGTCTCTAAAACTGTGATTATGTCAATAAACATAAAGCAAGATATTGGACTAAGTATGACTCCAACTGTGAGTGATTTATGGTGATAAAAATACACAGATGCCATCTGTACCAACAGAAGAACACTCGTCACAAATTTGTCTTATGGTAACACTTCCCTCTCATTTATACTGAAACGAGCACTATTTCTTTTCCAATGGTACTGACAGTAAAATATGGCCACTTTTCAAGTGAGTAACCCAACAGCAGGAGAAATACACTGAAAACTATGAATTAAACTACTTCTTTGACTCACTCAAGGCCTTCAGGATGTCTCACTGAATGCTCACGAAGGATKAAGCCCAGTTTGCCAGCATAGCTCTGCTAACTCAGTAGCTGCTTCCACACTAATTGGTTTTTGGGGGGTAACATCCCTTACCTTTTGCAGAGAAAAATCAAAACAAAAGAATATCTCGACCAGAATGGCAAAAGCTTTAGGTTCAGAAACCAGCCTAAGTCATTAGTCTGACTTCATCAGTGTGTCTGATGCTTGCCAGCATCTTTGCCAGTTCAGCATTAAGCAAGAGGGCCATGGGGTATGCACCAGGGAAAGCAGGGCAGGCACTGAGCACTCAGTGATAAATATCAGTCAACTTCAAATGCTGACAGCGAGATCAAAAGAAAAGGAGAATTTAAATAAAATCTGCACACAGAGAGCTTCCAGTAGCAGCAGTTGCAGAAACAAAGATATGATACCCAAAGCATTATTAATTTCTAACCATGCACCAGATACTGAGATTTTGAGAGAGCTGAAGGGTTTCATCATAGTTATCACTTGTTACCAAGTGTAATAAACCCATGGCAAGTGCAGGGTCTGGCTGGTTCTCCCCTGAGGATGCACATGCAGCCCTGTGCTGCCTCTGCCTCGCATTCCCAGTCCTGCCCCAACTCTGACCCTCTCTGGATGTCCCGAGGAAGGGAGATTACAAACGCCCACAGCCTCTCAGAAATACTTTTTACAGCAGTGGCCCTAAAGTACCTCTGCCATGGGCTCTAAAATATGGCAAGAACGTAAATTAAAGTGCAAAGTAAAGCTGTATTTATTTCTGATTTTTGTTCTGTCACTGTGCTTCCACCCCCACTTCTGTCAGTGCTCCAACCCCGCAAAATTTCCTTTGTATCAGAAAACTGACAGATTTAGCTCCTGAACACTTCAAGCTACTTTGCTTGCTGAAATTTAGGAAAACAGAACAGCTGTCATTCAAACATACTTTGCAAGTAGCAAGCCTGTTCACTTTCTAATGTTTACTCCCCAAAAATCAACACTTCAATGACATGTCCTACTGACATCATAAACCCCACATTCCGATCTGACAGACATGTGGAACAAATATGTGCCAGAGCCTGGGGTTCCAGAGTCCTCTCACATCTGATGCTGGGAATATGTGTCATTACTTTTTCTTTACTGTTTTAAACTGTGCAGAGTTTTTTGGTCCCTCTTGGTCGGGTTATGACTTTACCTTCTTGGAGGGAAGACTTGAGGATAATTCCACCTGGAGCAATTCACTGCACAGGCACAGCCACAGGAATGGATAAGGAGCAACTTGCCACAAGCTGAATGGCTGAAGCTGCTTATTTCATGTAGATTTTATGGTTCTGGTGTCCTTCAGGACCACATTAGGATGCTACACTCAAATCCAAGACCTTTTTCCTCCTTAACAAGCTGTGAGATGAAGAAGCCTCCCCTGGGCAGTGAGCATTTGTTCATGAGCTCACTCGTTCATGATTTCACATCGCTGTGAAGGTCCTCACTAAATCTTCTAAAATGAAGTGCACTGAAAGCCACACATAATCCCATTTATCAAGGACTAGGGAAAGACACTGTTAAAACTCAGTTCTTGATGGCTTTTCCTTTAAGAAACCAACCAATTTTTAGATTCCATAGAAATGAAAAATAAACTCACTGTACTACACACCAGACAACCCCCAGAAGTTTCATTTCCATCATTTAAGCCTTGCTCCTCATTCTAGGGGGTGGATTTTTAATTCCAACTTTGATGCTGTTCTGTTCATTAGCAGATTTTCCATACCAGCCAAATGCCACTTATGTGCCAGCAAGACATGCAAAAGTAGCTGATCTGAAATTATTTTCCCTAAYGACATTTTCTTTCTGGATGCAAATAAAAATTGTGCCCGAACGTGTATCCATATAAYGCAATTACATGGTTTGATACAAATAGACAAAATAACTACAACCCTAAATTAAATAACTGCACATGAAAATTCCATGAAAATACAGTCCTGGTATTTAATATCCCTTGTTCACCTGTCAGCAGCCAGCATTAAGGGCATTTCTCTGCTGGTTTGTAAGTCAAAATAGTGCAATGTTCATTCTAAAGCAGTAAACACTCACTCTTAGCATGACTGACTGTGGATTTTTACTAGTTAATGTTAAATGCAAAAAACCCCAGGAAGCAGTAGACACTTCCCTATAAATGTGCCTATAAATACATTCTACTGATTAAGCAAAAGTTGTGTAATTTTTTATGCTGTCCATGCTGCAAAATGCTTTAATCTAAACTTTTTTCCTCTTGAGAAAAGTGATGGAAGCAATCTGCACTTATCAATACCCCCATCCCAAGAACAATACAGCAGGAATAAATGAAAAATGTGACTGAAGACAGGAAAAAAATGCTAATTTTACATTATTTGTTATAAATCTATGGAGATAAACTGCATCCACTTACCAACAGTTTTYACACTTTCATACCTCCAAATTAATAGGAGAACATGTCCTAAACATCTCTGTGTTCAAGGCCAACTTGGATGGGGCTTGGGGCAACGTGGGATAGTGGAAGGTGTCTCTGCCCATGGCAAGGGGTGGAATGAGATGAGTTTTAAGGTCCTTTCCAATCCAAACCATTCTGGATTTCCGAGATTCCATMCAGGAAAGAACAGACACATGAAAATAAACATCCCACTGTCATTTGGGTATAAAAGAACTCATAGCATGAAGAATAACCAAGGTTAACAAAGAGTTTGTTTCTGTCTTCCAAAAAAGCAGAACAAAGGCAATCATTTGACAAGCTATAAAGTCCCATTATGGTGCTCGTTGGGGGTACCTAATTCTGTGCTGTTAACAAATTTTGTGCCCGTTTTACATCAGCTTGCACCACTCTCTCACCTCACAGCTCCTAAAGCCTTCACCTTTTATCCACCAGTGGACGCTCTTCGCGCTTCTGTTTAAAACCTGACAATTTTCATTTAATTGAAAGAAAAATGCCTAATCAAAGCCCCGGCRCAGCAGTGACTGTGACATATGGCTCCCCAGCTGGGAACGGGCCTGACCAACGCGGCAGTGACTGCAGAGACAGGGACAAACAGCCCCATCAAACACCCCTTCAGCAGGGACAGGTGCTCTGGGAGGGAAGCCAAAAGCCCAGGCTTCAAACACCCACTTTCTGAGCAAAACCAAGCGAAGGCAGCAGGTATTGTTCCCCTGTTTTACAAATGAGGTTACTGGGAGGTTGGACGAGAACCCTTTTGGAAGCAGCTGGGAAGGAATCCGTGTGTTTGGTGTGACAAACCCCATTTTCATCCTCTAAATGACAGAAAAATCCTYGTCCCAGCGTGTGGCTGGGGTTGTGTGGGGCACACAGACACTGCCACCTCCACCACCAGCCTCGGGGTGAATATTTGGCTTATCACAAACTGTGGCAGGTTTTCTGAGAACCTTTGGCTCAGGGGGACTTGCCTCTGTCCCCRTGGTTTTGTTGGGATTGAGACAACACCGTGATGCCGTTTCCCTCAGGGTTCAATGAAAGCAGACCTGTTGTTAGGAAATAGGGCAAGGGGAGGGTAGAGAGGAACGTGGAGCTGAAGATGGAAGTGTCATTAAGAGAACACATCAAATTGAGGGTCCTTGTGTGGGGGAAATAGCAGAGGGCAGGGACAGAATGGGTGAGGGAGAATGAGACTGAGCCCTGCAACAAGGAGTGTCCAAAAACCAAACCATGTGCAGATTAATGCAGGCAGGCTGGAAGAGAAAACWGCGTGGGCAAGGTGGGGGAAAAGGATGTGCTGGATTGCTGGGACAATGAGAGAAAAAGGAAGGAGCAAAGGACAGTAATAAAGAGGAGAAGGAATTGCAGCTCAGTAGATCCTGATTTGTGTGAGTACACAGAAACCAGCCCAAAGAAGCCACAAAGATGTTAGAATTTGGAATTATGTTTTAAAAATTAATCTGACCTTCAAAAGTAAGTTTAAAAATAATTACAAGGATCATACTCTCCCAGACACTCAAAATCTATAAAACACACCCAAATTACTTTCATTAAATATATGTCCTAAAGTCAATCTTGGTGGGATTATTTGAATTTGCAGAACCAGGATTTCTGCCTTTGAATGTATATAAAACCTCCAAGTGTCTGAGTAGACACGTACAAATTCAGTCCCGGAGCAAATGCTGAGTGTCCTGGACATTTACAACACTCTTTCACCTCGAGTTTCCAGACACAAGACGTCCAAAGCGCTGTAGGAGCTGCTGGAGTCAGGGATCCATCGCATCCCGTGGGAAAGCTGATTTCCATGGGTGACGTCAGAATCGCCGCGGGTAGGAAAGTGAGAGAACAGCTCTCTCTGCTGGTGCTTGCCTGGAAAAGTAGTGCTGGAGTGGTTCTGGATCCAAAGCTGGAATTAGAAATACATCCAGGATAATAAACTATATCGCAAGCTCCRAGTTGCCAGAGGCAGCTCCCGCTTTGTTCAGCTGCGGCGTCTGGGATCCGCCAGTTCTTCTGCTGACCAGTGGCTACAGAGGAGCAGAGTTTGGGCAAATGCTGGTGTTAAAATGCTCTCAGAAGCTCTCAGTGCGAGCAGGCTGGCGTTTGCTGGGATGAGCACCCCCCAAAGAACTTTGAAAACCAAGCAAGAAGAAATAGGATTTGTGCTGTACCTTCAGGGGTAGGAGATGACTCATTTAAGGAAACACCAKCAGCAGCGAGAGAGGCAGCTCTTGGCATAATTTTCTGCTCCAAATAAGCATCTCTGGATGACTGGAAGGATTCCTGCTKTATGTTTTTTTTTCAAAAAGTGATTGAGAACAGTTCAGCAACTAAATTTTAACTAAATGCTGAGAGCATCCTGTGGTCCAGGAGAAGATAAAAGCTAAAGCACAACCAAACCTCTCTGCTGGTTTTGGTTCTTTGCTTTGCAAGTGCAGGACACAGAGATGTGTTCACCATCCTTAAGGAAGCAAAGAGACTCTGACATGGAAAAGTCTGTTGAATTCTCCGTACTTTAGGATTGATTGGATTATAAACCAAATAAACTCACTTTGAACAAAGCCTTGGATAAGCACATCATCAAATGTGGAATAACTACATCAAATGAAATTATGACTTCACTGATTCCAGTTTCTTTTTCTATAGGGCTTTCATGCTCATATGAGCTAAATATATTGCTTAATACATTTTCTTTTAATAWAAAACCATGGCAATATTTTAACAATTTTGCATGCAAGCATTCRTATTAAAGTATTATGCGTTTCATATGTAGCATAGAAGGAATAAAAATAGTGCAAATTTGTGCTACTTCTACATAAGGGATAGAGTATTTGTAGGATTTATTAAGGCTGTAATTATCAAATCTCAGAGAAAGTTAAATTTTCAACTGTCATTCATTTGTGGAATGTGAGCTCCCATTGCCTACAGGTAGCACACAGAGAAGTGTTTATTTTGGGACAGCTATAAAGAGAATTTGTTGTTCTTTCTAAATGCTAACATAATACAAAATATGCATTTCTGCAAATGAAACTRTTTTTTATGTCATGTTACAATAAAATCAAGACACACATTGTGAACAAGACTTTCAGACCAATTAGGCATACAATTACATGTGCAGGAGGCATGCACAATTGTGCAGCTAATTTGTGCATGAAATTACTTTGATTGCACATCCTAATTGGATAAATGTGTGTGCAAATGCCAGYAGTCATTGGTGCCACAATTATCCAATGCACATCCATAGTCATGGCAACTGCCTGCATAAATGAGATGCAGTCTTGCATACCTAACTGGGCKTGGGATTTCATCAGAAATCCTCTTTATTTTCTCCTACCAGCTCGCTTGGACACGAGATTTTTGGAAATTTCACACTTGTTTCCTATCCAGATGAGCCAAAGTGGTGGACACGAGCATTGCCAAGGAATCTCATTGTTCGGTGAACAAGGAGAGGAAAAGCTGGGAGTTCTTGTGTAGAGATGCAGCACCTTCAGCCTGCCTTTGGTAAGGATATCAACCATCCCTGTACACTTCACCTCAATGGTTACAGTCTTCAATATTAGAATTTAAATAAATTCTTCCATTTGAAAGCAATGGAATTAAAATACATATCCATACGTACAAGCAGTGGCCCAATCCTGAATGAATCCCTAAAAGAAACAGTTGTTTACAGTATTTCTTTCCAATTTRAAGAGCTCTCTAAACATACAGTGATATATAGAATAATGCCTTTCGATAAGAAGTGGCTGTTCAAAGCAGTCTGGTGGGGTTTGAAACTCARTGGGAGAAAGGTTCCATAAGGTCCTCTACAGCCCTGGAAAATCCTCATCTAAACAGATACTGAGCAGCTAAGGAAAAGGCTGAAATTGATGCAAATTCAGTGTTATCAACCCACCAAGAGAACCAAATCAAGTGCTTACAAAGCACTCTCAGGAATTTTAAGGGTTTTCTTCAGCCACGTGAGCTTATTTTGCTAGCAGAAGGTGTGTTATTATGAGTCTATCTTATAAATGAGTGAAACCCCTTCCTCCCTCAATTGTTGTCTTCAATTCTGGTCACACTCTTGCCAATAAAAAAGGTACAGAACAGACCAAAGTGTTCTAGAGAAGAGCAACAAAAAYGATCAAAGCTATGAAAAAACCAGGAGTGAAAAATAGGACATTTTTCTTTAGTCAAGGTGAGTAAGAGAAGACATGATAGAGTTAAAATAGTGAACATTTAAAAAGGCAAATTAAGTGTTTACTCTCCCAACAGGCAGAAAATTGAAGTATATTTATATCTAGTAAACCCCACTCTTCTTTAAACTAAGATATAAATAATCTGTGAAATGAATTGCCAACAAAAAGCACAAGAAACAAGGATCTTATCAATATGAACATGGAACTACACATCTCTATAAAAATTGCTACTATCTGCAGTTGTAACAACTAACGTTCAGGAAGGTTTTAGTTCTTTTCCCCAAATCAAAAATCCTACATCTCTTCCAGCTAATAATTTTGGCTAGAAAACCCCCTGGTGATGCCCAGACCTGACGTGTTTCTGTGGCAAGCTGAGTTGTGGTCTCCTCAGTCTGTCCTTGCAAGGAACCTGCCCCACCCTGCCCTTTGTTTCACTGTCTTCTGGCTTTCCAAAATGCTTTTGGAAATAATGTTATTTCTGAGCCAAGACAGAAGTGAACTTTGTAAATTGTATAAGGTCTGACTCGTGCAGGAGCACCTTCATTTTTTGTTTTGTGTCTCTTSAATATTTCTCTTTCCAGGTGGCCACTAGGCACAGAGTTTCAAAGCAGGGTGAAGATCCCTGTCCTGCTGCTTAGACCTGAGTTACAAGCACCCTCCCAAACATTTACTCGGTTTTCCCTCCCACGCACGGTTTTACTTCAACAGTTTTTGCCTTAACTTGAAAACTCTTCATTTGATGGGTTGTGCAGTGGTAAATCTGACACCCAGGACACCTAAATCTGATGTGATTTCGGGCAGGTCACAGGCTCCTTGTGGAGTTTTGTTTCCCCCCAATGGGGCATCAGCCCTGTTTATGAGGTTTACAAGCGTGCACCACCCGTGCCAGCAGCAGCGTTACAGAAACACTATCAAACTAACAAACGAGGCCATGGATTAAGCTCCATAATGTTGGAAGGAGGTGGGAGAGGAGATACTTGGATTTTGATAGCTTTTATATCATAATAAAGATGGAGGCAYGGCAGTTTTGGAACTTGTTGATATGCATGGAACTCCAGAAGCTGCTGTTCTTCCACTGCAGCGCATCTGTCATGGCTATTCTGTTCCAGGACATAGAAAAATGATTCAGCAGAAATTGAAGTTCCTCATTTCTATGCTGCAAGGGCTCATATTCATTTTCAGGGCAGTTCAGAGGCTCAGAAAGATAGTTATTGTTAGCAYGCAGCATCCCTGGCCCCCGAGATGCCCTGCTGAGGACACTCSATCAAGGAAATCACAGCTCTCCTGCTCGGCTGTAAGTGATGCCCTGCTGTCCTCACAGCCTATTACATTGCCCCTGGAAAATGTGTCCCTTGTCACTTGGGGAATTCGGAATTTTCAGCTGTTTGCTGCCATCAGGTGTAACACAGCTCTCCTTTTTTCTGCAGATGGCAGTRTTCTCTACGTACAGGGGAGGAGGAGGACTCTAAAATGGTCTGTTACATCTCAAAGAGCCTTTGAAAGTGTTCCAAATTCTTATATTTTTACTCAAAAATCCGTGTATTACAACTACTATCCAGTTCTAGCAGAAGTAGGAAAGAAAAAAATTAATTTCTCCAACACAGATTACAAAAAACTTGTGGTTTGGGTTTTTTTTGTTCGTTTGTTTAAATAATCTAACATTCCTCGCRTGGAAATAATGTGAAACAATAGATGCAGTTAAAGTAGATGTCACAGACAGATCTTGTGATTATTTACAACTAGAGCTGCAGTCTTTGGTTTTTTTTTTTAATTTTGAACTKCAGAAGTGCTTGTACAGAAAAGGCAAACCAAGCACCTGGGGTTCCAGCATTATGTTTTGAGTCAAAAAGATCAAGAGCAGGGACAATGTGAAAGGAAAATGGCACAACTGACACTGGCCAACTGCAATCCCTATYCCCCCATTGTTTCACATTCAGAGCACTTTGTCTTTCTCTCTGAGTTTCAGCCCTGAGCCATAATTTTTTATGTATCCAGCTTCAGGTCTGACAACATTTCAGCATTTGAATTTTTTTCCTCTGGAAATACACATTAAGTGGTCCAAAATGACATAACAGTCCTCAGAGCCAAAAGTCATCTTCAGCACCAGATAAAAACTGCTAAAAAYATGAATCCAATAAATGATCTAAATGCCTATTTCTCTTACATTCCAGTTTCAGCAGAGCTTGCTTCTTTTGGAGAGCTCAGTGGCAGGACAAGAAGGAGAGGAGAGGGCTGTGTTTCAGTTTAGCTTCACTTCAGTGACTCCTGGTTCTCATTTAACATCAAATCTCTTTCAGTGCTGCTCAGTTTCTTGCACTCTTTTATGTCCATCAGCTCTTCCCCAGTCTAAGTAAAAACAGTTTTGTAGGTTGTTAGAAAAGAGATTAAATCACCTCAGCAAATGGTTTGGGCGTTTTCCCTTCAACCCCTCCARTTTCTCCTGGGACTCCTCTGTCTGGGGGCTCTATTCTTTTTACTTTGCAGGAATTTAACCAATTAAAACACAGGTCTGTAATCACAGCAATAATAACCAAAACTTACCACACACTTTTAACTTTAAGAACAGAAATTCACTTTACATGAGCTGCTCTGATTTCCATAWTGTAGCCACAGAATTTCAGTCTTTAACTCCTGAAGTTTGTTACTGCCTTGCTGGGCTCTCCTACTTTACAGTAAGGCAAAATTCAGATTTTGAGGACTTTTTAAAAAAAGCCACCACTTTCCCTGCTTGCTTTCTTCACAGTTTTCAGTGATGAGATTACTTTGCTGCAGGTTCCAGTCCTTGCTGTGTTTGCATTAAAGGGGCTTTAGCAAACCAACCTTGATCCAATGAAGTTATTTGTAGACAAACAGTTTATCCTATTAAGTTCTTTTTCAGATGTACAGGTGTTTCCCCAGCCTGRCTTGTATTTGAAGCTCTTCCCCACATCCTGTAAGTTCCTCAGCACTGTTTACAACTTAAATACCAGAATTAATGAGAACACACTGCAGAATCAAAAATTAAACCTCACTGGCCCCAGCAGGGCACGACACAATTTTTATATTATTATTAAATTTATCCTACATTACACAGCATTTGCTGGGAGGTTCTGTTGAGTCATTTACGACCATTATTTTTAAAGCCCTTTCAAAGTCACTTCCTGCCTGGACACAGTGTCCAAGCTGTAGTTGGAGCCGATTTTCCCTGTGCTCCAAGAACAGCCTGGGCTGCAGCAGCATTAACACATAGCTCATTATAATGGCCAGTGCTCCCATTACCTGCTGTATTACTGAGCATAATGGCTCTGTCCTTGTCAATGCTGATTAAGCCATAATCATTTTGTCAGTGGCAAATGTTCTGAGCGGTATTGCAATATTTATGTTACATTATTGATAAGAATATTGAAGACATTATACTTTTCTACCCTGGCAGAAATGCTGCCTCTCCAAGAGTGTTTGCCATTGTTGGCTCCCGTGTGGGGGCTCAGAGCTGATTCAAATCCATTTTACACACTCTGCTCGTAATCCTCTGATCATTTGTTGTGTCATAGCACAACCTGCACCGAAAATATCTATTACATCTGTGCAAATGTCTTTATGAACATTAATTTTGAAGAATGATATAGAATTCATCTAATGATACCTGTCATCCATAATACAATGCTGACTGTCAAAAGGACTGGAATTCCCTACAAACCTTTTCTTTTCCATTCTTTGCCTGGGATTACTGAAGCTAATCAGCCTATAAGTAATTCTCAAAAACCCTACTATCAAATAGAAACTAGAAATTGAGTCTGGTAGAAAAAGAGCAAACACACACTTGGAAAATCCCTAATTTATAATGATGAGACTTGTAAAAAATGGAAATATGGTTCCTAATACTTATTTCTCTATTAAATTTTGAACAACGTGCAAAATGGAATGGATCCAACTAAAGCTAAATTCCATAGGGCTGAGCTTTTATGAGAGTAGTACTTAAGAAGCTAAGAATGCAACAAAATACTGCTACAAATACTGCAGACAGGACAGGTTATGTGAAATTAGGCAATGACAGTGTGGTAAAAGGTTGAGTAAGATTTGAAAGCATTTTTAGAACAGAACAARCTTGTTCCTAAAGAGCTCCACACATTTCAGGAAAAGCTCATTGGAAACAAAGTCACTGAGCTTGTGCTAAAACCAGAATTGTATAAAGACAAAATGGGTACTAAAAGTGAGTTATAAATTGAACTACTACAGCACTTGTGTATGMTATTCAAATGAGTATTAACAATTAAAAAAAAATTAAAATAATCCTTCATTTTATTTAAGATGTACTTTTCTTCTTTTGATGAATTACTCGTGTAATATTTATTCTGCTAAACTGCTGCCCCTGAAAAGGCTGTGTGTGATGGAGCAAAGCTGGTGCCTTGACTGAGAGAGAACATTTTCAATTAGATAAAAGTCAATAACGCATTTTAAACTCTGTGAATTTTGTGGGATTTTCCTGAAACGTCTAAGTTTTCTTTTTCATTCTGCGAATACCCACAAAATTGCTGCTGAAAACCAGAGTTGCCCAAATCCTCCCCAGCTGACACGAGGCATCCGTGTGTTTTCTCATTCCCTTTGATGAACACCGAGCAGCCAACGCAGCCATCTGGTCAGGGAGAGAGAAATTGTGTAAAAATGAGATATGCGTGTGTAAATAAAAGATTGATGAATGAAGCCCTGAAAGCTGAGATGAAAGTGAAGCAGAACAGACAGGTAAATCATTCTGATACTTATGTTAGTGCTGAAATTATGTTCCTCGACTTGCTTTTTTTTTTTTTTTTCCTTTCTGCTGACAGCAGTGCAGGTGACAAAAAATACTTTCAGTTTTGCTGCTGACACAAGTGCTGGAGGTTAGCAAACAGTTTGAGTTCTATTGCTGAGGAAGGATGCTTTAGTCAGGAGAAGTGAGAAAGTTTTGTGGCTTCATTTTTAATTACTTGGTTCTTTAGTTATGAAGCTCCAACTTCAACGTTACCTCCAGAGCAGCCTAGGCTGGCTTGCCAAAACTGAAGCTGAGTTTAGAAAAAAAGAAAAGTTCTATATATCTTCTAGCAGGATTTTAAAGCTAGATTCCTTCCCCCACAAGTGTCTGAATTTTTAATAAATAAAATAATAATTTTAGCCAAAATAAAATTGAAATAAAAGCCAAGCTTCACCTAGGAGCCCATTAGACTGAAAATGCAGTTAGGATCTGCTTTTTATATGAAAATTAAATGATACAATATTTAATGAACATCTAGCTTAGAACCTGAATAAACCTACTTGATGTAACTCAAGAGGAGATACACACTCTAAACACCACTTTGTCATGTAACTCAAGTCTTTCCCAATTTTCCTTTCACTCCAAGTACTCTGGGTGCTTTTGAATGTAAGTTGACATTTTAGCAATGAACAAAAAAGATGGTGATATGCAAAAAACCCACTGCAACTTATTTTTCACATAACCAATCACTGTTTGACATTACAGAAAGCTTATTGAGTACACCTAGAATTACAGCACTGTCAGGAAAAATAACTGATAACTCCTCCAACATCTGAAATATCTGAAATATCCASTGCTAATTTGTTGGTGCATTGGGTATTATGAATTTAAAGCCAGCAGCAACCTCAATTCACTAATATTTTGCTTAACTTCCATGAAACAGACTCATTTTGTAGATCAGCAGTATCAGTCTTATTTCTGAGTTTAAGCACCTTATACAGTGCTTGATATTTAATGTAAATTATATAAACATGCAAATTGCCACGTTGAGGACGTTCAGCCTTTCTGACTGACATTTTCATATTCCGTGGCTAYTGGTTCCCTTATAGCTTAGGATAAAAGAATGACCTGAACCAAATCTGTACCAGCTACAGTTTCAAAGGTGCAGAGTCTGAAAACGAAGGTGCTCAGGACTTCAGAGCTGTAAAGTGACAGAATTCAGTCMTTCTGGCTCAAAAATCACCCAGAGATCCACCATGAGATAGAAAAGATTTTCCCCACTGTCTGCAGAGGAACATGTGCAACTGAGCAGCTCTGAGTCCATTCCAAAAGCCAGAATTTATCCTGAGTTTATCACTTCATTTGACAGAATAGTTTTAGGGGTGATTTTCAAAGGCAGAAGCAGGCACTCGGCACCAGCCTCTTCTCTGACTGAAGTCAGGCATCTAATTCTAAATCACAACTTACATTCACATGTAGAACAGGGAAAGAAATACTGTCCCTACAAATAAATACAGTTGGTCATATTTAAACAAAACAAAGAAAAAATCAAAACCTTTTGCACTTGGAAATAGACATTCTAGATTCCATCCAGGCATTAACATCCCTGGTAATGGAAAGTTCTTGAATAAAACATACTGCAGGCTTCTTGACAGAGAAACGCTGGGAGTTTACCACACAAATTACTATAAAARTCAAAGGTATAGAGTAACTTATCTCTAATTTGAGCTACAAGGATAAAATGGGAACAATGCTTTAATCTGTGCTCTCCCTTTTGTTCCATAGGGAAATCAATTAACTTCTTCAATTTGTTTTTGCAAGTTATAAAACAGAGATAGTAAATATCAGCCATCTTATCGAGCCAAAAATCAGATGAGTGCTAGTGGTGGCAAAGAAGCATAATTATCATGAATCCCATGGAAAGAAAAGGGAATACYCTCCTGAAATGAAAAGATTATTTCCTTTGAGGAAAGGCAAGATGAAGCAGTGATAATGTGCAAGTCCTGGCACACTATTTAATACAGCTCCACAAAAATGATTGGAAATTACTGAGACAGAGACACAGGCACTACCTTGAAGAACACAAGACAAAGAGCCCAACAAGCTGTCACAGCCAGACCTTACCACCTGCACCTGACAGCCATGCTTGGGAATCCAAGGGTATGGGTGGAAAAGAATAGATTTTGGTAAACAGAATTCTACTTCAGTTGAATTAAATTCCAGTCAATGGCAGCATGTCCAAGACACCAGTTCTTAATTCAACCTATGCTTCTCCTGAGTTTCCCAGTTTGAGACCTCTTCATACAACTAAAGTCATCCTTGAAGCCTGTCCTAGGGCTGGAGAGGAAATTTCCAAGCAGGATGTAGGCACAGGGCAAGGGAAGAGCAAAGTGAAGGTGACTGGAGGAAGAATGAATCTACTGGRCTAAGGGATACTGGAGAGCCTGTAGCAAGGACAAGGCCTGGGCAAAATCAGGCTGATGGGATTTCTCTCCCCTCTGAATCAAAGAAAATTAAAAAAACCCAAACAGTCAGAACAACCAAGTTGTAGAAAAACTAAACACTGTCATCTGACACTACACAACAGTCTCAGATAAATCTGTTTTGATGATTTTCAGCAATTGCTTTCAAAACAGAAGGTGGTGTTGAAAAGGAGGCTGTAGGAACATATTTTACATTGAAARGCTTTGTGAAATTATATAATCTGTAAAAATGGAGAAATTTGGCCTCTGTTCACTTCCCTTCCGTTCCTCATGCTTATTATTGCTTCATTATACAGTCATTTGTACAATGTTTTGGCAGACATTTACTCTTGCATAAATTAAAGTTGCTGAATCTAGTCATGCCTACAGGTCTTTATGAAAATACCAGCAACATTTTTATTTGAATGTCAAAGTTTGTCAACCATTAAACTGATTGATTTTTCATTATGCAATTCAATAAAAGAAGCAATCTCCAGTCTGTATGCAACATTACTCAGAGAAAAACACACATCTTGGAAAAATCCTTCCTGCTCATTCTTTAAAGTCTCTTCACMAAGGAACTGTGCTCTAAGGCTGGCTTCAGACATTTTATTAATACACTAGCAAAAGAAAAGATGCTGTAATTAAATTCTGTGAAAGAGAACGAATTAATCTGTGGTAATCCAAAAATTCCAATAATCCTTTAAAAACCTTTCCAAGTGGCTTTATAAGTGAAGTGGCTGTTGGTGTCAGGAAGAGGTTTAAGCCCTGCAGTGTGAAGCCACCAGAGCATCCAGAACCCCAAGCAGAGTCAGCACTGGACATCAAGGTCCATGAGGGAACGAGCTGTCCTGGAGAGCCCAGTGCTGGARACACCAGGCAAGTCCAGAGAGCAATTTCCTCACCTTGTTTAGTGTTCGTCTTCTCTGCAAAACCATCAGGGAGGACAACACAGAAGTGCCCAGAAGGAACTCAAAACTTACCTTGTGTTCCTCTMAAACTCCACAGGATTGTGAAACTCACCTGCAGAGCTGCATGTAGTTGTCCCAGGGCAGGATGAGCTGGTCAGGGCTGGGGTGTCCCAGGAGCCCCTTCCTGCTGGCAGTGCCCAGCCGTGGCCAGAGGACACATCATTCACAACTGCAAAGCTTCAAGGATGAACTCTTTTATCACCTCTCACCGAATTTTACTGCCACCACCAAGCACACCCATGTATGTGTAAAGGAGGGAACCAGCAGGATTTATATCTGTTTTCTTTACCTTCTCTTACTTGCCACTTATTACTCGAGTATTATTCTTGGCCTGGCACCATCAAACCTCCTTAATGATGTTTGACTCAGAGATTAAAGAGTGTAAAGCACACAATAAAAAGACCCATTGAATTAAATTGGGACATGTTAGAAATTGAGGCCTACAAATACACATAATTCAAGCTGTAAAAAGGTGAATTAAAATAAGAACATGCACGATCTGGCCACTGTTAATAAACTGCATTTAGAAGTTAAGGACAACAGTGAAATATTATCCAAAACAGGCCTGTGCTTACTGAGTCTTGTGACAGGTATCCAGCTCCCTGCTTTTATTTGAAATCCTCCCTAGAAAAGATAATTTATGCAAATAATGTATTACAAATGCTTAGAGAAATGCCACGAAGAAAGAAATCCATAGAATTCATTATCCCTACTAAAGAGATTACACGGAGTACAAAATTCAGCAGTTATTTTGCACTTTATATCCACAAATAAAGCACACATCCATATTTGTGGTAAGAAATTGAGAAGTGAAGTGCTGTCTAATTACTTGATTTATAAGCAGCAGCACAGAATAAAATTTGGACAAGATTCCAATTACTTAAATTCAGTGTTCCAAATCCCAAGACAATATTTCAAACTTCAGATCAGAGTTTTCTGAGATTCTTGCTTAGTTTGGTCTATTTTTTTTTTTTCCTCAAAGGGAAGGATGAGTTAGACTCTACTGAAGAAATGATAATTAAAACCCCATGTTTAGTGCATGCAGCAGCATTTTTCAGATTCACTGGACCATGGACAATGAAACTGAAAGCTAATGTCAGGTTAGGGTAAGTTTATTTTTTATTTAATAGCACAGTCAGAAGCACTTCACTACAAAAAGTTACAACTTTCATTATGTCTATAAATAGGCAACCTACTGAATTACCAAACAGAATGTTAATGACATTAACATTAAGTCGTAATTAAACAATGAAGTGATATGCATTACAATCTGCCAGCAAAATATGCATAATCAGAAAAAAGATTTCAAAAAATAAGTATAATTTAATGTTATTTTTATTAAGCAGTAAACAAAGAGTTTGTGCTGATTGGTGAAACCTCACTTGAGAAACATGGGAAATGTCAGGGATGGAACAAGGGACCTGAATAACAAAACATCTGCTACCCCTGTCACGTTRTAAGAGTTACACTGGATTTTTTCCTCAGAAGATCATTTGCCCCTCTACTCAAGTATTCCCACTATCCATTTTTACAGCTATCATTAACACTGTGCATTTTCTTTCTCAAATACACTTTTGTATTTCATTGACTTCTCAAAAGGCTTCAGAAAATACCTGTCAGCGTTTTACACCTTTTTACTGTGGCATTAAAGGGAATTGACTCGACCACGTTCAGTGAGGAAACCAGAGCCAAAAATGTATCCATTTCCCCGGAGTCCCAGGTGGATCCATTGCCCACTGCTGGTGCTTTTCCTCTTCAGAGTCCTGCTCTGTTCCCCCCTCGTGACACTTGTGCATGTGTTTCCAGACATGTGAACACCAAGAGATCCCTCAGCAGATTGAACATCCTCACAATGGAACTGAGAGGGCTGTTGGCTTTTACCACACTCACATTTTCACTTCAGAATCAGACTGAGAGTCTGGCAAGGAATCCAATGTTTTCTGGCTTAAAACTTCCATGGAAAGAAAATACAACATCATGTGCAAGTGTCACCAAAATAAGTCATTTTACAATGGCTTCCTTAATAGTAGATTTATATGTTTTTCATAAAAGCCTTTTTTGCTGCCTTAAAAATGTCTGATGTGATTTTAAAAATGGTGTATTCGTTTTTATGTATTATTTCAGCATCCAAATACGGAGCAGGAAGATACCCCATGACTTAGCTAATAAGCTGCTGTAAGAATCCCATGGTGGATTCTCTCTGAATAATCTATAGTCTAAAAGTGATTCACTGAAGGTACTCAGCTGGGGCTTACACAAATTTTTGCACAGGAAAAAAAAGGCTGAATTCACTGGATAATTTATTCACAACAAAGGACTCAACCATGACTTGCAGTGACTTTCACGCTACGGAAAAGTTCCCAGAGCAGGGAAGTGTTTCGTTGCGTTGGGCTGACAGCTGGTCTCTCATCATGATTAAATGGCTTTCCCTTGGGTGAGCTCCAGAAATATGCTTGGGTTTGAAGCAGAAGAGATGCAGAATTCCACAGTAGCCATTACAGAGTTTCTTATGCACAAAGAGTCTAAACCAGCCCAGGAGTGTCTTGATCTGGGATTTTTTAAATTTTGGTTTTTAAGAAAAGACTCTTGTATCCTTTCCCAGATTCAAGTTTGCAGTGATTAAAAACTTGCTCCTCACTCTGGACATCCAGCTCAGGTACAAGTATCAGCTCACCAGCAAAACCCACACTGRTTTCATGGCTTGTGAACTGGTCTGGAGGTGCCAGCGAGCTGCAGTCTAGTACAGCATTATCCAGATGTTTTGTCATTACTCACCTCGGCTCCAGGATGGAGCCAACAATCACCCCCAACAGAGCACCATTTCCCAGTGCAGTTCCATGCTCAGACCAAACAGGAGAGAGACAGAGCTCGTGAGAGAAGCTTTCTGAAGCTGGAGCAGCAAAAAAGCACCTCTAAAAGCCAAAGGTGCATTTRTTTGACACCAACTCCTGTCATGCAGCAACCCCTCAGCAGAGAAGCSTCCTCTGTTTCAGAGGACAGATGGAGTGTCCACAGGCTTGGCACACCCCACTTCCTGAAGTCTTAACCCTACAGAACGTAGGAACAGCATGAAGGCCTTCTGCAGAGACCCAAATATACTATGAATTACGGGGTGGCACTTCAGAAGGAACTGTGAGATCCTGAAAATCTCCATTTAAAAATGTGGGTGTTCTGAGACTTCCTAAATTGTTTAGTCAAACACATCTGGGTCTGATATACACTCAGGTTGATACCTTCCATCTCTTTTGTCAATGTATGCAAGTAGTGTAAAATAAATTGTCTGTTGGAATTGTGACAGGAAGACTATTTTCTATTAAAGTCCCCTCTGATCAGMACTCCCATGCAGTCAACAACTGCATCTTCCTGATACTTCACTGTCAACTTTCTAAATCTCAGATGTCATTGAGATTTACAACATTCCTGCTGGGCTCCCCAGCCAGATTTTGAAGAACCATTTGCTCTTACAAACAGGAACTGGCAGCCTGTAAATAAACATAATGGTGGAATTGCTAATAAGCTCTATTTCCACCAGGAGGAATTTTGTCGCTGGAGGTGAGGCTGACAACATGAATTCCACATGGCTGACCATTTCCTACCACTCACCTCTACAGCTCAAAGTATCTTCCTGTCACATTAAAAAAGTTCTTGAATTCATACACCTAAGCAAAGATTTCCATCTGATTATTGCAGTAATCTTACTACTAAACTGGGTTGCAATAAATGAATGTTTTTTATCAGTGTCTCAAACTTCCACATCACAACTATTTCTGCACCTTACTGGCATTACTACTTACCCAAGGAATGCAAGCAACTGCTCTGCCACCACAACTCTCCCACTTATTTTTGACAATTCTGGTAATACAGATAATTCTAACTTTTRGACATTCAATAGTGGTTGGTTTCTGCAAAAGTTTAAATGATAAACTTGCATGAATTAATAATTTTTCTATCTATACACACACACACAAACCTAATCAATACTATTTGAGAAAAATTGTTAGGAATTGTAGACACACACAAATCAACTGTTTCATCACGAGATCTCAGCAAATTGCTCCCCTAACTGGAATTAATGGCAGTCACAAAATCCTCAGACAAAAATAAATAAAAGGACACCAACAGTAGACAACCCACTAGAATTGATAACTACTGGCTGAAGAGAGCACTCATTATGGCAGAAAAGCCAGGAGTGATCCTCRGAGCAGTTTAGGCTAGTTCCACACCAGACTTTTTACATCTAAGGGGTGACTTGCTACTGATACAAAATCACCAGGCAAGTAAAACCCAAAAATGTATTGCAGACATCTACAGTTGTAACTGACTGAGCAACAACATATACAAAACAGAATGGATAAACAYATTCACAGATAAAAAATAACCCTCTCATTTGTACTGCCAAGGTATTGAAGCACATATGAGTGCTGAGGAAATTAATTTTATCCTTTCTCCGGACGAGATTATGGATTGTAAGTGGCCCAGTCTCTTATTGTGTGAAAACAGTACATTAATACTTCTGACTTGTCATTAATCAATACATCACTAGCAAATTATTCTTGAAATTAAGCTGTTGCAACTCGTATTGCTGATGCAAAAAGATTTAGAGAGGAGAGAGAGGAGGCTAAAATACAATGAGATCCAAACCAAGGAGCCATGCAAGCTCCTGAGTATGGAATGGGAAATTGGTCCCAGCTACATAAAGAGAAACATTAGGGGAACTCTGACAAGATCCAGTCTGTGGAAAATAGAAAATACAACGTAAAAGATAAAATCCTGAAAATTCCCCATATCCTCTTCAGAGCATTCCAGTGAAACAGCACAAGCTCCAGCACATTTCCTCACAGGAGCTGGCAGTGCCTGGATGTTTCTGAATCAGCAAGTCTAACACGGAGGTATTTTTTTCAGGGGTCAATTTTCCCATTGATGCAAGGAGGATTTACACATGCAAGTCCCATTAACATTAATAGGAGTTGCCCACATAAATCCCCCTGCAATGATAGGAGAAAAGACCCCATAGTCTGCAAGCATCTAAGTTCTAATGATTACCTGTCAAATGGCCCTAAGCATCATCATCACCAGAAAAAGCAGACGAAGCAGCTTCATGGCTGAAARTACCTCCAAAGGAGCAGTAACTACCTGCAGTCCTACAGCCAAGGCAATGCCACACAAGGGGGAATGGCATAAAGTGGACTGTTGGAATATTAAGGGTTAATCCAATTAACCAACTTAAAAAGAAAGTACTCATTAAAAAAGGAATTCAAACATATCAAAGCACTCCTCGGGAAAAAAAAGGTGTGAATATTGTATGAGCTCCAAGGTGCTTGAAGGATAATACAGCTACTTGTTTAAAAATTCAATTAACCTTATCTTTCTTTAACTTGATTTATTAATAATCCTACAGATAAATTGCCAGTTTTTAAAAAGTCATGTTATCTTTTGAATACATCCTGTATGACAAGCCTTAAAAACGACTTCAAATAAGCCTAACTCTCTCTTTGTGTGCTTACATCATTTAAAGAAAGAACAAAATGCATTTCAGAGCATGATTTCTGTAAAATACCAAGATCAACAGTCTGATCTACTGCTACTGCAAGTGAGCTATTGGGTACTCAAGTACCATAGGAAAAACATTTTATGTTTCCATTCACCCTATGAAAGAGACATGAAAACAGTTTTTAAGCAATCAATGTAGTGTAAAGTCATAGCATCCAACTTGCACATCATTCCATCTGATCTGAAATAAAATTTGCATTATTTCCAATCTTCACTTCATGTGGACATGAAGCACTAAGATATGACTTTATATAAACTTGATAACATAGGTACACATATTGGCAATTACAGGTGTCTTTGTCCTGAAACAGAATTATCAGCAAATCCCAGCTAACAAATGAACTGCTTTTCTTTCAAAAAAAATGGAAGGAAAACACAGGACAATGCACTTGCAAGCAAACCTTTAATTTTCATCAAGCAATTTCCTTGTAAACATAGATGAGAAATTCAACTATGATCCCTATTTTTGAGAGACAAATAGGGACAAGTTTCTCCACTTAGTTCTTTCACAGATCTGAGGATGTTAAATACAACCACCATACACTCATGCTTTCCAATACACATAGAAATTACAGCTAAATGAAGAGGCAGCCTGCTTATTAATATATATGTATATATAAATAACTGCTCAATCACAAGCATCCAGAGGTTACAGTTGYTTAACACTGGAAACATTCCAGCCACGTGTTTTTCTGAGGACTTTGGGATTATGCACGCACAGACACACACACACTGGTACTATCCAACAAAGGATGCAAACACCAACAACCCTGTTCTGAAATGCAAACTAGACAGTGTCTACGATGCAGGACAAAGAGAACAGTATAGTTATGCTGTAAAAAAATAAATAAATTAACCTTTCTGGCCTGGAGCCAGTTTCAAGGCAGGCACGGGCACCACGGGACTGTACAGAAGCCTGGCTGTGGCACGTCCAGGCAGTGCTCAATGTTCATGACTCAATGGCATTTTTTATTTACTTACAGTATTTAAGCACTGCTGGAACTGTCTCTGTGTTCATGTAGAAGTTTAAACCCCAATTCATCAAATCTAGAGACACTACCGATCTACTGGGTGTACATTTTAAGGTAAATCTTTAAGTACATGATAAATATTTTTCATATCTGATTTCAAGCATTGTTCAGAAGAAGTGCAAGTTTAACATGRTCATTTACAACAGCTTTCTCATTTTGTAGTTTTTTCATACAAACTAGGTTTATAAATAGTTCAATAAATTTTATTGTATAAATGCTCCATGACTTATCATTACAAAATGCATAGTTTACAGCTATCACACTAATTTTAATCCTATTAACTGGGATCAATACAAACCTTTGGAATTATCAGTTGAACCTTCTCTCCACCACAAAACCCCTCAATCATTTAAATGATCATTAGTGATCATTTAAACTTCTCAGACCCCAAAGTTCAAAAAGTAACTAATGGCTTACTAAAAGCCCAAACACTGCAACAAATCCAAGGAAACTAACAACAGGTATGCTCCATTTATGACTTCGAATTTTTTTGGGAAATCTAAGTTTAAATTGTGCCATTTTCCTGACTACAGTACATTAAGTCACTAGTGAAAATGTGTCATCTATTAGATCTTATTAAAAAAACCTGAATGTAAAATAGTTTCATGTGAGGAACATCTTTTGGATTTGCTTCTTAATTATGGCATCAGTCTCAAAAGCACACAAGAAAGCCACTCCAGAACTGTCAATATTATTGCCTTTAAGTTCCATTCATAAGGACACTGGGAAGGACAGATTGTGAGCCTCATCTTCAGCTGTTTAATTAGCAGAGATCCAAGGATTTTTAGTAGATAATCTTCTAACTGGTAAACAAACTTGCACTTTTTTTCTTTTGCTTAGTTTGAAATTTTTGCCTGTTTAAAACCTGGACAGTTCTTTCCAAGATGTAAAACAAAACCGAATTCTCTCAATAAATCATGGATCCTATCTTAGCACTTTAAATTCAAATGCTTCATCCTATATTTTTTTGTTTAGCTACAAACCCCACTGGATCTGGTGGATCTATGACTGTTTAGAAGTGCCTCAGCTATCAATGAAACTACTTAAAAAAGATAATTCAAGCTAAGGGAAGTAAGGCAATGGCAAATAACACGGCTCGGGGCTATTTTAAACCTCTTTTTTCTTACCCTTCCTCCCTTATGTTCTAGTTTGGGTCAACCTCCTCTTCTACTGAGAGAACACTGTTTGTTCATTCATTCATTCATTCATTCATTCATTCATTCATTCATTCTTCCTTTGTAACAGCAGCACCACCTCCACTACTGCTCTCATCGGCTGAGGATTCAGGTTTTGCCTCTGGTGAATTACTCAATCCAGACTCTTCTGGCTCAATCTCATCTTCATCATAAATAATATCTTCTGGATTCGGTGGTGGTGGGCAAAATTCCTCTGTTGGAAACATTTCTCGGAAAATAGTCTCAGCCTATTCAGGAAAGAAGAGTAACATAAGCTTTACCTTGAAATGTAATACCCTGAGGCAATATTTTACAGATATTTAAGATTAACCTCCATTCTTTCAAATCAATAGTGATTTAGTACTTGGACAGTATTGTAAACACATGGGAAATCCATTCCTTCTTGCAGACCTCGAAAGGGAAAAAGCAATTTATCTTTTTACATTGTTCTACTAGGAAGTCACAGCATGAGGCTTTGTAAAAAATGCTGGTCATTCTACGTTGTATTGAGAACAAGGAAGAGGATTTTCTTGTAAGCCAGCTGATTTTTCCACTATAAAAATATCCCTAACTGCAGTCAAACGCAAAGCATGGGAAAGATCTTGCCTCTTTCCAGAGAGAGGGATCCATTTCRCATAACAAGCAAACCCAGGAAATTGTACATATGTACAATCCATATCATGGCTATAGGGGTTTCCTTSTGAAATTTAAAAATAGCAAAAAAATTTCCATTTCTCTTTTTCTGCACAGCTCAAACATAGCTCAACTGAGAACCAGACATCTTATACAAACAAAGGAGGCCAAAAATCCTTTAAAACCCCACAAGAATGCAAGAAATGCACTATTAACTAGTGTTAAAAAGTTTTACATGTACTTGTGCAAATAACCTATCTATAAGGTTATCTTATAAATAAATAATAAAAAATGCTAGAGACACTTAGGAATTTATTTACTGAATCCACATGTCCTCCGCCCTTTTCCAAGTCCTTCAGCTTCCAAGGCAAACAGACACCTGATGCAGATCACGGTTCTGGTTTGGGTTTCTCAAAAGGCAGAGGAATATTCCCTTTGCATTTGTCTGCTCAGTAACCTATCCCCCAAAGGCAGCCTGTGATGAGAGCTCCCACATGGGCAGGAATGCATTTAATCTTGATTTTCCTGCTGCTCCAGCCCCTGCCCTGCAGAGCTGACAGGGGGTCACTTAATGCCAACTGCAAGGGCCCATTACAGGAGGTGGATTCCTGGACAAGAGGGAATTGTTTTCAGATTAATCCATCACTGAGCATGTACCCAACAGCTTTCTGTGATGAACTCCACTGCCCACCAGCACTGGATTTCCATCACCAGCACGTGGATGCAGGACTCCATTATTAACTGCTTAAACGACCCTGTCTACTCTCAGTTCAATTTCATTTTTCATTCTCCTTCTTAAATTTTACTCTTCCRTACCCGTGTAAAACTGTTTAGAACTATTTATATTGGTATATGAAAAAATGGACAATTCTATTCTTTACTTCAAACCCTTGGTTTTGTAATTTGAAAGCCTTGTCTAGTAAGTCTGGGGAGCAAGGGGGTACAACATCCTAAAAAGYTGGGTTTTAACTTTCTGAAGGTAAGAGAAAAACTTTTTATTTCAAGTCTGCAGTTGTCCTTGGTACTCCAAAAATACACTTCAATTATTATTATATTTAATGGAATACTGAGGAAAGAAGTCATATTTTGAATTAAATATATGACAAATTAGAGCAGACAAACATTTCCTATGCAGTTCTCAACAATTATTCAGTCCAATTAGTCAGCAAATATCCACTCCAAAAATGGCCAAACACTTATGAGGTTGAACATGGGAGGAAATTCTCAGATTGTTATGTAGGACATCAGGACACTGATTGTAACTGAACAATTTAACAGTATAGAGTGCTTCAGGTCTCCCAATTTTTTAAGTTAAACTTACCCTGCTGAAGTAATACTGAATAACCAATAATAATTAAACAACTCTTTCATTATAAGTAATTAAGGTAGACAGTAGTTCCTTCAATATTTAGTAGTGGAGTGTATCAGCTGAAAAGTGTGTGTACAATTGAATCAGCATTAAGACATAGGCATGTAAAGCACTTGCATAGATACTCTAATAGCTGAAGCTGAATAAAACTAAGTTTTTTGCCTGTTTTACTGGGCTTTTATAGCACCTTTTACAGGGACCACTACCAAACTAACGATGCAYCTAACTCTGAAATCCTTCCAGATMCAGAAAATAAACATAAACTGGTTAAAGGACAAATATGGGCCTGACAGTTTTAGTACATCCTCTCAGGAACACGAAGATGCCTCAGAAGTTTGAAATATGTCAGGGAATRTATTATTTTAGATCATAATAATTCATGTCAGGTTGAGCAGTGAAAACTGGAAGCCAGATGCTTTAATGGATCCACACCTACAGAATTTGAAGGCATCATAAATGGCACCTTCATTTCATTTAGCCTATCCTCAGGGCAAGTAAATGCAAACATCAACATTAATTCAATATCACACCAGGAATTTAACACAGAATTATAATAAAACAAGAATGAAGTAATTTGTATACTGAGGTGTAGATGGACAGTTGTCTATAAAAGTTGTGGTGTCTTGCCTTCCAAGAATGTATCATCAGTGCAATCAAACAATGACAAACAGAATTTAGTAATATTAATGGTAATGAAAAAATAAATCACAGCAAGTATCATTCCAACACTAATCCCCAAATGATTCGAGAAATCAGATTCAATTTTCCAAGCTATCTTCAAGACTAATACACACAGTGGTGTTTTTTTTCAACTGTTTTGATCCATAAGTTTGCAAATATTTCCTGTTTGGAGATTCCCATCCCATTCCTATGAGAATGAGAGTGACTTGGGAGTGGAGAACACACCAACTTACAGCTATTTCCCTCCTGCACTTGTCTAGAAGGTCCCTCCATGGTRTGACTTTTGCTTTATCTTCAGCCTATTCTTCCCTTTGCTCTCACATTTGACTTTGAATTATAAACATATTTACACTTMAATATCTTCCACTTTAACTTGTGACCATGTGTTTCAAAATTTAAATCAGGTTCAAAAAATGCAGCCTCTCTCCTCTACAAGACAGTGATTTAGGCTCTTGATGGTTCCTCTTCTGAGATCTGCTTAACATTTCTCTCAGTGATGGTCAACAGATTGAACACAAAGGCTGAACTTCAGCACCAAGAATATTCAAACAGGGTGTGATCCATCCCACCATTACTCATTGGTAAGGAAAAGAGCTCTTAAGGGAAGAAAAACCTGAATGTTGGAAAAGGCTTACACTGTTTTAAACAAGAGCTTGAAAAAAATCTAATTTGGAAAGGAACTAATTTACAATTTAAAACTGCTACCATAATAATTGTCTTGGATTATTTTTTGTCTTTRCAGTTCTTTATCCCTCTGTGAGGCAAATTATTGCCTTATAAAGCAAAATCAAGGATAGCATTAGCCCTTAATGACACTGTCCTGACCCTGCAGTTCGGGCTATGCCAGCCTTTCAACTTCAAAATCTTATTTTTAAGAGGTTTATGACATAGTCATAAAAAATCTTACAACTGGTTAGAAGATGGCATGCACATTGTCTGAACATGGCCATCAAAAAAACAGCTTTAAAAATGCCTAGTGACAGTTAATCCTCCAAAGATGTGGAGTGTTCTCCTGCCTCTCAGAGTACCCCAACACCACAGCACTGCTGGGGTAGATCTGCCTAAGAATTTGTACCTTCCTTATTGAGGTTGTCTCTGAAGGGAAAATTTTTTAATACAGTGATACCAAGGCAAAGAGAAGGTAAACTGAGGCAGGAGGTTTAAACTACTATAGTAATTATGCTGGTTTTTTTCCCCAGTAAGTTTCTGGTTTGTGACTGTGTCCTGCAAATATTAAACTTCCTTGGTGATCCTTCCAACTTGAACCGTAGATAGGATTTTCTGACTTTGATTTGTACTGTACCTCCTCTTTTACCTTTCATGTGAAAGACTGTGGCTATTTCCTCATCTCTCAATCTCTCTAGTTTTATCCTTTTGGGGAGGAATCATGTATACTTTTGCAGAAAGCAGAATAACTCAGACTGTATTGGACTTAGGTCTTTAAAATTAAAGCAATTCTGCAAGCCAAGTGTGATTTGCCCAACCTGTTTGACAGCACAGTCGTTTCCTAGAGCAGAGTCTGGCCCAGAGCAGACAAAAACATTCGAGGGTAAGCCAGCATAGGAATTCTTCTCAACTGCTGAAGAATCTCTCATGTTGAAGTAGACTGCCCAGAGGACTCTAGGTTTCTCCAGTTCTTCATTTTCAGTCTCTGAAAAGGAAAAGAAGTGCTTGCAGTAATCAGCGTTGGAATTACTGCAATACAGCATTTTTGGTCTTTAAAAAGCCAATTAAACTTTCCATTCTTTTCTGAGATTCTCCATCCTACTTCTCCCTTCCTTTCCAAGCACAGGCATGGAAACACTACTTACTCTGCACACACTACACCACACAAGAACCAGCTATCACTACAAGCACCCTACCAAGGAACTTGGTCTAAATTTAACACCTCTCCACATTATCTCCTTTGCTGTGGATAAACTCCACGAGCACATGACAGACTGAGCAAGTCCTCCCTGAGCTATGCCAGCCTGTAGGCACTGCATTCCCTATGTACAGATATTTCTCGTGGGTCATTTCTTCCCCTCTCGTTTCATAGTTTATCTTTCTCCGTAGAATCTCGGAACCGTGGAAGTGATGCTAAATGAAAATAAATGACTAATTTGTATTTACCTACACTTCCTGAGGACTTGTACTGTGCTACAATACTCATCATGATTACAAAACGATCACAAACTCAACTTATTCCTAATCTGTCCCTTCCTGCACTACTTTGCACATTCCTATAATCCCTCTGCACACAGGCAGAAAAACCTCTGGGAAGATGAAGGTCACTTTTAACAGTGCAGAATGCAGTGGAGGAATACACAACACAGGTTCTGAGCTTAATAGATACTATTTGTTTGGAATATTTGCTGTCCCCTTTCTTGTATTTTACCTCCTCTAAAATAAATGAAGCTTGTAAAAGACCTTGTGAGATTTACTTCTTTCCAAGGAAGAAACTTCTCGATAACAACAGCATTCAAAACAGTATTTTAAAGCAGTTGAATTACAAAAAAAGAGATAAATCTATGCTACTCCCTCAGTATCTTTTTATAACTGTCAAATAGTTAAAAAAAAATAGGTGCTACCCATACTGAACAGTTTGAAATATAAATTAAATTCATCAGCCTGTGAAAGTCTGAGCCTTAATACAGRGCAAGATGCTCTTTAATATATTTAAAAGTTCACATTGCTCATAAAAGTTACTTCTTCCTCATTTAGGCAGGAAAATGAATGGAGTCCTCTTCTCCAGGTGACTTTGCCTCTTTGACCTGCCATGGCCCAGTGCTCACTTTATCTGGTGATTCATTTTCAATAACTCCAACAGTATTTGTTCTGACATTTTAATTAAAATACGACCACTACCTCATCCTGATGATAAAAAGGCCTATGTGTCAGGGAAAACTAGCTTTTCAGTGCCTCAGTGCACCTGAGGACCCCTATGATCACAGAGTTTCTACAGAAGAATTTCAGTCAGCTTCTAAACAATATATCATTTCAAAACTGGATCACTTTAAACATTAAGATTAATGCTACCCCTCCCCAARTGATTAGAAGACACTAAGCGGATCTTCTCTTCACCAGGCCTTTGAAACACATGCCACTGTCTTGAAAATTTAAGAGAAAAGTTAAATATTAAAAGCTGAAAATTAGCAGGCTTTAAATTAAGAAATATACAGATGAGAAGTGTTTGCAACTCTCTAGTCTAATAAAGTTTTCTATTTACAAACCCAAGTTGCTTTCTATATCTTACAAGCAAACCAATTATAAATGTTATAAAGTGCTTCCACATCTTAGTAACTTGCATTTATACCAACACAGCCACTGTCACTGAGAGCTGAGCATTGTTTTCTCCCAGAAGAACTGTGATTTACTGCCCTGCAGCATGGGCTCACTGTGTTTAAAAATGCTTTTGCCAGGGTTAGAACACAGCAACACCTCCCATATGCACCTACTCGGTGAGCATACACCAAAAATATGATTCAATTTAAGATCTCAGGATTAAATTTCAAAAACTTGTATGGAATTAGCCCAAGTATTTCAGGAACAATTTCCTTCTAGGCAGCAACTGCTTCATCATCAACTGCTTTCCTCTGGGGTGTGGAACTGTCCATCTCAAGGCCAAAGTTTATAAAAGTAGCTGGCAAGGTTTCCTTGAATTTAGGGCCAAGTAGTTCATTATTGGAAATTACTGGAAATCTATCTTTGTGATAACAATATGTACCAACTTTATGCTTTCACTGCTTAAAGCAGAATCCAGAGAACTCCAACTAAAACAGCAAACAAAGAAACACTTGAAGACAACAAGAGGCTGAGCAACAGCCTGGGAATAAGAAGAGGCAAAAGCAAACTAAGCAGCTTCCAGCASTGAGCACACCTGGCAGCTGGGGGAGAAGGGCAGATCACTAACTTTTGGGGGTTTGGTAACTTTTGTTAGGGATACCCAGTGACAGAAATCACTAAAAACAGGAGAATGTAAAAAAACAGCTTCACAAGTGTTTCATTTCACTACTGCAACTTTCAAGGATGTGCTGAACAGCAAATATGTCCTATGGAAAAAAAAGTRTGAAAACTAAAAAGGTCCCAGAAACTTACAGCCTTGGATACTGAAGTTAAACCACAGCTGAAGAAGTCAGTAACACATTCTTTAGTAAATTATATTTATGCAAAATAATATCTTAATACCTTGTTTATTTATTTTTACCTTTTTCTGTATTTAGATTGAATAACTTCTGCACAACAGGCTCTAAATCCTCCCTCGCAGTTTTAGTTGATGGACAGGTTAAATGGACTAAATCTGTGAAAAGAGAACACAAACTAATCACAATCACCAATACRCAGATATATAAAAGTCTCATCTTCAAGCTTTTCATAAAACCACCTTAATGGACTCATTTGCTACTTGAAACTTCCCAGCAGAGAAGTATCTGTCAGAGAATCATGRAGAAATTGAACATAACTTTGTACAAAGTTTAAACTGATTGGTTTTTTCTTCATTACTGAAGAAAAAATTTCTGATCCATTTAATAGCAATGCAGAGCTATGGTATTATTTCAAACCTAGATGACWTTTTTCTCTCTTCTTTCTGAAGCCTGGCTGTGTTTGTTGTCATTATTTTCCAGTATATCACACAGATCTTGACCGTGGTTCCATGAGGAACAGAAATTTAACCCTTCATGCTCCTCTTCCTTCAGGTTGCAAACATACAGATTCTATTCAAACATTAATATTCATTTCTTACTCAACCCAAACCAAACCTTCTGCCTCAAGGAATGTGTACTAAAGTAAGTAAAAAGGAAATGGGTGGTGATAATGAAAGTCTCCCCATAACCTTAACTAGATGTTTACAATCCCAAACACYGTAATACAATCTATTCTTTCCTCAAAAAACCCAGCTATAAATCACTAAAGTTCACATCATTTACTTTCTATAAAATCTTTTTTATTATCTTTAAGGTTATAGCTATGAGTCACAGTCATCAGTATATATTTTGATTATATTTGATTTACTCAGGTATAACTGCATTAGTTACAGTGGTTGCCAACATTTGTCTTCAAGTAATTCTCCCAGCAAGAAGAACGATGAGTTTGGTTCCTGATTTCATCATTACAGGCTCCATTTTTAGGGCAAGTGAAGGAGTTTGGTTCCACTCAAGTGGCAATACAGATGATGTGCCTGTCATTTGGGCAGTGTGATCAAAGAGCAGATGTATTTGTATACTTATCTTAAATAATTGTTCCAAGGAGAAATCAGTCAGGTTAAAACTCATTTACAGATAATGATGTAAAAGTTTTTTAAAAAATTATGAAATATGTCCCATAACTGGAACTCAGCTATGCCTAATATAGAACTTTATTATTTCAACATATGAAGACAAATTTCATTAAGGAAGGCAGTGCAGTACCTTCTCTTCTGAAATGAAAGGAATTTATGGAGAAAAGTAAATAACAGAAACCTTAATATTTCAGCACCATAAAAATTCTCATGAAACTAATACTTTAGATCTATTGAACATCAATCCTTCATTAGTTTCACTTCCTGCTATATATATTTTGTGAACCCTTAATAAAAAGCAATTGGCTATTTAAGTGATAAATATTAACAATATGCTTTATAGCATGAAGTTTTTAATTAATTACAGGCTTATAATTTTTCTACTATTATTTAAGTAGGAAATATAACTTTGAATGACTTAATCATTTAGTTCACTCTTCTTCCATATGCAAAGAATTTACTTCAAGCCTATTTAACAGTAAAATAACTGTTACTTATTACAGTTMCTTATTTTTTGTTAAAARTAATTAGATAATGTAACCTCTAATTCTATTCTATGAAATACCCMAAATGAACATTTTATTGTTCACTTATTTCAAGTTCACATAAAATACCAACAACAGAATCCTTTCAGAAGATGGTGTGTTTCAGGTATTTCCATGTAAGAGTTCAGCTAAGGGAGCCCATTTTCAAAAACACCAAATGACAAACTACCAGTGAGATTCATGTGCTTTCGAGTATTTTTTTAATTCCTGAAAAAGGATTTTTTCCTGTGTAAGTGAAAACGAGTCCATGAAGCTCCACAATAGCAGGAAGCCACTGCTCCCYGTGTTGTGTGCAGCAGAGGAACAACACACACAGCTTTTCAATCCTCTTCCAGAGTTGGCAGAGCCAAAGGGAAAAATATGCTTTACTTACACGTGTCCTTCATGCACGTCATGGTGGAGGAACACAACTCAATGACACAAACTGCTGCTTTTCCCTCAGCCAGGGGAGGCACTGTCAGAATGGAGACCTGGGGAGCAGAAAGCAGAGCTTGTGGGAAAKCAGAGTGTCCTGCAGGATGGGGGAACCAGCACAATCCTCAATAAAGGTGAAAAGTAACYGCAGACAATTACACAATTTGGTTTTCTGGTTTACTAGTACAGAAGAAACACAAGACTGATTAACAGCCTTTAAAATTAAGGACTGCAAAGACTGATGAAGCAGATCCAAGGAAGGATCTGAAAGTGTACAGTAAGAACTTCAAACAGCAAGAGGGAATGTCTAGAAAAAAGGAACTTTGAACMAAGTATAGACAAAACAGAATACTAAGGGTAACAGTTTACTAAAAAGCAAGAAATATTAAAATTAAAGATAGCAGCTTRGAAACTCTATTAATTGTAGTGTGAGCCAAACTGGAAAACCCAAGTCTTTGAACTAAACTAAAGTAAAATTTGTAACAGTTTTATAGAGATTAAAACAAATGAAACAATTACCAGCAGAAAAAACTGAATAAACATCTTGATTCATGCAGAAACAAAATAATGAATTAATTTCTACCAACAACTAAATATTAATACATGCAATACACAAAGAGACAAGGGATACAAAACTGGTGTGTACCTGCTGCTCTGAGTCTGTGTTCAGTACTGACTGATCTGTAATGAGCACTGCCCTGGAGATCTGCCTACAATTAAATAATAAATAAATAAAAATAATTATATAATAAATGCAACTATGTAAAAATAAAAATGTAAAACCCAGCAATTTAGAATCATAGTTTTGATAATACCAAGGCCATTTCACTACATAATCTTTATTAATGTGATCTTAGTGGGATATTTTGCCTGTTGCTGAAGCAGAAACACATCTGGAACATCAATGTAGTATTTTCAACGACCAAAATAGATGATGAACAAATGAGTCAGTGCAGTTGTGTAAAACAGCCTGAACATCCTTCTGAGTTTTAAGAAGTTCTTTTGTCTATTTGATCAAGATTAGCAGCAGCATGTTAAGGACCTGTAATGTTCCAAGCAGCACAAAGAGATTTGGGACTAAGGGGAAATACACAACAGAAAACAATGAAATTTAGTACTTTCCTGAAGCTGAACAAATCTAAAGCAAGAACAGCAATTGGCACCCCYACCTTACAAACACATTTTAGGAAATATGAAATCCCTAACACTTAGAGCTCTTGGATTTTTTATATGATTTCGAGGACAACTGAAAAAAACCCTTAAATATAGAAAGTTGACAGTATGTCCTCCAGTTTATAGAAGAGAAATATTATGCACAGAACTAAACAGATAAAGGAGTGGACAAGAGGCTCCTCAGTTTAACTTGCAGGGTACTTCACACACACCATTATTTAAAGAAATTCACTGTGTTTTCTGTTTTACCACATACCTGTAACACACATTTGTGCAGGTGCTCTCTGAAAGGTAACTATCTTCCACAATAAAATAATTGGCACTTATTCTTTGTCCAAAATGATCCACAATAGCTTTGCATCTGTTTAAAAAAACCCAAAACCATACTAAGAAATTTCAATAGAAGGTAACTAAAGCATGCATAAGTTTTTGGAATTGCATTATACAGCACATTTGTACCTTTCAATTAATTTACCTACATATTTCTTGAGCATGTGAACCCTAAAACAACTGAACTGAATTGACCACTAAATCCTAGACTTACACATTCTACCTGGTATTTACAGATTTTCACATGCAATGCCAACACAGATAATGGTATCACGACTTCCATAAATTGGTCACTTTTTAAGGAAAACTAAACATAAGCTATGAACATTTGGTTGCACATTTTTACCTCATAATACCTCGAAAAGTAATACTGTGAATTATTTTGTAGGGACATAGCTAGGAGCTTTTTTCCTCAGTCAGTAACCTTTACCAAAGACAAGTTTATTTTGACAATAATATCTGACAAATTAAATAGCAAATTAACTTAAGAGGCTGTAAGGAAAAATCCGTGACAAATGAGTGCATCAGACTGTTTCAAGAGTGAGTGGCTCTAYTTGTGACTAAATATACCCTTTATCTCTAAGTTACACACAAAAGGATTAACTAAGTCAGGGTGTTCTAAGAACAACACAAATGTTCTGCATAGAACAGGGACAGAAATAGAAATGGGACAGAAATGCAAACCACAGACGTGAAGMAATTCAGTGAGCTTAAAGGAGAATACAAATTTCAGATTTTAAGGGGGAAAATTCTCTATGAAAGAACAAACTTCACTTATATATGACATATGAACCTATATCATATATATGAGACAATGAAAAAGGAGGCTGCACACAGATACTCACTAAAGCAACCTCTACTGCTGACTCCTATATCCACGATCACTATCAGAACATTTACTGTATAAATAAATAAATAAAATTAGCTTTACTTAAATTTTTCTCGGGGTACGAAAATTACCTTTTTTWAAAATTCTTCTGAATGACTTTATTAATGTTTCAGTGAATTTAACATACAGGACTCAAACAATTTGTCATTCACACTCATACATGTGTGCATGCACAGGGAAACATCAAAAGAATCACAGGATGCCTGAGACAGGGATCATGTACAGACTTACAGGTGCTTTATCCCAGTGCCACATTATTTGTGAAACACCTGACATGCAAGTTATGCCTTAGGAATTTCTGTAACTTACAGCTATTCATCAGCTTCTGTGATTAAAATGATCTATAAACCCAAACCTAAATAAGTAATAGCAGTCAGCTCCCATCAGCTCTAGTGAATCAGTTGTTCCTATAACCTGAGAATTGGAAAAGGGTACACACAATTCTTATCTACAAATGTAAGAGGTTGAAGAATATTAAGCCTGTTTTTGTAACACTAACTTCTAATGCTGACCTCACAGGCATCTGGATCCTACATCTATTCCTCTACTCAAATTCAACAGGTACCTTGAAAACAGAACAAGCACTGTTTAAACACAGAACATTCTTCAGAGTTTCAAATTCTACCCAMCGTTTGTTTCACTTGCAGCTTTAACAAGTTTTTCCTAACTGTTAACCCCAGTGATTTCATTCTCGAGCTCTCATTTGAATACTGCAAATAAACAAGGAAGTCGAGCTGCTGCAGCTCATTTCTAATTATAACCTTTCTTATTGTTTATGAAACAATTTCCCTGCCACCCCCCAAACATTATGGAAGGGGAAAGGTTGATTAAATGTCATGTTGCATCACTCAAAGCCAGCAAAAGCAGCGACACGTTTTATTTTCCTGCTAAGTGTTGTTTCCTCTCCTTTGTTCAGGAATAGCAGCAGGTCATATGTGTGATAAGATTTTAAACTGAGAGAGAGGGAGAGTGCTTTTAATTCCAGTCCCACTTTACTTCAAAGGGTGATGCTGAGAAAATTTCTTTCAAGTAGTGCTTCCAAATCCAGCAAACACTTCTGCACTGACATTATCAGGTCTCTGTCATCTGATCTGTGTTGCGACAATGAATCACAGCCAACCCTCCATTGACCTTCTTTCAATGTGTCTGGATAAAAGGATGAAAATTAGAATCCATCTCCTTGCAGTGCCACGAGTTATAAATGTACTTTATAGGGCTCATTATCCAAACTAATGGACTAAGGGCGACATCCTTGAAATGGACTCGGCAGCACTGACAAAGCCAGGCTGCAGTATTTCAGCAGATATGTAAATTACTGGCTGTTTGCTCTATCTTTTTATCACAGATGTACAAATGTCCATTTATCATATCTCGTCCATTTTGAGACAGAATTATGTAATTGGAAACATATGTAAAGTGTGATGAACATAAAACACCTACCATTATTATGAAATTTTATCATATGTACCCAAAAAAGTGACATACAATCAACAGAGAGAAAAACAACACCAACGAAATTATCATTCGTACATTCCATATGCTTTTTGCCCAACCTCAGAAATATAATGTAGTTTTTGTTTTCTAACAGAGCATCAGATTTCTACCAAGAACACAGGATGTTCTGCAAACTTATTAAAACAGCAGATCTCGTACAATACATTAAAAATTACCAAAACCTTAAACTAGGGACTTCTAAAAGGTTCTATTCTTTCACCCTGTCTTGACTGAATCTTATTTTCATAAACTATAAAAAGGGCTATAGAAAGATGATAAAAGTAATTGTACAGCTGGGGATGAAATCTGCTGTTGTCTGTATATACAGGTATGAATAGGAAAATGTGAAAAAGCAGTGTCAGCCAGGTCTAGAAAGGAGCTGGAATAAACTTTGGTGATATGTAGGACTTTAATTAAACTCTAAACRAGAAGTTTGGGAAGAAAATCAAGGCTGTAGATAGAAGTATAAATTTTCCTTACCTGTACTAAACCAAGAATATTAAAAATAGTGAAAAAGTAACTGGATGAAGTGACTGGATGAAATGGATGAAGTCTGGAAGGCTGTGGAAGGTGCTATAAACTGGTAATGACTACTGCACACTGTGCCTGCTTCTCTCCAGTGGTGAGGGTGAGCTATTTGTAACCAGGGGAAGCTGCCTCTGGAATACAGAGCCAGCTGTACTGACAACGAGATGTGAATTTGCCTRTTACCAATTACTATTAATGGTCTGTTGACTCAAAAGCTCAGTAACTCATAAATAGCCTCATTAACAACTTGATAGCTGATTTTTATTAGGCAAAACACTGAAGCCCAAAGTCAAGAGGAAATACAAGCTGGTGCAGAGAGGGAATACACAGTGAGGAAGGAGATAACACCAAGAAAGAAACAGAAGATAAAGGAAATGATGATCCTGGATGTGTTGTGCTTCTTCACACTTGCCATCAGATAATGGCATATTAAAAGCTTAATGTTTTTGGATAATGAAAGTCTGGTAAAGTCTTTTAAAAGTATTTTGATAATCCTGCTGCTCAAAAATCTACCATTTTAAAATGGCACAAGTGAACCACAAAAGCAGCCTAATAGCCTAAAAAAAGACACTTGAAACCTATGTTGAACTCTGGGGAACTTATATCCAAAACACAGAAGCAGGTTAATGGAAAAGCAGCACTCCAGCTTTTCTGGAACACATATAACCTTATAAAGAAAACATTAATTTCAAAGGTCTTCAGAATGTGCAAAAGCAGCTGGAAACTGGGGCAACCAGTAACACTGACCAGTTAAGATCTCCACAGAGTGGTGTTTGGAAGTTGCTACCAACTATAAGCTTTGTCCCCCTGAAAGAGCCATTTAACTATTTGAACATTATTGAAAAATAAAGCTTCCTACAGCAACAGCTCAAATATTATTGTTAAAATAAACGACAAAGTTTCTGAAAGGGGCATAGTTTAATTTGCATGTGAATCATGCATTTGGAACAACACACATGATGAAATACTATAACATTTGCATCTCAAAGTCTAAAACCGTGCAATGAACTCCAGAATCTTCAGGAACTGGCAGAAAGATAAAATCTGGTGTTTATACAATTTCAGGGAAAACAGCTACTACTTGACCATGTCATGACAAATGCAGCTCATGCTCAAGGAATCAAACGTGCAGAGCAACTGGGAAATGAGCACACCACCCCCATCATTTAACTACTCATTTCCCTAATAAAATATTACTGCATAATTTCTAACTAATTTTCAAAATTTTCTACAAAACATCTTGAACTTTTCAATCATAGAAACTCAGTTGAAAAGAGACACTTTAGGAGAGCCAAAGTCTGCAGTTAGACTAATAAATGATAAAATGTGTATAACAGAAATATGACAATTTATATAGGTGTGAAAAATGCCACTATGGAAAAAAACTCTGGGTTGATTTTTCTTAGTTCAACTTTAAACCTGCCTACAGGCCTGATTTTATTCTGGGATAAGAGGGCAGCGTAGTTTATGACAACAATCTACCTAAAAACTCATTAAAGTCTTTTCTCTTGGAGTGACATGCATTATCAGCAAAGATTAATCTGATGAGTCTTTAGGTGAGCTCCATTTTTAAAAATGCAATAACAGAGGGCTTTGTTGTCATCTGATGAAAATCAATTAGAGTAGGTAAGGCCACAAGGAAAACTAACATCACTCATCACCAGCCCCCCGGCAGCTGAAATGATTTGTCTTCCAAGCTTGGGTGATCAGGAGCTGTAGTAATATCACAGGGAAATTAATTTAGTTTCTATATTCTAGACCCACTTTCCTTGTTCTGGAGGACCTATACACAAATTACTTTTAATCAAGGTTGATGTGTTATTAATACCAAGGAGGATCTCTGAAGAATCATTTTTTTTGAAATTGACTTAACACATTTTTCACCCGTGTTTTGTGGATAAACAGAAGGTTCCTTATGTCACCCTTACCGTCCCGAGGCCCTGTCCAGCAGCAGGCAGCGCACGGCGTGACGGAGGCAGTAGATCCCCCCAAACACAGCACACAGCCTGCAACACAGGGGAAACACAAAGGTTATCCGTGGGAGCGTGTCACAGCAAGGCAGGGCACTGAGCACGGTGGTAACGCTGATTGACCGACGTGATGGGCCCCCAACACAACAAACATGTGGAGCTGCTGGAGGCCGGAGGAGGTCACTGAGTTATCACAGGGCTGGAGCCCCTCTCCAGGCTGGGAGAGCTCAGGGTGTTCACCCTGGGGAAGAGAAGGTTCTGGAGAGACCTTGGACCCCCGTTCCAGTGCCTAAAGCGGCTCCAGGAGAGCTGGAGAGGGACTTGAGACAATGGCGCGGAGTGACAGGACAAGGGAGGATGGCCTTAAACTCAAGGAGGGCAGGTACAGATCGGGTATTAGGAAGAAATTCTTCCCTGTGAGGGTGGTGAGGCCCTGGCACAGGTTGCCCACAGAAGCTGTGGCTGCCCCACCCCTGGAAGTGTCCAAGGCCAGGTTGGACGGGGCTTGGAGCGACCTGGGCTAGCGGAAGGTGTCCCTGCCCACGGCAGGGGGTGGAACTGGATGGTCTTTAAGGTCTCTTCCAACCCAAACCAGTCTGTGATTTTGAAGCGAAAGAGTTTTGGTATCTGGTCATAGATTATGAACTTGAAAACTTTTACTTTGCAAACCTGACTTCCTAAAATGGAATTAATTTTGTCATTCAATGTCAGATGAGATAGTTCAAAGCCAGCCAGTAGCACAACCCCTTTGAACTGCAGGACTGGTGCAGCCCAGCCAAGGGACACATGGGAAGATCCAGTTCCCCAGAAATACCTCTGCTACTCATGCAAAACCAGGAGATACATCCCATGATGAATCCAGCCTTGGCTGTTTGGAGATTGCTGAAGATGACACAAAAGTTAAGCATCCACTGAAGAATTATTAGAGAGCCTTGAGCTACGGGTTTATTATCTCTACTGCTGCAATCAGTGGCTTCCTGCCTCACAAAGCAGACATCAGGATCTTTCAAACCAACTCAGGAGTTTATTTCATATCTTGCATATAAGAATAGCACGATTAACTTAACTAGAACCAGGATTCCTCAGTTAAAAACATTAATTATAGTTTTCCTTTGACTTCAACCACAGCCAGGGGGTTTTTGATATATGCACTTTATTTTTCTAGGGTGCTTTGAAAGAACTTTGCTGCTTGGCTGCACACAAATGTGAATTACTTCTTTCCAAGAGTAACCTGCTATCCAGGGGAGGAGGGCACGACCTGTTTTCATAGGAGGCCAGCAGAAAACTTCTCTTTTTAAATGAAAATGGAAAGGAATTTTGATTGTGTTGTTGAACAACTACAAACAGCCAAAATACCTATTAAAACAGCCTAGCATGAAAAATGACACGATTAGGATGAACTTGCCAAAATTATTTAAATACAGAAATTGAAATACTAAACTAAATGGCACCCCAATAATTTATGACAAAGTAAAATCATTGTGCTGGCATTACTTTCATACAATGGGCTATTCAAGATGATTTGCCTGTACTTGAAGTACAAGGCAACTCTTTGATACCATTAACCCTAAATGACAGACATTTAAACTGATATTACTCTAATTAACTGGCGACTGCCTGCACCAATAACTCAAGTTTTGCTGAAAGATAGCAACAACACCGTACTCGGCTTCAACTCTGCCCCGCTGACATCAAATCATATCACAGCTAAATTAACAGTTGTGAAAATTTTTGGCCTGGTAGCCCTCCATCATACCCAGCCTTTAAATGCCATTTCAGTCCCCATCAAGGCAGAAATCAGCAGTCGCAATTTTTAATACAGCTGTGAAACAATAGGACACATTAAAAGCTGCGTTTTTGACAGCGTATTCCCAATGATTTATGAGTTTGTATATAATTTGATTATTCTATTAATTTTACTGATTACTGATTCAGCTAATACAGTGAAGGTCACTTACAAAATAAATCTTCATTACATTTCACAGAAAGTAACTGCCTCCAACTAGTTGTTTTCTTTAATTAAACACTAATGTAACAAGAGAGAAAATAGGCTTCAGGGTTGCTGCATCTGTTGATACAAGAGGAGTTTACGGCTTTGATGTAATGCTCTGTGATATTAATTGAACAAAAATAGAATGTCTCTCCATTTGACGTCTCGATTCTCAACACAGAGATACCACAAACACACTCAAATTACAGACTTAGCCTGAGTTCACTCTGAAACTACATAAAGGAATTTTAAAACTGTATCACATAATTTTACACCAAGAATTACTTTTTTATTACTAGCATATTTCTTCTACTTTCGAAAATGCATGTTGTGAATTATTAAAAAATTGACTATTTTTCTCTCTAACTGTATATTTTTCTATAGTAAGAACTACTTGCTTCTCCCCTTAAAGTTGAATAAGGCATGTACAGGACTGCAAGCTTTGGAGAAAGATCAAAGAAAAACATGGCAACTGCTGAATTAATGAATTGTCCTCTTTCAATTTATTTTTACACACAGAGCAAGCTGTGACCTGGTTCTCATGTTAAATTCTGTGTTTCCTGAAAGGCCCTTAGAACATCAGCATTTCCTCCAATATTGTTGTGTGTTCTTAAAACGTTAACAAGTAGAATACAGACAACTCAAATAAATACAATGGCTACAGCTAAAAAAACAATGGTTAATCTTCCCAACACAGAGTTCCGATACAAAAGTCAAAGTTCAGTGTGTGCACCCACTTGGATAACAACAAAAAATATTAAAAACAGCACCAAAGACCCAATGAAGAAAAGAATCAATGTCATCCAGAACTGTCCTGGCATTTAGAGAGCTATGGAAAGGAAAATATGTGACATAAATGCTTGAGGAAGCAGATGAAGAGTCAAATATTTTGACTTTTTCCTGCAGGCTGTGTTCAGCATTCCTGTGAAATTTAAAAAGGTCCTGTAAGATTAGAGAATCAGCCTATGTTCTAAATCCAAGTAGCAACATGACAGTTCTAAACCCAGTCACAAAAGTTCCTGCACAGTTATCCACCAGCACTCAGTTAACTGCCAAAGAGTATTTTGTGCCTGTAGCACTCCTACAGTAGGATGATTTCTTTCCCCAGATCTCCCCTTCTGTCCCAGTGTGCTAAAACAGACAGGCTGTGCCTGGGAAATGCTGCAAAGAGGAGCTGGAATGGCAGAGCTGCCCATCAACACCCTGGGGGTGGCAGGAGGAGAACAAGGACTTGGGTTCGTTTCAGCTCCAGCAAACTCTTCTCCTGGAGAAAGACCCAGGAGGCAGGAATGGCAACAGCTCCAGGAAAAAATGCCAGGGATGAGAGAGGGGTTGGGAAAAAAAAGTAGCCCAGTCATATGTCACGTTTTAGGAAGTTTCATCTTTCAGAGCTTTCTGAGGGATTTAAGAACCAAATTTAACTTTAAAACTAAGAAATTGCTCCTTTTGACTGTATGGAATTTAGACTGCATATTTATAAATATCCATTCACATCCTGTGAAAAATTCTAGCAGTGCACAAAGTGTTTGTCAGTAAAACAGACGAGGTAATAACTGGTGTACTTGATTTGGTTTAGAGCACAAAGCTGTATCTACTTCTCACTCACCCTAAACTGACTCTCTGTGCACTTTTCTCCATAATTACAAAATAGGGGTAATTTAAGTCTATTTCATCAGAATCTGGCAAGGATCAGTATTTATTGTTCATGGTAAGGATTAGTATTTATTGTTCATGGAATCTGAACATTGCACTGAAGTGCAACTATTTCAAGTTTTAACATTTGAATTCCTCTTATGTGCAAGTTTTGGGTTTTGGCAAGTCACTGCTGCCTTTTATAGGCTCAGGATTCCAGTTCTGTTTTCCTAAACTCAAATGCTAGATGATGCAATAAAAACCTTAATTCATCATACATTTCTATATTCCTATACTTCAGTCTCGCTTCGTGTCAGTGTAGATTTCTTAGGCTGTTTCTAAAACCTGAGGAAATTCTGTTGACAAAAGTAAGACCCTGTTTAATCTCTCTTTTCATTTAAACTGTCAGTAATTTAAACAACTGCAGCATTAGCAGCTTATTGCTGATAAAAGTGCCATGTTACTGATGACTCTCGTGGAGGAGTTGTTTAGAGAGTCCAAGAGTGGTAGAAAAGTAGCTTAGTTGTATCCATTAATAAATGCTTAAAATAAAAAAGACCAGTTTTTCTAACAATGCACTTGAAAGTCATCAACACCACAGAAATGTCTCTAGTTATGCACATTTTTATCCATGCTCTTCTACAGGTATTCGACTATGAAACTCATTTCCCATCTTCCACATTTAAAATAACCACAGAACAACAATTCTYGTTTCACAAACACTGAAGTTCCATCACTGTGAAGCTGCACCAGAAGTGCTAACACATATGGGGATGGCATCCTACAAAAACCTGCCCTGGAAGAGCAGCTGCTCAGCTTTAAAGTCATTCCTGAGGCCTGAGTCTCCTCCTGGTGTAGCACTGGCTGTCAGTAGAAGAGTATTCCACGGAAGAATCTCATTTCATGGTTTATGAGACAACAAATCAAATGTGATATCCTACAATGTGGAACACCTAGAGAGGGAAAACAGATCTGTGCAAGAAGTGCATCTTCCAATGCTTGTGAAGGAAGAAAACCCCAAGTTTCACCATAAACTCTTCATTACTGGATTACTCCATGGTAACAGATCTCTGGATCAAATAAATTCTAACAGTAATCAGATTTGTGTCCAATTTTAGATTTGCTTTCTTGACCACAACTGCTTTTTCCAGCAGAAGTGATGTTTCATTTAGCTGGTTGTTGTTGGTTTTCTTTTAAATAAACAGCCTGGGATTTAGCCTTCATAAATAAAGTATTTAGAAAGAATAATAAATTGTCTTTTTAGTTTACTAAATCAATCTATCATGTTATTTGCAAGAAAATCTCAGAAGTAAAAATTATTATGATTTTAGCAAACAGTTAAAAGTCACAAAGAATTAGGAAAATTTAGCTGGGTAGGGGTACAATCAGAAAAAGTCTCAAAAAACTATTAAGAGAAACATATTGTCACTTGTTGAAGCAAAAAAGAGTATTGAAAAGTTCTCTTCGAGAATTAATTTACTGCATTTCCAGAAACTGTGAAGTAAATCCAGACACTGTTCAAAGATAATGACTGATGTGAAATATGAGGCTAATGTCAACAAAAATGCAAAAATTGAGGTGAAGAATTAGACACTAGGTCTAAAATAAGTTGTTCCAGAGCCATGAAGTTTTGTAAAGATTGTGAATGTCCACAATCACAAGGCAGAAGTGCTGCTTCTTAAAATTAACCACATTATCATCCCTAAGTTTTTCAAGAGATTTGATTTGACTTTGATTTGACCTCCTGACCTTGTTGGAGAAGCAGCTGCTCCTTGCCCAAGGTCCTTGAGCTGCAATTACACAACAGTTCTGCCCTCCCAGAGAAGTCTGGGAGATCAGGACTGCAGGGCAAGGCACAAAACACAGGGACTAGAAACCAGTCACTAAACATTAGCTCATCTATAAAATCCATTTATGTGTTCTCTGCCTCCAGAAAAGACATAAAAATTCAAGTCCTCCTAACCCTCAATGAAATTCAAGGGCTATTTTATGAATTCTGTCAGGTTTTGGAAGCCACCTTTCTCTGTCTTCTAGTTTAATGAAAAAGGACTCAGCTAAATGCAATTTGCCTTCCCAGCTCAGATTTGCTCCAATAATAAACAATTGTGTCATTTCCACAGGTCCAATAATGCTGGAACTTATTTGTATGTCTGAGTCATAATTCTCAGGAAGACCTTGTAAGGCAGAATCTGCACATTCCCACACAACCAGGGAGGAATTTACCTGCTAAGAGACTGGTAAAAGGCAATACCAAGTGATACATGAGATGTATTTCCTTCATATTATCACCATTATCATAATTATTAAACCCTGAAAAAGCATCTCATTATAGCATTTGTATTTTGTGCTTTTAGGTTCCAAATATGTTTTTAAAATGCAGCAAGAATGATCAGGAATGAGAGTAGGACAAACTAAGTCCAACCCCTCAATACAATTTCTTGACTGAAAACTTTTCCATGCCTAGTTAGGGATGTGAAATCAATTGACAACATCCATATGATTCCGAGCATCCCATGTGATATATTCCAATGGCTGAAGGCCTTCATGAGGTACAAACTCCTGCAGAACACTATTTCTAGTCAGAAGTAACATGGAGCAAAAAAGCTCTCACGTTTGTAAGTAATTTTTTAAACAAAGAATTGACAAACACTCACTGAGAAGATAAAACCTAAATTGGAAAGGTATTTTCCAAGTTTCATACACTTAATGCATTTCACAACAAAKGTTATTTCCAAATTAAAAGTCTTTTCCTGTCAGATTCTGAGAAATAATGTGGGCAAGGACACGAAAGCATTCCATAGCTGTATTAACGACAAGGCTCACTGATCTGTGAATAACCTGAAAAAAATGAAGATTATTGAGTTACTTTACCAATCTATCCATCCATCACTAGTGAACAGGTCTCAGAATGATGGATTATCTCACTTCCCTCATGTTTATCCCAAGAAAGAGTTTCTCCTCAGAGGGAAAAACAAACAACTGATCCTACAAACAATCCTGCTAACTCTGCTTGCCCATTTTGCATTCATCTGCCAACAAAGTGAGGAGAAACACATCAAGTTTGTCTTTAAAAGCCAAACTACATTTGAAGTTTTATTATTTCCCTGCAATGCAAGTGAAAACAATTAAAAGGAAAGCAGCACTGTAGCTATTTGTATTATTCAGTATTTTAGTACAAGCCAGGGAATAGTGACAACTTGTCAGTAATTCCAATTTACATTTTCAGGTCGAAAGAAATGAAATTATTATAAGTGGTAAGAGATACATAAATATGAAAATTAGGYATTTTGAAATGGAGGACTGAACTCCTATCTCACATATCTCACCATGTTTTTTTAAATCACCTGTGATTGTTTCACACTTGCACAGAATTGCACACGTGCTAAGCCTCAAACCTGTCACATCTGATTGAATTAACATTGTTTGAATTCCTCATTAATATGCTAAATGATACAATTCACATACAGCAAAGTTCTGCATCCTGCTTACATGTAGAGACATGCTACTCATTTATAAATTTAGCTGAAAAAGATGGTGTACCCATTTTTAATTTATTATTGCAATCAGATTTCCTGAAGTCCAATCTTGATTTCAGACCACTAAAACCTTCCTAGAGACTATAACAGGGGCATAATTGGGAATTTTAAAGGACCTGAGACTACCTCAGGAGCTCTGACATTTGTAGCAGATAATAGAGCACATGTAAGGGGAAAAAAATGATTATTCATTTTTAAATATATACAGGAACCCTTTGAATCAATCACACTATCCATCTTATCTCAGCCTGGCCTCTTAATCTTCCTGTAAATATGGGGAATGAAAGAGATGGAATTGTCTTAATCAGATCTTTCCTCCATCACAAAATTACTGCTGTCACTGGCACTGAGACAAAAATTACTAATTTCAGTCAGAATCTGTAGCAACTACCACAAGGGGTGACACTGCCCACCAAATACATACACGATGGAAAAGCTGTTGATAGGAAATGCACATCATTAATCAACTACCCATAAAAGTCAGGGAATCCCCAACTCCCATGGCAAAGGAGCCGAGGACATTTCAGCACCTATTGCCACAACCACATCTGCCAATTTGGGGATAACTTTTCACAGAGACAAGAGACACAATGTGTCACCCTTAGAACCTTTCTGAAATGGCCCAGTGGACAGTTACCAATTCCCTCTAAAACTTCCCATGGGAAAAAACTACTCCTTCTCAAAAAGTCATTTCCATTTGCATGTTCATATTTGCAAGAGTGCAGAGAAAAGAATCTGAAACCAAACTGAAGAAAATTTTGCCCCATCTGCCCCAAATTCAGTGTGTTCACAAAGCAAACACAATATCAAAAGTAAATACTGTTTTGATTTTCCTCAATAATGAGATATGACTATATTTACTATTTTTTACTAAACATCAGACTATTGCTACATCATTAGGAAGGAAGAGCCAGAAGAGTTTTGTAGCAAGAAGGAACCAAAGGAAGCTGTTAAAGGCCAGTATAGTTTTGCTGCTTGTCAGCTCAGGAGAGCACGAGGCTTCCAATGACCTTCCTTGTTCCACGACTCCAATTTACAGAGACAGAAATCTCACATCTGTACCTCGACATATTGGGATGTACATTACACTGATATAAAAGTTTAATTTTCTCTCCTAAACCATACCTGCTTAAGCCAATAAAGAAGGAACAGCGCTTTCCCTCACTCGAGTGTCGTCAGCAGTTATAGAACGTGGGACTGTTTATGCAGGATTCATTTGGGATGCAAGGATGTGACTTACAAATGTCTTTGACTCATTCCCATCAATATGCATGTSTGCCATTTATAACAGTAGCCTTGATGAGAACACACAGTGTAACTGGCTGCAAGAAACGCTTAAGAGGTTTACATTAAAACAGAATATAGAACAGTGGTTAGAAATCACAGGCCAGGTGACACCTTATTCTGATAAGCTGGTGATAAAAGCTGTAGCTGTGATCTATAGGCTCTGCTGTTACCACTCTACTCCCCAGCCTGAGCAGGATTCCTCGGATATGGCTCACTTTCAGTAAGACACAGTCCTGAGGGCAGACCGCCTACAAAAATTGCGATTAATCTCAAAAAATATTGTGATTGCCTCCTAAATTGTTCACTTAAAACAAAAGGCAACTTTTTTTTTAAGCTTTTTATTAGAACATTTGTGATACAAACCTTTTAAAGTATAATTACTTCTTGGTTAGACAGACTAATTAGCTAAAACTATTAAAACACCGTCTTCATTGTAGGACTTCAATTTTATCAAAAAAACCYGAAAATGCAGCAAGAAATGAACTTTCTATTTAAGTTCAAGCCATCTGAAGAACTCCTGTCATCACGGAATGATTTTCTGATAAGAATATTTATAATACTTCCAGACACCTCTACTGCTAACTCTTGAAATATATTGCTGTTACAGATCAAAAAACTACATGTGCTGGTTATTAAATAAAAAAATAAAGCCAAAGGGATCTCAAGAAGGCAAGAAAAATTATCTTGAGAAGAACCTACAGGGGAAAAAATGCAAGTGAAATTCTAATTTTAATTATTAAATTTACTTTTTCCCCCAGGTATTTTAAGCCAAGGAAGGTCCAACTGTCAAACTTGTACAACTACAATGGCTCTGATAATCTCTCAATTCATTAATCTGCTGGTCACATACAGATACCTGGACTCACGTGARGTCCTTTAAAGACAAAGACATCCATAAAATCTACAAACTCAAGTTCTGTTGCATGACTGTATCCAGAGTAACAGTTACCTAAACCCGATTCTTGTTCACAAATTGTCTGTCCAACCACCTAATTACATAGGTCTGCCTTTTTTTATATCACCACATAAATACAGTTTAAGGAACAGATGAAAGGCTATTGACAGAAGATGGTACCAAATAACATTTCTATTGAATGGAGTACAATTACTCCAGAATGTTTCCATCAACATATACCTGCATCCATCCTATACACAGCCAAACAGGCTCAAGCTGCTAAGGCCATTCTTCTGGCAGTAATTTAAGGACTGTTCTAGAGAAGAGAAACAGAATCTATCACAAACAGGAAGATAATGCCCAACAATGTGCCATAAACCACGATTTCATAGTAGCACACATGTAAAAAGCAGAACCTGTCCAGCACCAAACAAAGCAGGTAAGACCCTGCACTGCTATTTAAAGGACTGATGTACAAATATATCACTCAGACAAACTGGCCTCACCAGGCAAGACTGCTTTTTTTAACCAGAGCTAATGTTTACTTCAGACCTACAGGTTACCACATTAAACCCACATTGAGCAGATGGAAAGGCTGCTTGCCAGCAAAAGCAAAGATGAAAAAAACCCCTCAGCCTTTTAAAAGCCAGTTGAACTGTTGGAAACAACTGAAATTAAAACCGCCCACCCTCYGCACAAAGATTCCTGATGGTCCCTAAAAGCACTGATCCCCAGCTCCTCTGGCAGAACCACGGTCCCAGGACACCTCTGGAGTCAGGATAAGGACTACACTGTTGCTGCCCACAGTTCAAGTAAAGGGGCTGAAGTGGATCTTCTTTTATCCTGGAATCAAGTGGGKTTTTTTTGTTTAAATTACTAGGGCTCAAGGAGTGGAGAACATATGGCTGCTGTTTGAGATGTCAGAATGYAAAACTGGCTCGGGGAAACAGGGCTGCACGGGATCTTCTCTGCTGTTCAATTCATAGGAATTGGAAGCTTGTGGTGTAGAGAGAGCTACAAAATGATGCCAAGAGGATATTACATTATTTCACATTGATTGCCCTGTTTGTGTATTGCCCTGTCTGTGATGTAGAAAGGTGAAAGAATTAGGTTTTACATCTCATTGTAAACTGGACATGTGGGTTTTCCTGCYTTCAGAAAAATCCAGTTCATTATTAAATACCTACCTGTGAATGGCAGATGCATTCTCAGCATTAATTAGTAACACAAATACAACAAGTACCTTCCTGCAACTTCAGGGAAGGCTCAAACACAACTGTTYTCAACACCCCCAAATGCACAGTCACCCTTTTGGACACACATCGCCCTACGTCTCTTCTGTCATATTTAAAAAGGGACAGCTACATACRGGTTAAATTATGGCTTTCTCATTTCCTAGGACTTATTAACTTACTATCCCAGCAGCCACCACAGCCACCAGCTACTAYAGGCTGCATTTGTAATACAATGAAAAATGTTGCAAGTATTACAGGAGCGTAACTTCTGACTTMTTTTATTTTTTTTTGAGTGGGGGGAATTTCACTGCCAGTGGAAACGTAAAGTGAATAAAACCAACATGAAATTGTTAACATGGTGATTCCTATCGAATGATTACCAAGGATGTCCTTTTGGGAAGAGATGTCTGGAGAAGTGAAGCTTACCTGCAGAAGCACTGGGGGATCTCTCCTTGCCCATACAGAGGGAACAAAAAGGGGGTGTTGCCATAGCGGCCAAGGCACTGCAGGAATTTTTTTGTTGCCTGAAGACCTTCCAGAGTGCTGCACTCAGTCTCTGACACCATTGCAATGGAGTGAAGGATGAAGTGCTGCAAGCTGGGGGTCAACTTCCGAGTCTGAAGGAACTGAGCAAACGTCCTGTTCTCGTAGTCTGAGGGAAAAGCACATTGAGGCAGAGAGCAGAGTGTAACATCCACATTTTCTCATATGCTTCAACTCAAACAAGTGCTTTTGTACTGCAATAAACAAAAGCAGTTGAAGTTTTCAACAAACACCTTGCTGAAAATGGATCATACAAGTCAACAAAAGTTAAAAAATTACTCCCAGAAAGTGAGTKTTCTCAGAAGACAGAAATATCACTCCATTAAAATATTTCAAAATATCACAAACCCACTTCATGGGTCTCCAACAGCTTCACCTACTTATTCTGTTAGACTTGATCTAACTCCACKTCCCAATCCTGGTAGAAAAGTGAGCAACTGTGGACTAAACTCCATTGAAGTGCCTTGGGATGCCATTCCCTGTAGATTACCCAAAATATTACACCTGAAGGACACCCACTCCAGAACAGGACTGCTGGATCCACACTGATAGTGCTGGACTRGATATTTAGGCACAGAGAAGCCACTGACACAGTGTCACAACCCAAAGATGAGAAGGTGCAGTATTTATTTCAAATTGATGACTTGCTGGCAACAAACAATGTGGATGAGACAGAGAGCAGACAGGGAWGAAGGACTTTATCTTCCCTTTAACATAATACTACTGCTGACACATTTGAAAATTCAAAGAAACACAAGTCTTCCAGGAGATATTTAAGATGTGTTGCATGTCACTGACACATCTCTGAAAAACTTTAGTTATCTTCATAGGTAAATAGTTTTTCTCCCAGGAAAAGACTGTATTTAAGCAACAGCTTACTTCCATGCTATTCAGAAATCTGCTCTTAAGCTTATTTCAGTCCTGGATAAATTCCTAAGTAATTTAGAAAGACTTCCATCAGTGTAGAGATTCATATTACCAAGCTATATATTCTGTGCAAGATTCAACCACTGCTTTATTACAAATGTTTCTTACTGCTCTTTGTACAGCCTTGCAGCAAGTCATAAAATGACAGGTTGTTTTTATCATTCTAAAAAAATTCTCAAGTTTTCCTCACTTCAAACTTCTTATATAATTCAATATTTTACAGAAAAAAGCTTTAAAAAAAATTCTTCACTCCCATGAACTCTCCCTATTAAAAGTCTGCCTTCCCACGAATGCAATGATCTCATTGAGAGCGATTTTAAATTTCTGAAGTTTTTTACATTAGCCTAATCTGACTCTAAATATTCTCAATTGCTTCTCAGGCTATTTTAAAATCTGGGAACAAAATCTGTTTAACTGTCTCTGGAAGTAAAATAAATCTAATGTTATTTAGGTACATGAATCAATGCATTCATTTAAAATTGATGTGGCRTCTCCTTTTTTTACTTAATAAATTTTCTAAATACCACCTATATCCTCACTCTGAGCACCTCCATTTCTTCCAGCAACAGCAAACTGAGATCACCTGTAATCAATAAACCACTTCAGTCTAATGAGCTTTTCTGCCTTCAGGATTTTCTGGAGTTCATTACAGACTCCCTTCTCCTAATCTTACCAGATCTTGATACTGACTATTTTTCTCTTGCATTTATTTAATAATTTTCTCTAATGTTTTTACCTTATCTGTGAGTCTTGCTCAAGTAATCAAACCAGTATCCCAACAACTACTTCTTTGAACACTGGATTCTTGCAAAAATACTGCCTGCTCAAGCTCCTGCCCAGCTCCAGAAGCACTGATATGCTCTGGTCTGCAACTTGCATCAGTACTTGAACTACTCCTCTTTCCTCACTATTTCTTTTTGACAGATTTTTCTCTTTGCCTTAGTTTACTTTTAGACTCCAAGAACTGAGGACATCACTTTATTCTTTGTACCCTGAGGAGCACAAACCCAAAGCACTTTCCTTCCTCCTGTTAACCTGATTTCCCTCTTTGACCTGATGCTCGTTATTCTTTGCAAATTATAGCTCAAATCTATCCTGATTTCCTCTCATCTGAGTGAACCAACAGTTGTAAAAAGCACTTTGAACTTGCCCTCTGCAACTAAAGAGCATTAAATTACATTTACTTTCAAAGTTATAAAATTTCACTTTCTCCATTTCTGATTTTGTGATGACATGTTGTGAATATTTACATAGTACCCAAAAACCAACAAAAATTCAGATAYGTGACATTATTTTAAAAAATACCTGGGAGGGGGGAGGAAACACTTGAAAATGATAAAAAGSATTTTGCAACCTTGCTGTAATATATAATTTTGCTGTTAAAGAAAAATGTAAATAATAAATGACATGGGAACTGGAAGAGCAAGTGCTTAAGTAGAAGAATTTAACACTGAAGTGAAAAGGTCACCAAAAGGTCAAAGCATACTTTAAAAATGAATCCCTAAAAATAAACCATATGAAAACACAGGAGAGCTCTCAAAATTGTGCCTCCCTGAAGGAACTCCTGAGAAGGGAGTGTGCCCTGTTCCATGAGACCCTACCTTGGTATTCCTCAGGGTGCTCTTCRTAGTCCAAACAGAATGTCAGAAATTTCATGAGCATTCTCTTCTCCACCATGGTGAGCTGTCTGCTGTTGAAGACATCTGCTCTAGAACAAGGCACCTGCAAAATATTTTTTAATAATTTCAGATACTTTCCATACTCTGGATGTAAAAGCATTGAGCAACAACAGCCTGATTACATAACAAATATTTTAAATTATTGTTTTCTAGTATAGTTATTTTCTTACATATTTCTTTCCCTTGTTTTCTATTATAACCATAATAAAAGTTACCAATTTTCCACACTAGTTTTAAATCCTTTTCAGCCTCTTACCCTTTTTATTTCCCTTCCATTTCACTTGCATCTCTGACTGCAGAGTCAATCCATAGAATTTGTATTAACTGTGCCAATATCTCCTGTTGCCATTATCAGTGACTTCTCTTGTAAGTAGCAGAGAGACAATCAAGTCTACGTTAGAATCTCAAAACCTAAAACCTCTGAATCTTTAAGAATTAACTGCCAAGTCAATCATGGCCTAAACATTTAGCCAGAGGTAAAGATTTATGTCAACATACTGGACTGCATAACCTTCTTTTACTTTGTTTTGATTTTTTTTTAAATATTCACATATAATACATATAAACATCCAGAAATTAAATTAAAATCAGAATTAAAACACTAGCTTATTGTTACAAAATTCTCACAAAACCAATTTCAAGCTTCTTGAGTTTAAGAAGACGAGATGACACATATGCACCGCATTATCTTCCAATACCTGTTCCACTTTCCCTTCTCGGAAGGCGAGAACTCGCGTGGCGTTTTTGAACTCGGCGTATCTGCTCACGTTGGACTTAATGAGGAGGTCAATTAACAGGCCCCGGGAGTAAAGGAGCTGCACAGGGAGGAGAAAGGAAGTGGTGGGTAAAGAGGATCAGTGAAGTACCCAATGCTGTTTGTGCAAATCCTCACCAGCTGTTCCCTAAATCACCTGAACAGACTTAGAGAATTAACCTTTTCCACAGGTAAATTCTGTAACTCCCCAGTTAAGGTTAAGTCACATTCTGTTCTAGTAATTTAGAATATAATAATCTTTCTATAAGCTACAAATATTCAATGAAATACAGAAGGGACAGAAATATAACTACAAACTGCAGATGTTTGTCTGGAGTGAAAAAGTCTTGTGGTCCCAAATAACAGAATTTGCAAGATCGCATAGGAATTTTCCAGATAAAGGTTTCCTGGGACACCAAGGAGGACACTACAAGGAAGCTCGTGTTCCTGTGCCAGGGAAACACCAGCACAAGCTACTGGCCTTGCCCTGCTGACTTCTGTCTGAATTTCTGGAATTTGCTGCAATTAACACCATGTCACACAGTGGGACAGAAGGAGTTTAAAAGGACACAAAATAGTATTATCTAATTAACCACTATGCACTGACTGGTGTTTTCATGATGTCATTTCAATGCTCGGAAGYGGGATTGACATTTGGAACACCAAGTTCGCAATAATGCAGTTTGCAGTGTCTTCACAAAGAATTGAATCAACTATTAARTAAAGTTTCTTTTGCAGTTTACAGATGTTTGAAAAATCTTTTCATGAAGAATATGAAAAATAAAGCATTCAACTTGGAAAAATCTTCCCTGTACTGTAGAACACACATATTTTAAAAAGATAAAAAATCTGCATGCAGATGGCTTTTTCTTGTTTAAAATTACAATTTTTTAACRGTACAATTTCAAAGGAGCAGTTTTGTAGGTATTACCTAAGTGCTAAATTTCATGAAATTTACTTTTATGGAGATATCTTTGAGCTGTGTTTTTTGATCTCTTTGGTTATAAACAAACACTTAAGAACACCTATTGAATGGCTTTTGTTTGTTTTAAGGGTAACAATTCTTACCTCTCAAGAATGGCTACTTTGCCTCAAAGGTGCTGCGTCACCCCCCTCAACATGAAGTGTTTTAAAAAATGTCAGCATTTTAAACCAAGTAAATGTACTTACACAAAAAGAGTCATTCAGTTCCTACCTTGGACACTAAATCGATATTAAACCTTCTGCCTTCTCTAACAATTTGGGAATAGGTAATTTTCTTTGGTTCTTGGGCAGAACTTTCAGAGGGTGCAGCTTCCGTCTTTCCTGGTTCCGGAGTGGACTCGCCTGCAGCTGTGGTGGGAGAACTTCCATTCCCAGGGGTTGTTTCTGTCCCGTTTCCCTGTGCTGCCCCCTCTGGCTCAGTGCCCGGGGCCTGCTCTGGCTCCCGGCTCTCCGGCTCTGGTCCGGGGCTCTCCGCTGCTGGACTCTCCTCCTCTGCTCCCGGAGAAACCCCCTCGGCACCAGCGGCTCCAAACACAGGCAGCTTTGGCAGTGCACCAGCTTCTTCAACACCTTCAGCTGAATCCTGACTGATTAAAAACACAGAGGGAAAAAGAGGGAAGAAAGTCTTTTGAAGAGTCTTAAAAAGTTATTTCAAGTTTTGAGTCGGTGCCAGAATGGAAACCTCAAGCATTTCTAGGAAAAGCATTAGAATTTCTTTATCCTGGCCAAATCAGGTGTTCCACCCRCTAACAAACTCTGGTTCTTTGGCTGCAAAGCTGTAATTCAAGAGGACTATTTCTATTGAGGAGAAAACAAAAAAACCAACAAAAATTGGGGTTTTTACTCTACATGTACTCAAAAGATGGAAGGATCTCAAAACAAAAATCAAGGCCCTCATGGTGAAACAATACACAGCTCCAGAAACAACAGAAATGTTGGATTTAAAAATAGAAATTGTAAAGCAATTTGATAAGTTGTTTCCTATGAATTAAAAAACCCTTTGAAACTGAAATGCAAATATGCATTAAGGTCATTAAGCTGAGATATTGTGCAAACCAAGCTCACTGAAGAAAACAGACAAGCTTTACACAACTGAGCTCCTTTGCAGCCATGATCCCAGCAGGTCCATCGAGAACCAGGCCATTTTGAGCCAAAGTTTAAGTAAAACTTTCCAATTATTTTTTCAACTGTGCCCTTGCATTCTAATTAGTTGTTCAAGCAGCAATGTTGTTTTTATGCAAGTGTTCCAAATTCGTGCCCAGTGGCCGAAGGCAGCCAGTCACAGGAGGGACATTCCCACACAACACTTACTCTGCACAGTCCATTTCCTTTCCACAACATTTCTTTAAAATTCCCCTTATAAAGCAGCTCTCCACTTTTAATCTCATCTACTCGTTTTATGTTGAACTTCAATGACACCTACCTCAGAAACCAGTACTTTTGAACTTGGTTTAGTTTATACTACCAGCTGAGATGAATCAAATCAGTGTCATTGTAAGAGAAAGGAGTTCAGCAGTAATTCCAAACTATCTTTTTATCTTTATACCACAAGCCATTAATGCACTGAATAAACAATTTAATCTTGGCTGAAAACTAATGAACTATGATTTCAGAGGTGACCTGCAAACACAGAGTACTGACAGAATGGTTAAAATTCACAGAACAGCAAGAAATTATTCAACATCCATCCCAAAATGCTCCCTCACACACCTGCAGCCTTACAGATGGAAGCAGGGGCAGGATTTCTGTTCAAAAAGGAACAAAAACCTGGTATCCTTTAAAAACTGCTCCTCATTTATGAACTCGGGGAGCTCACATGGACTCATGAAAAGTTTGGAAGCAATCTCTCAGCTTGGGCACAGTCACCAGGAAGCACTTAACTCACGACTGGGGTAAAATATTGCCCTGGGAAATACAGGAACTGCTACAAGGAAGCACTAATGAGAGAAGTCTGTTTCTGTACATTAATTATGTCTTTTTGCTTCATATTGCCAGCATTAAGTAACTATAAAATATCAAAGAAAGATAAGTACTTTGTCAAATGTTTTTTTTTAAGAAGTAATCTCTGCTACAAATAAAAATGAAAGTCAATTAAATTTTGGGGTTCTGTTTGGATTTTGCATTTTTTTTCAGGAATTCGGAACACGGTGTTCATGAAAACTGCAAAAGCTCTTGCCATTAATGCAATAACCATGAATGAAGCTTTTATTTAACTCATCCTAAACCTTTTCACAACACAAAATTTAAAAATAAGATTTTCTTTCTAYCTTCTCCCCATCTCAATGTACAGTTCATCTCATTTTAAACATACTTGATTATTACTTTATTTAATCAAAATAAACTTGGATTCATAATATACTGTATTTTTCTGTATCACTCTGAAAAGCAGTGTAACAGAAATATTTACATATTTTTAATGTCTATTCACTTTCCATTAAAGAATATGTAAATCTCCATGATTTGCAGCTCCACACTTTTTATAATGAAAGCCTAAAAACTGTACATAATCTAAATTCATGCCATCCTTCCTATAGGAACAAATATCCCTGAATAATGTAAGAACTGTCTATAAAAATGACTCAAATTGAACTTCTGTACAGACAATTCTTCTCCTAATTCAGAAAAAAATAATACATCTGCAGACAAATTGTTGTGTAAATTTAGAATATTATCTTCCACCATTCATCAATTAATGGTACTAACAAAGGAATATCTTAAAATGAATGTGTCTTATTAATGCCTTGTAACAGCAACCCCTTCAGATAGGTCAAATGAAAAATTGCCAACCAGCTGGTTAATTTATTCAGCACAGGTGTTCACTATTTATTTTTCAGCCATTTGCCTTTTTTCAATACAGCTTGTTGTAGACACAGTATTCTTTTCCTTTGATGGATGCACTTTGTTCTAAGGCCATTCATTTCAGATTTGCACTGTGTATATTATACTGCTACCCAGCTGTTTATTCTTTCAAAATAAATGTTTAATGGTTACTTCATAGGAGTTACAAAAGTTAAGCAGAAACAACAGAATCTAGCCAGAACACGTAAATTGTCAGAAACACAGTAATTGACTTTCTCAGAAAGTTTTAAGTTCTTTTGCAGAACTTTTTCTTTGCCAGTTTTATTAACCTTATCATTGTTTCTTGTGGGATTGGGTTTTTTTTTGGTGATGACCAGGACAGGCAGCACTGTACTGAGCTAATTTAAGTGCTTAAAAGCAGAATCTTCTGGTTCCTCCTGACTCAAGTATAATCTCACTTCTCCAGAGTGTGAGATCTCAGTGCTGGGGGACTCATTTGGGAGCCAGCTATCAGTCTAAAATCATACATGAAGTTAAGAGACTATGAAACCTTTCAACCTGATTTAATACTGGTTCTGAACAATATTTACTATGACAACAGGATGACAATTAGAATCTTCAAGTGATATTGCTCTAAAATAAGAATCACATTTTACTTGCAATACAGTCAAGCAGCCATTACTGTGCAGTACTGAACCTTGGAACAGCCTGAGTCTGTGACCTTCACATTGTATTGGTGTAATTCACACCTTTTTTTTCCTTACTTATGATGTTTACACAAAGAAATTCATGTTTCTATACAAGTATCTGTCAGCATTTCATTTAGCTACCTCTGATATTTTCAAAGGGATTCAAGGTTAAACTTACATCTCAAAGAACCTCTCAGGGATTCTGAARAGTGTTCAGTTCAGTGCAAAAATCCAGAAGACAAAAATAATAAATAAATACATAGCTCAGTTAGTTAAATTTATATTCAGTGGATTTAACTTCAGTAAGTTAAATTCATTCCATATAGAAAGGACAAAGTGCAAATATTGCTTTATCACTTCAGCACAATGAAGTATGTCATAGTTACAGTACTGCTGGTCCATYTGCGTTCCCGTTCTTTTGTATGTACCTCAATTTACATGAGTTTAATTTTTGAGAACAGTAGCTTTTAGCCAATTTAAGAATGGAAAAATTTAATAGATGGCAGTGCACATCTACTACTACTAACACCTACAAACACCACACTTCTATTTTCTACTCAGAAGTAAATCACCAACTCACAAAGTTGGCCAACACATTACACTGCATCCAGAGAGGGTCATTTAGGAAGGATCAAATTGTTTCAGTGAAGTGATTTCAACAAAGCACAAGGACATTAAGCATGTTTCAGAGGCCATGGTTACTTTTTGAGACAATGTGCAACACGGCAGCGTGGTGAAACCCTTGAAGCCAAAAGCACAATTTGATCATTTACCTCTGAACGAGTAAAATGATTTGTATAGTCATGTATTTCTACTTACTCGCCAAAACAGAAATCTTCTACATGTTGAATAGTTTTATCCTTCCTGCTAAGAGGAATTGCTTCTTCATTCTCAAGGATCAGCTTTCTCCAGTCTTCACATTCATCACTGAGATCTGTCGTTTGCTTACAAAGAACAAGTATAAAATTACATATTGTACTGTGCAAGCTGTTCTTGAACTATAAATCTCTGTAGTCACAAATAATTTCTACCATCTATTAATATAAGAAAAAACGACCATCTTAACTGTCTTAATGTTTTTTTCTATTCATATTTTTTGAGTTAAAACAGTTAGAGCTGTTCCTTTATTAGAGCATGCCAACATTTGTACTGCGGTATCTGAAATTTAGTGTTACATGAAATACAAGCTTTAGCAGAGAGTTGAATGTAACTTTGAATACAATCTCCTCAAAGACAGGTTTGCCACAGCCAGGTTTAGTTTCAGATTTTGTGACAAAACTCTTTGAATGGAGACCATATAGAAAAACCTGGTGATTTGGGTATTGTATTAATCTGTGCACACAGGAATCTCTAAACCATATCACAGAACCCTGAGAAGATGAAGTTCCCCTGATTATGCCAGGAGGCAGCACAGTGTAAAGAACAGGCATGAGACTGGGCTGAAAAACTTCCATCTGCTACGGCCCAACAGGCTCCGACCATTTCCGTAARTAACAGAGCAGCCATTTGCTAATACAGTCCAAGTGCTCCATCTCCTAAACAAATATCCTCCCTGGAAGATTTCTAGTGGACTGTCATCAATTAGATAAAACTTTGGTCATTGAAAAATACACTATCAGCATTAATCTTTTTGTCCTGGTTACAGGACATTTCAGGGGAAGGACCCAGCAAACACCTTTCTGCCCATAAAGAAGAATCAGCTGGACGGAAACAAGAAAAACAAAAGGGCTGAAACATCTGAGTGGAAAATAATCCAACAGGAAATGGAAAAGACCAGATTGTCATTTACAGAAGGTAAAAATTGAAACAACAGTGTAGTTGCCTCTATTTAAGCTCAAGAACCCAGAAGTGTGACCCAGCACAAGACTGGTCTCAATCAGATTAACAACCCAGGCACATCAGAGCCCCAGACTGCYAGGCCAGATGGGTGAGTCTCAACCAGTAAAGCTGGGAACTAAAAACCTCTTTGATGTGTCAAATTACCAAAGAGAAAAAGCATTGTGGTAATTTGTCTTGTAATAAATCATGCAAACAACMGAGATTTAGTGTTAAGGAAGGCTAAAAGAAGCAATTTGGGAAATTTTTACCTGATTTTCTTTAATCCAGGACAATAATCCTGAAAAACTAAAGCTGGCCCAGTTTCCACCATAGTAATTTCTCCTGTAAAGAAAAAACAAAAGAAAAACTTGTTGGACAGGTAGGGCTTAGCTTTTCCAGATTTAAAGAATAAACAACCAAGTTTGATATATCCAAAACATTTTTCATGACAAGATTTTTCAAATGCAGAATATATAAAAATTAGTACTTTACAACTCTTAATGAAATGCAAAATTTCCATTTTCCTCATTTGTATGCATCTCTGACCAACMACACTATATTCCAAAATGAAATATTTGGAGGATAAAGGGATAATGCTGAGAAAAGCACATAGGATGGTGTGAGGAAAAGAAAAATACWGATAATATTGCTTCTAGGTCAAGACTGACTCTCTTCTCCATGATGTGAAATAAAGGAAAGTTCAGTTTACTGTTTATCTACTGCTCATACAACATTATTTCTATTACAGACTGTGAAGATGCTCTGGCAAAGTTCTTTTTGAACTGCATGTACTGCAGGTGGAGCCAAAGGAACTGATTTGTACAGAATGATCATCCCTCCCYGAGCACTTCTCAGTTTCTATTTACCACCTTCTTGTTGAAAAAGATTATTTACTTCTTTTAAATCACAGAAAATTAATAGTTCTTCTGTTAATCAAAGAAAGTCCCTGCTCTCTCTTTTAAAAATTTCTCTATCAATATTCCTGTAAACATCATTTGGATTAGTTGGGTTTTGTTGTCATGCATAGCACATCTTAAATACTTAATAACTCTGAGAAGAAAAATAATAGAGCTATTACATTTTAAAAAATCGCCAGTTCTTGCAAAATAAAACAGTAATTTCAGCATTGAATTCTGTTTTCTGGCACTGTGTGCTGGCCTGAAAGATACAAAAGAAAGAAGCCTGAAAGATACAAAAAATACCCTCCTGAACAGATAGCTGATGTTATTGCATACACTAAAAAAAATAAAATAAAATGTAGGAAGACAGGGTTTGCATTTTAAAGAATAATGCGAAGGCTCTTAAATCAATCTTATCATAACCTCCTCCACTTTTAAATTGTAGAGATCAGTGTGATAAAAGTGAAAAGCTAAATTCAGGTTAGATTCTCCTGACTAGATTTACGAYGGGATGCTTTTGACAGGCCTTATCTGCACTGACAAAGACTTCATTAAGAGTGTCAGCCCCGCTCCAGCACCAGAGGCTGATGCTCTGGACCACGGTGCTTACTTAGCATATGAAGGACAGATGTCTGCTGAGCAGTGCCTAATTGCTCCTGACTACAAACTGACCTAAAAAAGTCTTTCAGCTCCTGCAAGGCAATAGCGAAGAACATAAATAGGACATCTTCTGCAAAGGCAACAAAATCCAGCATTCCCTGAATAAAGGTGGCTCCAACAACGGAATGTGGTGCTCCAGGCCCCAAACTGGGAGCACTGGGCCCACACCCTGCAATCTGGTGACTCTAAGCAGCAGAGCTCCATCTGCAGATGGTTTCCAACCAGAAATTCCAACTCTCTGTTACAAGGAGATCATCCTTACCTCGTGAAAATGACATGGGTGAGCTCCAAAAGTACTGCTGTTTGCTATCCCATAGAACACAAAGTAATGAGGATTGAATCTATGAAATGCCCAATTCTGTGAGATTTCAATCTGTAAAACAGTCACTGACAGTTGCAAGCAAGGATAACCTCCAGCTTAGTTTTAGCTGTCAATAGTGCAGGTTCATTTCTTCATTTCTTAAGATTCCACAGAATAAAAAGTTCAATATCCATGTATTATCTGTCACTTCTGGGATTTCCAAACACCATGGCYGTGAAGGTTTATTTTTAAGGAAATATGCTGCTTTGGTAGCAACTTTCTTGAATATGGAATACAATCTGGAATGGCTGTCAGAGCAAGCAATGCCACTGATCACAGAAATCACAGAAAACACCTGCCTAAAATTAGGAGTGGGTTTCTTGAATCTACACCAATATAAAGTCATGCATATTTAGACTATTTAAAGTTAGAACTTTCAGTAAGAGAAATTAATGTTATTTTCACAGGAAGTTACAGAAGTTTATTTGTGAGCTGTCAGACATCCTTCATGTGAACACTCCTCTCTTCCTCAGCTGGGWTTTCTTTCGAAATCACTTTTTTTACCCACCATTGAAGTGACCCAAAGTGTTCAACAAAGCACTGCATGACCCTGCTCTGGAGCTCCATCCATTCTGAGGAGATGGAGCAGCCCTTTTCCAAAGGAAAATGAGCCACAGCTGTCCCTTCTTTCCTCTGGTGTCTGAGCACCCTTCCCAGGCTGTGTTATGCCATCTCAAATACTCATCTTCTCCTCAAGTAGCAACTTCCAGATTTTTTTATCCTGGAATTTTAATTAGTTTCCCTGCACTACATGATGAATCAGGATTGCTTAATTTTCTCATCTGAAAACACTACAGAAGGAAGACAGACCAGACATGATTACTGACATAATGAGCAAAGTTTTTAGCAAAAGTCTTGAAGAGGAATTTTGAGAAGAGCTGACTAATGGTTTTACAATTAGGACTCCTTTGTAACCGAATATTTTTGTTATAATTGCCCTGAAGATGAACTGAGGAGTTCCTTAAAGTAATGGTCAAGATCAAAGCCTAATTAAAGCTAAAATATTGTCCCAAAAKCTCAAGGACTAAGCTCCCCTCTCCTCTTGCTGTATTAGCAAACTACGAAGATGGATATTCTCTCCCTTTTTCAGGGCTATTATTCAGTTATCCCCTAACTAAGCACAGAAGCATTTTGAAGGTGTAACAGCAGAGGTAGAAAATATTTTTTCYACCAAGTTAGACAGAACACAGATATTTTCTTTTCCTGCCATACGTTATTTCTGAAACTAYATTTGCTCAAAACTCCTCCCCATGTTACCTGGATTTCACCTGAATTACAACACTGCTGCTTTTCCTTCACATTTTTCAAATCTCTAATCTGTACTTCAGAGCTAAAGGCAGAACTGCTGAAGCCATTTTGCAAAGTTTTGAAAATGCAGCCAAAGGACAACTCTACCTCTGCAAAAGAGCATGTCTCTTCTCCTACACTTGCTTTTGATTTTTTTCTTCAATTACTAACACCATTTTTGAAATAACTGGCAAATCCCAGTCCAGACCACTGAAATCACAAATTTCAAGAGAATATCTAACACGTCCTTTTGCAGACAGACTGTAAYTTGAGAACTGGACACTTTTGAAAGCAGGAGACACACAATTAGAAGAGAAAAAGCATTTCATGGCCTGTGCCTGTTCAGGAGATGGCCCTTCCCAGGGCTGTGTCACAACCACCACAGTGTAACCCTCAAAGCTGCTGCTGGCTGGACAAAAGCTGCTGATGCCTCAAGAYTGCACCCAAGAGCTGCCTCGATGTGTCTGTCCTGCATTTGATGTCCCAGAAAGAAGTCCTGAGCCATCAGAGCAGCTGTCCTTTGCACAGGAAGTCACTGCCACATCGATGTTAAGGCTCTGAACACAAATGATTTGAGTATCAAACCCATAAAGTTTCACGTGCTGCCTATTAGGACACAGGCAAATGTATTGAAGATTCCCATTCTGGCACAGTGATGGTGTTCAGAAGCTTCCTGGCCTTCCAAGAGGAGGGGTTTAACCCACACAGCTCCTGAGATCCTTCAGCCCAACAAAAGGGTGGGTGATGGTGGCACTCACTTGTGCTCCATCACGTTATATCCTGGGATATGAGCGTGACCAAAGGTGATTACCATGGACTAGCTGAGACCAGGTTTTACTCTCGAACACCTTTGCTGTGAGATCGTATGCTGAACCAAAATAAACATAAAAAGCACTTTTTCAAAAAAGGTCCAAAGATACCAGAATTAAGATTKTTTGCCTAGTTTTCCTTATTGAAATTAAATAATTCCTTTATTTTTCTTGCAAGAAACTGACCTGCTTTGAGAAACAACTTTTTTGCCTTCTGGCTGCTGTACTTCCACAGCTCCCTCACTTTAGGGTAGTCAAAGATCCAAAAGGGCTGTATGAAGACACAGGTTCTATTACAACATACATTTTACAAGTTCTGAAAGAAATGAGACAGATTGTCCAACAGGAAGTGGACCAARCTACAAATGCAGGTATCTTGGACTGGGGAAATACAGGGAGAAGGCACAGCACACTTTTGGACACTCAAATAAAAGAATTTTGGACAAAAGGAACACTCAAGTACTCTACAGGCAAAGTATAGTCAAAAAATAAGAAAGATAACAAGTGTCAAGAAGCAAGACATGCCCAGTTTGCTCTACTTGTCTTAAAAGAGAAATTAAAATTCTGCATTTTGACGCTTCTTTTGCCTTTGAATTAAATTCTACGTGGAAAGACAAATAAGTCAATGAGGAAGGATGTAGACAACAAAACTACAGCCTGCAAATGCTGTATTCCAGAYGCTGAAAATCAAATACAAAATGTAGCTGAATGTGCCTCACCCCAACTGCCCCATCCTCAGTAACCAAACTGGTGCCTAACTACAGAGACAGAGAATTARAAGAGGCAAATAAGCAAAGGCCCAAAAGCAGAAACTTTAGCAGTCGTTAGGAGAGAGTCCTTTGCATGTGCACAATTAGTACAGGAAGCATATTCACTTCAAGTAATCCTCTTTTAGTCTTGATCTACCTTTCTCCAGCAACTTCAAGTTTAAACTAAGTGCCAATCTCCACATTTTAAATTGCAAATTACTTTTCTAAATCATTTAACAAATATCCTTGAAATTTCACATGTCAACAGCTCATTAATATCTGCAGTAAATGTAGCTCTCTGAGAAGAACCACAGATTTTACGTTTATTGAGACAGATAGCTGGCACAGAGAAATAGARCTCCTTCAATTACTAGTTGGCAGAAGCTAACTTCAGTTTAAAATCASTCTACAGCAATTTATGGCAACACTGCAGTGAAGTGACTATTTTGAATAAGATTAGCTACTGGTGATGGCAATGCTTGGACAGTGTTTATAAATCAAACTCAGAACTCAGTATTTTATAATAGGCCACTTCAAAACTATCTCCCATAATCACCTATGCAGTATATTATGATAAATGCAAACATGGCTGGAGATTAAAWGTAATAAAATAAGGTACACAAGGTAATGAGTGCAAGTAAACTATAAACAAAGACTTTATGCAGATATGTTTTCAATACCTTGTGCCTGACTCAACYTGGACCTTTGTAGGGAACAACAGATTAATCAAAGTAGCACACCTAAAACAGATATTTCAGTAGCCCCAGATCTCATTTCTTTATACTCTGAGAAAAATCTGAATTCATGATTCTGATCCTTAATGAAGGGAAAACATACATTGTTAAAAGGTGATATTCATCATAGCTAAAAACAGGCAGGGATAAAAGAAATCAAAGTTGCAGTGGTCAATATTATTAGACTTYGACAGCCAATGAAGATAAACAGTTGAAATAACACAAGTCATTCTCACTCAGAGAATGGGATAATTACTGTCAGGAACGAGAATGAAGGGCACTAACCCTGGAGCCGTTCCTGCTTGTACCAAAGAAGGARCCATCACAGCATCCTTCACCCCACCACTGACGTTCCAAATTCCTGAGCTACCTTCCAAAAACTGCCTGTTCTATTGATGGAAGTAACAGCCCCAAAATAAGGCACAGACAGAAGCACAACATTCCTTGGTGCCAGATGAACACAAGAGGAGCCCTGCAGCCCACACTGACAGAGATACAGAAACCCTTCCAGTCAGTTTATCTCTTTAAAAGGGAAATTATTGGAGGAACTTACGAATCCACATGAAGAACTCTCTGGCCGCTTCTGGCACACGCTGCTGCAATAATGGATTCAGGCAAACCTGAAATGACACATGCAGATTTTAGAACTTAGCATGCTAAGATATATTAAAAATTGAAATAATGGTAGAATATGGTCAGAAGCAGGCAAGTCAAACAAAAGAAATTTTACAATGTGAGCCACTRAAATTTTTCAGTCTCACGCTACTAAAATAATGAACACTATTTTGTGTTCTTTAACATTTTGCTGGCCCTCTTGAATGCAACCTTTTCTTTTTTTAATAAGTGTATGGCACACACCACTTGCAAACACTTCTACTCCCGAGTTAAAGCTTGGCACCAGTGTCTTCTCCACATACCCTGCTATCATAAACAGATTGATACTTGCCAGCACTATGACATCCAAATTTTAGTGGGATGCTCTGTTACCACTTGATGCAGACAAGTATCACCTGAGGGCATTTTTGTGTATTTTTGTTCTCTTCAAAGTGTCTGACATAAAGACTGTGATTGTCCTTAAACTGGCATCCCTATCAAAATCTCCCATGTTATGCAATTACACTCAACTAARTCAGTATGTTTTCACTATATTTAGAAAAAATATGCAGCAAAAAAGCACACCAAAAGGCTAGTGAGAGTTCTCTACCAGCAATACATGCTTGGAATGGCACAGGATCCCARTTGGAGTTTAATAAATAAATGAGGCTGTTCTGTAATGTCTACTCCCACTCCCCAGATTYCCCATGCCCCGTGGGATGACTTGTATTCGGAGCAGGTTCAGAAAAGCAGGACAGCTCATCAGCTAAGAAGCTCTGTGGCACTAACTTCTCTGATATCTCTTTTCAAATGATCTATTGGCTGTTTAAGTAATTCAGGAACAGCGATTAAAATTCTGGTACTAGAGACACTTAGGCCACGTATTCAATTAAGGGATGAGATTAAAGAAAGTGAAAGGAGTGTTTGGCTGATCAGATTTACAGCAGCACCAGAGGCAGCTGCACCAGTGCAACTGCAGAGAGACAGAGCTGGAAGGGGAGAAAGCAGGTGTGGAAGGGCACAAGCTACTGTGGCTCACTTCATGACAAAACATCAGYTCCAACAGAATTCCAGGCCTGTGGCTATCTATTCCTTAGAGGGAACAGCTCCTTCACAAACCAATAAAACATTGCCAATGTGATGATTCATTTAAAACACAGAATAAGTTAAAGGTTACTGGATAACTCCGTGCTACTTGTAAGGCAGCAGTTTTCACTCACCTAGAGAAAGCAGCTGTTAAGACTTTAATGGAATACTAAGGACAATCTAGCCCCCACAAAGACAGGAACAAATAATTTCAAGTGGTTGAACAAGTCTTTATTAATTGTAGAACCTGAAATGCAGTCTAGAAACCACCACCTGGGAGTTGGGTACACCAGACCACAGTTTCACAAACTCTTTAAACCACCAAAGGCCAACACAACCACCRAAATTAAGAGGTTCAACCTCTCTGCCCTTATCTTCTGCCACTCCTGACCTCCTTCCAGATCAAATAAATGGTTGGGTTTTGGGACAGCAGTTCCATGGTGGTGGCCAAAAGTACAAATGTTTGCATCAATACAAACAACGAGGTTTAAGACAGGCAYGACAAATTTTCCAGGAAAATAGCTACAGCTTCCCTGAAAATTTTCTGGTTTTAATGATTACTTTTTTAATGGATAAAAAACCAAAATCCTTTTCTGAATTGATAAAGCAAAARAAGTGAAAATAGTTTTGCATTGCTGACCTTCCACTGCAAGTGAARGTTTAACATAGAATTACGCTCCAAGAGTAGGAAGAGGGATGAACAGTTGCAGCAGTTAYTGGGACAGTTGTTTCACAGCCTCTCTTAGAAAGCCCAATAGTCTTTCAAGCAGAATTTTTGGAAGCAAGAACTCAAACCACAGTCCATTGTGAACAAGGAGACAAGGAGAAAATACCTAAGTCCAGCRCACACTTCAGGAGTGACAGGAGATCCTGGCTGCACACTCTCATTTTGTGAAAGCACCTCCACGTCCAGCTGTCCCCCGTGTCTATATATATGGTTCATTTTGCTCCCTCTATAAACTATCTGGAATAGAATCTACAACTACTCTTTGTTTCGAGCTCCCGAAAAAGGTTTTCTTCCCCTCACTGGGGCACAGAGAGTATTACTCTAGAAATGGAATTGAGAAACTTGTTTCTTCTTCCTTATTGATAAAAGCCWCTGAGAAAGTGTTGTAAAACATCACCAGTGCTGCCTGGCTGACCCGGGCCGAGTTATAGCTACCAGGGCATAACTGATTGCTTTAAGCTTGATCCAATTGATACTGTGTTGGAGGTCTGTTCTTCCATTAACCTTGGATGAAATTGTTCCCTGAATTAGCTTCCTCGCTCTTGAAAGCTGGCATCAATTTTCTTCACCAATGCTGTGCTTCTGAGACGCCGTGGCCCCCCACATACCCACTGGTAAGAGTAGGAGAGCGGCCGGGAGGCGAGCCCTGCGCGTTCCGGCTTTTGGAGAGGCTCCCACCACCCTGACGGAGCAAGACACCCTTTGTTCTCGTGTGACAAAACCTCGAAACCCCAAGAAATAACTGTGCCATGGCACCAGCTTCCAAATTCTCTTCTCCAACAGAAAAAAGGGCRCAGGGAAAAGAGGCAGCTTTGTCAAAACTAAGCTACTCCTACATGTGACGGGCAGTGCATGGTGGTTGCTGAAGAAAAGCCTTTCCCAAGAAAGAGGGTTTTGGTAAACATTTKTAAGTATTATAATATAGTTAGATAGTCCTTCTCTACCTAGGAAAAAACTAACTTGGAAAAGCCTGCTTACAGACATGGTCATTTATGAAAGGATAGCATGGAAAGCTGAACTGTCTCCTAYAGGATGCTCAGAGAGTTGTGCAAAATAGGTCCTCTTCAGATGATTCAGTAACAGAGAAATCAGTATTTTTAGAAACTGTTTCTGTTTGGAAATGGCTTTCTGTTCCGAATTTTGATTTGTCAAAAACTCTAAGATGAATTACGTTCAGAGTTTGAAATAAATCTGTGTTTGGACCCTCACTACAGGGCAGAGCAGACTCCAGATTGTAAAGTTTCCCCTATGCCTAATGAGTAWATAAACCTGGACATCTCTAGGTGTTTTCCTCATGAAGGATCATTCTAACACTTCCTGCCACTCATCCTCTGGGGGATCAGTCAGCTGCTGGTTTGGTCAGCTTAAAGGATTAAGGACATGGATCACTCCTGATGTTTAATGTGTTTGAACAGGCAGTTTAGCAATGATTTGGATCCAGTAACYGACATCACCAAGAACAGCAAGATTTAAATGAGAATCGACATCTCCTTTTAGATTACTGTTAAAAAATTCTAAGATTGTACTATCAAACTCTGCAATCAAATTACAGAATTATCACTGCCCTCCAGTACAATTAGTAACAACCAATATTTTCCTCCTRAGTTATTACACATATGAGTTATTAAGAAAGACAGCATCCATCTTATTGTATCTGAAATATCTGAAAAGGGCTACTGCAAAAAAACATTTTCTCAAATAAGGCTCCAAATCCAAATGATTTTTACATTTGCAATGGTATCAGCAGGAAATAAGTCTGAATAGGAATTACATGATTCAACCACAAGAAAGCAGCAACAGATCCAGACTTCAGTGTTATCCATAAACATCTGGCAGCATATAAGGGATTTACGTGGTACAATAAGAAATCCATATAATTTTTGTATCAATTTAATGTGCTGACTCAGAAGTTTTTGGTATTTGAGGCAGAAACAATTCAGAAATAGCAATGCTAGTTACCAAGAAATATAAACATTTTCTGTGCTTCCTGGTCCTCTCATATTCCCCACTTAGAATGCTTACATGTGAAATATTTGCATTATGTTAAATTATCCTGCACCTCATTTCTCTTACAAGGAAAAACAAGGATAAAGAGTCTTCCTTCATGGAGGAGGACTGGTGAGTACCAGTTGGGATCTCTATCATCATTCCTTAAAGCCATTGCCTTCTTTCTCCACTTACTAACCCTCCATTTATCAGATGCAGTATTAAATCACCCTCTCTGGCCTTCTCAAGAAAACATTAATTTAAAATTTCAGTGAGGTAGGACATTCCATCTGCATCTAGATATAAAAATAAGTACAAAATCAGCAATTTTACTCATTAGTGATCTCTCTTACAGGCAGAATTTCATAGGTGGTACCCGACACCCCTCCAGCAGGCAATGCATTCACTGCCTCACTGAAACACCAGTGCAAAGTCAAAGAGAACCAACTTGTGAGTCTTTCTAGTGCTGGTCCAGGACCAATGCTGACTGCACACTTGCCCTCCTGTGCTTGCCTTCGGGCTGGAAAGGAACAAAATGGCAAACAGACTCAATTGTAAMCCACTGGCTCTAACTAGACTAACGAACGTGGTAGCGTGGCCACTTCAATATGTGGAAACTGAGGTTTGCAGGACCAACTTTTCTGTGTAATGTACTGGGAACTGCAGAGAGAGACCCCAGGGCTGCAGCAGAACCAGGTGCAGCACAGGCTGAGGATACCCAGCAGGCAGGCAGCACGAACAGCAGGTGCAGGACRATCCTATGACCGAGAACAGCTTATTTGTACAGTCCCCTCCGACAGCGCTCGCTCTCACTGCCACTGCCTGAGCACTGTCTCCAGCCCAGCCTGCTTGGACACCGAACACGCAGATTAATCTCAATAAATCTTACAGAGGTGGCTGCTGCAAGCTGACCTTSAAGTCTGCATCTGGTTGTTTCCAGTAACCTCTGACCAAGATAATCTCCATGACATGAATTTTCGGAGCTCCTCTATGAAACAAAATCAGCCATACTCTCATTTTCAAGAATAGTGTTTTAGAAGTAAAAAAGAAATGGAGGAATTATCTACACATTATTTAGCTATCACAAAAACAAYTCTACTTTTAGTTTCAATACAGCAAAATAAAAATTTTATATAACCACTACGGTAGAAAACTTTTTTCTTCAGCTTTAAAAGCCAATTCATTTCAAAAGTTTTACAAAAAACTGAAAAGTTATAATTCACCTCTGTGTAATCAAAAATTAATTTTAGGCTTACACATTGTGTTTCCTGCTTAGCAGATATACTTGCTGCTCTAGTGCTGCACTGCCTCTTGCAACGACTTTAAAAGGATGCAGTCACTGCCCCAAGCAATTTATAAACTAAACAGCTTCATATCTGTGGGAGCATCTTGGTTCCCGAGCTGTTCACCGCAAACTGTTTTCCAGTCATCCAGCTGATAAGWTTTTACCGAATTACACAAGATTCATCTTGAAAAGGCTTAAATGTTTAATTTGMTTCACTCTATCTACTAAATAAATCACAAGTGGCTTTTTCATAATATAAAATGTAGMAGGGAAATATATTAAAAATGTTGGAACATAGACAATTTCAAAACAATCTTCTGGAGTCAGACAGCTGACCAGCTGCAATAAATCTTGTTTGCATCTGAACTTCTAAGTAGAGAAGAGCAGCTGACTGTGGAGGAGCTCACTACAAAATGTTTGTGGTGTGGTTTTGGTATACGTGGAACTTTAAAAGCACTTCATAATTTAAYTGCAAATTAAAATACTTCTCATATATAATATTTTAAGTTAAAGATAATTACAATTGATTTGTTTTAATACACATTCATATCGCAGAGCAGTATCAGAAAATACTTCTGCATTACAGAATATGGCATACAAATGCCAACCCACTAAGAAAAGTAAGAATACATAAACGGCAAAGAAAGGAGTCACAAGTAAAAAGTTTCTTCTCCTACACTGCAATTCCATATAGTTATCTGTGTCTCATCAGAGGAACTTGGCAATGAAATCCATGGAATCTCACAGTTCGTGAAGATGAACATTACTTAGAAAAGGAACACAAGCACTTGTGCTTGAAATAAAAATTTACCTTCTTACCAAAAATCATGCTCACACCAGGCAGTGTTCTCTGAGAAGGGTTCTGCAGCACATCCTACAACTCTGAGTCTAATCTCTGGTTTAAAGCAACAGCAGCAGATGAAGATAAAGCAAAGCAAGTGTATTAAAAGATCTGTATAGCAAGACACATATTAAGTTTTATTTTCATTCAAGTCTTCTAATACTTTCAGTTCTTTTTCTGCTTCCCCATGGGAAGACAGTTTGCTCTCCTTGCTCCTTATACATTTTTAAACATTTCACAAAAGGAGATTTAGAAAGTTTCTTCTCCTGCATTAGCAGTTCCATGTAGTTACCTGTGTAACCAACAGAGGCTCTCACAGGGTGCTCTGGCCGGCTCTGGGAGAGAAGAGCTCCTGCAGCAGGACTGAATTCCCAGCTTTACGGCCACTCTCCAGCCAGTGGAGTAACGTTTCCTACTGGGATCRACAAATCTGGTGTTTCCACTATTCCTGATTCAGACTAGAATTTCAAAGCACCTTACTAAGCCTTTTTCTAAAGGAGTTTTTCACCTTGATATGCAGATGACCTACTCTGTATTTTTCACAGTAGGGTCACAGGAGTCCTACAGTCTCAGGTTTTGTAGGATCAGCAATATAATCTGGAAAACCTGCAGAACACAAACAGGCTGAGGACAACAAAGGGTTCACAGAACAATGAGTTTGCCCATAAGAGCAGCAAGGGACATTGCACAGTATCTGGAAAAGAAACCTGTCTGAGGTACAAGTGGGAGCCCAACCCCCCAGAATGCCACAGCACCTCTGCTACATCCCAAAATCCAGACTGGAAGCCAGGCCAGAATACAACCCCTCAATTTTAGTCASATTAAAAAAGAGTCAGTAAAGAAGATAAAGGTACATTTACATTTGGAGAATACTAAAAAATGAAAGGGGGACACACACAAAGGACACAGGACCAGACTGYGAGTCAATATTCATTTTGTTTGACATTCACATGAACAGGTAATGACTTRTCTACAAATGATTATAAAAACATGGGTCTATTTCCTCCTTCCAGACATCAACATTACAAGTCAGTGCCACTGTGTTAGTCCACAATGACCACTGACGTCAAAAAATATCCATCTTCAGCTGCTTTTCCATCGAGCTTTCACCAACTCTAAATAGCTGCTGATATAAACTGAAGACTGTGCAGTTACATAAGATAATGTAACTAAAATATCAGCCCAGAAGATGTATTAGAAAACGTTTTTGGCACATTCTAAGAATATCCTGCAACAATAAAAACATTAGGAACTATTATTTTTTTAAATCAATCTTCAGTGTTAACTTTAAAATTCACATGTATAATATTAAGGTTAGTTTTTCAAGGTATATTTTTAAAATTGTGTTAGTATCTGGAAGTGATTCTTCTGAACACTACACTTACATAAGATAAACATAAAGTACTTACACCACTCCCAGCATATCGAACAATAAATAATAGATTCTCCTGACAGGACTTTGATGACCTGGCAAAGCCCGAGTGCTTTCAGCCAAAATCATATGAAACCATAAATCACTCTTTATTTTATAGAATATTTCAAAATGGATTCCTGCTTTCTACCTTGAAAGTCATTTCATGTGTTATTTATAACCACTGAAAACCAGAATGGAAAGAAAATTGCATAGAACTAGAATATTTACTGTGACTGCTTTTATAAAGAATAACTCCTTTTTAGAAAAARATTAGAATTACTGGCAGACAAACTTGTGAACACAACACCTTTTAAGGAGCCATATCCTTTAYTTTACAACTTGCCCAGCAGTTAATGCAGGCCTTGGGGAGTGTCAGAGACAAGAAGTCAAGACTGAATCCAATCCAATTAACTGAAGAAATTCAAAGGTAAACATGACCCTGCACCTGTATCCACACCACCGTGCACAGCCACRAAGCTGCAAATCTTGGCACTTGCAGGGGTTTCTGCCCTCAATTCAACACTGCTGAATGTTTTACCTATGAACTTTCCTATTTGACAACTGCCTGAAGACAAAAGCTCTGCCACTGACTCCCAGTTGTGAGTGTCACTCTCACACAGATGCCTGGTCCTTGGAATATTTACCAAAGAACTCCTCATGGTCCCTCTTGCTATCAATGCACCACCTTTAATGCCTGCACTAATTTCAAAGTGACCCCACAAAAGCTKATCAATAATGAACTCCCTTAAATGAACATGACTAATGCCCACCCTGAGCTGGGTTTGTTCCTCAAACAAGCCCTTCAAATCTGGATCCTACAGGCTTTTAGACCAGTAAAWATCACCACGTGTCACTTCACAAAGGAGAGACCTTCCCACACACCAGACCTGCTCTGAGAACTGATGATCCTGCATAATACCTGCTTTGGCCAAGAATCATCTAACAAACCCACTGCTTTTGGTTAGTGGGTAACTTGACCACAGTACTATGTTCAAAAAGTAGGAAAGCAGGGATATGAGAGACTGGAGAACACAAAGAGGGGAGTGTGACTTCCAGGCTGCAATGAAAAAGAAAGTAGAGCAAAAYAACAATGTCATAACAGCTTTAATTCTCATATTGTGTTGGCCATCAAAAACCTCAAGATATGCCCACCAGTTTTATGTCACGAGATAATCTAGTTTTCTTTAGAACTATGGATGTAAACTCCTGCTGTACCCACCAGGACAAGTATTTTTGTACCCACATCCATCTTGCTTTAAACTTACCCATGCAAGAAAATATTTAATCTGAGTTAAGGAAAAGGAGTTTCTTCCAAAAGAGAATTTCCTTTTCACATAGAAGAATATTGATGAATTAATTGAACCTAAACATTAACTGAAGCACTGATGACTAAAATTTAGTGTGAGGTTCCATCTGCACTAAGCTCACTACAGGGAAACAGTTAAACGAGCCTGAAATAAAAACAAATCCAAACCTAAGGTTACCACTCAATCTAATTACTAAATTTAACAGCTGCACAAATTATAAAACCAGGARAAGGCCACATATGCARAAATTAATGCACTTACTTCTATGCATTAAAAATACCATTAAGCAYAAACATTCTATTTATTACAGTATGACAACTGTATGACATAGAGTATGACATGAGATACCCACAGGTACACTCAGCACTGGTAACAGCAYTAGAAACAGAGAGTTGAAGCCTAGACTAAGATATTCCCTCAGGAGTCACTTCCCAAAGGGAAGGCAGATGAAAGTTTTACTCTGAATAATCTTCCCTACTGAGAAATTTAAYACCGATTAAAAACCCCCAGTCAGTCACCAGTGTTAATCACCACTTACACATGTTCTCAGTAAAAAGGAACGCAAAGGAAAGACAAAATAATTCCTAAAATGCACAATTCTGAGAATCTTGGGATTAGTTATAGCAGTACTCTCTACAGGTGGGCAAAAAGGCATCCTTGAATACAAATCAACACCGACAAATACAGCAATATTTCAGAGGAGAATTTAGCTGTGAAGAATTTCCTTCTCCCAACATCAAAGCTCCAACATCACACCTCATTCCAAAGCAGGGAGGATTGGATTTGATGGCTGCACATGACCTGCTCTCACTGGCACAGGTAGTTCTTGTTCCYTTGGTGGCTAGAATAGCTGAACAGCTTAACATTAATATCATTTTYATAAACCARTGAGTTTCTGCATCRTCCYAAGGACAGCCTGACAGATTAGTGAACTCCCAGAACAGAGTTACTGATTTCACAAGGAAAACAGTAACATTTAGAAGTATCTTCCCATTTGTGCTCCAAGTGACACCCTGAGCTCTGTACAAAGGCAAACAAAATCTGTCTGCAAATTTGGGACCTATAAACAGGGATGTATTTAGAACATTTTAAGACTACAGCTCAGTGCTGAATTTAACGTGGAGGGTTTATCAAGACCAGTCTGAACTAGGTCCCTGTCACTGRGTTCTACAAACAGAAATCTATTTCAATGCTTAAAGATTATTTTGATGCACAAACAAGAATTTTAGTTCTGAAGGAGCATATTAAAACTTTTCTTGTAGTTACACTGYGGTAAGTTACAGTGAGACATTTCAGGTCTCCATTATTATTCACCCAAACAGGATGAACTTGTACAGGATACAGAAAGTGCAGAAAGATTAGAATTAAGTGTTGGATATGTGTCATCATTCACAGAYAGAGAAATGTACTTTAATGAGAAAGACTCAAAAAGTTTTGTGTTATTTATAAGCAGGCATAGAGATTAGAAAAAAGACTTTGAAGATTTAAAACTACTTGTATTGCAGCRTATGATAAAAAAATAATCTTATCAGTTTATAGCACATATACTGCAACGAGATAGGAGTTCAGCTCTTCAGAGCTTTTTTCCATGCACTTAATTCTATGGTAAAGCTGTATAAAAGCAAACCTGACCAGCAGGATGGTATTTGGGGAATAAGGACTGGCAAGGGAGGCTGAATCAGTCAGACAAGGCTTTCTGAGGCACCAAAGGAGCGCCCGAGCTCAGGTGTGGGGGCAGGAGGGTTGTGGCCGGTCAGAAGGCCGGGGCTCCTGGCGGCCCCTCCCAGGGCCAGCCCCCCACGGACCTCCGCGACACCTCCATTTCTAAGAAAATCTGGACATTTAAGTGTTAGCAGCAGCTCTAGAGCGGACTGCGAGTGCCCGGGACGCTGTGGGGTGATGACCCCGCCCGTGTCACGGAGGAGTCCCCGCAGGTGTCCCCGCAGGTACCTCAGCAGCCACTCGCACACCCTGCCCGCCCTGCCCAGACGCCATCGCCTCCCCTCAGCCGGCGACCCTCGTCCCCCCGCCGCCCCGTCGAGCTCCGGCCCCTGGCAGGGCCCGCCGTGGCCGCGGGGCTCCGTCCGGCGCTGCCCCCGCGCCCGYCCCGCCCCGTACCGGTGCCCACCACCACCACATCGAACTCTGAGGGGAGGTTGTCCGCCATCTTGGGAGGCGCCGTCACGCGCSCGGCGCCGGCGGAAAGGGCGGGAGCGGCCGCGGGGGTTCCGGCGGCGCRGGAGGGGCGGCCCCGCCTGAGGGAGCGGAGCCCTCACAGAGCCCCCGGTGAGCGCKGGGGTGTCTCCGGTGTGTCCCCCTGGAACCCGCCGGCCCCTCGCCCTCACCATCCCTCACCCCACTGCTGTCCCGCTCATCCCTAGAACGCGCCCTCATCTGCCTCACAGGAGCGTTGCGGGATGCAGCCGTGAACATACACGCACACACACGCACACACACGCACCTACATCCATCGGTAAACTTCCTAAATACAGTTACATGGCGCCATTCCACGTAAATCGCTTCAATGCAAGCACGCGTGTTCTTGTATGATTTACGGGTCGATTTTAGGAAAAAATTCGTTATTAAGAAGAAATCGTTCGCTGTGAGGGTGGGGAGGCCCTGGCACAGGTTCCCAGAGAAGCTGTGGCTGCCCCATCCCTGGAAGTGTCCAAAGCCAGGTTGGACAGGGCTTGGAGCACCCTGGGATAGTGGAAGTTGTCCCTGCTCATGGCGGGGGGTGGAACTGGATGAGCTTTAAGGTCCGTTCCCACCCAAACTATCCTGAGGTTCTGTGAATTCAACTGAAGTTTCTCGGATGACCATTTCCTCAGAAACCACAGATTTCACTTTTGTTATTTTCCCCTGCATATTCACTGTTTCCAAAACAATTTCTGTTGTTTCTTCAATCTCATTGCTCCCTTCTCCTTATTAATATATCCAAGAAAATATTTCCGTCATTATTTTAGCAAGTTCCCTTGCCCTGAACTGCAATTTTTTTCCTTTAGCCACCATGTTGAACACAGATTTAAAACCAAAGTGTATTAGTTACTAGTGTGTTAGTGTATTATTTAGAAAGTGTATCAGTCATTAATTTTCTGTCCTTTCTTGTTAATTAACAGCCACATTATGTGTTTGATTGTACTACATTCTCTGCATGCAAAGCTCTCTATTTTTCAACTCATCAATTAACTCTTTTCCTCTGAAGCCCAAAGTCTTGCTCAGCCTCTTCCTTCACCTAACAAAAAAAAGAAAGTCGAGTCGGGTGAAATCCAGAATCTCCTGGCTCAGAGTAGCCCCTCCTATAACACCAGTCTGATTGTAAGAACAGCAAGACTGAAACCACAGATTTGAAAAAGCCAGATACGGCAAGGTAGGCAAAACAACCCAGCACAGAACACCTGTGCCAGAATACACTGGAAATTTCTGGAAAGTTTTTCTTTTTATTTCGTATTTAATGGCTTATATGGCTTTAAACTAATCTCTTAATATTATTCATTGCGTATGATTATATTAAAGTCTTAGCACCTTAAATCAATAATAACAATAAACCAGCTAGCAGCCTGTTAACACCTTATTACAAGCTCCTTGTTCACATGGCAAAAGAATAGTGAAAATAGTAAAAAGTGACTAATGGAAACCAGAGCCCACGTTACCCCCGTGGAACTGCCAGACGTGCTAGAGCAGAGTGCAGCACAGAAAATAGTTTAGCAGGAAATATCCAGCAATGCAAGAACAAAAAGTAGAGATTTAAACATCRGTACGCTGATAAATATGTAACAGAAAATTAGGAGTTATGAATTGAGATAGGAGTAAGATCAAATTTTATGTTCCTCAGATTTATGCTTTCTCTATGTCCCATAGAGATTTTGATTAAAACTTTCATTCTCCCTTGCAATTCCATGGATGGAACTGTCATTTCTACTTTTTAACATGTAAAACACATTTAGCTCCAGAATTCTCACAACGCTGGATCACCCTGACCTAAATGTCTTGTGTTGAGGAACAAAGCATTGCTATAGTGGTCAGATGAGAGAAGACAAACTCCCCTTGCACATCCTTTTCCTACTGAGGGAATGCACACTCAGGAAAGTATAACATCATCATGAAACCCTTTTGTTATTGTTTAATATAATTCTAGGACTGCACTGGAGCAGAGCTATTTCACTGTCAATGTCTTACTGTTTCTCAAGTGCTTAAGTATTTATCCCACCACAAAATGCTGTTGTTTGGTGCTGTGAGTTCCTGTTAGCTTCATTCATAAGATGCAATCAGTGCAATCCTATTTCGTGATGACAGTCATTATCCACTGGACCAGAAATCCTCCTTAGTACTATTTATTTGACAAAAATGATTATTCAGGATCTTTAACTGCAAGGTTTGTCAGTCCCACACAACACAAAAGTATTTCTCTGTACTTTACAGTTTTAATATCAGCAAGTGTGGAAGTGAAATATGGAAGTATGAATAATTTTTATGAGAATTTCATGGACCTTGAGAAAATGTCTTGCCATGTTTTTCTCTTTAGCTATTTAATTGCAATGTCATATTAACAGAAAGCAGCATACCCAATTCTGCATGGATGAATAAGCACATTCAATAAAGAAGATTTAACAGAGTAAATCAAACACTGGATTAAACATTTTCTGCATAACAGACCACAAAATGGGCATTCATTTTACCAAGAGATCCTCTACATTAGAAACAAATAGAAATGCACACCAACGTAATTAAACTGCACATCCTGTGCCCTGATTACTGAATTTCCCTRTATTTTGTTAAACTAGGTCTCATCAATTAGAATTGCCAAAATGCATTCCAAAATGCATTCTGAAAAACTGAATGGAATTCTTTTAAGCATTTGTATTGRATAATTTTTTTCCTATGTTTTATGAGTAATTCACAATCATACATATTGCAGAGGATTTCTACACAWTTTTTAGCAATAACAGTTTAGAAAGACAAAGATCACTTTTAAGATTCCGCTTTTAGCAGTTCTAAATACTTTTTCTGTGAGCAACTTTTCCTACTTTGATTTCAACCAAAACATCTCTCATAAAAACACGGTGTTTTACTTTGTAACTTTTATTTGGGATTTTCACATGTTCATAGAACTGCTGTTGTTACTTTAAATTCTGTGTAGTTAATATCTAACTCTATCAAAATGCTTTTCAGAAGTACACTAATCTGAGCAAAACCCCATAAGCTCTGCAAGTGTTTTTATTTTACAGGTAGGAACACTGAAGCCCAAAAGAAAATCAGGAAGAATCCCCACTGGAATTGTGGAGTTTCTAGTTATCTCAAGATCTAGTCTCCCATCATTTGATGCAATGTTTCTTCCTCCAAAAACAAACAGCAAATGCTTAATATTCACTATGAGGAAGTTTAATTTTTTGAGTTATGTAGTCTCTTTAAGTCACTAGTCTGCAGTGACTTCACGTGTGAAACCTCATTATTCATTCTATTATTCCCTCAATGGATACAGAATTTAATTCTCCTTGAGTACCAGTTTGAATAAGGATCAGCAGCAGGATCGGGCCTATTAGCTGCTTGAAACATCCAGTGAATAACCTGATTTATCCCAACTAAATGGCTCATTAGTTCAGGCAGCAGGAAAATGTTTGTGTGTTGCTGCAGTTGTGCGTGGTTCTCCTATGGAGTCTGCAGTTCCACAACTGGCACCCACTCACGCGTGCACCACCCTGATTGTTCATTAACCACACAACAGCCACTCCACAGCCAGGCATGCTTGTGAAAAAATTAGTTGTTTCCAAATTTATTCTAAACTCTCACACAACCTTTATCCCAGCTGCTTCTTTTTTACCACTGTCTGAGATTTTCTTCCTGGCACAGCTTGCAGTGGTCAGTCCCAATCATGCCCATAAAACTTGTGTTTTATGAGAGGCATTAGACCCTATACTGCAAATTCTCAGTCAGATGTAGATACTSAGTTCCCATGGATGGTATGAATATTCCTTTGATACAAGCTTTGGTAGATCAGTGACCTGAATATATTTTTAAAACTCTGAATAATTAAACCCACATTCTCTACCTAAGGAGCACTGAAACTAATTTTGAAGTTGCCCTTTTGATTACTAAGATGTGTGTAAATTAGAGGATTGTTGAGAGAGATTGGGAAAGAGAATTACATGTCACTTGACTTCTGTAAGCGTGCAAGGCAAGTGACTGTATTTGACATAGCAGTCAAAATTATCTTGTACAAAATGAGCACAGAGAAGAAAAAAACCCCAGGATCATGGCTTTGATCAGGCTGCTCTGCCCAGTGTTAACTGGCAGAGTATGCAAAGAAAGTTTCACTACAGCTATGTTAAGGATTACCTATGAGCTTTATGTGTTTCCTAAAACTACAGATGCCCAGGAAGAAGGAGATTGTCTTTGCAGCAGCCCAAGAATTCATGTTGGGGTTTTTTTTTAATGCTACAGGATAATCTCTAGTCTTAAAATAACTGATGAACCTTGGATGATGACTAATATGCTGCAGTTTTCATTGCTTGTCTCTTAGAGACATGTGGAGGAAAACTTCCTTTAAGACTTGGAGACATGGAGAGCTGGTAGTAGAATCAGACTCTATCTTGATTTACATTGATCCAACCCACGTTGTTACATGCAATATCTGGTGTCAGTGAGGTGTTTATTTGGTTAGATTATTTCTCTCAGTGCTCTGTAGTGGTCACTATAATAACTTGGTATAGCACCAATAATAATGAATTATTATTGCTTTATCTTCCTTTAYAGTAGGGTTTGTTTTTTTAAGCATTTAGGCGTGTTTGTAAAACAGACTTTTACCTGCCTAATCTTCATTCTGAATCTTTGTTTTCTTGATAAAAAAGTGTGCTTTTTAGGACTACTGAGATAGAATGGTGTAAATAATTTTGAAACTGAAATAATGCCAATATACTTAAACAAAAGACTAACACTTCTTTGTACGTGTTAAAAAACATAATTAGGAGTTTGTGGCTCTGTTTTGGTTTTATACACTTTAAATTCTTAAATGTGTTCCTTTTCAGAAGCATCCTTCACTTTCCCAGTGGACGTCCATGCAGTGTCCTTTAACACATCTAAATCAAATGAATAAAGAACATGCAGCTTCCATCACTATTGTCTCATCATGCTGTAAGTGAAAACGTAAATGGTTCTTCAAGTATTAGAACTCCCAAATTCAAGATTCCTCAATAAGATGGCAAAGTCAGCTGAGAAAATGCTTTCGTAGGCTGATGTCAGGACAACTTTGAAGKTGCAGATCCATAGGGATGGGCAGCAGTCAGTTCCTGCCCAGCATCAATGAAGAGGCTCATTCCAAAGCCAAAACTGTGGTCTAGGAATCCTGTGGACTGATGCAGGGTAAGTTATAAAAGAAARTGAGTAAGAGAATTTAAATGCACTTGGACATACACAGTTGAACCTCTAAGGATTTAAAGTAGAAACTCTCAGAGAATATATGCATTTTGTATATGTATGAAAGTATGTTTGTATAGCTGAATTACATGTTCCAAGTGAGAACATGGCATTTTTAAATACTCTTCTAATAACCAATCTCTTCTGTTTCTTCTCATCTGCTGAAAATGACATCATTATAACAAAATTTAGTATCAATAACATCAATATAAATTGGGAAGTATTACTGAAATGATGCCATTATAAACCAGGATGCTACGAAGCAGAGTTTAATGCCTTCTGTCCTAGAAATTCCATTATTTGCATATTCCAGCAKCCAAAAGGCTTGGTCAATTATGATACTTCAGAAAGTTCCAGTAAACACCAGAAAAAGGAAACAGATTGGATATATAGAACTGCTGTATAAAGTTGTGCAGTAAATCAAGATTCATTAAGATTACCATTTATTAAGATTTAAAGAAGACTAAGTAAAGATGGACAAGTGTGTCTAATGGTATTCAGTTACTGCCTTATTTCATTTGCAATATTACTTGAAGCAGTTTTATTGCATAGTAAGGTTTTCAGACTTGTGTTCTCTGGGTTTAGGAAAACTGTACCTTTTCCAGCACATCTGGAGACTGCAGCTTATGTAAGAAATTAATCTCTTTTCTCTGGAAATATTCCCGTTCTTTTATATATTGCATTTCTTTTATTCATCTATTTTGACTTGTTGCCAATTTATGAGTACAGATCCTTTAGCCATTAGGGCATATTCCTACTTCATTACAGTCGGCACAAGTTTTACCGTGCAAGGTTCAGCCTCTACATGCTGGTCTTTTCTGTTTGATTAACAAACAATAATTCCAGTTGAAGGTGAAATGTATATTGCCTTAAACAGGAGATAGGACTAATTATCTCATTTCACTGTAAATATGTATTTAAAATTGTTCCCCTACAAATACAGAAGAAAACCAGGAATTAGTCAGGGAAATGGATGATACAGCATWTGAAACAAAATAAACCAACCACAGAGTGGAAGTCTTGTATCTCCCTGTTTGAGGAGAACGACAAGTGCAAGATTACTGAGTATTTTTTAAACAGCAGTAATCTCCACTCTTGAAAATCATAAATGGCACCTGGCTGAATGAAAAGAGAGGATAAACCAAGACTTTAAGTTCTGAAACTGATAAAGGTCCCTTAGCAAACTCCCCATAAATATTATCATATAATTAAAAGGGTTTAAAGTAGTCCATAAAGTTAAGTGAATTGATGTGTCTCATATGCAGTATTTTTGCCCAGACTTCACCAGAGAAACCATAAACAAAAGACTATAAAGGCCTCAGCTGAAATGAGTCCTTGCCAGCTCGGATTCTTATGAAGACACACGTGTCACCAAGGACTCCAACACCAAACTGTGGCCAAGAGACATCTAAAAGTTAGGAGTGAGTAACAGCCAGGATTGACTTTCAGGTAAAGCAGCCTATCAATGATACCACTGCTGAAAATCAAATTAATATAACGACTACATTTGAAATTCTGGAAGCAGGTGAATAAAACTGCTAAAGCAAACACTATTCTCACTTTGAGAAAGTCTCTGTTTGAGGTTGATTTGCCTCAGTTCCAACGCGGGGTCTGGCAGTGCCCCACTTGGAGCTCTGTGTAAGAGCAGAGTTTTAGTTTGGGCTTTGCTGCTGCAGAGATGGGAATTYATTAACATAATCTGAGGGTATGCACAGCCAGTGAGGGGCAGCCACATCCTCTTACTGAGGGTCTGCTTCCTCTGAAGGGGCATGTATGAAAGCATCTGTCACCTGTAGGAGGGTGAGTTGGGGAGAAATTGGAGTTGTGAAAGGGCTGTGGATAAAAAGAAAGCCATCATCTTATAAAGCAGGAATATGTGTGATCACCTCTTTTATAAGTAAATTTACTAAACCCATATACAGCAAAAGCCTCCTTATTAAGCATTTCCCTCACAACATTACCATCCAAGCAGGTTTTGTATTTAAAATACTCTGTTCAGGATTCTAAAGCTGGAGAGTAGCAATGGTGGTGCACTGAAATTTTTAAGGCATTTGAAATGAGATTATGCTCAGCTTGCTCACAGAGAATAGGTCTTGTTTGTCTTTCAAAAGTTGTAAACTGGTGCCAGACTGAATGTATGTGTGATGCTTTYGAGAATTCAGTATGGACACTCAGGATTTAACATTCATTTTTCATTAATCCAAACATAGTACACTCCATTTAAATGCTGCCTTTTCTTGTGCAGAAAAGAAGACATCCACATTGCACTTATTAAACTTTAATTAAACTGTATATGTCTAGGAAAAGAATGCTCCTACTGTAAAGACTACGTGGGACAGCTATATTAAAGTATTTAATGTTTTTGTAAGATGCTTGCATTTTAATCTCTTTCCAGGGGGCAATGCAACTGAGCGTTGTAGCGTATCTGCAACCTGAATCTCAACCCCATTGCCTTGATAACAGGGTGTTCTCCAGGTTGTGYGTTCTGAGAGTGATAATGTGTAAAGTGAAAACAGTAAAAGGTCAGATCTTAAGAGTCAGAATGAGAATTGTAGCTTTGAATGTAACAAATCATAATGCAGAGTCGTCATTAGGAGGCTTTTTTTGGTCCTTTCCTTTTAGCATCTTTTKCAGGGTAAGATGTTGGCTTGGTGGTTGTCAGCCTTAGCAGATCACAGATCCATGCAATACTCACAGCAGAGCTCTTTGGTCAGGTAATTTCTCCAGTAGCAGAACAGTCATTCCTAGAACTACAACCACCTCTCAGCCATTGTGCACCACGGAATCTATATGGGGAGCAACGAGACTTTGAGCCATTATACTTTCCTTCAGCTCCGTGCCTCAAATGACTCAGAACCCAGGAAGCAGAACTAATGGAAGCACAATATTCCCTCCCCSTTTTTGTACCTCCTTAACACCTTAGGAGCAGCACTTCCTCCTCTGTTGGATTGAGTAAATAAAGAAATAGGCTGTAGCTTCTCACACTGGGAATATTAATTCTATAGAGTTTATATAGACCCTTATTTTGGCCCTTCCATTAAGCCAGAAGAGACAGAATTTTCCCCCCCACTTCAGAAGAATGCTGTGCTGTTGTAAATGTTGAGGCAGATTATTAGGAAGATTTGCAAGAATAACTACTTAAAATGGTCACATTCATTTTAAAGAAAAGAAATATAATTGGTATTTGCATAGAAGAAAATGGATGAATTTAAATTTTAGTTGATTATAATTATTGTCATCATAATCATCATCATTATCTTTGTATGTCTAAATGACTGATTCAAAGAAGAATTTTTAACACATTTCACATGTCAGTGCAATTCTTTTCTGTTTTGTGCTCTAGTGCTTGGGGTTTTTCATTTGCTTTTCTCAGTCTGAACTTTTCATGGAAGCTATTGTAATTTTCTTAAAAGGTGGAAAATGTTTCAAAGGAAGTCAAATCTAGAAGTACTACATACATACTTTTTTCCCCCAATAAAATGCAATCAAATCGTACAGTAAAATTGGTACAGAGATGCTGTGGGATGGCACTTTGAAATGCTCCTAAGAAAGAGATTGGAAATAGTGAGGTGCTACCAAAATCTGGCCTTTTGAGCCATACAAGGGATGTTAAACAGGAATCCTAAAGATTTTCAAAGTTACTAATAATTTTTTGTATTTCAGGGCTGTGTATCCTGATCCAGCTGGTATTTAATTCTGTATTCCCTGTTAATGTTGCTACAGTAAAACGTGTGTATTCAACTAGTAAATCTATATTGTGTGAGTTTATCAGTATTGGCAGTTATGAAGAGTTCAGATCTACAATATCTGTTGGTGAAAGCAGTTTCCTTTTTACTGAGTTTATATCACATCAAACCAGAGATGAGCAATCAAGCCTACAAAGGCTGTATACTGTGCATAGCAAAATAAAAGTTTCATAATTCCCATTTCCCTGATGACTTTGAAATGACTATGAAAAGCATTTTGCCACAGARGGATCATCATAGCTGGGGTGATAGCTGCAATTCCTGATACCTGGCATCTGTGAAAAACAGGGCTTGATCTTCCATAACTTAACCTTTCGTGTTACTTCATTTGATTTTGTTCCTTTACTCTTCCGTGAGGGCCACTGAGCCAAGTGCTCAAATCCTGTTTCTGCCCAGGGTTACTGTGACTTGTGGAAACAATTGCTCCTTGCAGTGTTGCAGGTGGCAGTTTCCTGATAGCCTCTTTTCAGATGGTTTCCTGCAGGACAAGGAATTCCCTAAATAGGAATACGGAAGATGTATTCTATCGGAAGCCTTACTTGTCTTTGTTAAATTAAGTTATGATGCCTTCTTTCTTATTTTCTTGGGATGAATAGAAGCACATTCATGCCACTACACAGAAAGATACTTTAGAAACACACTTTGAGCTGTGGATACTCACAGATCAGATGCCTCTGTCCAAGATATGGGCTAGGAGAGAACCTGTTGGAAGGATTTCCCTGAAAATGATTTCCCTGGCTGCCTTTAGGTAGGAGAATTGTCAGGACTGATGAGTTGCAGCACATCTCTGTAAAACCTCTGGCCGAAGGACAGACTTTAAAGTTTTGAGAGTCTTCTGTTTCCTCACTATGTCCAGGAATTTGAATTTTTAACATATATTTTGTATGGAAAAGGATTGCACTGAAAGATAGTGGATTCAAATAAGTTTCTTTTAATAGAAAATATCAGCAAACCCAGGATTCCTGGCTAACTTCATACACTGAAGTGACGTGTTCAATCAACATTCAGTATTAAAATAGCAAAGAAAATTGGTGTGTGAAGTTCTATCACTCTGAGCCAAACCAGTGTTTTCTGGTCAACAGTTTTCTTCAATTCCTTTGCTTATATCAAATTAAACACTATCTAAAAAGAACTCAGAGTTAATTTTTTTTAAATTTAAAACTGTATCATACATTTAGGAAAAAAATATTTACATTGCAAGATCTCTATTAAACCTTGCTTTATTCTATATTCTTRGACCTTGTGTGTAAAAAAATAGGGAAGATCTTGTAATAATATATTTAAAATAGTGATAGTTATAATGGAATCAAACTGTAAGACATCCCTCTAGAAAAAATCCCACAGAAATACTTTTGGTTTACAGTCTTCCTCTGTGCAAAATACTCTAAAATTCGTAATACTAATGAAAGATATTAGTAGTGGTCTCCCAGGGTGCTCAAAGGTTTTAGCATTATAAATATGGGTAAGGAGAATTTTTAAAAACTCAAACTACAGGATGGTTATACATGAAATAATTATGATCACAGGTGTTCCAACCTGTACTTTCAATTCGTGGCCTGAGCATCCTTATGCCTCCACAAGTCACTGGTAATTCCATCAGAAAGTCAATGAAGTTGAAGCACATAAAGCCAGGTTTATGTAGGATTACATATTTCTTTGTAGGTTATCAATGTATGTCACATCAACCTTGATGTGAAAGTAAGGAAGAGGAAAAAAGGTAAAGTCAATAATGTCTCCTGAACATGAAGAAAGACACTTACTTTTTCATATGACTTTATCACTTTATCCAAAAGCTCACAGAACATCCCGAGACACACAGATTGGTCAACTTAAAAACAAAACCTACTCTTAAATATTCGATTCTGATCTCCCTCCGTGTTCCTGTGACTGAGATTCACAGAGACTCGGTTCTCCAGCGGATTCAGCCTCACCAGGTTGTGCTTTGTAGCAAGGGTGAAATGGCAGAATGAGTCCCCAGTGAGGCCTTTCCCTCCACTTCCTATAAAGAACTACAGAGTATCCTGTATCTCATATCATGAAATAGTTCCTTTTATTAAAAAAAAAAAAGGTTAATTATATTTTCTTCAATGTCCTTCAGTGTTATGAAAAAGTGTGACCCAAGAGCTGTCAGACAGTGGCAGGAAAGCCTCAAGACCAGTCTCATTCCTCAGGGAGTTGAAAACTAGCTGAGAATTCTGAAGGAGAGGCTTTTGCAAGGTCTGTTTGAAATCAGGAGTCAGCAGTTGTACAGATCACTGGCCTGGACTCCCCTATACATCCTAGAGTGTCTTCCAATTTCCCTATACATCCTAGACCTCTTATTTAGGTAGGATTTTTATTCCTCTAAGGGAGTGTAAGGTAGAACATCCTGGACTTCATCAACTGCAAACAGTATCCCACATGAAAGTATTCACCTATTTTTAAATTTGCATTCTAAATGAAATGCTTCAAACCTTCTCAGGCACATGGGTTAGGGATCAAAGGGTCAGAATGGCATTTACAATCTCAACCAGTTTGGACCAGCTCCATTGATTTTTACTCAGAAGTCCAGACTGATTTCAGTAAGAACTGGCAGCACAGATGGATATTACCTTATGGATTTCAGAAGAAATGTAGYGTTTGAGAAGACACTATCATAAAATTGATGTACAATGCAAAATACCCATTGATCTGCATTTCTGTCAATAAGATTTCTATAATTTGAAGATAGTAAAACACTGACATGTCTAGTAGTATCCAAGGTAAAAATACCATTCACTTCCATGGAAACAGAAGCAGGCCCAAATTCTGAATACTAGAATATTATCTGTGTCAGGAAGTATTTAAATCTTTATTATTTCATTACTGGTTCAGATATAAAAAAATCAAAATATCGATAGAATTTTAAGATATGGTAATTTCTTAATATTTACTCTCATGCTTATAAAAGATCTGGACTCCTGAATGATGTAAATCAATTATCCCTCTGTGTGTGAAATGCTGTAACAAGATCAATGAGACCTGAACACAAGGAGGCATCTTAGGATAACAGCTGCAGATGCACACATTCTCTGGTAAAAAACAAACAAATGAACACACACTGCTCACCCTGATGGTTCTCCCTCCCCCGCATAAAATCCCTGCCATTATCCTGCCCAACTGTAAATGCATGAGAGGAAAACCAAGTAAGTGCAGGTAGCAGTCAGGATATCAGCACAGGCAAAGTACAATAAATGGTCACTCTTAGAGCCAAGGTAAAAGGAATGCTTTGCATTCAGGTTGGAAATTTATTTTAGATGGGACTTAATGGTCAGACTCTGCTTACAACCAAAAGCTGTACAGTTAATGGCCCTATGGAAAACTGCAAGGACGGATCTTTACTGCCTAAAATACATATTGGTTTTAAAGATGAGCTCAAGATGATTACTTTCACAATATTAATAATTCTGCCAATTGGATTTCCACAAAGTAGATTCAATAAAATACTGAAAATATGTATTCAATAAATCAATTACACTTCCACTGAGTCTGGATAGCTATAAATTGTTTTCTCATTGATAAAATTCTGTTTATGAAAACCTATTTTCATGGAAATGACTCTTAAGAATTTTATTGGAAAATGATTTGCAGTTAAAACAGAAATGAGAATTAATGGAAGGTCCACATGAGCCTTATATGTATAAATAAAAAAAACCAAAAAGCCACAACCCTTTTTTTGCTACTTGAAGCAGAATGTGATGTCCATGTTTAAAAATAYCAAAAAAATGTAAGGAAAATTAAATACCTTCTTATCCCACTAGATGGTGGTGCCTTCAGATTAGGGCTGAGATGCTCAAASAGACACTGCAGGAAAACTTTTGCTTTCTTTAACTGACCTGCAAATGCAGTGAGAGATGAGGTTAATCTTGTTCCTCTGGGGACAGTAACAAGCATTTGGGTATAATCCCTTACTGAATATATTGGAGTACATGGAATTGTGTTCACAGTGCTTTGCTATAAAATGTCTTTTAACTTCAATATATATCTAATGGTATTAATTTTTCTTCCTGAAGAAYAAAAGGTGCAAACAATATTGAACCTTAATGATGATTGTATCTTGTGTAAAACAGCCTTGTTACACCAACGTCCTGGCTTTGCAATTTTGCTGCCCTCTCTCCTCAATCAAAATCCAGATTAAAGTGAGGGATCATTAGCAACAACTGCATCTGGTATTCCTGTATTTCATTGGAACAAGCTTAAAAGTACCACTCATATTTTTATATGACAAATGTACTCCTGGCTTTCAGAAGAGGTATTTACACATCTGTTAGACAGAGAGTGATGGTGCCAAACATGGCAGGGCACATCTCCCCAGTGATAACACAAGTGACATTTTGATGAATAGGAAAAGTAGATGGGAGCTTGTTTGAGAGTGTGTTTGTGCTTTAGTTATCTCAGGTTCWGTGGTAAATGGCCAGATCCTTCATGCCTCACGTAAAGCTTGRGCTGTGAGCTCAGGGCAGGTTCTGTGAGAACAACTGGAGAACTTGTCTCRAGGGCTGTGTCTGTCGAGGGCTGTCCCAAGAGGAGGCCCCAAGTCCCACTCAGCCGTTGGGAGTGGAGGGAGCCTGGAGGCACAGGTTCACCCCGGGCTGGAGCGGTGGTGGAGCACACAGAGTGTAAATAAATGTACAACCTCTGCCGGTGCCAGCCACCGGTGCTGCCCACGCAGGCCATCCAAAGCCAGCCAGAGTGCCCAGGGCAAGCCACGGGCACAGACTGCTGTGTGCACACTGCTGCTCCAGAGACCACCCTCCCAAATTTGTGCAAAGTAGTCAGTGATCAGTCAGAAGTGATTTGTGAGACTTGCACTGGAATGAATAAAGTAAGTCTGAACTGTTTTCATTTTGCTTAAATATCATGATGCACAATGTTAGTATGAAACATTTAAGATGAAAATTAAAAGCTGCTTTATGGATGAAGAACCTTGTCAGGTAAGCCCTAACATTAGGCTTTCCAATTTCCTTTTTAAAGATGGTGTAATGGTACAGAAAAGCTAGGGATGACTGTGTGTGTCTTGGAAAAGACAGCATTAATCAAGAATCCCAGACCTCTTTTGTCATCTGTACCTRTTGTTGCTCAGTGGGTGTTACTCATATCCCCCAGGTGGTCACCCCACTGGTAATACCTGGAGTCATTTAGAAAGCAGCCCTCTCTCTGGCACAGTTTGATTCATGCTTGTTTGCTCTGTTTCCTTCCATTTATTCTGTTCCTCCTATTCTACTCTTTCATTTTTTGATTCCCATCTTTGCACCATGTACTCAATTTCCTATTTCTGTTGCAAGTAACATAATGAACAGCACCGAAGTGCTGAGATACTTCACATTAGTATGACTTCCAAGAAAGATTACAGACCCAATAGTCCAGATACTGCCATGTAAGAACATCACAGCCACAAAAGGGCTTAATCTGAAACTTTTTAGTGACCACTTAGCAGGGGAATTCCTTTTGTATATGCAGAGGACTGAGGCAGAAAAATGCATATAGAAATGGGTGTGGATGCCTGGTTCTTCTGTAGAGCCTTAATTATTTTGCATGTTAGAATCTTGCCAACTGTATGAGGGAGAGAGGATCTACTCTTACTTTCTGTAGAAAGGTGGGGCAGGATTTTCTGAAAGCCTAAAGAAGCAAAATTCACTCCAATCATTGTTAGCTGCCATTAAGGGTTGAAATGCAGCATTTTCCAAGAGTGCAAGCTCCTTTATTTGATCCCTTTGACTGTACCAGTATAACTGCCAATCACAGGAAATACCTCTAATAACTCTTCCTTTTACTTAATAAGGAAGACCACATCTTTAAAACATTAGAAACAGATGTCACTGCATTACTTCACTGCTGATGTATGTAATAGAAATGACACACTAATTAATTTAATGCAGTATAAATGTACTGATTATTTATCATGGCTGACAATAAAATTATGAAAACATTCAATTACAATCAGTGGTAATTCATTATTTATTGATTCTGCGTTATGCACACATTAATACAATACATTTAATCACCTAAGAGAAGGGATCATTTTTCTATTGATACTTAGACATTTAGATTCATCAGTTTTATGTAAAATCCTTGATGTTTAGGTGGGAAGTTTTAATCCACAATTCCAAAAAAACCTCAGCTGAAATGTCAGAACTAAATTGAATACAAGTGTCAAGTACGAGTGCGTCTAGAAAAATGTGGGCACAAAGAATGACACACTAATTTCAGTCTCTTCTTTTTCTCATGTCAGTGGCCTACATTTGTTAATATAATTGTGGTTACTCTTTCCCAAGTAATCCAAGGCATTAAACACCAACCCAGCAAAAAACCAAAAAATGTTTTTTCTTCYTTTTCAAGCCTTTACTCGGAGTTAGCACCATCAGTGCTTTGCATGCTCAGGATATAAAGCTCACAGATCACTAGGGCAGGTTAAGAGCTTTCGAYTGGGCCCTGAGAAATGTCACTGTTAAGGCTGAGGAGAATGTTGTCGTCACCYGGACTCCAGTTGGGTTGGAATTCAGAAAAAAAAGGTGTTTCATTTATTATGATTAGGGGGCAYTGCAAATGCATCTTCCAGTTATTTTCTATCCTTCATTTTGGACCTGCAGTTACCTCTGACCTTTGTCACCCTATGTTCACATTTATTCCCTCCCACTTATTTTAGGGACAATCCAAGTTCTTCACTGAAAAGTAGTATTTTTTCCTATAATCTACTCACATTGGACATACCTATATGAAGTCCATAGAAAAAATTCTTTATATTAAAAATAAAACCACCAGGAATCTTTACATTATGATATACATGGAATTGCTTTTTTTCCTTGTCCTGCCTTACCTTTGGCTACAGGAAACTGAGATGAAGCACAAACATCACTATTGAGCTTTCCAGTTTTCCATAAACAAAATTATTATTTTTAATTAATACCCTACTGCTTCACTTAAAAAGCTGTCATTAGTTTCTATCATTGTCTCCTCCTAGTCAGGTGTGTCCCCCATCATTTTCTCTCTGGGATCCCATGGAGAGCAGGAGCCAGCTGGCAATAAGTAATTCCAGAATGCTCTTGAGTGGCCCTGTCTGGAATGACTGGGGCTTTCCTCCCTTCTTCTSCGTCAAGGAAGAGCTCTTGCCCATTTCACTCCAGTGGGGCATATGCAAGGATGATAAAAACAAAAACAAACAAATGGAACCTTTGCTTGACATCTTGCCATACAAACACAGCCAATTTTCATATAGGATTAATACACAAYACACCAATATTTCTATAGTTGCCAGTGCTAAGAAAACAGAGTGTTTTGCATACCAGCCAAAAAGGAAGAAAAATATTGAAACTTTACTTTTAAAGTAATATTCTAAAATACTTATTTCAGCTATAAGGAGGTTTARTAGTTTGTACACATTCAGATTATGTACTGCTGGACTCCATTCAAATAAACCATCTGGATACTTTATAACTGACAAGATATTACTGTATGATTGTTAGGCTTTAGTAACTGCCTTGCCTTTAACAAAATTACGGAGAAATAATAATATTCATGGATATAGTTGATTTGTGTATGCTTAGTTGAACTGGACAGCTGCCTGGCATTAATTCTCAAACCTTGAGCWTTTTCTAAGTTTCAGAGCAGTTCTTCTCTCCATGGACAGTCACCTCTCAAGGGTACTGCTTTTACTACAGCCTTTATGATTTTATATTGCTTCATGCCACTCCAACTTGCTGGGTGTTGATGCGCAAGGCTTCCTCTGGCCTTGCGAAAATTCAGCCTTATTTAGAAATACGTTTAGCTTATGGAAGACATTAAAGTCACAAAGGAAAAAGAATTCTCACAGTGGATTTTGATTGTCACATTAATCTCAAAGGAATAGAAAAAAGTYTCTAAAAGGGCAGTGTTTGAATCTGATTTATTACATCTCCTAATAGCAATTATGTCCTGAAAATTAACGCCCAAAAGTTGCTATCTAAAGTCAGTTATTTGTTATTTCTATAATTTCCAGTATATCAATGTCTCGGATGAGTTCAGGGCTTGATTGTACTGAACACTTTGCCCCTGCGCCACAGAGCTTCCAGTCTAAGGTTTGAGTCTAAAAAGATGCATGAACTAGTTTAGGAAATATGAGAATTCTTATTGAAAGGTATTAATTTAAACTAAGTTATGTGGAAATTCTTCCTTGGTTTCAGGCAGTGAGGTTAGGGACCTAAAACCAGTGGCCTGGCTTGTTAGAACACAGAAAATCAATGGAGGAAAAGGGGAGCTTCCTCCAGAGTGTAATTTAAGATCATTTATGTTCACAAATATAGCAATTTAGTTAGCACACAGTCATCTTCCCTCATCTAAAATGGGATTACTCATAATGCAAAAACATTAAACTTTGGAGAAAAGGTGCCTAAATAAGCAAGCCCAACAAAAAGAAAGAAGATGGCATACATAGGCACTGGAATCATGGAAATAGCTGAAATGCTCTGTTGGTATTGCTTGCTTGGTATCCACTTGAGAAGTTTTGTTTATTCTCTTCTGCTTGCTTTGTTTACTGAATGCCCTAGGAGAAAGCTAAAAAGAAAAAAAAGAGGGGAGTGAAAAAGTTAAAGGACTAGGAAAGAAGGAAAGATAAAGAATGAAAACCAGTGGCAACAAACAGGAAAGAAGGATGCTGAAACACAGGAAGAATGGGAAGAGGCTGGGAAAAGAGGTGTGATATAACACTGGGAGAGAGTAAGAAGCAAATAACCAATGTAGCCAGTGTGCCCTGGATCTTCTGGATGTCTGCCCATCCTTCAGCTCCACTTGTTCAGGGAGAAGGGACACACGAGGCTTGGCAGTTCTTGTGCCAAGTGCCCTGGTTCAGGTGGAGGCACAGGATGTCCCCAGCTCCCAGGGCTGCGAGGTGTTCGTACGCTGAGGTACCACACGGTGCTTCTGGAGGCTGCGTGAGGAGAGGGCCGAGGCCATTGTATCAAAACACAAATGATGCCGCACTGAGGCTGAAATTTCAAGCAATTGTGTGCCAGACCTCCTGAGAACGGGCTTTGCTCGTGTGAGTGACCACAAACTAACACATCTCTCACACCTCCCGCCGTCCTGCGTGTGCCCGTCCCTGGAGGGGCTCAGCGTGCTTTAGGCCCGACTCAGTGGCTGCAGACCCGCATCCCCCGTGCTGTCCCGGTGCCACCGCCTGTCCGGGGCCACGGRCACCCGCGCGATCTCGGTCCGAGAGGGACGAGTCGCTTGTCCGATGTACCAAACGGGGCCTCGCACCGCCACCCCTCTCCCCTTCAGCTGTGCGGAGCACAGGTGTTTCAACACCCCGGAACGTGCCAGGGCGCAGCGACSGCTCCAACTGCCCGGGGAACGGATGGGGGCGGCCCCAGCGCCGCCTCCCCTCCGCTGCCTTCCCTCAGAGCGCGGGGGAGCGCCCGCGGGACGCCTCCCGGCCCGGGGACCGGGACCCCATCACAGCGTGGGGAGCCCCGCGAGAGCCCCGGTGAGTGAGATCCTCTGTCCGCCCGGGGAGCGGGAGCCCTTCCCGGGGCGAGGGTCGCCCCCCAAAACTTCGCCCCGAGTTGCGGGGCGCCCGGGCGCGCTCCCCTCACGCCCCCCGCCCCAGGTGCGCGGCCCGCGCTGCCCCGCCCCGCCCGCGCCCGCAGCCACTCGCGGCGGCGGCGCTGGCGGCGGGCGGGGCGCATTGGCTGGAGGGCGCCGTCACTCTCCCCCGGCGGCGCTGGGGAGGGGTCTGGGCGCTGCGTGCGGGCGGCGGGAGCGGCGGTCCGGCGGCACCGCACGGAGCGCAGCGCGGGGYTGAGGCAGCCGCGGGGAGCCGCGCCGGCCATGGCGGTGTCCGCGCCGCCCGTCATCGCCGCAACTTCCAGCGGCGGCGGCGCGGGGGGCTCGGCGGGTTTGTTCCGGGCGGACCCGCTGTACTCCAGCCCCGCGGAGTCCCCGCGCCTCACCAACAGCCTCGTCAACACTTTCCTCTCGGCCGGCGGCGGCGGGGCCGGCGCGGGCGGCGGAGGCGGCGGCGGCGGCGGCAACGAGTGTAAGATGGTCGACCTGCACGGGGTGAAGGTGGCCTCGTTCCTCGTGGAGGGGCAGGAGCTGATCTGCCTGCCGCAGGTCTTTGATCTCTTCCTCAAGCACCTGGTGGGAGGGCTGCACACGGTCTACACCAAGCTGAAGCGGCTGGATATATCGCCCGTGGTGTGCACGGTGGAGCAGGTCCGCATCCTGCGCGGGCTGGGGGCCATCCAGCCCGGCGTCAACCGCTGCAAGCTCATCACCAGGAAGGACTTCGAAACTTTGTACAACGACTGCACCAACGCGAGGTGAGCGCAGGCTCCGCTCTCGCCCGCGGCCGGCCCGCGGGGAGCGCAGCCGGGGGCGGGGGCGCGGGTCCCGGGGGAGGGGGGCGTGGGGGCACCGAGGGGCTGCCGGGGAGCGGGGCTGGGGGGCGGCGGTGCCGACGCGGAAAACTTTGCCGGCTTCCATCAGCCCCGCGGTGGCCGGCACCGCCGGGCAGCGGAGCGGCTCCGCGCGCCGCTCTCCAAACTTTTCTCCGAACAGGGAAAGCCGATAGTTCCTGAAAATACTCCTTAAACAAAAACCACTACAAACAAAAAACATCCGAAAGTTTTCTGCGTTATTTTCCGGCCGCTGAACCCCGCGGTGGTGGTCCGGACCCGGCGCTGCCAGCCGGGTGTCCGGGTGGGGGCTGCGGTCCCGGTGCTCCCGGAGCGGCTCCGCTCCCGCAGCCGGAGCTCTGGAGCGGCCGCAGCCCCTGCCCTGCCCGGCTGCGGTCACCGAGCCCCCGGATCCCCGCTGGGTCCTGCATACTTGGGGTTATAATCCTGGTTTGTGACCTCATGGCTGCTGCCTTTAGAAATGATAATGATCTAAATAAACACAAAACCCTCTCGGGACTCGGCAGGAACACTGRTGCCGTGGGGCAGGGTGTAAGGCAGGGAGTTGGGAGATGACGTTCCCTGCTTCAGCAGTTGGTGAGAGATCTCTCCAAAAAGATTTCCATGTCAGCGTGCTGCTGCTTCTTTCTGTGGCAGCAAACTTTCTTTCGAGACGTTTCAGCGAGCTTTGGCTGCGATATCCGACCTGCAGCGTGCAAATGTTCAGTAACTTCGGGGTTTGTGTCACTAGTTTAAGATGCTTAGCACTGAAAGTGATTTTGTTTTCCTTTTAAATAACAACTTAGTTAATTTCTTGTCATTTCGGGGCCTGATCCTGCTCTGGCTGCTGTGAGCTGAAGCAGAAGCAGACCGGGCATCCCTTCTTGAATGCAGTGTTTGCTTTGTTTCAAATAATTTTATATTACAGGTGACGTTTTAGAGATGCAGTTAATTCCTAGATGTGTTAATATGAACTATGTGCTTTTTCCTTTCTCCTATTATGTTTCTGTGACACCTTCTCCCGCTGCCTATTCCAGTGTCAGGCACCTCGATGACATCACAYCTATGACTTTATTAAAGTGATGGGTTTAGAAGTAAGGTCTGAGACTTACATTAATTCTGTTCAAATACATTAGATTACTAAGGAACACATTTCACATGTAAATGCTTCTCTGAARTGCTTCTGAGACTCGACTAGCATGAAAGTTGATGGTTAAAGAAAYACATCTCGTTAATTTCTGTGACCGTGCCAAAGTTTTCCATTGGGGAAATAGAGGATCTGGTTTGATGATGCAGCCTGTAGATGCAATCTAACGATTTCTGCTCCCTTACAACCAGTGATTTAAGATCTAGAAATGCTGAAGTGTTAAACGTTTAAAACTTGTATTTCACAACTTTTTTTTCCCCTTCCCTTTGACAAAGACTTGTGGCCGTGATAGGATGAGGGCATAGGTAATGCAGGGAGCAGTGGGAAGGGCGGCCAGGGGGGCTGTAGGTGAGGAGCCGAGTGATGCTCTGAGAGGGGCTGAAAGGAGCAGTCGGTGGAACAGAGCCCTGGTGAAAGGCTGAAGATAAAGCAGAACAGTGAGAGGAGGCTGGTGCGGGGCAGAAACGTGTCTGAACCGAGGCAGAGCTCTCGGCTGAGAAACACACGTGTTGAATGTGCCTAAGCACAAGCTYTCCCCACCCTGTTACGGAAACGTATTTTTACCTGTTCAAGAATAACAAATCCCTTTCCATTTCTTGTGTTTATGTTTCCTGAAAATGCCACTGGTTTCAAGAACCTGCTCCTTTATTTCAGTGTGTTTTGCATTCAGGGTTTCGGGTGTAATGCATGAGGAGTGTTACCAGCACACCTGAAACTTTGCTCAAGGATTGTAACTTAATGTTAATTGTATTCTGTCATGCTAATTACATGCTTAATACCTCATTTTATTTACAGATTATTATTTCCCTTGAACAGTCCTACTTACTGGAGAGAATGTTGGATAAAAACAGTTAAATACATGAGTAATCTAATTATTTTTGTTTGCTGGGAAGTGACCTGGGAAGCACTGCAGTGCATGTCATCAAACAAATCAAACACGGTAGAACTGTTAAAAGACGTGAACACAGTATTTAGTTCTGTACCTGGAAAGTAAAAGCTCGAAAAAATGTGATCTTTTAGAAATACTGCTCTCAACTCAGAATATAGTGTATTGCTTTTCTAATAAATATTTATTTTAATTAATAGGGTTTTATGTATGCATTTGAATACTGTAGAACTACTCAAGAGCTGCCAGAAAAAGCAGTAAGAAATGCTGGGTATCATTATTTTCACTGTTAGTTGACTTCTAAAAGTCAGCATCTCTTATGTTAGTGTGCACTTTTAGTTATTTTTTARTTGGAATGCAAGCCATCAATTATATATAACTAAAAAAAAAAAAAGGAGAAATTCTGTTTTTATTGCTTATTGTATTGAATTTTTTTAGTTGAGTTTGTCTACAGAGCTCATAAGAGCAGCACAGAAACACCCGTGGGCGAAAGTTTTTTGGTGTTTATGTTCTGTAAGAGGAGTTACCTCTACCCAGCAGCTTTGACCTGTGTAATTTTTTTAGTATGTTCACATGTACTGTTAAATTTTTCATTCACATGTAAACAGAATGTTCCTGAAATGTTTGTTGTTAGCTGGCACCATGCACTCTGATTTGGGAGCAAGGTTTGTAAAATGAAACTAACTGCTCATTTCATTACAGGTTGCACCTTCAAGTGAGTACAACACACTGACAAAATCTAGCTCCTCTGGGCAATGCCTTGCAAGATTTCTTAAATTACGGACACATGCTTAAATTTAATAGTAAGGCATAACATTTACTTAAAAAAAAACCACCTATAATGAAGATTTATTTAAAAATGAAATTTGAAACTGTAGTAAGAACATATTTGCGATAGTAAATATGTCAATCCTGAAAAATAGGATTATATGAGTATGATCACAAGCTCTTCTGCAGGGTTTTGTATTTGATGGATGCTGCTGGCCACTGAAAAAGCATAGTGTTGGTCTGGATTATTCAGTGAATAGTCAGAATACTTTCCAGAAAAGAGCATTTCAGTACATGGCATATTTTTTATGATTTAAAGTAACYAGTTAAGCTAATATTTTGTATTACTTCGGCTATTCACAAACAATAAAAGGCTTTAGAAATGAATTTAAGCAGTAAATGCAGACATTTAATTTTATGGGATAATGAGGGTCTAGTCATGTTGACTATTAAAAGCCACCCTATATTCAGCAGTACTCTGTCTTTTATTAGGAGACTGATGTCAAGATTATAATTAAAGCAATCCAGCCATGTAGCACTGCACACAGCTTCCTGTATATTGATAGGAAATGTGGACATCTGATTGTCCATGAACTTCTTTCACTAAGTGGATTTTTAGCATGCATTCAGACTTGGCCAGATTTGTGAATTTTGGAGGTGTTAGCATTTTAAAATAAATAAAAGAATATCAGTTTCTCAGTTTTCTTCTCTTCCTTGGAGAGGAGGCTCACTTCAAACACTCGGGAGAGAGATCACTCTTGAGATGGAGAAAGGAATTTTCCCACTTCGTGAGCAGTGTGGTTATGCTTTTGGAAAAATCCCTCTTTCTTTTTGGACATCTTGAAAGTCTCTGCTTGTTCAGAACTCCTAAAATACTTGAATATTTTCATCAGATGCATATCTAATCTGGAGAACCCTTGATTAAAATTCCCTTCTTTCTTCATAGCACTAGAGCTCCCCATTTGAAGTATAACATGCTTTTCCTGCAAAATGGAGTATTTGTATGATTCCTGCATGTGTATATGCATAATACATATGTAATTTTCTACTGAGACTTCTACAACTGAAAAATACTGTGTTTTTGTAGCAAAGACAAAAAAGCTAAACAATTAGGTATTAATGATATTCTTGTTGCATATTCAAAAGGTCTTTGCAAGCATTTCTTCTCCTTTTTTTCTTTTCACCATTTCAACCTGCAGAACTCTTCACTGTCACTTCAAATCACACAATTCTACGAAGATAAAACAACATTTAAACTCATTTGCTTTGGGAGGAAAATTGAGCATTTGCACCCAATAAGCCTGATTGTGGAACTGCATGCAAATTGTGTTTTGATTTATCTCTTTTGCACTTTTTTCCATTTGAATTGATCTTGCATTAATTTCGCCAAGCGGCTCTGTGAGGCTGCAGATGTTGCCCTGTGTTTAATAAATCAATGAGACAGATCTGAATGAATCACTTCAGATGGATTCTCTGCTCGGTTTGATGTCTAGATGTTATTCTTAGCTTGTTATCATGACAGATGCATTAATGTTCCCATACACTGCCAGCAATGTCAAAGAGATTGAAGCTTTTAAAGTGGCGGTATCCCCTTTTCCCCCTTCTGTTGGAATAACTAAATTGCCTTTAGGAATAGGTCAAAATATAAATTTGATCTTGGTGTTATTGTGGGGAAGATGCTAAACTTCTGATCATATTATAACACAGTCAGGCAAATGCAGTTTCTCACAGAATGATTAATTATTCCCAAATAGTGGAGATCAATATTAAAATCTAAACATAGGATAGCTCCTTAATAGAGTAACCACTTTCTCAACATTAATATTTCATTGCAATAGGAATGATACGAATAAATAATATAAGACTAGAACATGTTAAAAGTACTGCTATAAATAGAATATCATTGTGTCCAAATTGATTACAGGCTGAAGGAAGGCTTTTTCTCCTTTTTATTTTTTTTTTTTTTTTTACCTCATTAAGAATTTTCTTTTAAGGTTAAATATGTCTGGATTGAACATCTGTTAGATTTAAAACACTTGTTTATTATGTTTCTGCTACTGCTCAGCATTTAGGGTCAGATATGTTGGAAAAGTTGTTGATCACCGTTAATTTCGGGTCGGTTTAGTCTGGGATCCATTATCGTGGACAGAACCTGTGGAACGCAAATCATAAAAGAGGCTGGAATGTGTCTTTGTGGAAAGGTTTTAAATTCTGGAAAAGATTGCACAAAGTGTAAAGTACTCTGCCATGAATAATGAAGATCTATTTCCCACGTAGCCTACGCACAGCTTTTATTGGCTTTTATTCCTTAGTGTTTACTAAACCACTCGTGGTCATCTTTGTTTTTCTTTAAAGGATAAAGCAGTATTTTGCGCAGTCATTTTCTTAAGCCTGATTTCTCTCTGTGACACTTTTAATTTAATTTTAAAAATTATCAGGAACGTTCCTTTTCCTAATCTTTCCTCCAAACAGAAGAACTTTGACTTTTTGTCGTTAAGGCTTCTGAGAATAAATTGGAGAAACTGGCTGTAACAGATCTAGATTTATGTTGGCATTCTTGGTATTCTTGCTCCAGTAGTTCCAATTTGATAAAGGAAACAATATATGTAATAGAAATTCACAGTTTATTCAAATGAGTTTAAGCTTTAGCATTGTTATATTTGCCTTTCTCTCGCCAATATATCAATGTGTGGCAATGGCATTATACTCAGAAAGCCTCCAGAAGGGACCAGCTCTGTAGATGGGGAATTATTCTCACGCTGGGGCTGTGGCTGCACACGCAGCCTCTGTTTGTGCACTGGTTTGAAAGGCAGGGAAAATCAACTTTGGTAGGACTGAGGAGCACAGCAAAACCCACTGAACTAGAGAATTTTGTTGAATGGCAGTGGCCTTAGAGTGAGAAACTACTCTCTACCTACCTAAGTAATTTTGCAGGAAATACTTCAGATGAGCCTTGGGAGATGTTTTAAAAAATTGCCTTGTTTATTTCCCTGCTTCCAGGCTGGAATTGGTGTTTGGTAAGGGCTCTTTGTCAGGATCGATATTAAAAAGGTGTTGAAATCTGGATTGTAAAGGTCCTGTTTTGACTTCGCTGAGGTGAACCTCCCTTTCATGCCAGGGGCTGTTTGCCAGAACAAGGGCAAAGAACTTAAAAATGTTTAGAGGATCTGAGCCCTTGTTGTCAGAGATGGAACATACTTACTGAAAACCTGCATTTGAAAGAATTATGTGTTACTGTGGTTTTTGGGGCTGATCTTGCTGAGTCTTTGATCCGTTGTGCCTTTTCCAAAGATGATAATTTTGGACTTTCTGAAGTTACAAACAAAATTGTCCAAATCCTTACTTCAAAATAGGTGGAAAGTTCCCATCTAGTTTCTTCTGTAAGTTCTTCGTGGGATTATCAGTGTAATAAAACCTGTAGATATATGGAAATGCATAATTTTAATGATGATTTACATCCACAGTACCAATAGCAAACCCAAACATAATGAGGCTACTGCTGCCTGTGATGTGTTCTTGGTGTAAGCCCAGGCAAGGTTTTATATGTTACGATTAAACCTGCATTCCCAAGCACAAGTATGTTAGTTAGTAATGATTCTTAGTGATTTAGATTTATCCTGCTTGATATTAGAACTGTCCCTCGGGGCTACATGCTTTTGATCTTTGTTCCCTCTTGGTAAAACAGTGTTATCCAAAGTGACTCAGTAATAGGGTTTCCCCTCTCGCTCCGCTCTACAACCTGTAAGAAATACCGATACCTATTAACTAATGTACTTTGATACCTGCCCCAGAAGGTTCCAATATCCGAATCCTGTAAAGCAGAAATTTGTTTGCTTGCCTTTAGTTTTTGGTAGCACAGCCATGTTGTTGTTTTTTGCGTGCGTATAAAGTTTATTGTCACTGGCAGGTGTGGGGAGATTATATTTCCTTGTCAGTACATCTTGACCTGCTGAGCCCATTTTGCTCATTAAAATAGATTATGGCAGAGCCTTTCTTGACTCACTCACAAATACCACTTCTCCAAAAAGTAAGAACCAGACCCAATTAATGTGCTCCCTTTATTACTCTACGGTGTGATGTTTAGCAGTGTACATTGTTCCTATGATAAGGTATAAAATGTTCGATTGCAATTGTGTCTGATGTTATCAAGTTTCTGGAAATTGATATCTGGTACCGGCATTTAACCTACATCTACTCYGTCTGCTATCTATGGGATGGGTTAAAAAGAAAAAGTAGTATTGATTTGTAGCTGGATTAAAGTTTGAAATCGGCAACAGCATGAGCACAAAAGGCTTTTTTATGATTTCTCAGCTTGCCATTGATCTACCAGTTTTATTGCATTCATTATTTATTAAAAGAATTTGCAAGCTAAACATAACGTTAAGCTAGTTTGCACACAGGGACTGCACTTAGGAAATTGAATGGAAATTGCATTAGAGATGAACATCTGTGCTATTTTTCCACTCGTGTGTTTATGGGTTTGTATAAAAGGTGTATTGGATTAACAGTTATAACCATTATAGCTTGCAGCAATATGTTAGAACCCCAAGCATTTAGTAGTTATTTAAGAAGGAGACTCTTTTTTCTTACACTGAAAAGTATGGTAATGCCACGACAAACAGAGCTTTTATTGGATTATCCTTTATTAATGGGCTTTTTACTACTAATGTGTAAAACTTGAGGTATCTCGCTATATTATACGTGTGCACTATTATCTATGCTACATAAAGCRCCATTATTATTGTCATTAATTGAAGGTTTCCAGTGACAGTATTACTTAAGGATTTGGCATATAGTCACCGAAGTATTGAAATGTGTTTTATAGTACACAATAGSAATGTAAGTATTGAAAAGATCCTTGATATATGTTCCTTCAGATTTTTCCCAGCAATTTGACTAGTTTTCTATCCTCCTTGAGCTGGGTACCTTCTGTGATGTATCATATCAGTGAATCAGGTGAAAATCCTAAATATTTTGAAATATTTTTCCATTTCAGTTCAACAGTTCAGTTGCCCTTCACACTGCCTTCAGTTGTGTGTGACATACAAAGTGCAGGGTAGACCTAGAATTTTGAGGTCATCTCCTGTAATGATGTTAGGATTCCTTTTTTGATTGTGCTYCTTTTCTAAAAGAGAGGAAAAATTACTTCAGGGGCTTTGGGTGAAAAGTATGTTTGTAAAATCAAGATGTTACCTATTTATTTGGCCTAAAAGGAAGTCTTAGTCTGTTTACGACTAAAACGTACTGAAATATGTCACCTTATGCATCATCAGTGCACTTGCAGGTATTCTGTTCAAGACTCAACCTGATACATCTCACAGCTTGTAAGACTTGAGGGTTTCCTGTGCTCGGACACAGAAATGAGCTTCATGCCAGGGGGTTGTGCTTCCTCCTGTGAATGCCTCCTCTGCACCCTTTGTGTCTCTGGCAGGACGACAGTATATTGAGCACAGGTAGCTCTGACTTTTTGTTGAAAGAGTCTCGGTGCTGTTTTTCAGCAGCATTTTGCATTCACTGTCCTTAGTCTTCCTCACTGTTGTTTCCAGCCACAGGCTCCTGTGATCTGAGTTGTCATATTCTGTCAGATAACGCATTTCAGCTACCCTGGAAATTAAAGGGGAAGTTATATTTAATATAGGATTTATGCAATCGATATATACATGCACACACATATTTATTGATGTAATGTTTGCATACACATTATATATGATGCAATTGAAACTAAATTTTTGGATTTTTCCGAAGCTGCTCTCTCAACCATGGAAATCAACCTTGATTTTTGGAAAATTCGCTATACATATTTATAAGAGAGAGAGGCTTTAGAATAATCCAAAAATCTAGTTTAAATTGGATTCACCACGGGCTTGAACTAAAATTGCTAAATGAACTTAGAGGGCTATATGGACTATCTTAGTGTCATTACTAAAAGTCTCTACTTTTTTTTATACTTCTTTTTATAGTTCATAGCCATGTGAGTGAGTAACATTCTCAGCATGTAATTTTATTTCTGTCCAGTCTGTGCAGAAGAACTTTTAGCGTGGGATATCCTTGTAGTACTTTAAATCAGCAGAACAGAGAATCGTTTTTCTCTCTTGTTCTCAAACCCGAATGGACAGTCAGGATGGTCACACCCAGAGGTGCTGCTCGATACCCAAGTGGTGCCCAGTGAGCAGTGGCATTCCAGAGGTCAGGATTGTCACTGGTGCTGTTTAACACCCGTGTCAGTGACAGGGACAGTGGGATGGAGCTCCYTCAGCAGGTTTGTGGCAGCCCCAAGATGGGTGCTGGTCACACWCTGGAGGGAAGGGATGGATCCGGTGGGACTTGGCAAACCTCATGAAGTTTGAGAATGCCAAGTTCAGGGTGCTGTTACCTGGGTCGGGGCAAGCCCAAACACAAGCTGGGTAGAGAAGGGATTGAGAGCAGCCCTGAGGAGAAGGATTTGGGGATGATGGTACATGAAAACCAAAACGTGACCCAAAAGTATGCACTGGTAGCCCAGAAACCCCGCATGTCCTGGGTTACATCAAAACAGCGTGGCCAGCAGGTCGAGGGAGATGGCTCTCCCTGTGCCCTGTTCTTGTGAGACCCCACCTGCAGTGCCCTGTCCAGCTCTGGGGCCCCCAGTGTCAGATGTGGAGCTGCTGGAGCAAATCCAGAGGAGCCACAGAGAGTCCCTCTGCTCTGGAGCCAGGCTGGGAGAGCTGGGAGTGTCCAGCCTGGAGAARGAATGGTCCCGGGAGACCTTAGAGCCCCTGCCAGAGTCTAAAGGGGCAGGTTAGGGAGAAATCYTTCCCTGTGAGGGTGGGGAGGCCCTGGCACAGGTTGYCCASAGAAGCTGTGGCTGCCCCAGCCCTGGGAAGTGTCCAAGGTCAGGTTGGACAGGGCTTGGAGCACCCTGGGCTAGTGGAAGGTGYCCCTGCCCATGGCAGGGGGTGGAGTGGGATGAGCTTAAATGTGCCTTCCAACCCAAACCATCCTGGGATTCTGTGATCTAGACCCATTCCTCTGTCTGAGYAGGGTCAGCTGGAGCTGGTTGTTCAGAGCTGTCTCCAGCTGGATTTTGAATGTTTCTAAGGATCGAGACTCTCAGCCTTTCTGGGCAACCAGTTTGTAGAATAGGAATAACTCTGTTGCGGAAGAAGGGTTTTATTGGCATTCATTGGGATGGCTGGATTCCCTGGGAGTTGGGAGGAGGTGTCACAGGCAGCCCCTGCCCTGCTGACGAGTCACTCTGCTGCTGTGTTTGTCCTTACTGGGARTCAGCCAGCTCATAATTCACATTGTGCCATCTCTGTCTCTCAAATGATTTCCTGAAATCCTCTGTGTGTGCTGAGGAGCTGACTTGTCCTATTCCCCACTGCTTGTAGAGAAGAATATTTGTATATTTGTAATTAAAAAAAAAAAAAAAGGTGGCTGTAAGAAAGCTCCTGGCACAGACTTTGTGCCAGTAGGGGGATTTAGTTACGTGTATGCTATAGTAATTTAAGAGTTGCTAATTAAGAAGATAAAGCTAGTTGAAAGAAAAAATATTTTGAGCTTCATTTAGAACCTCTAGTCAGTATATTTAAAATATTATACATTATGCCTTTTCTTAATATATGTAGCAGTTGTTTTTGCCTGGTTTGAGTTTTACATGCTGGCTAATAGGCTGTTTTGATAACAGTTAATCAGAGAATGTCCTGTGTCTGTGAAATGTTATCCCTGTTGTTTTTTGTGAGGCTGATGAAGGCATCTCTCTCTGGGGCTGCAGGTGTCTGCAGCTGCCTCCTCTTCTCCTCCTACTTTTAAATGTTGTTGTGTGCTGAAGGAGGGTAATTTTCCAAAGAGCTTCTGAGATAATACTGAAAAACAGAAGCAGATAAAATGTTAAGTCTTTCCAGTGAGACTTAAAATACATGTCTAAATGAGAAAAACCAAGAATGCTCCCCCAAACCAACAATAAAAAAACAGAGTGGAGCAAGGTAGTAAAATGCTGGCAGTTAGACAAGAGCAGAATATGGATACTGAAACAGGACCCAAGGTAATGAACTCGGTGTCTCTTCCCTCTGTTGTATGAGCTTGTTGCTGAAAGATGTGTTTGTAGGTCTGGGCAGTCTTTTGGCTTGTAAGCCTTTATTTGTTGTTTTTTTCTTACATGGCAATTCACGTATCTGATAGGTGACTTATCAAAACACCTTGAGTTGAGCATCCTGTCATTCCAGAATCATTTTTTACATGCTCCGAGGCTGTTCCGACTGTTCCAGAGAGCTCCATCCAGGCTGTCTGCCCCTTTTGCTCCGCTGCCGTTTCCAGGAGTGCGCTGTGGCCAGCCTGGGCTGTGCCTGTGTGCCGTGGCTGCTGTGCTGCTCTCGGCTGCCACAGCCTCTGCTGGGAGCCCTCGGGAAGGGTTTGGCCAGGATTGGTGCTGTGACACGCTGCAGGCCTCGCTGGCTCTCGTGGTCAGCAGTGCTAAAGAGCATTAATTGACCCTGCTGTTGTATGAACGAAGACTTCTTAGGTCAGAACCAGAATCGCTGTCACTTGCTGCTCTGTTTTTATGAATTGCCTTGTTACACAACTGGTTTTTTGGTTCAAACAAATCTGTTTCTTCTTGCTGACACTTACCAATGTTTGTCTTGCAATTTCATGAGCTACTCTTCTCTTGCATGTTAAGCTAGGAGGGGTTTCTGGTCATCTACTTTTCTTGCCCTTTTTAATATGCTTTCTTCAAAATTTGTGTGCCCCTCTCCCACCCCGCAGCCCTCTAATAAACTGCTCCATCTTAGTTACTTGTCCTTAAAGGAGAGACTCTCTATTCATGTTGGTGTGGAAGCAAAACAAAAAAATACTGGTGATACATGTATTGTAGTCATCTTTCCTGAATAATGCAGTGACTGTGATAGAGTAGTTCRGAGCGTGGCAATTTGAAGACATTTTTAAGAACTCAGGTTTGCTGAGTGAAGGTGACGCAGTTGAGTCACTGAGTTCTTAATGTTGGTATATTCTGATCCGGATAGAAACTCTAAATAGGAACTTTTTTTATTCGTTCATGTGAGGTTTCTGATAATATAAACTCTGTGTTTTYGTTGTTTTTTTTCAAACTTGGCTATTAACAGAAAGTTAAATGCCTGGCAGGGATGARCATCTCTGCTGCTCAGTCTCCCATGTAAGCAGGGTAGGTATGGGGCTTATTYTACCAGCACTGCATTTCATTTAAGTAGTGTGTGGTAGTAGGGTCTTCATGTGCCTGTTCTGTGATGATCATTTTCCCCCATCCTTTGCTGTCACAGAAGTTCTCTTTGACATCTTCAGGTCCTTGTGGCTCTGTGGCCACCCAGCCTCACCTTTTCCTCTCGTCTAGATTGACCTGTCGTTGACAAAACCAACACAGTAACTAAATACACAAACGGCAGGCACCACTCGCAGGTTTCATTTGTTGTGTTGGTCCTTGAGTTGTCTCTCAAGTTTTAGAAGTGTCTTTTAAGCTCAAAAAGTTTAAGATGTTCTTGACTGTATTTTGGTATTGTTGGTTGTTTGCTTGTAGAGSGTTTTGATGCTGTTGTTCACGCCTCTGCTTTTTGGTTAGAAGYTCTTTTTAGCATCTTACGTACATGAAGCAGTTTATCTGATGACGTCAGATTGTTTCTAGAGTAATCCCCTTCAGTGTCTGGTGCTATGAGAATTTGAGTGATAGTAAACAAATTTACAGGCACCAGGTGGGCAAAGAGCATTTTTATTTAAGTGCTTAGGTTAATTGCTTAATTTTGTTGTATGACTGTGGGCAAAATTTGAAAGTTCCTTTTTTTGCTGTTGATTTTCATAATGTCCTGACCAAACCATTGCTTTCTGTGCAAGACTACAGAGGAGACTGAATGAACACAAAGGCTGTGGATCTCTCAGGAAGGAGCAGATTGCTTTGTCCTTTTGAGTCATTGCAGGTGAAATTCTGTAGTGGAATCCTTGTGGAACCAGAGGCTTCCAGCTGATTTCAGTGATTTTGGATTGCAAGCGTAGAAGGCATCCAAACCTCAGTGCATATCCATGACTTAACCTGTGAGTTGCTTTGGTCCACATCAGGAAACATTTCGTGTGAATTTGGAAGTGGGATAATGAAATGATCCTGGGGAAATCAGTTGTATCCCGTGAGTATTTAGCTAATCTCACTTAAGTCTATATACAGAAAATAAACATAGGGGAAGTACATAGTGGAACCCCCAACATTCCAGTAAAGAATCTGTGTATCTGCATTTTTGTGATGAAGGGAACTACATGGGCTAGGAGTAATGAGAGTCAATAAATGTTTACTTGCATTGCCTGGTAAACACTTACCAAGAGTCAGGGAGTGCAGGGTGTATAGGAATATTCACTGCTTCCATTGAGGGAAGTGTTTGCCAGTGGTGATAACTAGAGAACAATTTCAGTAGAATGAGTACTGTAAACTTGTTGCTGTGTATATATTGTACATTGCTGATATTCAGAAATACTTAACTTGAGCATAGTCTTAAATATATGAGGTATGATTATCTTGATTATTTTTAATGAGGGAGGGGGTTTTAATATTCCAAGTGGAGGTGACTTCATGTAAGGAACAGTGAAAAATAACTTTATCTTAACAGTTTAAAAAGCAGTAAACTGGTAATAATTATGTATTTAATTAGCATGTGCATTTCATAAAGTTTGCRGTATCATAGGTAGCATCCTGGCTGTTTAGCCAAATTTGGATTTATTCTTGCAGGTAGAATTCAGAAAAGACTGAAAACATGATGAAGGGCAAACCACCAAGTCCTGTATTTCTGAATACTGTACAAGCCTAACTGGTGATTGGTGATTAGAACTTCACACATGCACTTTTCTGGGGAGATCCTTTGCACTCTCAGAACAGGAATGGCCATTGGTGGACTGTTTATTACTCTGGTTTTGGTGAAAATTCGGCCTTGTGTGTCATTTAGACTTTGTGACACGTGTAGCCTCCCAGGGCCTAATGACTTGTCTGCAGATGGGCTGTTATTTATTACAGTCATGTAGAATAAAATTGATTGTCTTCTAAAATTAATTTTTCATTTGCCTCCAGCTCTGCTTTAATAGAGGACACACAGTTGCCTGTTTGCAGAAATACTGTTTAATCACATTAATATCTCAGCCCCCCAGGCTGGTGAAGATAATTGTACAAACGAACAGCAAAATCTGTATCTTTAACTTCTTTTTATGATTAAATTATGCAAATGACTTATCTCCTGCCCTTCCAAGCACTAATCATCTAATTAGGAATGATGTGTTAAAGGGATGGTTTTGAATCAGGAGAAGGGGAGAACGGAGGAAGCAGAAAATGGGACCTGACAATGAAACTGCTGAAAGTACTGTAGTGGTACAAGATAAATTTGTGTATGTGTTCAAAAAGCAATAATAAAGGCTTGCTGTGCTATTTCTAGTCCTGTTCTAGTGCTATTTTTCATAAGAGGATAATTCTTCTGTCTGATCTTTGCCCATGATTTTCCGTATTAACTTTAAATTCTATATTATTATYGTTATTATTGACTTAGTACTTTCTCTTCTAGTTCTCATAAACAAGGTAGTGCAAGTGTCTCTGTATTTGCCTTTACTAACAGAATGGTTTGAGAGGCAGAATATGTTTATTGGTAGTTCGTTTTTTATGAAAGTTCTTGTGATTGTACTGCCTGTTGTCCTGAGCCTGTCAAATGCTGCACGTATCTCAGTGTCTCTTTTTTGAATACACAACTGCTGGTTAAAAAAACTAAAAGCTTTGCCTCTTAATATAGAAATGCAAGTGCCTGAGTAAAGAGGGTGCTCATCTCTTCGGTTGTGTCCTGTGCCTAGTTTGGGGGGTTTCCTTTGAATGAAAACCTTTAAATTTAGATGTTTAGGTGATCATAAATTCATATTTTAAGCATAGTTGTACAMAATAATTATGCCTTGACCTCTCCAAGAGCTTACAGCCCAGTTTGCTGTGTTTCTATGTTTCTTATTGATAAGCAAATTCTGTTTTTAATAAGTTGTGCCTTTATAAGCAGATCCTCCTGYTTAAGGCACTTTCCTGCAGTGGGTTCAAACTATCAGTGTGTTACTACTCCTGATAAAGGTGCAACAAACCAACTCATACCAGGTGATAGCCCTGAGARTTTGGTAATGCTTTACTCTTGTTTTCCCTTTACTCAGTTATTGCTGTACTTTCTATACACTATTAAGGTGCAGTATACCAATAAAATAAGAATATTCTAGAGRCTAACTGATATTTCAGGTATTCCTATGTGAGACTGTATTAATTCCTTTATAAACATGTGTGAAAGTATTCATGCAGGAGAGTATATGAATTCATAGGATGCTTTCTATAGATAACCAGTAGGTTCCACACTCCCTAAAACATCTTCYAACATCTGCCTCATTCATTAAGGAGCCTCAGGTTCCCTGGCTGTATGTTGGGCTTGTGCTCCTGTGTYTGTGTCAGACAGGGATTTACTCATACAATCTGAGGAGATTAAGTTCCCCAGGAAGGTGTGAAACAGTTTTACAAAGGTGGGTATCCCCCAAGAGCAGCCAAAAGCAATGATGTCAAAATAATCTTTTTGTTAGTGCTTAGGTGTATGTCACAGGGATTTAAGAGAGATGAAAAAACCTCACACGGATGAAATTTGAAAGCAATTAAAATGCTGACTGGGGCAGATAATCTGGCTTTTCTGTTGTTTTTGGATGGTTCAACAGAAAGAATGCAAGTTCTGACACCACTTCCATTTGTCTGACACAGCCGTAAATTGCTGGTGGAATGTTTTCATAAACACTTCATGGATGGGGAGGCTGCATTTCTTTCTGTACCTTCCAGCAATAGGATTGAATTAAATCAGTTCACATCTGTCTTTGCGTGTATTTTCATCATTATGCCCCCAAATTCTTCTCAAAAGGAAAGATGAGGAGACCTTGTTGAAGAGTATTTGTGCAAGAACGTTTGTGTAAGTACACAAGGTCTAAGTATATTTGGTCAGAATTACAGGAAACTCAAAAAGATGGGATTTCTCATTGGATTAAAAGCTTCTGGAATGCATCAGGGATTTAAATGGCACTGAGAGCTTTGAGCAGAACTCTTTCTCCTTTGGGCAGGAGATTCTGTGATAATTAAGGAGCAAATAATCCTAGACTGTTTTCTTTTGTTTCTTTTAGATTGGCTGGATCCAGATACTCACCACAATAGGAGATAAAAATAGAGGCTTTGTACTTGGGCTGAATGTGTGATAAGTCAATGGAGAGAGTGCTGGACAGGATCCAGCTGCCATTCTTTCTGGGGCTGRACTTCCTAACCCTGATGGCTTTGGGCCGAGGTGTTTTAGTGTGGTAGGACAGTGGTACTGAGGTCTGAGATGGGCACCTGCTGAGATACCATTTGTATGTGGTTTTAGCATCAACAAAGAATTAAAAATGCTTGGAAATCTGTAGCCTGCATTTCCCAACTCTTAGGCAGAGGCAGTTTGGAAGGAGGTGATCTGTAGGAAGGGTTCAGTTACCTCTTTCTTTTCTGTGTCTGCACATGCTCAGGGCTTTATCTTACCCAGCTGCTCATTCAGATGTTTTTCTTATCTCTCTACTGGACAGTTTTCACTGAGTAATGATATGTGACAACAGATGGTAGATAGTGAATTGTTCTATGAATTAAGTTGGTCTTGGAAGAAGTTGAACTGGTAAGAATTCTTCTAAGACTTCACAATTAATAGGGTACAGTAGTGGAACCATCTCATGACTTTTCTTTGTGTTCAGAAAGTACTAAGTAATTTTAGGTTACTCCCATGATAATTTTAGGTTACTCGTGGTGGATGGAGTGCTGGGCTTACACAGAGTGACCAGTTCTCTGTGCTGAGATAGATGATGCTTGCTAAAATATCCAGTGGCCTTTCTTAACACGGTCAAATTGTGAAGTCTTTGAAATGTGAGAGATATTAAGCCAATCTTGACCTCACTGCTTATTGCCTGTTCATGGCAGATTGAGAGAAGTGGAGATGAATGTTTCAATTGCTGTGATAACTCATTGGCCTCTTTATGAAGGAAAGGATTATACCCAAGTCAAAGGGAGGAAAGTGAATACCTACTACTTTTTTCTTTCTTCTCCTGTTTTGATTTTTCTTTCTCTTACAACAGTCCAGTTAAGGTAAAGGCTATTTCAATATTAATCAAGTTAAAGTTCCATATTAAAACCAATTATTACACAAAACACTGAACTGTTATGCCCTTCACTAGCATGATCTTAAAGCGAGTTCCTGTATCAGTAGGTGATCAGTTCCTGGTGAGGTCTGAGGCAACTGACAGTTAGGAGCAGTGAGAGTTCTTACAGAGGAGTGGTCTTAGCTATTGATTTGTCTGCTAATTTCAACTTAATTTAGTCTAGGAATCCAAATGAATTCCTTTCTGTGATCTTATTGTGGGTTGGGGTAATTGAATATTTTTGAAGAAACACATAATCCTGTCAYTGGGCTGCGGTTTTGGCAAATACTGAGAAACAGTAGTAGAGTACACTTAAAGGCTCTAGACTGTCAGTGTACATTATATGATGCACCGTTTCTGGAATTGTGGGTGATATGGAATAAAGCAGAGTTGGTCAGGTTTCCTTTACTTCACGAGAATAATGGGAAGACAATTTCTTCACCCATATGCTTGAAACTCCAGTTTCAAACAGAAAGCCACAGTCTCTGCTTTCCATGGCGGTAGGATGCCCACTGCTTCATCTCCTTCTCAGAGCCTAACAGTGCATGAGTGTGAAATGGCACACTGAGCATATTTGTGTGGTCAGTTTAATATATTTCCATAGCTCTGCTATTTCTTAAAAGTTATAATCTTTGATCTTGGTTTTTCAGAAATCGCTGAACTTGTGCTTTTGATGACTCACAAACAGTAAAGAGGTCAACTTTCTTTAGCATGGAGCTGTGATTAGCTGCCCGTGACTCAGTGTTGTTCAAGCTGGGATATGCAATGGTTTTCAAATTGCAGCTTTATGAAAGCCTTGTGGGAAAGTGTGTGGAAAAACCAGTGGGATATCGGTAGGATGTGCATCCCCCTTTAAACTGTGGAGGCTGTGCATAGGTTACCCTTGGAGTGTATATTCTGCCAAGGTAATCTCTCTTGATCGTATTCTGCTTGTTTTAAGAGTCAGGAGAAATAAGCAGTCATTAAAATAATTAGTGAAGCGTAAAAAGGTGAAGTTGGGATTTCAGGGCTGTACAGACACGTGGGTTAATACTTCCCTAGGAGTTGTTCTGGTTGCTGTAGGTCTTGGTGTTGACAAATTCTTGCTGTCAGCCACGTAACATGCAAAGCAGGACTGGGGAAGGGCTAATCCCATATTTTTCAAGTGGATTCTTTGGCCAGGTTTGCAGTTGGTACACTTGTGCAGAAGATATTTAATATTGTTATTAATATCTCAGGACATTAATTTTGGCAGTGGGCAGAGCAATAGTTCGGGGAGTAGTGAGGGTGCCTGTGTTCCCCTTCATGAAGTGTGCTGGTACGTGTGTCTTCTCTTTACTTGGCTGCTAAACTTCAACCCTCTGCCAGCAAATAGGATGAAATAGTAATGGGACACATCAGTTCTGAATCCATTTAAATATAAACAGATTGCCTGAGGGCTCTTTATGTAGTTACTTCTGTTCAGAAAATACTAATATTAGACATACCACAAGTGGATCTTGTCTCTTTACCTTTGAGATCAGACTCATGTCTCTGTGTCTCCACGCCTGTACAGGCATCCTGCTTGTAAAATTATGTATCTGAATAGTTAGCAGGGATATACATTACCTGTTCCAGCATTTTTTAACATGGAGCAGTGTGATTCCTTACAAGGAATTGTTAGAAATTATTTGGAAAAGGTGTGGAGCAAACAAAACAGTGATATGTGACTAGATTCAAGGGGCACTTTCATCTTGGAAACTGTCAGGGGAAGAGTGAAGGAATGGGAGCAAAGGTATCCAGGAGCATGGACCATGTGATCTTCTTTAACAGGATAATATATTCAGCTTGGGTAAGCAATTAAAGTTAATTAAAAACACCAAACCAAACAATCACTCTGTGTGTGTATGTATAATATATAATGCACATGTAATAATCTAGAAAAGTAATACATACATTCCATAATGCAGTGTTTCTGGGCTGGAAGGTTGCTCAGATCCCAGTTTGGATGTCAAAAATGAATTTTTAGGAATGCAATAATTTTTCTGTGTGGTAAAATATAAACTTTAAAGGGGACAGCCTTACCCTATAGCATCTTTTAAATAATTTCATGTAACTTAATTTACTGAAGACAGTTGGAGAGAACAAGTCAGAAGTATAGGTAATATGAAAGGAATACATTCCAAAACTCCTTTGAGTAGAGCAGCTGCCCCAGAGACTCGTGGGAAGGAGATATGGAGGCATTTCTGTGGAGTGGACAGCCTTGGATCTTTCCACAGTTGGTCGCGCAGGAGTTGATTCCGTTCCTGGTTAGAGCCCTTGGACACAGATGCTGTGTCTGGCAGGAAGGAGTGGTTTGGTTTTCTTTGAATCCTTCTCATTGATGCTATGGAATGAAACTCATGGAACTTTAAGGTTTACAGAACTCAGGTAGCACTTGATTCTGGAAATCAAAGGATTTTTTACAGGTAAAAATTCCCAGAAGCGTGGTATGCCTGGATGAAAKTATGTGGTATGGATTGTTGTATGAGAAAGTATTATTTTTGTATTTACTTTTCTATAGATGCACTATATTTGTACTGTATATGTATAATTAAGAATACAAAACTAAATTTTTAAAAAGAATGTTCATTAATCATAACTAAGTTTTATTTGCACTTCTATGGCTCTGAGTGTTGTGGTAATGCCAGGAATTCCCCGGAGTGTTTATTCTCCTGGGTACTGGATGTTAAACTGCTCCAGTAGTTGCTGAATCTCAGATCTTGATTTTCAGGTAATAGACAAAAAGCACGAAGAGCAGATAGCCCCAGGGACACATGAAATTCTGTTGGTTACTGGGGCAAGATGAGTATTTCAGTAGCTGGTTTGGAAAACTTCAGCCAGAGTCACTCAAGGTCAAAGGAAAGTTGGACACATCCGAGGAACAAAATCTAGAGAGGCAACTCTTCCTCATACCCTGAAAATACAGCAGCATAGAAGGTGTAGCTTTACAGAACTCTCTGTAATAGTAACTCTATTTTATTATGGGATGAAGGTGAAAAATACTTTTCAGATTTTCCCCTTTATGTTTTCATCATAACAGCAGCCTTAAATTTTGCTGTAGGAAAAAAATGAGGTTTTTTTATATCTTCATTCTCGTAGTACCAACAGGCTGTAGCTGAGGGTTTCTTCTTTTTCAACCCCTGCCTATACCTAAGAATCAAAGTGTGAAATGTAACAGATAGTAAATTAAGTCCCTGGATCTTTATCCTAAATTAATTTATCTTTTCAAACATTTATATGCCAACTCAATTGGAATTAAGATATAAAAATCCAAACAAGTTGAGCTTGTCACATCTATGGTTACATAGAAATAGGATTTTACTTTATGATATTAAAGCAACAAATTACTGGTTCATTCGTGGAACAGGCAGATCATCTTTCTCAGTATAGTCTGATTTTATCATTTATAGTTCTGTGAATATCCCATATAATTTGCACTTTGCAGATAATGTAGACTTCTGAAGGTTTTCACCCTGGAATTTGTGTTTTGTTTTTGTGGTAAGAAGCAGAGAAATAGGGAACAGCCCTCTCATCATTTATGTATCATGACCCAGCATCTCGGAGCCTTGGGCTATTATTTCAAAATCCAATATATTCAAACTTTGGCCTCAGAGAGCAGTAGGATCAGTACACAAGAACAACAGAGTGATAAATATAGATTTTTCATTAAGGAAAAGACTATATCCTGTCATTTTTGAATCAGTGTTGGAAAGAGGATCTGAGAATTCATAGCCTCCTATAGGCTTGGACGTATTTTTGTTACAAAAAAGGACTTTGAAAGCCTTTTCACGTTGCTGTGAGCGAGGCACCGCTGACACACGGAAATACAATTTTAATATATGCTAAAGGAGGGATCCACTGACACTGTGACAGTAATTTAATGCAAGTCAATTTTGAGCCGTGCGTAATGAGAGGCGTGATGGGGAGCCCCGCTCATTCCCAAGGCTGGATCGTGTGGAGCGGCACGGATCCAGGTGCAGGGCCTTGGCTCGGGGTAAGCTGCACTTCGGGAGCTRGGCTGCCTTTCTTCACTGCCTTCCCTCCTGCACCAGAAATTCGGTTTTGTAGTCGAATTATATACAGCATAATTCTTGGTAGCACGGAAACTCCGGATTTCTAGGACGAAAGTTGGGCTCCTGGATGGGTGGCATATGCTTTTAGGCATATCCTGTGTGAGTGTCCATATGTATGGCAGCACACCACCCCCACCGAGGAGGGGGTATCTGCTTAAGTCCTGGGAATTGCCGAACTCCTCGGAGCCGTTAACACATGTTACGTTCTGGGAGACTTTCAGATTCTAGGAATGCTTTTTCTTTTCATTTAAACAGATTTTCGCTCAATTTCTTTAAATAGAGCAGCTGTGAGAGTGTACAAACAGTCAAAATTTATGCTGAAAAGTAATTCTTGTGCTGTTTGTTTCATTCGCAAGGAAACAATTTATGTTCTCAATTTGAACCCAACAGTCTGACGCTTGTTTCTGGAGAATGCACCAAACAGTGAGAAGTTTTGGTTTGAGCAGTAAATTTAAGAAAAGTGTGATTTTTACTGGGCTCAGATGCCACAAAAGGATGTTTGACCTCATCTGTCAATATGTGTGTACCTACTTAACCACACGTACTTCAGATTTGAATGTAAACAATGATGCTGGGGAGGGTTTGGGGKGGACTTTGTACGTATGGGGCGATTATATATTGCTCTTGTACCTTTGGAAGTTTACAGAGGAGACCTGTGTTTGATTTGGTGGGAGGGAGGGTGGAGGTGGGATGATAAATTATGGCCTTGCTTTCCAAGTACTGACAGGGAGATGCTTTATTCTGTATTGTTATCAATGAGAAAATAAAATTACAAAAATAATATTATTTCAGAAGTTTTCTGCTTGCTTTTAGCTGACAGGTCTCAAAGTGGATATAGCTTTTTYCACCTGCAATCAAATGTAATAAACCATCTTCACTGCAGAAGTCAAATTCCTGGAAAAAAAGAAGTTGGAAGCTCACACTTACACCATAAAACCTTGTTTATTGCGCCCATCAGTCTTGGAAGATATGCCCCACAATGGGGTTTGGTAAAGCCATTACAAGGTGCCGTATGAGTTCCATTTGCCTACAGTAAATAGAATGTCAGAAGTGTCAGGGGGAAATAAATATCGGGCTGGTTAAAAGGGAGCAGAGATGGCTCAAAGCATCATTGAGAGGATTGATTTATCTGGCATGCTGTAATGACTGCAGATGTGGATCTGTTATTCTAGATGAGCAATGAATTTGATGAGCTGATAACACAGGGCCAGAGAGGCCTGGTTTTAATTACTGATGAGGAATTTATTTGTGAAGCACTGTGATTTACTGAGGGTTTGTTCTGTTATTGACAGGTGACCTTGGGGCTTTTCTCTTTTGATGAATAAAAAAAGCGGCATTTTTTAAAGGAAAACTGTTTTATCAGTGCTGTGAATACAGCGAGGTCATTTTAGATAGAGTATTGTCTTTCCAACCATCTTTATATATAATTATTTTTTGCAGCAGTTGTTAATTGCCTCCCTCATTGAGATTGTTGTGTATGCTACACTTGCTGCTTGAGAGACACTAATTCTGGTGCAGATTTTTGCTAGCAAGAATATGTTGAGTAGAACTTACTGGTAGAGATCTTAAAGCAAATAACAAAAAGTCAAATCAACCAAGTATATATCACTGGGTTGTTCAGCTTTTCAGCTGCATGTTTTATCCTGTGTGTATTAATCTTGCTGTTCTGATTTTCCTTACAGACCACCAAGAGGAAAAAAATACAAAGAATTTAAGGGCGTTTTGTTTGTCTGTCTGTCTGGGTTTAGTTTTTTTGGGTAAACATTGTCTTAATTATTTTAAACAGCAATTTGTTGGAAGTTTTTTTCATCAGGATACACTCTTGTTAGGCAGAAAGTTATCGAAATACCTGCTATTTTTACACACTTTATTTTCTCCCGTAAACATAGTTTCCTTTTAATTCTCTACATACAATGGGAATTTTAGTTTTGACTTCTGTGCTTATGCTCTTAATTCTGTGCTGCCCTTGCAAATTAACATCAGGATAAATCACAATAGTTTCTGTCTGAACTGTGTGCAGGTACTGTAGATGTTTTTCAGTTTGTATATACTGTTTGCTCTTAAGTAAGTATTTTTTTTTAACAAAATAAGGATTCATTTGGACTAAGCATTTTGTAGATGATGTCTTGACGAGTGTGTGATTTTGAACATGGAAGAAAGGTGAGGACAATTAGGAAGAAAGAAGAAGAATGTTCCTTCATTTTTTACATGAAGACATAACTTGTGGAGATATTAGAGGGAAAAAAAAAAAAAGAACAAAGATCACTTGATTAAATGACAAATCCCAAATCAAACCTGCCAAAACCAACCTCTTTGAAGCAAACACCTCCCCTTCCCCCCCACTCCATCCTGTAGTTTTGTTCCCTTGCTTTTCCCTTGCTTTTTCTGGGGGATTTTCCATGGAAAGGGAGCAGTTAGCTAATCATGAATAACATGTATCTTATTATAAACACTCAGTGTTTAGCTCTAGGGATAGTATTTCAATTAAATGCATCTGACAATTTTAGATCTACTCATGACTTAAATATTGCAGTTAGGCAAACCGCAGTTAATAAGAGTATTAAATAATGTTCTCTTTTACAGATTTACTGGTTCCAGGTTTTTTTTTGGTAAAACCAACATGTTTTTTAAACCAATTAAGTATATTTCACCCATAAAACTGAAAAATCTGTCTCCACCTTTTTTGTGGGACTTTGTTTAGAATATTATGTGGGACTTTCCTGATATTAATAAAGCGATCTAGAAAGATCTATAAAGAGAGCAATTGCTTGAGTTTTCTGCAATGAGTTTCCATACAGTGATGGCAAGCCCAAATTTTGGTCTGTAGGTGACCTGCAGCTGCTGAGGTCATTGATTTTTGTCATTGATTACAGCAGGAGATGGCTGCAGCCCACAATTCAAAGCAATTGCAATGCTATTTATAAAATTTGGGTTTTTGAAATCACTTCTTACATAGCATCTTAGCATGCACAATAAATATAACAGAATTAACAGGCTTGGAAGTTTTTATAGCTTCTGTGGGACTGAGTTGAACTTGGAAACAATGCTCCAGAAGACACATTCCTTATTGCTGCTTTCCCCAGTGCCAATCTGTGTTTTGTGTCACTGTAAGTAGCAAGGATAGAAGGGACAAATAAGCTGTTGTATAGGAACTCTGCTTGTTTAGAACAGTTTTTTACTTTTTTTTTCTCCCTCATGGATAATTAATGTAGTTCTTATTTTAAGGTTACAGTCTGCTGCTGAATTCTTGGTCTTGTAGGGAAGGCTCTGTGATAGTTGCATGCGTGAAAATAATTTCTTGTACAAAGTTTGCATTATAAATCATCTGTGATTTTTCCTGATTTCATGCCCTTCTGTGAAAGCCACTTTACTCTCTGTATCCTGTGATTCCAGGCTGTTGGTGCGAGGGAGTTGGTACCTTAACTCGCCTTTCATTCCTGCGTGGCCACTTTGTGATTAGTGCTTAATGCCTCCAGCTTCATTGTCTGGATTTACTGATGCTGCCAGGAAGGAGGGAAACTTGTGAATTCCAGCCCACTACAGGGAGCTGTCTTTGCAAGAGGGAGATGCAGACTTGGGTCTGACCTGGAGTGGCTGTGTGAGGAGTGCTGTGTTTTAATTGTTGAGGAGTTTTTTGTGGTGATGGTGGAGCGATGCTGAGATGATCTGATGTTGCAGCTTGTCACTAAAATCTCCTGGAAGCCCTGGGCTACCAGTGCTGCTCTKGGCTCCAGACAGGGACACTACACCTGTGTATCTGTATCTGCAGAGATACTGAGATATCCTGTGAGTGCTCTCTTTCCTGGGATGTGCAGCAATACCCAAACGTACCTGCCTGAATGGCCTCTGCTGTCGCTGCGTGGCGACGTGCAGGATGCAGCAGATGCAGCAGAGGGCCTGTGAGGCAGATCATCAAAGTTATTTGGAATATGAATGTCTCTGTAGCAATACCTTACTTCAAGACAGTCTATAAATTTTTTTTTAAAAATCTTTCTTCTGCTGTTTGATTTGAACATGCATTACCTTGTATTTTGTTAGATGATTTTTCTGTTGTTTTTATGCARTCACGTATGTATGTGTGTATATATAAATATCTCCTAAAAGCAGTCTAGAGATGTAAAAGGTTTTGCACTTTTTGAATGTTTAGCTCACAAACACTGATGTTTTGCCTGAAGCAATGTGGATCATGGACCTGTCTGTGCCTCAGCACTTGCACTCAGCCAGTGGAATGAGTTACTGCATCTGTCCTCATTACTGCAGAAGCCTCAGAACAGGAATTAAGACGTGTCAGGKGTGTTAAAGCTGGAAAAGTTAGAACCTATTTAACTGTTGCTACCTGGCGGGTTGCACAGAGTTGCTGAAATGTAAATAGCCAGTGTGTTGCAGGGCAGAGTTATTCCTGGAGATCCCTTCTTCCTGGGGGATAGAACAGTATTTCAATTTAACAGTTCTCGGTAGTTGTATGAGAACTGTGAAGCTGGAAGCAAATGATATTTTCTCCTGTTGAGAGTGGTGAGAGTCGAGGTAGCTGGAATGGAAAGTACTGATGCAGCTTAATTGAGATAGCAAACGATGCCCTACGGAGCAGGGTGGCACAAAGGTGAAAAGTCCACATCTAAATAAATGTCAGGGAAAGGATTAAGTGTTCATTTGAAGATGTGTAGAGCAGTACTTCCTTTAAAGAGTCACAATTAATCTTGCAATGTTAACTTCTTGACCATATGACAGAGTAATAAGGCACAAACATTCTGATTCAGTGTGGTGCCAGGTGCTCCAGAATGAGGAGCTGAACTGTCCTGTCACGTGAAGCTGGCTCTGGATGACCCTGAAGTTGCTGGTGTGTTATCAAATCCACTGGTGTGCAGAACAGAGCAAGTATGGCTCATGTTAGTGAAGTTCTTTTAATATAATAAAACTTGTCTCTTCTGTCTTGTCAAGATTTCTGGTGACTTCTGTGAGTGCTGTAATCAGAAAAGAGTGCAGGAATGCTACTTTCTAGCAGTACCTGGTGTCCTGTGGTGTTTTATTGCTCTTATTTAAGTAGTTGTTCGGTAGAAACGCCCAAATATTTTTATTTGCACAGTTAATAAGATTAGATACATTCTGCTTAGTTAAATCTTACACCAGAGTCAGTACAGTGTTGAATGTGAGATTATTTTATTGTAGTTCTTCCATCATTACAGGATCAGATTTTTATCTTTCAAAGGGAATAGTGGCCTTGCCAAGTGTAGGAAGAGGAGCTGGGTTGAAGCACTTGCAGCTTGTCGATCTCGCTGAGAAGCAGTGTGTGCTTCCATTGGCAGAGGCTGACTTCTGTAACACAGCAAATAATTCCAGTAATTGTGGAAATCAGAGTTCATCAGATGTGTCTGTGTACAAGAGCTGTTGTGGTCCATCTGCACTCAGTCTGGAGTGCCTTCCTTATTTCTGTTGAAGGTATTTTCTTCACTTGCAGTCCTGCTCAAGTCCTCCTTGTATGGGACCTCTATTTTTAAATGTTTCAGAGGTCTGTAGCTTCCATAGAGGTGCAGATCTGCAGTTGGTGTTTTTTCTTGGRATTGTATTGATGATTGATCTTGTGAGAAGCTCTGCGAGGTCACTTATCCCTTCCAGTGTCTCTGCATTTAAAACAGAAAAGCCCTGCCTTGGGGACATAAATGAACATTCTAGAAGGTGCTGGGGGCCTGTGTGTTTGCCATTCTGACCTGCTGTTTCTCCCTGTGAAGTTTGTATTTGTATTTATAGATTTCTAGGAATTTGTCATGTGAAAATGAATTTTAATTGTATTAGGATTTATTTATCATGCTGTTTTACCAAGCATACCTCTAACAAGGTATAGTTTCATGTGATCATTTACATAAATTGGAAGTGAGTAGTAAAACATGCAGTTTTGCAGAGTTCATCTTCAAACACAGATTATTGGCATCACCAATAACAGCTCAGATGGGATAAAGCAGCTCTGTTTATAGACACTCTCACACTCAACATAATCTCATGTTCCAAGTTTTTTGTCACTACATAAAAAGTAATTTTTGGCTTCTCTCGTTACTTTGAATTACTTTTAAGTCATTTTTTTTCCTGTGGTGTAATGCAAGAAATACCAGTTGATTAGTTTATCTTTATCTTGGAAGAGGAAAAAAATGTCCAGATTTCAGGATCAGTTTTGATACCTTTCTGGAAGAGAAAACACAGAAATCCATTCCTTTGATTCCTGAGCTGGCGGTGTTAATGTTTGAGCAGATACTGGATATTTGTGGAGATATCTGTAAGTCTTGAAGGTTTCACAACTTCCATCACAAAACCGTGTTACTATGGAAAAGTGGCGTTCACTCTTTTGACAAGTGTGACACTTAACGAGGAATAAAAATAATACAAACCACATAATACACAAACCGAGGAAGGAGTTGTCTGCGCAGACAGTTTGTTGACACTTTGTTGGAAAAGCTCTCTCTGATCTGTTTGTTGGGAAGGATCGAAAATACATGGGAATTGGACAGGGTTGTGAACGTTTTGTGGGGATGTTGCTACATATACATGCGTTCTAAATTGGGGCAGAGCTGTTACGGGCTCGGGGCCTTCACGTTGAGCAGAGAGACTGGCCAGGGCTGGGGAAGTGCCACCAGCTTGTTAGAAAAAGCAGAATCCAACACTCGAGCACGCTTTTTTAGAATGAMTATCTTGCTTCGCAGCTTTCCATGAAGATGCCAAATGTAAGGTGTGCAGCTCTTTACKAATTGGAAAAAAATAGAATGTCTCTTTTTATCTTCTTTTTTTTTTTGCTTGTTAAGATTGTTTTCCAAACATGGACGCAGCGAGACAAAAATGTGCCGCTTTTTCTTGGCGTRGGCTGTCAGAAATGACACTCATGAAGGTTTATTTCTGCAAAACACAAAAATGCGCTCATAAAATTGAATTTTTTTCTTTTTTGTAACCATGTTTAGAGTTGGCTGTAGTGGAGTTGAGCATTTGGTGCTTCCCCCCACCCTTTGCTGGAGGTTTGAGGGCCGCAGCGTTGGCGTTTGCGTGTCGGTGGAGGCCGGAGCGCCTCGTGCCCAGCATGGCCCGGGACGTCCATCCTTTGTTGTCCTTCCCTCCTCACGGTCCGGCTTTAGGGCTCCGAGCCAGCCCAGCTCGCTGTGGATGTTGTTTTGGAGTCTTTTGAATGTGGATGTGAAGCAGTTTGTCYGTCCTTTGCTTCGCAAGAATTCTCTTTTTGAAAAACAAAGCTGTGGCTATGAAGTAGCCTATTTGTCCTAAAACTTATGAAAAGGAGGGGGAGGGAGTGCCGGGACCCATCTTTATAACAACAATCAGCCTTTGTAAGGTTTCATTCCAGGCTAATGGCTGGTGAAATTGTTCTGGGTAGTTAAAATGAAATGAAATGAATTAAAGAACATGAAGGAGAGCAAGCAGAATGGTTTATTGCTTTTCTTTGAAGGCACAATAGCTATACTCTGTCTCTTTTTGTTACTCATATCTGTGTGGCGGATATTTAAAGTCAGGGGTTTGAATAGCATGATGGCTAAATGAGGGCTATAAATCGAGGGCTATGGTGCAAAATTCTAGTGCCAGCAAGTACTAAAGCACAATACCAAAGAGGCTGGGGTCTAAAATTGTTTTAGACTGATGAATATGCAGACATAAAACTAACAGAATACAGATATTCCCTACCAAAAATCTCCAGAAAACACTAATGATCAATTATTTTAAAAAGAAAAACAAATGTTTTAAACACATTAATGCTTTCAATTTATCCTGGAATGTTACYGGTATTTCCTTAAAAGCCTGCCAATCCATACTTAATTAAGAATGTGAAAAACATGAAGTAGTCAAATATTTTTATTAATGGCAAAATGTTAAAATGTCARGAAGTTGGTGTACACAATTTAATTTTTAAGCCTACAAATATAGGCAAAAAAATATTTTTTTTTTATGTGTTACCTTACTGATAGCAACACAAAAGTTTCCCAAAATGGCATAATGCAGCTTAGAAAGCACCTGGTTTAAGACTGTTGTTACACAGCTGAAAAAATAAAGTGTCATATCAGGTTGGGGTCACGTTTGTCTAAGAAAAACTAACAGGAGGATTTCTATTGTCAACACAGGAGATGAGCAGTGCGATAACAGCAAATTATACTCTCTGATCCACCCCCTGTTATAGAAGTGACTTGAGATTAAAGCCTCAGCCAGGAATTTCATTACTCTTAWACATTTTTCACAAAGGCAGTCTTTGCAAAAATAGTGGTAGAGAAGGGTCAGAAATTCTCATGAAAACACGAGATGGTTTTTGACTGTGTGTGTATACGCATATATATCTGTATGTGTGTGCTACTACAAGCGTGTTTAGAACCCAAAAAGATACACAATACATTCAGTAAAGTTAACATGCCTAGTCCTTAGGCTCACAATGGGAGGGTGGATGTTGGCTAGCCTTTAGTTCATGCTATGTTGACGCTCTGGGGGGTTTTTGTTTGGTTTTCAGTTTTTTTTGGTTTTAAAACTTTAGCATGAGAATATAAGCTGAAGTTGAAGATAACTTAGAATATTGTGAATTAATAAAAAGTCARACCTTTTTTAGGAGGTGAAGAGTACAGAACTTTGTTACTTTCCAAACAAAAGAAGTTTATTAACAGTTCTGGTTTTATTGTCATTCAGTTAAGCAAAGCCCAGAGGCTGGGCATGTCAGTTTTCAGGCTTTTATCGAGCAGTGGCTCTCCAGGGTTTTGTACTTGAGTCTCCATGAGCAGTTGGCAGGAGTGAGCCCAGCACTGTCCCTCACTGTCCCTGTCATTTTCTTGCACTAAAAATCAAGGCTTTTTTCTGCACTGGAGGCAGGGATAGGTGTGTAGGAGAGATCTCCTAACTCATGGGTGTTGGCACTCGGTAGCTGGTTCCTTTGTGGGGTTGTGCTTCTGGGTTTCACTGTSTAGATCTGCCATCGATGCCGGGAGGGTTGTCCTGTGGGACTGCTCTGATGGGTGGCACCAGAGGGGGATTTTTCATCTTCAGGGTGTGCCACTACATCCCTGTTGGGTGGAGGCAGCCAGCCCCAATACCCATTGCCATGTCTTTTGCTGAAAGATCAAACTCCCGAGTCAAATGTAGGGCCCAAAAGTAGACCAGATGTGGAATGTGTGCCCCGCTGGGAGTGAGGTGTGTTCCCCTGGGYGTACCTCCTTGCTGTTTAACTGGTTTTGGCTTCTCACACTCAAGGACTGCTCAAGGATGGCCTATCCAATTCTGTCAGTAGCTGGTACAATGCCCTGGAGCTTCATTAAAAGAGTAGCTTGGGCTGTATGACCAGGAATCGTAGTTGTAACCTGAGCGTTTCACAAGTGTGAAGCTGCTGCACAACTTCTGGCAGAAAGCAGCACTCATATTTTTATCAAGCGTTGAGGAAGTTCATCCATCAGATTTAGGAGATGGATTAACTCCTGTCCTGTGGCTTGCTGTGAAATTGCTGTTTGGCATTGCCYATCTATTGTTGCAGAACACTTAGTGCTGCATGTGGCTTTGTCTGTCGTTGTTTCCTTTCCTGATAAGTTAATGTGTGAGGAATTTATTTGCAGGTGCTTTGCCATCCATAGGGAGGGTCAGAATGTGACTCCATAACAAGGGATGGGCTTTGTGTTCGGTTGGGAAGGAGCCTGCACACACGATTGCTGCCTTTGCTTAATACCAGTGTTCTTGTTTCCTGCTTGGGATGCTTTTTAAATGTCTGAAATGTGGTAGGTGASTGACATCTACTTAGGCAGACACCAGGAAAAGCTTTTGAATAGTTATGCATTTAAAACTTGGAAAGAACAGTAGATAGGTGTCCATGAAAATATTTATTACATCCATATGAAATGGGCCATTTTTTTAGTGGCTGCTGCTGTATTTCCATAACGAGCATGTTCCACTGGGATTGTGTTTACTTTAATAAAATTCTTCACTGCTTCACTCTGATCGTATCTGGTCTTGGATAAGAATAGTTTGCAGGGCAAAATGAATGAGTGGCTTTATGCATAATACAGGAGTATCAAATTAATCAAAATGTAAGGTGCTTTCTGCTTTTTAATACTGACTAAATGTTTTTCTTGTAGAAGTTGGTGGAGTTGGCTGCAAAATAGATTGTTATATTAAAACRTATCTTTTTTTTCCTCTCCCTTTAAGAAAGATTTGACTTTTTCTTTGTAAAAAAGTCCTTTTTTCCCCAGCACATGCGAGAAATACTCTGTTAAGAGTATGGGGAGAAGGAAGTAGTAGAGTTTAAGAGGCTTAACTATGGCTTTGGGAAGCTGTGACAAATACTGAAGGGCGCTGAAAATCAGAACAGCGGCTCATGAGTTGGGTTTCTGGGGTTTCCAGCCTSATTCTTCCTGAGTGCAGGATGTTTGACCCATTGAGCCAGATTGTTGTCTTAGTTGCTGTGGCTGACGTTCCCAGCAGCTCGTGGTGGAAAGCTGGAGCCATTTCATACTTAAAAAAAGAAATTAAAATGGATAAAAGCTTTCTGCAGACTGTTGCACACCCCGGTCAGTGGTACCAGGCTGAGTGTGGCACTGCACAACTGGCACTTTGATTTTGAAGAAGTAAAATGCTTGGGGGGAAAAAAGCAAGTAGTGCAGGGATTAGGGTCTCCACCTYTTCCACTTTTTTCTCCGTACCCTTTGGATCCTTGTACAATTGTCCTTTGTTCAGAAGCAGTCTGGGATGCTGCTGTCTCTGCTTCCCTGAAGCTGCTCACAGCGTCTGTAGTACAGCTGTCATCTGCTCACAACCAGCAGCTTTGAGGTGAGGGGCTGGTATCTGTCCTCACTGCCCTGAGCCTTGCAGCCTTTTCAGCTGTTGTGGTGTGGAATTTGCGGAACAGTTTTGCCAAAATACTTTTCTGATGTATTTTTACTGTCAATCTGCAGGTTTTGTAGTAGTTTGATAGTGCCCGAGTAAGGGATGTGCTGAGTGACATTAACATTTTTGGCCTATGGTTAATGCTACTGATGAAATTCTGTAAAAATGCAGTGAATTCACAGTAATTTAACATGGAATAAGAAACTAATGATATTGATCTTTGTGGGTTCTTACATTTGCTTTTAAAGGTAGAGGAAGCATTAACACCTGGGACTGCAGCATTGATCATGGCAGTGTCACCGTAAAAGCCTGAAGACTGTCAGTTTACTTAAGAGATAATATAGAGAGCAGCCTACCTTTAAATCAGGTGATTAACTTCTGCTGCGTGCTGAGGCTGGAAGTTTTTCCTCTGGGTTCCAACAAAGAGCAGATTCACAASTTCTGTTCTGCCCAGACAATGGGAGGTTGCAGAGATGGTGATGTGAGTTTTCCAGTGGCKGACTGTTTCCCATCAAGTGCCATGGCCTTTTCTTAGCTGTTGTGTTGGAAACCAACTTTCAGAATATAAGTTTGATGTATGTAGGAGTAGAGATATTTCCAGATCTTGTTTTTGGAAATATTTGTGGTATTTTGCCTGTGGAAAATTACCTTGGAAACGTGACATGTTGCCATGAATCCTTTTTGTTAAGGAAAAGAACAGGTGATGATGATTTTGGGGTATCCAGTTGGGCACCTCTAGGGTGAAAAGTGTTGAGAAGAGACCTTTGAAAAGGTAAAGCCTGTTTTCAGTGTTGCAAGTTTGTTTTAATGGAAAAAAAAAATCATTCTTTGCGGGTGGAAACGTTTGTTTTAGGTTAATTATATGTTTCTAATTCTGCAATGGCTTTTCAGTTTTGATAGCCTCAGTAGGTTTCAGTACTTTAAGTACCTTCAGAAGTACCTCAGTAGCTTTCAATACTTTAAGTACCTTTATTAATTTATTTTAACAAGAGAAGCAGCTTGCATGTGTCTTTTTTCGATTACCGTGATTTTGGTAAAATACAAAAACTTCTGAAAGCCTTTCATAGCAGTTTGAGATTTAAATTTAAAAGAAAAGAAGTTATAGAAAACAGTTTTAAAGCAATTCTGTCCAAAGAAGTAAATACTAAATGTATGAAGTGTCTGTTCAGGAATGCAAAAAGTGTATTAATGTATGACTCTCAAAGGCATCTCCCACTCTCTCCTGCTATTTTTTTTGCTCTTCCCTGCACTGTTTGCTTTTTTTGATAAGTAAATACATAATGAATTTAGGGAGTGCTGGGAGACAGGAAATGAAAGCAGTRGCCATTTAATACTGGTAATGTGTACTTTGTACATCAAACCTTGAATTAAGATGAAAAACTAAAGTAGATCACTGGAAGAAGTTAATGTGATACAGGATTGAAAATGGCTAATGGACCAATGCTGCAGAGAACTCGGGATTTCCCCTCCCTTTTTCCTGTTCCTTCAGAGCCCTGAGGGTATCTGACAACCTTTAATATTTGGGTGTTGATTTTTGAATATAACACTGTTCTAAAAGGCTAATAAAGTAAAACAGGTTGCATGGTTTCAATTTCGTGGGGTGGGGTTTTTTTGGTTTTGTTTCGGGGGGTTTTTTGGTGTTTTTTTTTTTTTTTTTTGATTTTAGGCAGTTTAGCAGAAAGCAATTAAGAGAGCTCATTCTAGTGGCTAATCAAAATCATAAACCAAAACACAAAATAAAGGCAAAGTATAAATTAGTGCTACTGAAAAGATGTTCCCAAACCAGCTGTGCTTACATACATCAAGTTTACATTATTAACTGCACCATTTCTCCACCAGTATGTTGTCAGCACAGTGGAATGAAGCCTTCATCTTTACCCATTATTTCCTTTCATAAAAACTGAAATAACTTCATCACAAAATAAGGCGGAAAATAAAGTCACATAAGATGCCGAGTTGAAAACGTGCCGTTTTGTTCAAAATAAAAAAATACAAGCGGTGAAACCGCACGTGAAGAGTTTGTTTAAGAGAGGAGCTGCAGAGCTGGGCGAGATAAAGATGACAAATGGGCGAGGGGGCTGGCGGGGCCCGGAGCCCCCCTGTTGGGGCTGACACATCTGTCCTGCGCTGGCAGTGGGGCAGGGGGCCATCGGCTCGGGGAATGGGGACATGTCTCCTGGAACGATGGCTCTTGTCCCCGTGATGGGCTCTGTCCCCCGTGATGGGCTCTGTCCCCCGTGATGGGCTCTGTCCCTTTGATGGGCTCCCCTCACGCCGTAAATCTGAGATGGGTCTGCGCCACCGCGGGAATGAGCAGCGCCTGCTCCCCTGTCGGATGAAATGTCAGGGGGAGAAAGGCACACAAATGAAAAGCAGGAGTGAGGGAAGTTGTCTTTTTGGCGTGAATCTCTTGTGGGAAGGATATCGGGCCCATGAGGGGTTTGAAAAGCAGCAGTGCCAGTCTGCTCCCTATGCAGGGCAGAGAGAAGCTGCTTTATGGCATCTCCTCCCTCCCCTCCTCAGTGCCCTTAATCCGGGTGCTGCACTGGTGGGCTGCTCTAAATTTCTGGGGGGAAAGTGAGGTCCGAGGTGGTGCCAGCTCATGAGGCCACCACCTGTGCAGCAGGGAAAAGCTGGGAACAGGCTGCCCAGGGAGGTTTGGAGTCTCCATCCCTGGAGRTRTCCAAGGCACGGCACGACTGGATGTGGCCCTCGGTGCTCTGGGCTGGTGACRAGGTGGGGATCAGTCACACGTTGGATTTGATCTCAGAGATGTTTTCCAGCCTAATTGGTTCTGTAATTCCCGTTCATTGCCTTCAGGTGAACTGCTGCAGGGTTTGGTTGCCCTAGTAAGCAAATGCTTGGGATCCTTCTTATGCCCCAGTAAGGACAGATATGTGAACATCAGTTAGTTTATCTTGGCAAGTTTGTATGAGCTTTTATTAAGCTTAGGTAGCTTATCAATATAGATTTCATAGTAGGAAACATGGAAAATTTAGAGGTAATAATTCACCTAATTCGCAAAGGGGAACTTGAAACACACTTTGTTATTAAATGTAATTCAAACCAGACAGAAAAGGGGATAGTTAGACACGATTTGATGTGGTTTTCCATGGGTAGATTGTGCTAAGCTGACTCTAGCTGTGTTTGCTAAGATTACTGATTTTTCTAGACATAGGGAAGGCTGCCACTGCTGTCTGGACTTCTGCAGAGCAGGTAGTAAGGGAAATTCTGGAGAGGTTGGTAAAAATGGGGAAAAYAGCTTAAGCATGTTAAATGTAATTTGAAATTACTGGAAAGGTTACTGATTGAGTTTACAAGGATTTTTTTTTTTTGTGTCTGATCCTATTTCATATTTTTAATGATCCCCYGGGCACAGAGTGGGTGTGTGGTAATGCAGTTTGCTGATGACAAATGTAAGAGAATATTGTCAATATATAGAAAAATAAAGATGACAATTTGGTAACTTGAAGGACTTCAGTAATTGAAATGGGATGGAAATTAGTAAATTATAGGGCTAATAACTCACWTAAGACAACTGGTAAATCTGAAGTACTATGCCAGACACAATAATGTAGTTGATTAAAAGAGAGTGAGAGAAGGAACAGGGTAGACAAGTGAGCTCAGAGTTCATTTTAGAGCTCACATGATGAAGGCTTTCCAGGAAGGGCCTTGCTGGTGTCCTGAAGGCATCAGTACTTGTGTCTTTGCAAGAAGCTTCACTCTCACCTAGACAGCTCCTGTTCCCTGGAGTTGGATGTGGCTGTTGGTGACTTCTRTTGGTGCACAGTCAGTAACAGAGGAGCTGCTCCTCCAGGGAGSCTCTGCTGAAATGGTTTTATCTTCACCTTAACTATGTTTGTCCATCTTGCTGAATATTTGCAGATATACATTCTTATTTCTTTTCTCTCCACTACTTAAAAGGTTTTCTGCCCTCCCTGCACTGTCTGCACCATCTCTTCTGGTTCAGTCTCTTCAGTGACTGCTGTGTTTGTCTCACTGAAAGTCTCACATTCTCGTACCCCACCTCATTTGTTCTTCTCCTGATGTTTTCTTATTTTTGTTTATTGTCCTGCGTATTTATTTTACATTGTACTTTGCCTTTCTGTTTGCATAATCTGTATGTTCTGAGTTTATTATGAGTAATCATTTGGATCCCTTCTGTGCCCAGTGGGATGTTGGGTTGTCTTAGGTGTTGCATATGCACAGTCTGCTGCTTCCACACTGAACCTCACAGTCTACAGTGACCTTTAGTTTATGGTGGTGTTTTTTTTTTCCCCAGGATTTTTCTTTTTTTTCTGTTCATTAGAAGATGAGAACAAGCTAAGCTTGATGAACATTAGAGTATTAGCACTGTTGTTTGTCTTGCCTTCTCCTTTCTACCTTCACAAGAGAGCGAGCATCATTCAGCCTGTAGTGAAATAAAGGACAATTCCACTCAAATCAGGCAGCATCCCAGGAGGGAGAGGCCATGCTTCAGTAAAATAAAAGGCCTCATTTTAAAGGGATCCAAGCACTTGCAATTTAGGGAGAACTGAAAAAGTTTGGTTAAAGCCACCCAGCAGATGAATTGAATGATAGGGAGTGGAAAGAAGAGTCACAGAAAGGGTGATGTTGGAAGGGACCTCTGGAGTTCATCCTATTTAAACTCCTGCTCAAGCAGAGTGCCCAGAACCATGTCCAGGCAGCTTTTGGAGAGCTTCATTGCAATATACCAATTATTATTGCTTTARTTTCTTGTATTTATTTGACAATGCATGTAGTTCAAACACTTCATGGGAGAGGAACAGCCCATGAAGACAGTAACCTTTCTCCCTTGGTTTTTTTTTTTCATGTATTCAAAGAATAACTACACTGAAGTATATGGCTTCTGCATTTTGTAGTGAATATTGTAATGATTTGTACAGTCTTTCCCTCAGTAAAAAAAACTCCTCAAAACCCCCTGTAAGAATGATTTGCAGTTTGGTGACTGGGCTGTGTTGTTTTTGTGCAGTTCTTTGTATCCTGTGTTCTGTTYTATGCAATGAAATTACCTGCTGTGAAAACATATGAATATCTTATTAATTTATTTTAAAACTTTGGAAAGTTGTACTTGATTGCAGCAGTTGATGTATCGTTCAGAAACGTTCCCATAGTTTATTCAAACTCTGTTTCTAAGCCATCTGTGTAGTGGCCACTGCTCCTTTTAGCCACAGGACATGGGTCACAGGCTGTTATTTCTCTTCTCTGTGTGCCTGAAACTGCTAAGAATTGGGGAAAACGGAGGGGTAAGTGGATAAGAAACAGTGAATAGTAAACARCAGTTTTCGTGTTTTGTCTTTAGAGACAGTTGTTTCCCAGTGTAACTTCTGAGATTTTCTCACCAGCTTTGGGAGTTTTTCCTGCTCTTCCTCCCAAGTTTTCAGGTCTGTAATGAAGTGTTGTCCTCCCATAAAAACGTCATAATCTTTGAGTGATTTAAAGTGCTTCTGGATCGGAGATTGATGACACAAGGAACAGTTTGCTGTAATACAGTTAAAGGCATCATGGTCTAGTTGCCAGCCCCAGGAGCTGAGGAACTTCAGTCTCATTGCTGGCCSTGGGAATGATTCGTGTTGTGACCTTGGACAAATCACCTCATCTCTTTGTGGCTCTGATGTGCAGGTTGTGAGATGGGGATCCTAATGCTCGTGGAGCCTCATCAGGCTCAGTGTGAGGAGTGCTGTGAGCAGGATGAATTTGCCATGAGGGGACAGCTTCAGTCTATAAATTCCATATGAGCTAAAATTCATCTGCTTTATCTGAGTTTATCTTTACTAAAAGCCTGGGAACAAGCGCATAAAATTCCGTGTGATTTTTCTCATCAGTCCTGGCTGTTTCAGGATCTCACCCCTTCCCGGGAGTTGGACACTTGCTTCCCTTGCAGTGTGCGTTTTCCATTTGAATCCACTGGAATTTCTTGGGGATATTTTTCAAATTTATAGTGCCTGTTAAGAAAGCAGGTTTGCCCAGTGGGCCAGTTGCTGTGTTTTAAAGTACATATTTATTATATAATCGATTTTGCTTTGCTGTTCTAATATTCAGCAAGGATTCATTTTTCCACAGTTATGAACCTGCCTTGTGCTCACACCCTGCTTGGGAATTGCACATGTAGGGTACCTGTGTTGACCTGTTGGAGGTAGAAAAGCAGAGGGCAGGTGACAAATGGCCAGTCTGATTTCATAGGCAAACATAATTTCGATTTTTTGTTGGTTCTTACRGTATTTGCTCAGTTTCAGCAGCTGAGGATTTTAAGAAAAAAGGGTTAATAATATGTATTTCCCTATGTAGTTTCTGTTTGGCAGCAGTGGGTGCTTCTGATGAGCATGATCCCTTGTTCCATGGGATCAGTCCTGGCTGCCTGAAGGGGGAATGTCTCCTTTCCCTTTTGTTCCATGTCAGTACCTCACTGACTGTTGGGAAGACACAAACACGTTTGTGCAGGTGCTTTCAGATCTATTTTGATGTTTATGTGTCTTGAATACATTGCAGTACTAGAACAAAGTCAAACTTAGGAAGGATCTCTGTGTTGGTACATGCAGCTGTGGAACTTCCATGGTCATCCAACTGGAGATGCCTTTGTTCATGGGAAAGCACTGGAAATACATGGGAATGAAATTAGGTTATGGTATCTTAAGGCTTATGTTCAATTCTTTAKGTATCAAAGAAATAAAGAGTGGAATTTAACCTAACATAAAATAATTTTTCTGGTTCTTTGAGGGGGTTTTATGTAGACTGTAAGAAGATTTTATTACCATTTAACCTTACTGTTTTCTTCTTCACATTTTCTCTTAAAAGACATATTAAAAGGAACGTATCACACTGAGAATGGACATGACATTCAGGTTTAAAAACGGAGTGTTTAATGGAATCATGAATAAATGGAAACAGATTTGTCTGTCAAAAATTAAATAGGAGTATTCTTTGATTAATATCAAAATCTAATCTAAAATAGTTTTAGCCATTTCATACAGGTGACATCTGTGCTTAAATATAATTTCCTCTCCCTGTTCTGGCATGCCTGTTAATTACTTACTCAATGTAGTTCAACATTTAGTTAATAAATATGTCAAGCTTTTACCATGGTGTTCTTTTTGCAGAGTTGTGAATTTGCAATTAGTTTTAGATTTACTACATGGTGACAGACAGTGCTGTATAAATAGAGGTTAAACACACAATTTACATATTAATTTCATGATTCATTTATTCAATGATTTATGTGGATATAGATTGTATTTAATCTCCGTGCTGTAGTTGTTTCAGGCATGACGAACAGAATCACTACACTGGTGGAGAAGTAATGATGTCTGTATTGAGCTACAGCAGCAAAGAGGAACAATGAGAGATTTGGAAACCCAATTATTCATTAATCTCAATACTTTTTGAGAGGCTGGTGAAAAGCAGTAATAGGTTTGTAAAGCATGTATTTACAGATGTACATGTGTACACATGCACATACACACACGCTGGGGAATTGGATACTCCATCTTGTCTCTGTAATAACTCAGATTATCATTACATTGTGCTTTGTGCCCAGTTCTGTTAACCCTGGGGGCCAGATTAGTCACCACCTTCCCCTTCTGGTAACTGCATGTGTCATAGGATTGCTGTCTGGATTTACGTGCATGTGTGTTTAATTTTAAGTGTATGCTGATTATTGTATTCCTGAAGTCTACATATCTACTTCTGGTCAGAGTATTTGCAATTGCTTTCCCTTCATTTATTACAATTTTAAAAAGGAGCTTAATGAGTATTATTTTTTCTGTAAAAACACTTTATTTTTTTATCTGTAAGTTTTGTTTTATTGAAGAGCAAAGTGTATTCATAGGTGAGATGAGAATTTCAGAAAATGCATGCTCTGTCTTATATATGTCTGTTACACATACGTGAATATAAAGATAGAGGAACTATTGTATAAATACAGTTAGGCTGTACAGTTAAAGCTCATGCACTTGTATTTGGTGTGATGAATGTACTAACTTAAAGCATATTGTTGGTGTAGTACGATTTTCCTTCCTGCTAGTTKTGAGTATAAAGGTCTGTGAAGTGCAGATAGATCTTTGACCTAATTTAGCAGATTATGGCCTTTCAATGGATTTGATGCACTTCAAACAGCGTTGGATTAAAGTATATCTCTGATTTTGCTGGGTTCCTGTTCCCTTGCAGTAACTGTGTGTGAATCCTGCGTGGCTCTTATTCCAAGTCTTTTGTGATGAAAGGGGAAGGCTCCACCTTCAGTGTGCTCTTTGAATCCCTGCAGACAAACAYTGAGTTAGCACAAAAAAAATAAATCGTAACTGAAACAAATAAACCAGGGTAGTTGAAAACAGATTAAAAACATGAAACAAAAGACATAATTACACCTTTAATTCATTAAGATAAATGGCACATTACTAGTTGCTTTTTGAAAAGACAGGGAGGGACCTTTTSCCTGGGAATGTTCTGGGTACACACCTGGCAGTGCTGTGCCATCCTTCCTGCAGGTATTTCACAGGAACAGGTCGTGTACATTTCAGGAGACTGTTTTTGGAAGAATGCTCTGATTCTTAAAGGCCTGAAAGAGCCACTGATTAGGTGAAAATAATTGATGAATGATGCTTTTATTTCGAGATAACTCGGTGATGGAGCAGTAACCACTGTCAGTCCAAAGCACTTTAACTCCACAACTGGGAGAGGGGGAATCCCACTTTGCCCTGAGGAATCGGAGCAGTGTGAGTTGTGCTCRGTCGCTGAGCATTGGGTTTGTGGGGCTGGGTTTTGGTAGCAGGAGGTGCTGAGGCAGCTGTGCCCCCGCAGCCCACGGGGGCACTGGGAGCACAGATCCTCCCGCAGCCCCTGGAGGAGCCCACGATGGAGCAGGGCATGGCTGAAGGAGGCTGTGAGCCCGGGGGATGCCCACACTGCAGCAGGATCGTGGCAGGATCCCACAGGACGCCCGCGTTGGAGCAGCTCGTGAAGAACTGCAGCCTGTGGGAAGGGCTCATGTTGGAGAAATTCATGGAAGAGTGTCTCCAATAAGAGGAACCTCACACTGGAGCAGGGGAAGGAGCAGCAGAGACGTGTGATGAGCTGACCACAGCCAGCAACCCACCACAGCCATCTAGAGTGTATCCGGGGGGAAGATCCCACAGAACTCTTGGGATATCTCCTCTCCCAGACATGAAAAAGAAAGAAAAATAATCTGAAATAATTATTTTTTGGATTAAATATCACAGAAGATGCAGGGGGACAAATTGAAAACTTCAGTTGTCTTTCTTAGGTGTCTGCTTTTCTCACATGTGTGTTCTGTGGTTTTCCTGAGGCCCTGGTTCCCTTTATTTGCCTGGGAAGAATTGCCAAGTGTGCCTTGAAGCTGCCATTTCTGCTTCTTCAGTCGAGCCCCTGAAATATGTTAGTGATGCAATAGAGCTGGAACCTCACTCCAAACCCCTTGAAAGTGCTCTGTGCTGAGTAGCTGACTGCAGGGAGCAGGTGTCAAACAATATTTAAATGACATTCTCAACAAAATAAATATTGAGCTGCCCTGTCACTTTGGTGGGAGAATAATCTGCTCAAAAAAAAAATCCCATTCATTGTAAACTGCCTCTGACATTTGTTCTTCAGGAATTATTTGCAGTTTATCTTCTGAGCTGGAGCCTTTATCAGCACAGCAGTTGAACTGCAGTGCAAAAAAAAATGGTAATTGAGTATTTTATCAAACGCTTCCAACAAAACGGACTTTGCAAGTCGTAAATGAAGATTAAAACCATTGTTGGCAGGGATGAACAAATTGGAATGATTTATTATCCGAAACATCAATATGTCACTGCTCAGAAATAAAATAAAAAGAAACAAACAACTACCCCCCTTCCCCCAAAATGTGCACTTAGTCTCAGCCAAGCGATGGAAGGTAAATACATGTTTTAATTATTTGTGCTAGAGAGGCTGTTTAAAAAAAGAAAAAAGAGAGAAGAGAAAGCATCATCATAATGGCACAGCTGCTGTGGGACATTATGTGAGGAAAAGAGACAGTAATAAGAGAACTGTGTCAAAGGAAAGCAACTCTGAATGTGTACTTCAGCTCTCCTGATTACAGAAGGAAGATTAAATATTATAAATGGGGCAATTTGACAGAGTGGATTTACTACTTGTGTTTAACACCTAAAGAGCCAGTGTTTTTAAAAGGAACCTTATCTCACTCATGTGAAATAGCTTCAAAAACAATATGAGAGGAAAACATATTGCAATGTTGTCTTACTTACAGTATATAAAAAAATGGAGTGGTCAGGAATAAAAGAAGTTAATCTGTTAGGAGCTCTGTATCAGTTTCAGATTAGAAAGCAGAGGGCATGAGAAGAGTCTTATGAAGACTACAGGATTTAGAAGTTGTATTTTCTGTATTTCTTCATAAACCAGGAAGCCACCTAGGCTGGATCTAGGGACTTGTTGACTCCGGTTCGGCAAAAGTCACTCCCTGTGATGGTGCAGGAGAGCCCAGTAGGCAACACTTGGCTGCCAGGGTCAACAGCAGGGCCACCTGACTGCTGTATTTCCTTAAGAACTTCCTTATGTAGACACAGAACCGTTAATGTTGGAAAAGACTTGAAGGATCATCCAGCTTTTGACCTGTTCCCTCACTGTGCAGTGCCCCATCCACACGTTTCTTGAACGCTTCCAGGGATGGTGGCTCCACGGCTCCCCTYGGCAGCCTGTCCCAGTGCCTGACCTCTCTCTCAGTGAAGAATTTCTTCCTGATATCCAACCTGAAGCTCCCCTGGCACCACTTGAGGCCATTTCCCCTTGTCCTGCTGCCAGTTGCTGGGAGCAGAGCCTGACCCGACCCTGGGAGCTGGCAGGGACAGACACATCTCCGTGTTTAAACCCATTTCATCCCTGTTTTTTACATCAGGCATGATCAAAGGGTTCTGCTTGGATCCTTTGTTTATAAAAAGATCAAAATGTCTGGGGAARACTTTCCTGGTAGCTCACCAGCTGCTGTTCCCATTTCTGAATTAAGGTGATCACTGAGTTGAMACTTTCTGTAAGCCAAAGGATGTGGAGCTGTACTTCTAACATCCCCACATCTTTTTGTTTTCTTGCTCCTCTTTCTCAGCAAAGTGCTTTTATATTGAACACCAAGTGGAGGAAAGAAGGGAARGGTTCTGTTCTGAGAACAGATTTACCCATTGCTGCTGTAGTTAYAGCATTTGAGCAAGAGGTAGAAACTTGTGTGTTAATGTTCTACATGGTGMAGATTTTTTTTCATTGACCAAATGAGGCAATTTAAAAACAAAACAAGGCTAAAACAATAAACCAGAGACAGAAAACCAACACAGTAGGTAAAGCTGTTTGTTCAGTGTGACTTTTTGCCCCCRTTTAACAAAATCTAGATGTATTTATGTCCAAGAAACTGCTTAGTTTGTTTGTTCTATATGTTACCTATGATATATTGGGGTGTTTATGTGTGTTATATATGTTACATTACTTAAGAGAAGTTGCTGGTCCTTGGGAGCTGAAGGATCTTTTCTCTAGTATGAGGCATCAGCAATCTGTTTTTACAGAATATKTAGGATTCTGGATTTTTTTAACTTCCTGGCAGAATTGGGGTGATGGTCTCCGAGCTGGAGTGTCTTGGCTTAAATTCCTGTGGTGCTGTGAGCTCTGGATGTRCCCCTGGCCTGATGGAGCTTCTCTTTACTGAGGGAAATTGTGCTGTGAAATCAGGGCACTCAAGTGCCTTTTTGGATTCCTCGTGCTTCCCGGGAGGAACTGGAGGGGCATTTACAAACATGTATTTTCTTTTTATTCTCCCTCCTCTTCCTTCCGCAGAATGTTGAAGAATGGAATACCACAGTCTCAAGAGTTGTGGCAAATGTAAAGTTATTCATTTATAGATTTATGACTTGTGGATGTCAGTTCTGYGTGTGTCTGGAATGCTGTTTTTAGCTGAATTACTGTTTTCTGCCCTGTTTCTGTTATACAGTATTCTTAATGTATCTTGTGGTCATTGTTTCCACCAAAAAACTGAAGAGATTTGTTRAAGACAGAGACTTCCTGCTGTTCCTGTACATTTCTGGGGATATAGTAAGAAAATAATTTTATGTACAGAAAAAAAGGCTTTTCAGCTGCACAAGGCTGCTTATAGCTCGTTACTGGTTTGATTATTGTACATCCCCACCRTTAACTTTGCATAACAACTGTGAGTTGTTGYACCTTCCACGTTGTTGCTTCTGAATAAACCTCCAGCATCATATAAAGAGTTGCAGACACCTTTCAGCCCCGTGCAGTGAAGGTGATACCTGGGATTTCTGTGCTGAACAACTCCTCAGTAAACTGTACATCATTTTTATTTGTTGTAATAAAGGTGGAGAGGCTTTGTGCCATCTGTACAGTGTTGGTTGGAAGTTTGTTTAAAACATTCTGTTSCAAAGCGATTTGGAGTTCAGCAGAGATAATATTCCATCTTCCCCAATTAAAAAAAATGGTCTTCAGTAACATAATATTGAGGTTGGAAAGTAAAGCTTCTAGTAATTGGGCAAATGMCAAATCTGGGAAATAGAACCCTTTCCATACGCTGGTTACATAACTGTGTGATCCTTTTTTTAATGAAGCTGCTCTTCCATTTCGGAGTTTTCCACGGATTTCTGATTTATATGTAGTATGTTTAGGGAAGCCACGTGTGYGTTGAAGCTGTTGTGGTGCAGGAGAATTGGCTTCAGGGTGTGTTCTGTACATCCTGGAAGAGAGGAGTCCTTCCACAGTTGGTGCTAGACTCCATCAGAACTAACAAATCCCTTAGCAACCATCCTGGAAATAATTCCTGTGTATAAATCATAACAAGGTCTGTGCTGCCTCAGATTCTGTCCTGCTTCGTTGTTTGGTTAAAGAAACATCTCTGAATACTGATGAAGGCTTGCTGACTAAGGAACATTTTGTGTCTAAGCCAGTAAATTTCACATATTGTGGCTGTTTTTACATAATAAATTCATGTTGTGGAGTTAGAGGAGTTTGACAGGCCTGTATGTGCTGATTAATCTTCAGTGTCACCTTTGTTCATAAATTTAGTGTAACTTAGTCTATAGGTTGGCACAGCTTTAATTGTTATCCTCAAGAAATTAAAATAGTTTCAATTCCTGTCCCACCTATAGCTATCCTTCCTATCCCAGCTTCCTATACCTCTGGAGAATAACATTATCAAATTAGCAAGGCTACGCACATTCTGTGACTAACACTAAAATATGTTATGCTGAATATAAGGAAGCTTTTGATTATATTTAGCTCTTCTGAGTCAACATTTTGCATCAATTTTTAATATAGTATGTAATAAAAGAAATGCAATTACAGTAAATTGTTTATGGGCTTGTTTTTTTCAATCAGCAGGTTTTTGTCTTGGCCCCTTAAGTCCCAGAGACCTTGAAGTTTGAACAACTAAGTAATAATACCCATTGAACTTTATTATCTTCCTCTGCTACCCAAGCTAAAACAAAGTACAGGGCAAAACCGAGATATTCTGAAGGCTAATGAAGTAAGGGCATTGTTCACAATTTTTAAGAGGCCTTCCTTATTATGTATAAAATACATGATAGTTGGACCACACCTGGAAAAAAAATTAGTATTTATGTCCTGGCTTAACCAACACTGGTCTTTTGAGAATGYGCTGGGTGATTTTTGGGAAGTTAATTTGGTTTTTTTGAGAGATGACATCAAGAAATTATTTGTGTCTCTTCAGCAAAGGCAAATATTCAGGAATTCTTCCCATGGTCTGGGTGCCAGTGATTCCTTACCTGGCAGAAAAAGCTTCATTTGTCCTTAATGTTGTGATGCCTGTAGTGCTCTGGGAGCTYTCCCTTGGTTTCTCTCCAGAGGCTGCCTGGAGCAGTCCTGGGTTAGCCCTGCTCCTCCTGCTGTGCATTCTGCAGCCTCTGGACAGAAGCTGTCGGGTTTGGTGCCCTGTGCTCCCGGCCCTGCCCATCTCCCTGGCATCCTGCTAAGTCAGGCCAGCAGGGATTCTGGGCACTGGAAGGGCTCYGAGGCAGCTCTCCCCAGGCTGTTAGCAGCAGCAGGATTATCCTTCCGTGCAGCACTGCTTGCATGGCCTTGCTCTGCATTCCAGAGCTGGGTGATCTCCTGGAGGCAGAGTTTCTGATGATGCTGTTGGGCAGGAGGTGTCCAAAACTCTCTGGCTTTGTTGTACCGAGCAGTGCTCAGACAGGAGTGACTGACGCACTGACAGGTTGGATACTGAACTACTTACCAGAAGCTGAAGTTCTTGTATCCCAAATGAGCCTCCTTTTTCCAAACCCAGCAGATTTCTTTTTTAGAAAAGCCACTTCTGCTGCAGCCTCAATCCAGTGGACGTCATGGAAGAGAGTTAATATAACAGTAAATTTTATTATGCGGTATATGGATGAAATAAAACTCCATGTACCACGTTGAACTGCATTGTATAGGTGCAGTTTTTACCTTTTTTTCCCTCTTTTAAGGTAGCCCTTTATTGGCTGCAGTAGGAAAAGCAATACGTGCTTGAGGGATCAGATTTTCATGCAAACTCCTGTATCCCAGTGGGAAATTTATAAATAAATCTGAGACACAACAGCATCTGGGATAATACCAGGCAAAATAAAATGGTACYGGCTCTCCTGAGCCCAAATAAAATGCACTGAACAGAAAAGSTGTTGTGTAATTGCCATTAGATSCTGTCTGTGGTGGTGGTGTCTGTGTCCATCCTATCTCAGTGTTCAGATGGGGTTTTGGTGGGTGATCTTCAGTTAAAGAACAGCTCACTGCTTGTGCTGTAAGTTTTAACCACCAAAAATATTTTTCACAAGTTGAACTTAGCTCCAAAAAGACTCTACTGCTGCTTTACAGCCCTTTTTTACCCCCTTTGCATCGTGGCAGCTGCAAGTGCTGAGAGCATATTAAAAAAATACCCCAAATTCTGATTTGGAGAAGGAGTCAGAGCGTGAGTTTCCTTCTCCCTCTCGAACAACAAGAGCTGTTCAGGTCAGTTAAAAAGAATAATGCTGATTCTGTTGATTCAGGCTTTTAGAAAACAGAAAATTCTAGACAGCCAGAAAGCTGACAGTTATGAAATCTGTGGTGAGATTGGAAAATAATTTGTAAGATGTGGACATGTTTATTTTATGCATTTGGTAGCTGACTCAGGTCACACTTGTACTTGAAAATAAGTTACTCCTTGTTAACAAGTGTGCAAGYGAGATGGTTTTCTTCAAGTAGTTATTGGGTCTTTTGAAGTGAGAGGAGCAATCCAAAGGGAGGGCACAAGAATGACCCTGTCCCAGGAAAAATCCAGACTATTGCTTGATATGGGTTTGGGTGTTCTTTTGCACTGATGTCTCTGCTGCCACTGATCAGTGGTGTGGTAATGCCTCAGGCTCTCCAGAAAAGAGAATGGAGGAGCCTGAGTGATGAGAGAATAATGGATACAAAAATCTTAACRCACTGTCCTTGCTGTGACTTTTTAAGTGGTAATTCTTTTAATGAAAGCCTGTAAATAGCTCAGGTGGGTCATGGATGGACAGTGTGTGTCTATAGTTTGAATTTGAAGGATTTTTGTGTTTGTTTTGGAATGTTAAGTCAAATAGAATAGGGTGTCCTGAAGAGAAGTCCAACAGTCAACTTAAAGGCTTGGGGCATTTTTTCATATAATTTTATGTATGGAATGTGGTTGTTTTAAGAATGGTTGTGGAACTCGGTCAGTATATTCCGTGCCCAAAGCCTCCTTCTGATGATTCTCATCTTTACTCCAGCCACCTCCAAGGAGAGTTTTGGTTTTCTCTTTGGAGAAATAATCTCCAGAAATTTGCTTAAAAAGACTTCACAAGTGCCCCTGTCAGRTATTGGGCATTAGAAAAAGAGAGGCCCCTGGGAGGTTTCATTTTATCACTGCCAGTAGTACCATAATATTTTTGATTAATGTATTTGGTCCTCACTGCTGTTCGAATCTCAGATTTGAGAGAAAATTTTGCATGGAACGTGAGGGCACAAGTAACTGGGACATTACATGAAACCAGTCATTTAGTTTCTTATAATTTTCTGTCTGCAGCAAAGTTACCAAAGCACAAGGAACAGGCTAAAGACTTTGTGCTCTTGCAGTTGTGCAGAGGGAGTTGAAGATGGAGACGATTTCGATTTACAACGCTGTCAGTCAGACACTAAATTAATTACAAATAGGCAAAGATTTCACAATGAAACAAACAAGGTCTTTGACATAAATTATATCCTATCATTAAAATATTTAGAAATGTGTAATTATGGTATTTAGCAATGTTATTCAAATTATAATTAATAGGAGCCTCAGTAATATTACCTCATCTTAAGCGACTTCACATTTTGAAATGCTTCCTTTTATCTTTATGTGCGTTTTGGATTTAGATATCCTATTTAGGTATTTTTATACTCTTCCTTCAGGGATCATTATTCCAGTGCATCGTGTGCAGAAGTTTCAAGGTCAGCATTACTTGAACAGTTGTAATAGTCCCAACAGAAAGATAAATATATATTGACTAAGGCTGGAGCTTCAATTCTTTCAGTTGCTGAAGGTCAACAGCCCCTCTGAGGTGCTCTCCAACCTTCAAATGTCTATAGGTTAAATCACTGATGAATTACTGCACTTTCCTAAATGAAGGAAACACATTCTAGGCAGAGGCAGCTGCTGGTGTTGTGGCTGTTGACTGACACAGGCTGGAGGAAATGCTGTGYTCAGACTCGTGGAAGTGTGTACAGCCCCAAATGCCTGAATTTGGTGTGTCAGAGCTGGAGTGGGGAACGGAACTGCCACTCTTTGCTGTGTGGAAATCCTGCCCCTCCACTGAAACAGGGTTATGATACAATAATTTTTACCAGCTTTGAAGTAACTGGCAGCAGTGGCTGGAAGCACCAGTGAGGGTGTCTGTGAGGCTGCAGTGACAGCACTGGGTCTCAGAATTCCAAGGAGAATTTCCCTGGCACACTGTTCTTCTCAGGAGAACACACAACCGTGCCTTGCTGTAACAATGCCAGATCWTCTTCCCGAAAAATACTTTGCAGGCTGGAAGGAATCCCCTTACAGAACACTTCAAACCCACCCAGGAGGGCAGGGGGAGACTCACTGAGATGTTTGGCTTTGCAGATATTCCCTCAGTATTCCAGAGAATATGATCTGCAAAGGTCAGCTCGACATCACCAGGGGGGCAGAGTAAAGAGTCTGTATTTTACCTCTCAGCCTTCTATATCAGCAAGCAGGGCACTATTCTCTGAAAGTTTATGGSGTTTCAAAATGTATTTTGATTTAATATTATCTTAAACTGTCTTTTCAAAATCAAATACTCTTAAAAAACTTCATTTTAGAGTGTCATTTAAGGCGCATTATCCTAGATATTTTCAATAGTTTTAATTTCAATGTGACCTGTAGAATATGTGTACAGTGAAGCATTCTTAGATAAAATGTAAATTAAAACATTACCTTTGAGAAGATCTGTTTTACAACGACATTGTTCACACAGGTTATCTGTGTAGTTTTGATATATCCTGGATCAGGAGGTTCAGATCGACCTGTACCTGGTCTAGAACAAATAGCTTTATTTTTTCTRTATAGCCATATATATGTGTGTGAACTTACGTTAACATTTTTAATGGTAAGCCACTTGAAAATATAAATTTCGAAGTATGAAACACATTTSAAGAAACGCAGTTGTCCTGATAGCAGATGGAATTCAAACCGAAAATACAATGAAGTGTAGCTGTTGTCTTTATCTTGAACAATTCAGAGAAATTACATATACATTATAAAACCCCAGCATCTTATTCCACATAAATGACTGTAACGTGTTGGGCAACATTTTTCTAGTTTCAGATTTTCATCCCAACTTTTGCTTGTGCTGTTTATTAAATGCCCTCAATATCTGAATAAAGCTCTTGGGGTCCAACAGTCTGCAGGAAGATGTGTTGCTAAAATGAGGAAATGTGAGAGAGAGGAAGGTGAAAAAAATTGGGTATCAGCAAATAAATTAACACAGTTTTAAAAACGCATAAATTTCATAAAAATTAAGATTTTATTTCAGCCTTCTGTTTTTTCCTTTTTCCTCAAACGAAAGCTGGTTCCCCATACACGTACGTGACTCTTGGAGTTGAGAACTCTTCGAGAACATTGCACAGTGTGAAATCTATGAAAAAACCCTGAGCATCGGTAACGTAATCTTCGATAAGATTCGGATTWCAACAGCTCAGCCGTGGGGGAAATTGGGAAATACCGAGAGCAGGGAGTGCACCAGCAGATAAGGGCAGCCTTCTCCTTGTGCTCGTGAACGTGTGCTGTTGTCTCAACTTGTGACTCACTGRATTCTTCCTGAAAGGTTAAACCACAGGCCTGACAGTTTAAGTGACAATTACGTGTGAGTAATTGCTGCTGGGTCCCGCTAAATTATTTGATATTAATTGGAGCACAAATGGGAAAGAAATTCTGTCGCTCCAGGCGGTGTTGAGGATGTGCTTCAGGTGTACCAAGTCTGTGTGACCTTTACCTTGCTGTGGAAAGCCCTTGTGTTATTGTATTACCATCAGAATTCACTGTTGCTGCAATTTTCAGCATTTCAAAGGACTTTACGTTTTAATGAAGTGGTATTTGATGTAGGGATGTATTTGATGTCAGAATKTGTTTGGAAAGGATGTTGTTCATCCTTTGTTCGTGTTGAACTTTGGTTGGGGATGGGATCCCATTCAAAGGAAGGAAAAATTGATTTGGGCACCTGTAATCCTCACTTTGCTTCCCTTGTCCTCCTGAGCTTCACAACGGGCAGAGAAGGACCAGTTCAGATGCACAATTCCATGGGAGGGAAGGCTGTAGATGACAGTGGTGGCCATGGATATTCCTGACAACTGACAAGTGTATCCTTTTGTGGAGGATTGTCTGGGAAAGAAAGGTGGTYCCACCTTCCCTCCTTCAGAAAAAGCTTTTCTTTGGAGAGGAATCCAGGGTTGCTGCTSTGTGTCGTGTCTCACTTCTCATCCTGGGATCTTTTTGGGATTTTTTGGCATTGATGCTCCTCCAGCCTCAGTTCCACTGAGGATCTGCTGTGGCAAAAAAATCGTGTTTGAGATGAGGTATGTTCTGGTAGGTGATAATTTATGTTCTTCTAAACCCGTTATGAACTGAGTTTCTGTKGAGTTCTTTGGGTCTTCTGGTAGATGGTCCAAACCATCATAAATAAACCTTAATGAATATCCCTGAAACATTCTTACTGATGGGATCTCGTTGTAGGTATCAGTATTGACTCGAAGCATTGTTATTGTCTTACAAATTAAAAATGAGCGTGAAAGGGGAAAACACGTAAAATCAAAACGATTTATTTCTTTTAAGACCTAAATGCTAATAAAGAAAAGCATAAACTCCTTTAATCAGTCAAAGTTGTCACTGAAATGCCGTAGCTTGGGCAGAGGATAATGCAATTTGGTCGAATTTTCACTGTCTTATAAGTACCAAATATAGATTAATATATAGTTCAAAACACTTTAATTTTTAAACTCTTGTCTTTCTTCTTCGCTGCTGAAAAATTATTCTTGAAAAATAAAGAAACTGCCCTGTGGTCAAAGATAGTCTTAACTACCTGTCAATCAAAAGGAGAAGTTTGTTGAGACATTTAATTACAAGATAATGTAGTCATCAAAATCTCGTTGTGGTAACTGACAGCTCATTTTGGACTGAAAGCGTGCAGCTACCTCCCCTGAGGTCAGAGATGTTCCGAGGTTAACGTAGTAATGACAAGTCCTTTATTATCACATTATGACATTGAAAAAAATTGCAATTATACTAATAAATTAATAACAGTAATAAAATGACAGTCATAATTGCATAATATACATGTTGTCAACGGCATTTTTGTTACATGGCTGGAATTCATATTTTATCTGCATATCTTAYGCTGTATTAAATTTTCCCAACTCAGTCCAGGCTTGCAGTGGCTCCTGAAATTTCTGAAAGCCTGGGCAGTTAAAGTAACTGCTGGAAATGAGACTTGGAGGCATGAGTTGTTTTTTACATCTATAGACTGAAAAAATAAATGGTGAAATTGAAGAATTTCACACTCCACTGTAATTAAATGTTAGAATTTCTTTTTTAGCCATATCCCTAAAGAAAATATAATGTSTCTTATCAGCTATAATAATGGATAAAAACCTGAATTAGACAGGAACTATTAAACTGTCCAACAGACAAAGAATATTCATTTTCCTCTGTAAATAGAGAATTTTATGGTGTTTTTTTATTCAGATCTTCTTTGAAGATTTGCCTTAGGGTGGGGTAAATTGTGTGTGGACAGGACCAAGGGAAGAGGATGGGATCAAGATATTGCTGCTCTTAYTTTGTTGCTGAATTGCCGTGACAGTGATAGAAATCAGAAATCTTCCATTCTGGTATTTACCCATACATTTAGTTTACATAGAACTTTACCAGGTATAAAATTCCCAGGATCAGCACAGACTTTCACCCATTTATCCATGGACAGGAGGTTTTCTTCTGGTGCTAAAGCAGCTTTTTTGYGGCTTCGTGCTGACAGTTCTCTGTCAGTTTAAAATGAGTAAATGTCTCGTACCTGTGCCGTGGGGACAAGTGCCTTTCATCCTCTGGCCCTGGAAGGGTTCACCTGAGCTCTTGGCTCACTCAGGATTTTTCCCACGTTTCCAGGCTCTSCTGGTTTGGAGCAGGTTGCAGGGATGTGGAGGTTAAGGCCTTTCATCTCTTCCCGAGTACTGCCAAGAGCATTGTCCTGATGTGCAGTATTCCATTGAAAGTTTGAACTTCCAGCTTCTGCTTTTTTGTGGATTGAACTCTGTGTAACTTTTATCTCCAATCTCTTCTCTTGGTTTATTTTATTTTTCAGCAGGGTGTGAAAACATCGTCACTTTTTATGACCGGTGGTTGTTCTTTGATTAGTTTGAATTGGGTTAATTCTTSCTTCAATTCCACCCTCACTCCTTTTTTTCTTCTGCTTCTTACCCAGATTTGATTTCTTCCCCAACACAGCATTGTCAGTACTATTAGGGAACCATAAGTAAAAGTTTAGGGTACACTCACAGTGAGGCACAGTTATCCTAAGAGAAATCCTAAATACATTTTTTCCTTTGATTTGAGTTCCTTTGGAACCTCTTTGGAAGGAAGTGACCCTACTTCTGGCACTGCCTGCTCCTGTACTCCAAGCTGATTGTTCTACAGGACTCACTCAAAAAAGACCTGTCATTTGTGTTGGGGTTTCTTTTTTATTTTATATTTCTGTAATCTRACAAGGAAAATGCAAGTGGACTTCTATGACGTAGAAAATTTTGATACTTTAGGTATTTCATTATTAATATTTACAACATCAGATTTACTCAAAACCTTAAATAATTTGATTATGACGAGGTGAACTTGCAGAGGAGGAGCTGACATATTTTCGTGATTCCAAAATTAGTTTCTTGGAAGAGTCCAACACATACTTCAGTGTGTGGAGGTTTTGCAATAAAAGACTGATATTTTAGTAATATGGGAGCAGTAACCTGTTTTCCTGTGTTTCCATCACAAACCTAAGACGGAAGCAGATATCAGATGCAGAGAACTTTTAGTTTAAATTATTAGTAATTTGCAGGAATACAAATTATTGACTTTATGAGCATATTGCTGAGTCTGTAAAAGCAGTTGAGAACAGGACTGTAATCACATCATTATCACACGTATGTTACACCAACGTTGCTATTGGGCAATAAGTGCTAACAGAGGAACTGTGCAATGAATGTATACCCTGTGTGGAAACAAATTCTGTCCTGACACAAAAGTTTAGCTTCTTCCCTTTTTTTTTTTTAATATCATCAGAGGCAGTTTTTGAATTAGATATCATAGAAACAAAATAATTTAATGTTGAATAGTTACATGAGTTGTAAGTRCTATGTTAGCTCATAAATTCTGTAATACTTAGCTCAACAAATCACAGAATGCAAAGAAAAAAGTTGTAACTAATAATTCMTTAATTTAATAATCTGCATGAGTCATATATTTCAACAATACAGGTAGAACTTAGTGTAATTATTTTAGTGTTCATATGCATGTCAGTTATTCTCTGGAGATAGTGATGAATATCAAATAATTAATTCAGTTGAGAATGTTCCTCTGTAGCAATGGCTAATTTGTGAGATTAAGGGGAAAGATTTTTTTTTAAATTTTTAATTATCCCCTATTCCCGGCTTTATATCAGAGACAATTTCCTATTGCCACAAAAGTTAAATCTGAAAAGTCCTTTTTTTGAAAGATGATTTGGGTTCAAAAGAAATGCAACAATGCAATCACATTTACAAATGTGTACATAGAAAAATAGTTTCTAGTAGAGTTTTGCAAGTAAAAAAGGGCGTTGGATCTACTGAAATTTATTTCTATCTGAAGGGACTTCAGTCAGTAAACTTGATATTTTTAGGTGCTACTCTGGGGCTGCATTGTTAAATATACTGGACCGGGTAATACTGAGAGTTTTCCAGAGCCTTGATTGCTGCTCACAGGTGTTGAGCCTGACCTGCTCCAATATCCATACAGACAAAGGACTTCCTTGGTTTTGCACCAGGAGGAATTTGGAGTTTTTGGGTGTTGGTTTAGCCTGAAGTTGGCGAGAGCCCAGATGTTGTATCAGAGTCCACTGTAAGGGATGGTTTATCTGTCATGGTCTGCAAAAGGTGCCCATCCCTAACTGGGGATACTGAAATTCCATATTCAGAATTCCATGTATGATAGTGAAATGTGTGGAAGCAGATCTCCAGCAGACTGGACACATCCTGAGCCTCGTATTTCGTGACTTCACATCACATTGAGTCACAAACAGAAAAAATGGCTGTAAACCCCTGCAGTCTGGTTCAGCAGCGTGTTCTGGTGTGGGGTTTGGTGGTGTTTGGTTTTGTTTTCCCCAGGTGCTGTGGTTCCACCAGGAATGTGGAAGATGGGTGGGAATTGCTGCCGGGTGCTTCCCACGGCGGCACCCGCTCCACGGACAGTCATTCCACAGCCAGTTCAGGGGCAGGATCCTCTTCACATCTAAAGTACCATTGGGTCCCTTACTGATTTTTATTCTAACCTTTAAAAAGGGGCTGTTTTGCTGTTTGTGCAGAGCTGTTACTGCAGTTCTTCATTTCACAAGAAAAGCAGTTGGCGGGGSCATTGCAGGAGTGCTCGGAATGTTTTGTAAGAGGGAGAGTGTCACAGGCAGATAAACAGAAAGCTTCACCCACATTTTGATGAGCAGATTTTTTAAGCTCCGAAGAAATCAGAGATCAGATGCGTGTATGGACATTCAGTGATATTTTACTTTTTTGTCCCAGTTGCTTTTTCTGTACGATGCCGGTTTTAAGGGCTTTATAAGAATGCGTTTTGGTTTTAATTGTGGAATTTGCTTTCACTGAATATATTTTAGATTTGCTTAAAATGTTCTCATTTAATATGGTAGAGAAATTAACCTTGCTCAGGAATGTTTATCTAGAAACATAGAGAAAGTGTTACGTTGTATTACTGATATCTACAGATAGAAGAATTCCATTCCATTGTAGGTGAGAAACTGGTKGTGTGTTGTCAAAAATTGGTTGTTTCTATCATGTGCTGTGTGCAGGAGTCAGTTTTAGATGAGGTAGAGTTTCAGTTGTTGTATATCCATTGGTTTACTTGTGCCTTATTTTATCCTTGTTACTTACATTTCTTTTAAACCGATCCTAATCTTCTAGGTTCCTCTTTCATTTTGCTTCTTTATTTTGTTTCTTTAATTCCCTTTCTCCCTGTCCTGTTTGATCCAGTCCTTTATTTAGAGGACGAGTTTTGATGAGAGTGTGAAAAGTCTGGTCCTGAGGGTGTAGATCTCCTCAGCAGGACACTCGGCACATCATGTCACCATCTTTCTCATAACTCCACCAGTTAACGTGAATATTTTCCTTTCTGGAAGGAAGAAGACGCACACACAAAAGAAACCAGAATGTAAAATAAACCCTTTTGTTCCCCCAAATCCACACTGCTCCCCCTTCCCTTTTTTCTCCCCAGCCATCTGGTTTTGTGGATGTAGTGCTGTCTCCAGTTTCATCTGAGTTCCAAGAGGAGGGTATTAGGTGCTTTTCCTTGGCTTTCAAGTCATTCACCTCTAATTTCTGAACTGCAATTAGAAGTAAACTTTTTTCTTGCCCCTAGTTTTTGCATCCTAGGGTAGCAATTAAGAAGAACCGGGTGAATAGGTTACCATTTTATCCAACTCTATTACTCTGACTGATGGAGCTATTAGATAAAGGCAAACTGTAATTCTTTATTACCTGCCTGGCTCATTTCTGCACTTTGCCCTGGAGAAGAGCTGCATAAAAGATCAGAGTGTTATTGAAAACTCCTGAGCAAATATTGAGCAACTTGCTGGGTCACTCAGGTAATGACAGAATTCCAGGGAAATGCAGCGTGCACATGTGAGTGTTTGGGTAAATATGTGGTGAGAAACTGCTGGATGCTAGAGCTGGAGTGGGATGGCTTTGGGAAAGAGTAGCTGAGAACACTTTGTATATGATAAATACGCTTATAATTAGTGAGATCATTAGCATGGACACCATGTACTTAAGTATTCACAAAGAAGTCTTTAAGCTAAGCAGTTAGCTTCACAATGAAGGAAAGAGACAAAATGAATTATATACAGCTGAATAAGCTTTTCAGAATCTCCAAGGAGGTGACTTGTCTGTTGATGGCCAGTGGGGGTCGAAGAGTGAAATAATTACTTAACAGCATGTAAACAATGTGAGATGTGAAGTGTGCATTTTTTTCCTTTTCTTTTTCTTTTCCTTTTTTTTTTTCATTGAGAGAGTTTCTTGTTGCGATGGCTCCACTGGGACAAGCAGCAGAGAAATTTGATTAAATGGATGCCTGGGGTCACGACCCTGTCTAAACATGCTGCAGCTCTCAGCATTAATCAAAGAATGCTAAAAAAAAAATTTCTGACCTTGCCGCATATGAGTATTGGTGAGCTGTGAATGCAGGCGTGGATGGATCGAGGCTGTGTGAGCGCCCTGCTCACAAAGGGGACGGAGGAGGAGGCAGGTTTCAAGGACAATGGGAACCCATCATGTTGTTTCAGTTCTTGTTCCGGGACTTTCATGTGCTGATGGCCCAGCAGCGGCGCTGGAGTTGGGAGATCCCATTAGGATGCGAGCGGGAATGCAGCTTTTTGTTAGGGAGCGCTGCTGCTTGAACCCTGAGCGTGGAAAATATTTATAGCTCAGCGGTACATGGGAGATCCGTGGGTTCAGAGGATTTTTGGCTGCCTCCCCTCAGTTTAATGGATCTGGAAGTACAGAGGAAGCAGCTCTCCTCTGCAGGAGTAGCCAGGATTAGTATCACGCTCATTGTTTAAGTGTGTGTTCTTAGAGTTCTGGTAGTAGCGAGGTGAAAGGTCTTGGTTTTTACTGAGCAAATTACATTGTAACAGAGGTTAGGATAAATCAGAAAGTGAGATGTAGCCATAAGTCCACAAGTGGTTTTTTATTATTTGTAGTAGTCTGGATTGCTCTCTGAAACTCTCCTCATCCATTTGATTTATCCCTCAGTACCAGCAGTTCTCATTGCAGGCAAGAATATTTGGGGTAGACAGAATTTTATTAAGTGAATCAAGTCTCATTAGTGTCCAGTTTRTCCCAAGACAGGGACAGAGCTTTCATCTATTTCTGAATTGCTTAACTGGGAATTGAAGCAGTGTAAATACAGGAGCATGGTGATGTCTTACCTGTATTTTTGAAGAAGGTGAGATTGCCAGGTTAGAGGAATTTGGTCTTCTGTCTGTTTTTCTCCCTCATGGAATATTAAGAAAGATTCTTGATTTCATTAATGGAAGCAGCTCCATACATTTACATGTTGGATTCTGGCCAACAAATTAGGAATTATTAAACTGTAAAAAAATTTGTGAATGTATGTGTAGAGCATCTATATGAAGGAAATACCCTAAAGTTTGAGAACACCTGAAATAGGTGGAGAGGGAAAAGAATTAGAGGAGATTTCATTCAATGCTGCAACAAGGACAACACATTCCCACTGTAAGCTGTAGAAACCTTCAGATGGAATTTTAAGTAAATTTTCCAGTGTACTGATTGAGCATGGAATTCATCGTGAAGCATGGACCTGCATTCACTGCTTTTAGTGTCACAACTTTGCATGAAAGACCCAAGCAGCCAGTTTTCAGTAGAGCTGTACTGTGCACGTCATCGTGATAGAAAAATACCTGTATTCCAGGATTACGAACTAATATTCCATGAAAATCAGTTTCAGAGGTCTCGTATGAAACCTCAGGCTAATTGCCTCTTGTGAGGGCTGCAAGAACCCCCAGTTTTAGGAGGGTTTGAAGTTACAGTGTAAACGACTGACGGTAAAACCCAAATGTGGTGTGGCTGTCGCTGGCTCCTGCGTGGCCGTGGCCGAGGGGATCGGGAACACAGGGCTGATTGTTGCCAGTATTTTTGTTACTCTTCTTGGCCTTCCTGGTTTTCGCCCCTACGTTCTTTGAAATTCCTTCCTGATGAACAAAAGAACATTATCTTAGCTCTGCACCTTCTCCCAGGCAATAATACTTCTTGGAAATTCACGGATTGAAAGAAACGTAATCTTTAAAAAATAACCATCAGTGCTAGTGAGTTGGTTTATTTGAAGGGGAACCGTGGAGAACTTGGAGAAGCGGAGGTGTAATTTTTGACCATGATCTTTGCTTGTCGATGCAGAATTGAGTCAGAAATCACCCTGGAYAGCCTTGGATTTTCCAAAGAAAACCCATCTACTCCCACTGAAACCAGAGACGGTATTTACATGACATTTTTCAGTCTTGTCTTTGTAAAGAAATGAGTGGATCCAACAGCAGGTGCTCTTCAAAAACCCACCTCAGTTTCCCACTGAGCTTTTTTGAAATTCTTGAAGAGATTTGGCCAAGTTACGATGATAAAGGAAAGCTTTTGGCCACAATGGTCCCCAGTACTTACTCTGTGAGACAATAATTAAGTTTAAAAGTTTTTTATATACCAGTATCCTAAAATTCATAGCATCTGCCAAATGCATGGTGCCTAAACGTCCTGAGGGTCTTTATATCTGAGCCCATCAGGTGGGGCGCAGGGTTAAGGCTGTTCGGGTGCTTTAACTGCACTTTAATGTGTTTGATTTGGGTGCAGATAATCCCTGAATTTCTTAAATTACAGCACTTCTAAGATAAATATTTCAGAATTGCAGCYTTCTAGGTTTTTTGATAAACATTCCTGGTTTTTTAGCTGTGTCTTGTGCTGGGTTTTGTCTGGCTTTTGGCTGGTACTCATTGTGTATTTCTGTAATTGCCTGCATTTATCTTCGAGGAGTGACGCAGAGGGTGGCTGCTGTTGGACTGAAGGTGATCCAGGTCATTGTACTCGTGCCAGGCTGTTTGTATTTTTGTAATTGCAGTGCAGAAGAGTTGTTATGTCCATTCCAGAGCAAGTTATTTATATATAAATTCTTTTCTGTGAATGTTTCTGAAATGGAATTAAAAAGGTCATCACCCATCAGTGTCCTTTTACCATCAGCCCATGACAGTTGTAACACATCATGCCATAACTATCTTCTAGATTTTCCTCTTGGGATGTTTGTATTCTAGTAAGACTTACATAATTTTAGAAAACCCATTTTCGTTCACTTTGGAAGCAGCATTTCATGCTGTAAAACCTAAATGGTGAATGGCTTTTAAATACCTTTATTTAGCTGTGGTAAATGTAATTGTTATTGAAGTAGAAAGTTACTTTATCTTAACTCAGAATTCTTTTGCACAAACACACAGTTGCTTATTTTTGTGTAGGAAGAACAGAAGAGTAGAAGATGGCCAGAACTCAAGTTATGCATATACTTTAGGATTAATTTAATGTGTTTTTCTAGCAAAGTGAGCAGCTTGAGTAGGAGTTACCTGGTTAAAAAGATGTATTTATTGAAGTGTTTACTGTAGGTTAAGAAAAAATAGAATAGTGATCAGTGAAATATTCTAGATAATAGAATGTTTCAGAGATTAGTCTTGTGTATTCAGTGTTCCACTGGGCTTTGGAGCTTTACTGTAAACTTGTGTTTTCTGTAAGAGTGGTTGTGCAAGTGGAGTTGCCACATGTGTAGACTGCAATCCCCAGCTTCTGCACGACATCCCTAAACACCTGTGCTTGATCCATGCTCCAGACACACCTGAGCCATGCCAGGGCTAAGAGGGATTTTCCTCTTCTGCTTCAGCAATGCCTGATCTCTGAGGGGTCTGCCCAGCTCTGCTGGTCATGGCTGGAGGACTCCTGGTGGGTTGGTCTGTCCACTCGGGGCTGGACTGACAACCACTGATGGTGTTCCACTGGACACCAAAGCTCTGTCAGATGGTACATTTCTTTTTTGAGGTTACACAGCTGACAGTGACTTCAGTGGTCTCATGTTCTTTGCTATTGCTTTAATTATAATCCCCCCTCCCCCCCCTTCATATATCATGATATTTCCCAATAATCTGAGTGTCAAGGGGGTAATTTTTTTGGATATGCAAATAAAGAAGATTGAGCACAACTATCTCAATTTTTTTTCATGGAGGTTTTTGACCAGGACTGGTGTAGGCAAGTTGGACTCACCAAAGGCAAGACATTGTGTGACTGTCATTAGAAGAGAATGGGGAGTTACAGGTTGCAGAATTTGTTTAAAATAAAGTGATTCCTATAAAATTCATAGTTTTACATTACAGAAAAGACCCACGTCTGTGTGCCTTTGTAATCTCTGTACACACGTGCAAATACAGGGCTGGAAGCCATGATTCTTAAAAGTGATGTGTTTATTCAGATATTAAAAGGAACTTCATGAAAAGCATACTTCTAGCAAAATATTTTGTTAAAAAGAGTTAAATTTATTCATCATTCTCGCTAAAAACAATTCTACAGTAAATATTTTAAGTAAGTTTCTTAGGGAACACAATGGGCCATCTAGACTCAAGTCACACTGACAGCACTAAAAGGCATTGCTCGATTTATGAGAGCTCTCTGTTTACCCAAGAATGTAGAAATTTCCCTTTCTAAATGGGACAGCCTTATCTTTATTATTCCAGTGCCTTTTAGTTTACAGTTCTGCTGTAAGCAATGTTTCAGGAGTCTACTTCAGGATTCCTAAACAAATGAATAGACAAAATTAATGCTCACTGCTAGCAATCTACATTTTATATATTGTGTGATTGAAAGTAAGCCTTGCTGAGCAGCAGAAAAGAAAAACGATGGTGGCACTTTATTGATACAGAATTTATGTGATAACAGAAGGTAAATTGAGCTTCTGAAAAACCTCGTTTACAAATGCTGTGGGGTTTTTTTTAAAAAACAGAAGCCAAGCCGTGATGGCGATGAAAATCCGGTTCCAGGCACATCCACGAAGCCATCCCTCTTCTTTTCATCAAATACGTGTCAGAATGGGTGTAATTGTACATCATATTTACTCACTGCGTGCAGACCACCCCCCTGCACACAGCATGGCTGGGTTTGACTGTGCCTGTCATGGGAGTGGAAATAAAGCCAGTTTTGATTTGCCAAAAGCAGCGTTCCAGTGCATGAAGCGGTGCTAACGGCGTGGTCCGTATCCGGACGTCCCCAGGAAGTGTCACTTCCATGCATTAGTACGGACCAGGGGCTTTGTGTGCGCAAGAAAAGTTTTCAATATGTCCTGTCCACAGTAAGTACAAAACCAGCTGATGGAGTCCCAGCTCAGAGCGCTGTTTTCTCCCCAAGATAAAACTCTACCAGGGCTAGCAGCTGATGGGAGCTGAAGCGACGTGTGCTGTTTCCATCTTCAGATAAAAATCTGATAAAGAAAACAGCTGATGTAAGTTAAAACACAGTGTACTATTTATATGCTAAAAATAACATTTGGAATGCTTTTGTGTTGAGTTATCTTGGCTGTCTAGAGCAGCAATTAATAATTTATTGTGCCTATCTTAATCTGCTTTTCTGTCTGTTTATCAATGGACCTTCAGTGGAAAAACCACAGTGACAAGTCAGTAAGATTCTGAGATTTGATGTACTTATGTCTGTGGTGTGTTCCTCTTTTTTAAGCATGCTGCTACTGCAGCTGAAATTTTACTTAATGTGCTTTTCTCAGTTCTGTTTTGTTTATTCTTGCATGTGATTGATTCCCTCTTCCATCCCCTTCTTCATCAAATAACCCATCATTCGCCAGGGTGAACCTCCAAAAAACCACTACAAAACCCCCCCACCATCCACCCCAAACGAAAACATAGCAGCCTAAACCCCAACCCTAATGCTGGCTGAACTAATCTGAGGGTTTCAGCTAATTTCGGGAAAGATTTTGGCCATGGAATAAGGTATTAAACTATTAAATTATCTGCCAAGAAAACTATCTGTTGTTTTCATGTGTACAAGGTAGTCAGGTCTCTATGGTAAGTTTTTATTGTTAAAATTATTTAAATAACTTTTTAAAATTGATCTTATTTTTACCTCTTTAGTAATGTTTATTTTTCCTCTGCATTTTTGCTTGAAGTCTTGTCATGCTATTGTAGAAATTTAATATAGTTTTAAAGTTGATGAGAGGCCCAGGGTTTAAAAAACTCTAATCTGAGCATGGTTTGGAGAACAAAAATCAGTGATAACCAGGCTGCTGATGGGAGGCTGAGACCGAACATGAGTTTCTATCCTTAGCCACGCTTCATAGTGATTCAATACGGAGAAGCTTTCACCTAACATTTTGTGCGTTGTCATTACTCTTTAGGATGTACACCAGCTGTAGAAAACCAGTAAAATGTTTGCCTAACTTGGCTTTTTCTCTCGTGCTGCCTTTTGGCTTTCCCCAGGCCATGGGACGTGGAGCTGGCCGGGGCCGTGCAGCACCAGGACGCGCGTTTGGGGCCGGSCCGGCCTCCGTCCATCCCTCACGGGCTCCCTCGTTACAGCCCGACTCCACATGTTTGTCTTTCCCTAATTAGATCCACGTAATCCATTCAGCCGGGCTGTGACGTCCCGGGCCCTTGTCCTGGCTGCCTTGGGCCAGACAATGAGCACAAAGATACAGTCGGACTCGTTTTCTCATTATTGATTTCACGCACCAGCTGGCAGCTGTTGGAGCTTGTTCGTTTTTATAACCCTCTGGGCAACTTTTTAAAAGTACTTTTCTTTGACCATCTGCTAAATGCAATTGGTTTAATAATTAAAGACTCGCCATCCCTTTTTGGAGAGATACAAATGCCATTTCTGCAGCTGAGAGTCGGGGGTTTTGTTTTAAGCATAGGTGGGATGATTCCTGTCAGCGCTGCGGCCGCAGCTCCTGCGAGGATCCCGTGGCTCATGTTAATAAGGGGATGAAAAAAGGGGAACTTTTCTGTGGGTTTGTTTCACACCAGCTGAGCGCGGGGTGTGGGGAGGGGAGGTTGTGTCCAAGCTCTGCCTGTTCTTAAGTCCTGAGAATTCCCAGTTCTTGTGTTCGTTTTGGGGAAAACCTCTTTGCTRGGAGTGTAAGCAGCGCGTTTCAGCCTGAATTGTGCGTCAGGCGAGGAGGACAAGAAGCTTTTGGGGCTGTTTTTTAATTCTGGCTTTGGCTGCACTGATAACAGCAGGCTGTGGGACCACCATCTGCCTCTGCCCTGCCTGGGGTCAGGGTGGCACAGAACTCCTCAGCACAAACTGGAAACCAAACTCTTGAAACCATAAAAACTTCAGTTGTTTTCTGGTACTTTCTGGTTCTTTCTGTCTTTCTCTTTGCTGAAGTGATGGCAAGTGAGACACCAGTGTCTGTCTTACTGGGACTAATGTGAGATGCAAAATAAGTAGCATATTAAAGTTCTTCATAAGAAAACCAAAAATAAAAGCAAAGACAGTAGATCACTAGAATGAATAGGTCCCTTGGAGCCCCTGGATTTTCCATGCAGTGTGCTTCATAGGCAGGATGTGTAAAAAAGATCCAACCTTAGTTTGAACTCATCTTTATGCTGTGATTAGATCTAAACTTTCCCATGATTCCTTCAAAAAGGGCTGCTGAAAAATCCTTCTGTTTACCAAACAGTTTACCATTTGTTTCAGATGTACCTCAAAGCTGACCTGGAGGATTACTCTCATGAGAGGTGAAAAAGGGTAATTCATTTTTTATGTTCCTTTAATCTTGGAATTCTTTCAAGAACTCTCTGTGCCGCAGTCGGTGCATTTTATTTTGCTACGGCATCATTTATTCCCCAAACATTCTTTGCTGCACAATGTATGCTTACAGAATTGGTTAGAAATCCGTGTGGAAGAGGAAAGTCTGTCGGAATTTGTCAGTGTTTTTTAATACAATTGAGTAAGACCCTTTTGTACAGAATGAAAAAGGAAATAGTCATGTGTTTTCTTAATAAGATGAAAGATATCTGTGTTTGCTTTGAGATTTTTATGTTTGTTTGTTTTAAAAGTATTCCCATCTTTAATATTTTTGTACTTTACAAACATAATCTTGTTCCAGACAGCTGTGATCTCTGGTCCCCTCTAATTCCTAAAGTAGACAAGAGCAAGTCAAATTTTCCAGAGTATCTGGCTAAATATCCCCTGAAATATAATTGAACTGAAAGTGAATGCTTACAGTAAAAGTTCAGATTAGAGTGCAAAGTTTGCATGAGAAATTCCTTTCTTGAACTTAATCCCGTGGTGGTTTTCATACGGAGCATTCTCATCATAGATTTCATGGTTGTAGTATTTTTTTAGATTGCAACAAGTCTGCCCTAAGCYGTGTAAGCCCTTGCTTTGTGTAGGTATTTCTCTTTCAAACAAACCTCCTCACTTCTCTTCGTTTTCTGCAGCTTAATTTCAGGAGCTGACTCTCTCTGAGGCTGTTAATTACGGGCCTGTCGAACTCCGTGTAAATGGGAAACGGGCAGAGGAGATAAATACAATTTCTTGTATTTGTTGAGCTCGCGCAGTTGACAAAACCGGTGACAGGCGCACAAAGCGCGTTTGGGTCAGTGATGTTTCTCTTTAGTGGCTCGGAATGATTCTTCCCTGAATGCCCTAAACCTCTTAAAGTGTTTCACAATACTCTGTATAGTCGCTTTGAAGTGTCCTTTTCCTGTGCTAAGTTTAGTTCTAAATGAACTGCAGACGGATGAATGGCCGATAGGCCGCGGCAGGGAATTCAGCTCGGGATCAGGCGCAGGGAATTCAGCTGGGGAGCAGGCCGGGAGCTGCACTGCAGGCTCTTGTGGGTAGAAATCTGATCAAATCCCCGATTTTGGGAACCACTGTGTTTGATTTTATTGAGATACAGTGAATGCTCTTTGATTTGCACCTGGATAGTGCTGGCATTCCCTTGGGAGTGTGGGAGAAACTGCTCATCCTCTCAGCGCTGATCTGCACACACTGCCCAATGCTTCCTTGTTTGTGGGATCTTTGTGGAGAGTTTAGGAATGAGAACTCTAAAAATCATCTCTCTCCTTAGCCCTGCTGACCTTTTCCTACTTTGGAGCTGCGCCTCTTTCCCAGAGAGAGGAGGGTGGAAACTCTGGAGGGGTTTGAGGTGCAGCGTTCTGTAGATTTGTACCTGGTGAACAAGTGGGTTTATTAGGTTATTTAGTAGCATTTCACACCCACCTTTTTCCCCTGTACAGAAGGCATATTCTTCACCAGGAATAATAGAGGCCAGAAATAAGCTCAGGGTCTGTAAAAGGAAGTCACCATGAAATGCATTTGTGTGTTTGCAATCCCCAGGATAAATATTTTTGTTCATGCTAAATAATGATTTGACATTGGTAGGAATTCTGAAAGCAAGAAATAGTGTTTCTTAAGTTATTTTTTCTTGGGTTTTTTTTTTCCTTTTTCCTTCTGACAAAACTTCACCCAGATTTTTTTCCTGTGAAGTGGCTTTTGTGGTCACTGGGCCGGGGGGTGTGTGACAGGCGGATTTCTCTGGGATGTGGCTACAGACAGCTGTCTCCTTTTGGAAATGGACTTCTGGCTTCGAGGTGGGATTTGAAATGGATGCTGACATGTGGGAATTAATCCAGTTTGTCACATACATTGGAGTGTGGCAGAGAGTGGCCTTCCCCCTCCTCTTCAGGCTGTCCCCTTATAATAAAAATACAGGCAGAGTTTTTCTTGTGCTACAGCTACAGTTGTCATGTCATTCCTTAATTGACCCCCTTTGGAGATGCCTCACATTCTGCTGCAGGGCTCTCCACCGTGGTTCCAAAGAAAAAGGTGAAAGGATTCATTCTCCCCTAAAATGTGAGGGTTCTGTCCCATGCCATTGATTGCTTTCAGATGGTGGCCGGAGAGGGTTCGTGTCTCACCACACGTCCCTGTAAAGATTGTCTGTAAAAATGGGCCTTGCCTGTGGAATTTCGAGTTCTGAGTAATTCCTGAGCTTTTAGAACTGGAATACAGACACTTCAGTGGAGCAAACCACAGATAATGCTGTAAGCAAATACACTTAAAATATGGTATATCTAGTTTTGTCTGTGATCTAATAATAGCATTAGTACTTGGAATGTGTAACTTATRATATTGAAGGAATTTTGCTCATTAAGTGATGGTCTGAAACGGGTCTAATTTTGCAGTTTTGGTCCTTTCTCCATGAGAGAGCAGGACATTGTCTATGCCCTGTTTGCAGTTGCATGGAATGACTGATAACCTCACCTGTGTGTAAAAACAGTCAAACATTTTTTGGAGATGTAATGAGCTGGATTTTCCAAATCTCATCTCTAGCTTGTGGCATTTGTGCAAACAATTTGTGCTGATCTTGGTGAAGTTTAATTGTGCAAATAATTCGTGCAGGACAGAAAGGGAAAACAAACACTTTGAACAGGACAGGAGAAAACATACGTGGTGGTCGGTGCTTCTGTGCTATAATCTTTAATTACAGATAATATAAAATAAACAGTGTGCTGAGGGGTTTTCTATGGAGTGTTAAAACATTTTCATCTTATTGCTCGCTGTGTAAGTAAAATGTTGCCTTCAGTTAAAAGTGTTTCCAAAGGGGGTTTCAATTCAAACTAAGAACCTGTTGCTCAAAGTAGTTCCATATAAAGATTTCATGATACTTTTATCAAAGCATGAAAGTTGCTCATTTTCTAAATATTGCAATTTAGATGTATTATTTCGAACAGTTTTATGCAGGTTCAGTTCAACTAATATGTGCTAGGTTCTGAAGGTCCTTTGAAAAAACTCCATGAGCACAAACACTGCTGGAAAGAAATGTAAATAAACCAGTCCATAATCTTTTGGACTAGAATGAACAGCTTATTTGTAGATCCATCATCTAAGTTCTATAAAACTGAGAGGAAACAAAAACTGTAAAACAATTCTAGATAATTTATTGGACTTGTTGATGCTTCCAAGTGAGTGAAGTGCATAATGATCATGTCTAGATAGTCATCATTTGTCTTCTTCACATACTTTATAATTGAGCAAAATAGTGTCTTGCAGATTGTTTGTATTTGTTTGCAAGTTCTGTCAAATCCAGCAAGATGTATAGGTGCCATTAAAAATCCATATTGATTTCCCACAGTCAGCTGGGAGTTTACTTGAAAAGTCAATCATTAGTTGAATGAGTGTCCAAAGCATGTTCCAATATCTACTGGTAGTTTAAGTTTTTAAGCAAAAATGACTATTTTAAAAAGAAGTGTTGCAGGTTCTGGGTTCTGATACGTGAAGATCTGTGTTTTTCACCAGTGCTCCTGATGCTGTTACAGGCTGTTCTACCCTGAGTATGCACCTCTGATGTTTGAATTTATTTGGATTCAGCCTTTGAGCTCTCCTAGTGTGCAATCCCTTGCAGTCTGACCCTGTGGATATGGATACATGTATGGTTGGATTTGGGAGCCTGAAGGAGCTAAAGCTTTGCAGTGTTCTCTGCCTCCTGGGGCACTCAGCGTGTCCTGGAGCCGAGCAGGATTTGGGCTTTTCCTCCTCTTTCCTTCCTGTTTCTTGTCTCCTTTCTTAAGCTGCAGAGGAGAGAGTTTTGAGAGAGGAGGTAGCAGCACCYCCACAGGTCGAGTAGAATGTTATAATTAATGGATGATACATTCTCTTTACACTTACTTTCAYGGACAGCTTATGGGATATCTACGCTAATGGATTGATCCTATTTAATGTATATTAGTAATTAAAGAAAATACATTTTTAAGAGGCAAGGATATATTTAATTTTAATAACTATCTTTCCCTGAATCAAGAAGTCTTTGCACAGAACTCTAATGGGTAACATTAGTCAAATGTGTGATAGATCAAATTGTTAAGTATGAAGGGTGTTGTTAATGTAACACAGAAGAGAAATCTTGTGAGGTAACTCTGAATAACACCCAGGAAGAGTGCATTCATCATGGTATGCTGACAAAACATCTGAGTAATGATGGCCATTAAATCTTTTGTCATGGCTAAGATATGAAAAAAGAAAACAAGKTAAAGTGTGAGCCATTTAGGAAAATTGCCATTTGACATGTAAACCTTTCTGCCTCTGTGTGTTCGTTTTTATATTGCGGAATGAATTTGCATTTTAGAAGGAAATTTGATTTGCCTGGAAATTAGGGGGAAAAACGGTGAATTTCAATCTCTTGTTAGTCAAACATTTAAATGGAAAGAGCAGAGCTGTTTTTTTTTTCCCCCCATGATCCATGGGTTTGGTTTTAACATGTTGGAAGGGAAAAAACCAAAACCCCATCAAAAGAGCCAACTCAGAGTTTCCAAAAGATGTAATTTATATATATATTTATTTTCAGAAAACACCCAGTGTCTGTCCATCCGAATTGTCTTTGCATGACCCTGTGTGCRAGCAGATGGAGAAGGGAGCGATTCCCAAACACTCAGCACTGCTCGTGCTCCCTGTGCAATGAACTTGCTGAATTCTGTGTGGTGGGATGGGAAGACAAAATTCAGACAGCAGTGATATCATAAAGAACAATTTCAGTGATTAAGTGATAGAAACAAGAAGTAGCCAAAGAGTGTGAATAAGAGGAGCTGTGTATTTGTTAGTCTGTGGATGTGTTGGTGCTCTGAGGATATTTGGATAGAATGGCTCCTCAAATAGCTATAAATGTTTGTGTGGTCCAATGTGGGAATAAAGCAGTGGATTTACAGTATCAGGTGAGGTCACTGGATCACAGTTTGGAAGAGTATTTCGGAATTGCTGTAACAGGGAGAAGAAAGAGTTACAGTAAGAGAAGTAAAACTCAGAGAGTCCCCGGTTATTCTGAAGTGGTGGCTGAAAAGCCAACTGACAGTTTTCTACAATGAATAAACTCCAAAGTAATTAGTTCCCAATTTCGGGACATGGATGGAATTGGCATTTTTTTAGCAGCTGGTTCCAATATCACATTTGCATAAGAAGATAAATAAGAAGAAAATGGTGATGTTGAAGTCAAGAAAAAGTTTGTGGTGAGACATTTTGGAGTTGCTGGAAAGGTCTGGCAGGTCACTGGAGTGTGTCCACACAGCAACATTCTGTTGTTATATAAGGAGGAAATGAGGCAAATTACAATAAAAACTACATTTAGCCAAGAAAGAATTTGTAGCAAAATTGTCCAGATGGTTTATCTTAACCCTGACAGCAAAATATGTTAACCAGATTAGTAATTTAGACACCAGTGATATAAGAGGGACTGTCTGGAGCAATAGTGGTTTGGGTTTTTTTAAATAGGTTTCTTGATTGAATTTCTTTAAATGAAATGGTCAAGTTTTAGTGGTTCAGGTTGTATTTTAATAAATATGGCTCTTTTCAAAAATCTGAATTTGATATATACAACTTGGAAATAATTGCAAATGTAGCTCATGCAAGTTTATTGAGTTTGTTTTAGTGTAATCCTTTCTAAAAGTAAACTTCAGATGGCTTTGAACCATCAAACAGTGGTACTTCATCAGCATTTATGGGCTAAGGAAAGGGCCTGGAAATGCTTCTGCAAGTTGTTACAGCAAAGTAGCAGCCTCAAAAGAACTGAAGGGGGTTGGATCTATTTACAATTTTAAACTATGGAGAAGTCACTAAAGTAGATGAAAACACACATGAGATATGGAGAGAGGAAGAAAGGGAAAGGAGAAGGGTTACAAGAGCCAGTAATGGAATAAGAATGCAAGGAATATATGTAAAGGTTAGGAAATCTTCTGACCTCACTTAGGATATTGTTTTTGTTCTGGTTACYATATTCTTTAAAGATGTAACATTTGAAAAGGGGAATTTGATTGACCTTATGACTAAAGATAGGAACTCTGAGAAGAGGCTAAAATCATGAATTTCTATAACCTTTAAAGAGCAAAGGTTGAAAGGCATTTAATTGGAAAATATAAAATCTCCTGAATTATATATCGATATATAACTCTATTTCTTTTATATCAGAAATTATTATAAAAGGAAGAGTATATGTCAGCTGAGGGGCAAGTCACTGAGCAACCTCTGTGCATTTGCTCTTTTTGCTGTTCTCCTCTGAGCACAAAGAATCCAGGCTTCCCTTCCACTTCTGGCAGTACCTGAGCTCAGTTGGGAAAATACAACAGCACTTTAAATGAGTGTGGGGAAAAAACATCTGAAATGATTCTCAAATATTCAGACAGTCTTASTGGTCACTGCTGGAGGGGGTTGTGTTCATAAATAAAAGTTGTCCTGTGGTCTTGGACGGAGACTGTGGTGTAGCTTCTCAGGAGACCTTGCAGGATTTCATTGCCTCAAGTTCCCAAGGTAGGGAGAGGTTCCACACCCTCTGGATGTCCAGATCCCATCATCCCCCCTCAGGAGAAATCCTGCCCTCCACACACCATGGCTGGATCTGTGTGCTGGCACAGCTTCCCCTCTGAAATAGCAGTGGGAAGTGCACCAAATGTTGGGGAAGCCGTGCAGCACGATTGTGGCCYAAAACTGCTCTGGAATTACCAAAATACAGCATTTAATTTAAAACTCATTACAGGCATAAACAGGATTTAAGATTGTTTTTAAGATTAGTTTTTAAAATTATCCTATTCAAGAAATATTTTATCTAATTATGTAATATTTTAGCTTTATTTAGTCACCAAAGAGATCAGCATAAAATCAAGGGYGCTTGAATCTTTGGAAACAAATGCACTCAAGAAAATAAAATGTATTTATGGCCTCATGCTTATAATTTAAAGGCTCAAACTTGAGACTTTGAACTTCAAGTTTTTCACATGTAAAACCATATGTTGTGATTTACCAAAAAGCRGTTTTTATAGTAAAACACCTCTGCCAGCCAGTGATACCAAAAAAGAAGTGAATCTACTTTTATTAACTTTGCTGTTAACTTGTAGAAGTGGAGTTAGTTTTCTAGGAGATGAAGCGGACAGACTTGATGTTTCCCTTCATCTTTAATAAATGTTGGCTATTGTACTCTTAATCTAATGGAGTTTTTTTCCACTGACATCACTGTTTAGATATAATAATTTAAATGTTGATTGAGTTTAAATTGAGCAGCTCTAAAYGCAGTTCTGATGTGATCCAGTGCTGCACAATCACTTTACTTGCCTCTTCCAATATTCAGAGCCGCATTCTTCAAACTTTTTCTGCCGAGAACATCAGGATGTTTGGATTGTTTTGGATTTGTAAATAACTGCCATTTTGAGGAAGATGCCTGGTCACTCGAGCTCGTGCATTGATTAAATCTTACTGTTGAACAGGATCCATGAGAATGCTGAAGGTCCCATTAGAAAATACACAGCTTGATTTATACTTGATGAGAGCGACATTGATCACATTCACATACTGAAACAATTATTGATGGAATCTATGATGAAAAGTCATTCCAGTTGTGATGAACATCGGCTTCTCGCAGACGTTTGACACTGAACCATGAGATTCTTTGTTGTTACAGCACATCTGAGAAAATCATTAAGCTTTTTGAAGCCTTTACAGGCTGGCTCTGAGAGTATTATTTGCATTAAGATCCTTCCATGTCAATTTTGGCTTTCTTGCAGTAATACATTAGCGAATTTTGGGTTATCAGTAGCCATAGCAGAAGTGTAAATGTAGCTCACCTAATTATCAGCATGTACATTTCAGAAAAAGCAGGACGTGTTTAAGCTGTTTGTAACATGGTAAAGGCAAGCTGCAGCAATTCCAAAGAAATGGCTGTGGTTCAGAATTTTTTTGGTTCTTATATTCTTCTTAAGGAAAAGAAGGTTGAAAATGAGAAAAGAAATGCCTTTCATGGTTGTTTCAACCAAGCATTTGTGACTGGGAAGAGAGTATGGCACAACTTAAAGAAACCACCTTTTTGTGCATTTTTCACACTGGAAGTTGCAGRGTTTAGTTGAGAATTTTGGGAGTGCAAATGGATTTCCAAGAATTGTGGTAGTTTTTACAGTCTGAAGTGAAGCAAAGTGCCTGTTCAGCTGTGCAGGACAGTCAGGAAACACTTAATTGCTGGTCAGACCTTTGAAATGGTTGTACAATGTTCTGGAAATGCCATCAGGCTGCTTATAAACAGTTCCTTGCAGCTCATTTCATGTCATGGAACATGCAGGGACTGAAGCTGTGCGTGGRTTATTGGCCAGTGTGTTCCCCTCTCCATATTACCACGTACATTTGGGGCCATGAAATCTGCTCCCGGGAGAAACAGGAAGAAATCTGTGATCACCCACAGACTGCTTGAAAACAAAGCCAGGGAATACAACGATGCCTTGGTTGGAACCTTGTCCGGCAGGATCACACTCTGTCTGCCTAAAGATCCCAATTGATTTGTGTAACAGCCTGAATAATGAATGTGGATTTTTATTTCGGTTCCCTCAGTGACTGATGCTGTTTCACTCATGTGAACTCTTGCTTACAGCTTATGATTTTTAAGTTAAATTTGCTCAGTATAATTTTGCATTCCGAAAGAATGTAAAAATTAAATTATCTTAAGAATGCGACATTTTTAATTGTCTTTTTTGAAAGGTATTGGTAATTACTATAATGTTACATGATGGAGAATAGCTTGCAGATTTACTGTCATTTTAGTATTTAAATTTTCAGAGATCTCTGACCCAGCATTCCCTGACCCACAGGTTTACTGTCAATCCTCTTGACCTTCTTGCACTCACTATTTTCTTTGGGTTTTTTCAGTAAACTGGCTACAGTTAATGAGATAGATATTTTAAAGTTAATACTCCCTTCTTTCCAAGCAGAGTTACTCAATATTTTACTCCTAAAGCGTATTTAAAAGTCTCCAGGCAAAACAGGATCATACTTTGTATTTTATGTGCTGAGGAGCTGACCTCCAAAACTCCTCCAAAGGATGGTGAAGGACAAGCACAAACCCACTGTCCTGCATCTTCCAGCTTTCAACACACACACACATATAGATCTATTTTTTTGAATATTTTTGAAGACCAGAAATTAGAAAGTCATGAAAAAGAGAGTTTAACAGTCTTAACACTAGACGGTTTTGCACTGGCCCACATCAGAAATGCATGAGGTGAAAAACGTTAAAAAGCATTATTCTAACCCACCAAACTTTTCCATTAAAGCCAATGTGTCCAGCAGTGATTTGTGCTCAGCATCACTTTCGTTAGGTGACCTCTGGGAATGTTCTACATGCAGAAGAATCAGATGGAGCTGACTCGCACTCGGACTTGCACAGATGCATTTGCAGAATGTGGGCCCTGAATAATTCAGAAAGCAATAGTCCAGAGGAGCTGCAGCTCAGTGTTAGAGTGTGCTGAGAAAGTTCGTTTGTAAATTATTATTTTTATTTAAAAGCTGCACCACTCCGAACTTTGAATATTTTTCTGTTTTCTTTCCATTTTCTGTTCTTTTAGAACAGATGCTCTTCAGGGGAGGAAAAAAAAAAGGTGGAAAATTATTACTTACAGGCAGAAGATGGAGAAAAGTGCTAAGATACCCATTTTCCTTCAAATACCTCTGAAACCTGCTCCCAAACAATGTTAGAATGTTCTGCAGAACTATCTGGTTTTGAAAAATGCATTATTTAAACTAAAAAAAAAAGAAAGGGAAAAAAATTCAAGCCTGTGTTTCCAAACACTTAGGATTTTGCAATAGCTGCACTTGGTTACCTCAGAGGGAATTTGGGCACCGTGTGCTTTGGAACACGTGGGGATGGAGTGCTGTGTGCCTGCCATGGGGGAGAACAAATCCACCTCTGGGTAGGCAGCAGCTTGTGGGCTGATCTTGGAATAGATGAGGTTTTCCTAAATGCTCAACGTTGCCCCTTCCCCCCAGATGTTTGGAATAACTGATGGGAAAACCTCGGGGGAAGCTGCTTTGGTGAGGTGTGGGATCATTGCTAAATGCATCCCAGTCCATACAGAATGCCTGCTAAAAGGCAGGATAAAAGCCAAGCGGAATTGCAGGGCTGTTTGGGAAGAGGCAGCTTTTCACACATGGTCACTCAACATTAAAGAGAGCTGAAATTCTGATATATTCTCACAAGATAAAAGTTGTGGGTTGTAATCACATTGCAGGAGAATGGGTCTCCATTAGAGCTTCTTGCATCCAAAGACAGGACTTAGCACTGGGTGACACTTGGCAATTAAAAAGGGAGCTTGGATTTATTACAATGCTGCTTTTGTAGTGAGAATTGCATCAGGTGAGTGTTGCATAAAGATATTTTCAAGCATGTGTGCAAATGGAGTAAATGTATTGCTGCTGCTGACATATCCATAATAAAATTCATAAGAAAATTATTAAAAAATGGAAGAGTGACATTGGTGGTTCTCCACATAAATTGAGCATTGTTTACTTGCTGCCACACRAGCTCTCTTACTGCAGTTTGTTTATTTATTCCCCCCTCAAATGGCAAGAGAACAATTCATTCCTTCTAGATGCAGGACATCTCATTCCTCATTACTTRAACTCTTCTTTTTTCCCTCCTTGCATTCCAGATGCTCACAGATGAGAGTTCTGTTATGCTATCAGGAATATTTGTTAATAAGRAAGTAACTTAAGTAGTTAACATAACAGGAGTTGATTTGACCTGCTGATACGCATTTTTACAGAATAAACAAAGCTTGTTATCTGAGATTTTATTTATAAGGATCTGCTCAAGTGATCTGAGATCCCCCTTGTTTGCCTGTCCTGCCCTAGACCTCGGCACATAATCTCACTGTACTGCTGCCCTTTTGACATCTGGTTGCCCTTTCCATCAGCATCCATCCAAAAGCATATTTGTCTAAAAAGGAAACAATTAAATTCCAATCTCATACAGAAAACCTTTACTTTTCAAAGAAAACATACTGAAGAAGTCACAAAGTCGTACATGACGGGGAACCCTCACTAAATCAGAACCAGAAGTCATTAGGCCAAATTCAGCTCCTGCCAAAATAGACACCAAGCCACTGATCTTGATGATATTTTGCCTGTTTGTATTAGTAATATTATATGCACTTACTTTTTATTTGTTTTTCCATTAAATCCTGTAAGTAAGGCTAAGTTATAATGTATGTGACAAGTATTATTGACATGCAAGATAAATAACAAGAGTGATTGGGGAATACTGAAATATTTCAAATACAAAATGATCTACTTGTAGCCACCTATGATAGTGGGCTAAAATGGCTGAATTCTGTGAAATTCACTTTAAATGATGTTATTTAACTCTGATACCTGAATGTCCTATTGCAGAGGGATCTAAGWGTTGCATTATGGTGTTTTTTTAGGGATAGCAGTAAGTAACTGTTGTGCACAGAGCGGATCTGCTGCCCTCAGTGTTTGCACATCCTTTTCTGTTTGTATGTCTGCAAATGATCCCACTTGGGAAACACCTTTCGCCTTCACACTGAGCATCGTTCCCTGACTTTGTCCATCACAAGTTTGAGCTGTGTTTGACATTTGTGGCTGCAAACAATTGTAAAAAATCTACAAATAAGTGATGATGTGTAATCAGTGGTGTGATTGAGTTATCCTCTGGATTTAGGCTTGGTGGGCAAGCACTCCCTGTGTCTYACCTTCAAAGCCTTTCACGCTGAAGAATTTACTGAAGGAAGTTTTGTCACTGATGTCTCATGTAGCTTACTSCAGGAGCAACCAGGTAGAGAAATCCTCAGTGGGGTGTTTTTAGAGTGGAGTGCTGTGGGGCCATCCTGGATAACAGCTGCAAAGAAGAAAGAGGATATTTTTATGTGTTACACATGGAGTAGTTTGTTATTTCTCCAAGTACGTGGGCTTGAATGCTTGTGGACTTGCAGTGTTTGAACAAACTCTGGAAATGCTACCAAGGTTTTTTTTCTGTTTAGTGAGTTTTATGGTGCAGGAAGGGGGTGAGCTGCTGTTTCCAAACCCGCAGAGCTTATGGGTTTGTAACGTGCTCATTGGAGGAGTGCAGCTTGCTCACCTGTGCAGTCCTTTTGTTCAGTTTAAGATCAAACTAAATCTTGGGTGGTTGAGAACTAGACAAGTGTGTTTGTGTGTGTAAGTGTGTATATATATATATATATATGTATATACACTGAAACGTGTCTGTGTGCATGGAGTTTACTGTGTACTTGTTAGGATAAAAGAAATTCAGCTGCAAACTTGTCTGTTTAACAATTGAAATCACAAAAAAGACACGAAATGCTTTCCTATTTGATATTCGAAGGTAAAGCATATCCAACTAAGTGAATTAAAAGAATTGTTCTTAACAATGAGGTTAATATTTTTCCCAGCTCTCTGACTGACAGTTTAATGGAGGTTTTATTGTSTTATGTTAATGATGTCGGTGGAATATATATTTCTTTGTTTGCATCTGTCACTTATAGAGTTAATTAATATTCTGTGGTTCCATATAGCTTTTTGTTCAAAATCAGTCCTCTTTTACTCCGTGCGTTTCTTTGGCAGCCCAGTCCTTACAAAAGAAGAAGTTTGCAGAGTCCTGAGCAGCTGAATGTCCCTGCAAGCAGAAGTGCAGTTTGCCAGTGATACCTTCTACAGAACAGGACTAAAATATTGGTGTAGTACATAAGCCTTTTACCACCCTTGAAAACCCAGCTTGAACCTTGAGCGAGTCATTTACATGATGTTTCCTTGGGATTACCTACATTCTTGTCCACTTTGACCTTGTAATTTTGCTCACAGTTGGAAATGTAATGCAGAGTGACTAAGATAATGTTGTTTACACAGACTTTAAGTGGAGTGACATTATAGTCAAGCAAGTGTCACATCACCCAAAGTGAAGGAAGACTTAATTACCATAATCCTGTGAATACTAAAATTCCTTAGCCATGTGCAGCATAATAATGTAACGTTCTGCATGTTCCATTTAATAACCCAAAGGTGCTGCATTAACTCTTGGGGAACTYTTAGTTATCCTAAAGTGAAAGCAAACAGATTTAGAGCGGGTTGGGAGAAATTCTGTGCTYGGTGTAGATCCTTGGTGTGCTGCACTGCTGACAGTACATCCCATCTTCCTCTGAATTTATACTTTGGCAGGGGAAACAAAACTGAAGTGACTGCACCAGCATGTCTGTCGATGCCGTGGGTGTAGTCTRGGCCAGGGATTTCTGCAGGTGATGAAGGTTGAAGTTCACTAAATAACAGGAATGATAGGAATGAGACAGTAATAAAACACAGTGTGTCATGGCAAACACACCAGTAAGTGGAGAGGAGTGTTAAATCCTGCAAGACTGGAACAATCTGTTCCTCAAGTGTTCAAACCATCCTACCTTTCTGCTGATAGTCAGTGCTACACCAGACTTAAGGGCTCAACGAGTAAGTAGATCTTGAATGAGGATATAATCATGAAAAGGCAAATCATGAGCAATTATGCTTCACAAAGACCTAAAGTATTTGTCACGTTCTCTTCTGAGCAGCGTGTAACTGTTTTACAGAGATGGAGTGATTATTCTTAATATGTTGTCTTTATTTGAGTAACACTGAGTAGTGGTGCACAGCCTCCTGCATGCCTTAAACACAGTTACAGATGTACTTAAACAATAAACAGGCTGTTTAGCAGCTGAAAGAATGCAGTGTAGATAAAACCAGAGTGCAGTGAAGAGCTCTGTTCCCTTTCCTACTTGAGAGCCTAGAGAGTTCTCCGGATCCTGCCTGGCCCATGGTCCTCTTGTCTGAGCTTCGCACTGCTGTGGTCAGTGGCCAGCAGGGACAGATGGGTTTGAAAGCCCGAGTGGAGAACCCAGCGTGATTTAGTGTTGTTTGAAATACAAGTTTTGGATTTGCATCTCACTGAGAGCAGCAGATACAATGGTTAATCTTGGGAGGGGTTATGTGCTTTTATTTGGAACTGCTTTTTAGATAACTGTATGTGGGACGTAACTATATAATAACACCAACTGTATATTAGTATGTAGTTCAAGTTTAGTGTGTCAGGCTTGGTTCTCTGAGGACTGGAAAATAGGAGTTCACAAGAAAATATTAGAAAGCTGGACATTGAGAAGCACATGCTGCTGGTGTGTGTCAGAGTACAAACAGGCAGAAGCACTTGAGCAGGAGTCGATAGGTGGTGTTGGTTTGTGCTGGCACAAAAAAGCTTTTCTCTCTGCTTACACCAGTGTGATGCAGTTGATGCAGTTGCCTTCAGTGGAATTGGCCTTATTTGAGGAGAGGAGATGGGAAGGGAGGCTTTCTGTGTATTGGTAAGGATTTTAAAGAATGGATGTTAGCATTAAGGATACTCTCTGGAAGGAAGGYGCAAACTACTGTTGCATGGGCTATGCTGTATTACAGCATTTTTTGAGAGGTGTTCCTTAAAAGTGGTGCTTTTCCTTGGGAATTGGGCCTGGGGGGAAGACAAGAGGATACCCTGCTGTCATCTCCATAACATCCCAAAATTTTGAAGAACGAAATGAATACAGCAAATGAAACTTGGTGCTCCTCCTGTCTCAGGGGTGTTCATAGCCATATGCATACATTGTGCTAATGGAGAATAATTTTCAAGCTAATTCTTTATTTCTGTGGAGTTTCCAACTATTTTGTGTGTCTAAAATAAATGCTAAATCTCTGATCAGGGAAAAGAACGTAGACTTGCTATTTCTTGAGTTGTTGTAGAATTAAGCCGTGCTTAACGCTGCTGATTGCCAGAAGTCTGGCCTTGCCCTGTAGTATTCACTAAGGGCATTAAGGGCTAAATAAGACAAAACAAATGCAAATGACAGAGAATGTAGATCATATATGAGAAAAGYTTTGTTGTTACGGATTTATTTTTTATTTTTTCTTTTTAGAAACAAACTCCACTCTGAGCAGCAGTTGCCTCGGCTGTGCTGTGTTCTCGTTGAGGCATCCCTGTGCTCTCTCCGTTGGCTCTGGTAGAACAGGAGGATGCGGGGCTGCCCTTGAGCGTGTGGAACAGGACTAAAAAGCTGTGCAAAGCCGAAGCAGCTTCGCTCAAAGCCCAGCTCCGTGTCCCCGTTCAGCCTGAGCGTGGCTCGCGCCTCTCGCGCCCGGCTCGGTTTCAGTGCTCCGAGCTGCCCGTGTTCCCCTTGGGAATGGGGCACCGGGCTGTGCCCTGGGCACCGTGGCACTGCAGAAATCCAGGGCTGGTGCCGTGAGCCCGGAGCACCTGTGAGCACAGACTGGGGGGCTGGCCGGGCTGGGATGAGCAGCTGCCGGCAGGAGCAGCAGTTGGAAGCGGCGCCGCGCTCCCTCTCGCCGAGCCCCCCGAGACCCACTAAAGGGCTTTAACTTTGTGTGGATGTATAATTTTTGTTGATTAACAGGAGTTCTGGGAAGGAGCCCTTTTGTAAAACTGATGACAGGGAGGAGCTGCCTGGGGCAGAGGCTGTCAAATGATCTCCTTTGTGACTGCAACAGTGCAAATATTACCGAGGAACCAAAATCCCTTCTCTCATCCAGGGCTCCCTGGGGGCGGCACTGCTGGAACAGGAAACTCTTCCTATTGCCAGAGAGGAATCTTACAGGTTCTGGCTTTTTTTTTTTTTTCTTTTTCATTTAAAATACAGTGTGTTTTGGAACATGCAGACTTTACAACATCATTCTTGGGAGCAGAAAGGTCAGAGACTATTCCACATATTAGGACACCAGTTTGGCTTTCGTCATTGCTGACTTCCTTMAGTAGGTTTATTTTCCTAGATGTCTGAGTAATTACTTCTGTCGTGACTGAGAGCATTTTGGTTTTCCTCATAGAGATTTCACACTCTGTCCTATGTTGTTCTGGAACACAGAGAGTGGGAAAGGGTTTTCAGAGACATTTACGAGTGCTGGTGACAAAGATCTGGAAAAACAGTCTGAATGGCCTGAGTGATAAATGCTGTGTTGAAACACACATTGAAAGTTCAGTTTGCATAAAATCTGGTCAGATTCCTTAAAGGAAGCTTGGCTGGAAGGACAGAGTGAGTGGCCACTGGAGTGTCATCACTTGTGTCCAATTTGCAGGGTAAATCAGCAGCATTTTCATCTCAAACTTTGCATTTTCATCTCAAACTTTGTACAGGACAACATGAACTACTCTACAATGAAACTAAACCAAGTTTTCCGTAATTTCTTTTCCATTCCCATAAAAAGCCTCGCAGTCACTTGAAACATTTATGAAAAAAAGAGGGACATAAATATATAGTGTATTGATCGTGGCGATCCTGGAGGGCAGAGCCTGGAGCTGGCATGAGAAGGGTGACCCTGCCTGTCCACCTGCCCATTGCCTGCCCATGCCCATTCCCTGCCTGTGCCTGGCATTCCGGAGGGGCAGCCGCCCCCTCGGATTCCTGCAACTGCAAAACTAATTAGTGAAATTAAGTTGAAAACGCTGTAAACAAGTGAAGTTGTTATTCATTCCGTACGGCACTACAAATGTGGGAGGACATGTTAAATGATAAATTAGGCATGAACCGCTTTAATCTGGAAGCTGAACATGCCAGCGAAGGGCCTGCATTTGTAATTAGCATCGGGGGCCACAGGAGAGTGGTGCCTCTTCTAAAACAGTGACAGGGAATTGATCAGTTTAGGTTGCCGTGGCAACCAGGAGCCCTCCATCGCTTTCCCTCGTCCTCCTATTATGCCGTCCCCACGTTCAGAAATATATTTATGAACTGTAAAGATAAACTACTCAATAATGCAAAAGAGGCTCCGATGCTCAAATGCCAAAGTGATGGGGGCCAAGCGCTGCCTGACTACCCGATAACAAGCTTAAGTGTTCTCTGGTTGTCATGACATTTCTTTTACAAAGCAAATGATGTCTGCGGAAAAAAAAAAATCTTAAAATTAGCCGAAAATGCAAATCTCTTTATGAGGCTGTCACCTTCATAATAACAGACAATAATTGATGATTTATGAGATGCCACCATAGCAACCAACTCCTTCGGCACCCCCCTGGTTCCTCTCACACAATGGCTTGGGCTCCTGTGGAAAAGTTTCCAGCACGAAGCTCAGGAGGACTTGGAGCCTCTTACTCCATGAGATTGGCAAATGTCACAGGGATTTCTGCAGTCATCCTATATGTAAAGAGACTGAAGTCCCTTTTTTAAAAGCAACGTAAAGCATTATCGTAATAAAGTGACTTCGATCTAAGAAAACAGATAATTTTTATTTGCTATTCAAGTTAGAACAGAAGTTGGGACTCCCAGATCTCTGCTGTGCACTTGGCTTTTCTGAGTCTCCCATCTAATACTTGTATTTAAAAGCATTGGTTGCATAAATCAGCCCTTTTCTGTGCCTTCTGGTGTATAAGTTCAACTGACTGTCCTAGAATAAGTGATGCTTGATTTGGCTTGGAACTTAAATGACTGCAAAAGAAAGGCTTTTATTTGCAAATGGTTCATTACATAATGGATGAATTTTTATGAAAAAAATAGTTTTTCAGATTGCTGTCTTTTCTAACTGATAAAGTCGAGTTCAGGAGAATTAGGATCTCTAGGCTTGGTTGAAGGTCATACAGCACTAGGAGGTATCAGGTGAAGTAGTGTTTGTGTCTTCATATCCAAAGACCATATTATTTGCTCTTCCGAACAGGACTAGAGGGAATAGAACCCCTCACACCCCAGTTCTGCATCACTTTGTTAAACTCAAGTCCCTAAATGTGGTACCTAGAAAGGCCAATTTAATGTTGAGGGAGAAGAACTGTCAGTAGCAATTTCTGCTTAAGGTGGTGCCACTCACCTCCCCCTCAATTCCTTSCCCTCTCTCTGCCATTAATAAATGGAGATTCTAAATGTGCCCTTCTAGTGCAGTTGTCTTTTTTTTAAAATGTACTGTAGTAGTAGGAAAAATCCACTGATTAGAAAAAACACTCTGAGAGTAATATGTTAATTCTCAGCCCATATCTTAAGATCCATACTCAGACAATGATTCCAAAAAAAGTAATAGAAACTTGTTTGAATTAAGAATTCATGATCTTTCCCATTCTTTTTTGCTTCGTCAAATATGACAGGTAGAGCTGTCAGTTCCAGAAAGTGATTTCTGGTAGAATAGTATCTTTCAGTCACCCTGCCTGGCATAGAAGGAAAAAAAGAATAAATAGATGGAAACCCTTTATGTTGTTACTGGTTATAGCCAGGCATTTACTTTTCCATTCACACTTTGATTTCTTTGTTTCCCCACATTGCTTAATTTAACTCTTCTCATAATTTCTTCTGGAATCGTTTTTATAGGGTCAATTTATTGGTGTGTTTATGAAAAAAATTGAGATTTCTTTATGTGTTCAGGATGAAAACAAATCAGCTTAGTGGTTTTCCCCACTATGGCTGTGTCTTCTTTCCATCCTCACCTCTGACTTGAGCAGAACTTCCTGCWTTCGTTGCCACTGGCTGCTCCAAAACCACAGACAGACCAAGAAAAAACCCCAAACGCCGTAACATCTCCTGCCTTTTTATGGATAATCAGATTTGAATACAGATTTGAATATTTCCTAACGAAAATGCACAGGAAGAAGAGGAAGGAATAAAGGCTGTTGTTGCTGGTGGGCTGTACGAAGTGGGTGTGATTTCTATGGCTGGACCCTTGGAAACCTCCTCTCCCAGTGCTGCTGTGGTTTCAGGAGTTCGGAGGACATTCCGTGGGTTCCTCTGGAGCTGGGCTGGGTGTGGAGCTGTTCTCATTAGCATTTTACAGGCTCTGTGTGTGCAGCAAGTGCAGAAATGGCAGTAAAATTTTTTTGCAGTGTATTGACCTGAAGTCCATTTGAAGTTGATAAATACCAGCTGTTCAAACAGAAAATTAAATAAAAGCAAGTCAAAACTTACTCTGAAGTAAACAGGTGAACAGTATGTAAGACAAAGCAGTTCCCCAAAGGCATTTTTAGTACATGGTCATTATTTAACTCCTGACTGAAAATAAACAATGCTGACAGAGTGTGTGTTGGGGGGCTGTGATATATGAACAGTGTCAGTTCTGTAGGCTGATAACCTATAGCTTGACATCCTTATCTATAAACTTTGACAGATACATCAGTTTGTTATTGTCACTTTATTAACTTGCTTCTATGATAGCAGAAGATAATCTTTCTCAAAGCCTAACTCAGCTAATACTTTATTAGGTAAAACAGTTGGAAAAATGTCAGCAACTTTTGTTCCCCTCGCAAAGGAAAATCCTTCACAGTTCTTTACATACTGAGCCAGTATTTCACAATATGGAACAGCATTGTTTGCATATCAGCAGCAGACAATAAACTGTTTTGTCACATTAAATTATTTATGCCAGAGACATCCYGACAGCCTCTCTAAAAAAAAGAATATATTGCTCAGAATTGTAGTTGTGGCTGCGTGAACTCAACACTTGCTTAATAAATTAATATTTTGGTCTTTTGATTTTTAATTGGAAAATAACAGCTGTTCCTGGTTGGAACTGTGTCTACTTTGTCTTCTGGTGGTTTAAGCAGAGCTGTGGTACAGATTTCACCAGCAGGCTCCCTCGCTCCAGCCCATTCCCGTGATCCTGCCAGTGCCATGGAGCCGAAGGGGCATCCCAGAATGTTCAAAACAAGTGCTGACTTCTTCTAAACTTCTCTCAGTCTTACTTCAGAATGTTGGTATGAATTATACTSCCAAATGAGCATTTTTTCTATGTCCTCTGAAACAGAGTCCTTTGAGATTTGTTTGAATCTGAAACTTTATCCAGCGTTTGCTGCACCACCCTGCGCCAGACCCTTTCCCCGTAACTCTGTGCCCTGTCTGTCTTAGGCTTAATGACACATCCTATATTCTAGTCTGTGTATCCATGTGTGCCACCGATGGAGGAGCTGGGAAATGATCCTTTAAATGCTCATAAATGCTTATTTTTGTGCAGAGCAGTGAGGCAAGGCCAGGGTGTTCTCCTGCTGCCCGACCCGCAGCGCACTCCGTGTCTGTCCCAGGGGCTGTGTCCTTTGGGGTGGGTCAGCTGGGAAGGGCAGTAGTTGGCCTATGACAGGACAGCAGAACTGAAGCTGCACAAGCAGCCTGAATTCTGAATTTGCTTCATTTTGGGTGCTTGGTTGTCTCCACGGTGGTCTTCAAACACGACCGTGTTCATGTGCGATCACTTGGGGTTTTGAGAAACGCACTCAAACTCCCCAGAACTTCTGTAATCTGCAGCCAGTGCCACCCATGAGGGTCCTGTACTGATTGGGCTGTCCAGACCTGCTGTGGGGACTGAGGGAAAATACCCGTGGCTCCAGCTGTCCACGTGAGCCAGCACCGGGAAGAGCCGGGAGCCTTTGGCAGTGCTTTTCGTGGATCCGCGTGTGGTGCAAATCCTGAGCTGCACTGGTGTGTGGAGAGCACTGCAGCAACTACAAATCTGCTCGTCAGCTCACATGACCACACTTTCCCTCCCTTTCCTGCTCTACCTCACTTCTTTCCTTCCTTCACATGCCCTCATCTTTCATCTCTCTTCTTCAGACTTGCCCTCCACGTCCCCGTTTTACCCCCACGCGCCTTCCTTCAGCTGCTCGCCTTGAACACAGTCCTGGTTTTTTCTTGCCTCAAAAAGATTGGCAGGAGTAKGAGATCGTTCCCCAGTGTCCTGAAATGTTCCATATCTTCTGCAAACTGTGTTTCAGGCGGGGAGGATCTCCTGAGGTTAGTGCTGRGAAGCCAGGATAGATTTGGAGAAAAGAGGAAGGCAAAATTCAAGTGACAGTAGGGTGTGGGGTTGCTGTTGATCTCAGCAATAATTTAGGAGAGGGGGAGATCCAGGCAGGAATTTAAGCAAGTTTGAGCAGAGCCTTCAGTTGGCTTTGCTGTACAAGTTTAAAGGGAGTTGACAGTGCTAATTATCACATTTTAATACTGGGAATGGGGAARGGATGTTAAAAAAAGGACAGTTCAGTTTATGGAATCCAAATTAAAATGGAGAAAATAGAGATTTTCAAAATTTGACAGCTTTTCAGAAAATGGATATTGTGAGGGTGCCCCAGATCCAAATCTGTTCCTGCTGCGTAGAAGTCAGTCTTATGAAACTTGGGAGTGTTAAAGGATTATATGAGGAGAAAAGACTGTCATTGTAATAGCAAATAACAGGATTCTTCTCTTGCTGCTTTTCCRGAATGATCCAGTGAGGTCTTAACAAGAGTTTGTATGATTTTCATAAGAGACTCTGCAACAGCCTGGCGCTCAGACTGTCACTGGAGCTTGCAAATATTTATTGTTTGGTTTAGTTAGAGTAATAGTATTATGTGTTATAGCATTATTACTTTACAAATGAAATAATTCATGTTTCAAGTCAAAGCTCTATGGATAAAAAAATACTGATTTTATAGACAGTCCTGCTTTTTAATGGAATTTTTAGATACATGCTGACATTTTTTTAAAAGATCATGCAGAATAAACTCAATTTTGAGGACATATATGTGGCATSAGAGGAAAAAAAAAATCTTGCAGCATAACATTTGGTCTCTTTCTTCTGTTCTTTACTTAAGTAAAAGTAATGTTCCTAATTTAACTGCATACAAGTTTAGCATGGCCTAAAAAAGTAAATCATTAGAGAAGAGAAGCTCAGCTCCCTGCTTGAATGGCTGTAATGAAGCACAGCTCGGGGAAGACAAACTCCTAATTCCTGTTAAATAGAATTCAGCAGTGGGGTGGGAGCTAAACAAAATAGTCATAAACAGAACAAGAAAGGTTTATTAAAACAAAGTAAGATGTAGAATTGATGCTGGTCTCCTGCTGGACTGTGATCAGTGTAACTCACACCCAGTCCTTTGGCTGCTGCATTGCAGACAAGCTCCACATGTTTTTGGTGGACCCTTGATGACTTTTTTACTCTATCACAGTGTCAGCTGCATGACAGCAGCAGTGCTCCTGGATCAATATTGTATTATGTCATTTTGTGCTGTGAAAGAGCTGTAGGAAACTTCTGGGTGTGCTGCTTTGGAAATGCATGGCCAGGACTGAAAATGGGCTGGGAACAGCCTGCAGTGGGGTATGGAAATGGAGAGGGGTGGGTGAGGGGGGTGAACGTGTAGGGAAACAAAGGGTCGGGCTTTGAGATGCAAGATAAGAAGGGTAACTCTGCATTTACGTAGTGGTTTGTTTCACTGCATTCAGTGCTGTTAACAAACTGTAGATAAGGGTGTTGGACCTTTGAATCCACTGGATTTTGCTGCGTTTCCCGGGTGGGGTAAGACTGTGCACAGGCTGTTACCAATTATTTCTGCAAGGAGCAGAGTGGTTGTACCTCCATCAGTGGATCAGGAACTCTGCTGATGCTGTGATTGAGGAGCTGCTTGTTTGTTCTGCTGGTTCCTTCCTCATCTAACCTGTTCTGAGCAAGTGGAAGTGTTAATAGCAGAGGGAAATGAATGTGTTCACTGGAATGCTCAACCTGAAAAAGTTGATGTTTGTTTTTACATATGAACTTGTTAATGAGGCGAAAAGGTTTTAGATTAGAATTAGAGTGAGATGGCAAAAGCTTGGAGATGAGTGTAGATACACAACTGGTCAAGCCTTTAAAAAACCTGGGGTATGAGGTTCTTGTTAATGTGTTTAGAGCAGGTACAAGAAACAGGGTGGTGAGCTGGCTCCAGATCACATTAAAATTGTGTTTTAATCTCAGTAGGACAGGGAAATAAGCAGGAAAAGCAGCAAAGAAATTAGTATATGATCATAATTTATGGTTGTTAGGAGAGTTGATCAAATAATTCACGAAGCTGGAGTTTAGTGAAAGATGTGGCTTGTTCAGGAAGCAGAGGCAACTGAAGAAGAGATGTTGCCTTTAAAACAGGACATGTGCACTTGCTTGAAGGTCCAGCTGTGRAGGGAGATGATGTGGGAGAGGAGCACTGGATGTGATGGTGGCTGCTCGGAAAGGCCACCAAAGCAGGAGGGATCCATGTGGATTCAGGTACAATCATCTAAAGCACAGGACTTTGTGGTAATGGGATTTTCTTTCCAGTCCAGACATAATAACCAGCATGTACTGGAATGCTGTATATAACTCCCCCCCAGACTTACATATATAAGATAAAGAAAGAAGCTTTAAAGGAAAGTTTATGGAAAAAACTAGTTGAGGATGTCAAAATGTAATAGAAATTGGGTGAGAGGGTTAACGAGAGTTAACAAGCCATATGACAARCAGAAGAAATAAATAAAGTGCCTTGAAATAATGCAGACTGATGTATTAGGATGAGGAAGTAACAACTCCATGGCAGTAGAAGGGTAAAATTTTCAAGAAATCTCTCYGTTCCTTTAAAAAAAATTAATGTGGGCATAAATACAAATGATTYCTTTACAGAGTAAAAATAAGAACTGTGGAAAGAGGTCAGATGGARTAAGTTAGAATCTCTCTCTGACAGTGTTGAGTGTAGTGTGGCAATGAGGGAGGTCTGGGAAGGCAGTTGGGATAGAGCAYGTGGGATGGGATGGGAAAGGGCAAAGAACAGCCCAAGATGCAATCAGAGAACCCTTCCAGAGTGACAGGGAATCATTCCACGTGTCCGTCTTGGGAAGAGGAAGACGAGGGAAGGGGAGCAGCAGATGGTGCTGGGGAGATGGAAGAGTTTCATGGCTTCAGGTCACCTGCAAGGAGATGTCTGACACAATTAACAGCAGTGACAGGAGTGCAAGAGTTGAACTGCAGTGAGGAAGCAAGTGTGACAGGAAGCTTATTTARGGTAGATGTTTTCAAATCAGCTGGGTCTGGTGGTGTGGAGTTAAGGAATGGTGGATGAGACAYTGGAGTGATTAATGGCTAACTTGGAAAAGTCATGGAGGGATGAGTGAGCCACCAGGAGAGCTGAGGGAAGGAAGGAGGAGGAAAAGCTTGGAAATTATAGACCACTCAACTAGAAAAATACTGTGAGTAACAAACAAATGTTTTTGAGTCCAGGGGGTAACAGACAACATGGAATTGTCAGGAGCAAATTACGCCAAACTAATGCAGTTTTCTTTTACAAAAGAGGGGCAGCCCAGGGAGGACAGAGGTGTCACATGTCCTCGCTGAGGAAGGTTTGTGACAGTGTCTCACAGAGAGTGGAAAATTCAGTCCAGGTGGAGTTTATCAGGGYAGATGCAAAACAGRTTTGAGTTGTATCCAAATATTGCTMTTTGCATAGAGAGGGCAAAAATGAGTTCTTAATGAACTTGATTTGAGAAAATCAGGGTATTATATCACAATTACTGGAAATTTGTCTGGGTTTTTGCTCCCTCCTATGTAAATTGTAGCACTTACGTAGAATTAAGTTGTGGCCCAAGGATTATGGGTCAAGCTCAGCACCTGGGCTAAGTTTTAGACATTTATTTCCTGTCTTCTTCTCCTCCTCCAAGTTACAGCCAATATTTTTAACTTCAGATGTTGTGTTGCCCAGGACAGTACCTTAGATCACCTCAGGTATTTTTTCATGGTAATTATGTTGAATGTTTAAGGTATGGTCTGTGGAAGATGTAAAAAGAGATGCTCATTTTCATTTATTGCAGGGGCAATCACAGAGGATGGTGCTTGTTAACAAAAACACGAGCCTGATTTTAAGGGCTGCAAATCAATCTGAAGGATGGGATTTGAATCACTGTCAGTGGAAGGAAAGTGTGTTTATAATAACTGAAATCCCACGTGCTCGTAATTGACAAAATTAGAGGCTAGATGCACAATTTCCCCATAGAGAAGAAAGATAATGATTTCAGAACCTTGTTTGTTCAGGCTTTTTAATAAACTTTTATTAAAAAGGAAAAGGAAATCTGGTATTTGCAGCGGTCTAAACTCTTTACTCATGTGGGAACTTCAGATAAAATCGTGGCTTCCTTTACATGATTCGTACATCATTACAAATGATCAGGCTGCGTTCTGTGGCACGAGGGCTGGTTGGAAATCATGGCTTTTTGTCAGGATGTGTTTGGATAGCCTCTTGATTTATCTCCCAAAAATGAAGGTGGTGTTGCTGGAAGCACTTTATTTTTGCCAGGAATACATATTGGAAATGTAATTTTATTGACTTATATGCTTTTTGCCATAAGTTTACAAATCTAATCTAAGAGAGCATGATTTCCTCCATATTTAGCATAGGAAACCCAATGTTTTCAAAAAAGTAGACAGTCAATAACTACTATATTTTTATGTTCTTTAAAGAGTTGTACATCAAACTCCTGCTGTCCAGTCCTAGGAAAATTTTAATTTTCTAGACTTTCATGTCCTGCTGTTGAAAGCACTAAAGGAAATCATGTCATGCTGTTGCCAAAATGTTGGTTACAGGGTTTATATGAAATGGCCACTCTGTAGTTACCAGGCCATAGAGAGGCCAAGGATGGGTAACACAAAAGGTGCTGAAATAATGCATTTCTTATATTTTCAAGATTCTTCTGCGACAGTCAACTCCGGTAGGAGTTGATTCAGTAGGAACCACGAACATTTCAATTTGCTCTCTCCAAATGGTAGTTTTGGTAATAAAAAGTGAATTTTAATGACCAGGGAAGGCTCATTTGAAACAAAGAAAGCCGTCTGTTAGTTTTATTTTGATTGACAAGCGTGCCARGGATAAACTGTTGGCTGACACCGGAACATGCCTCATCAGAGCAGTCTACAATGTCCCCAAAGTCAGCTGAAAACGTTAAATAACATAGAGCATCAGGATCTTGGAACGGCTTGAGCGACAGGAAACAAACTGTTTTTTGTTTTTCGTTTGGTTTGTTTGTAGGTACAAAAAGGAATCTGGTGAGTGTTTACATCTTCCCATGACATTTTGCACTAATACTGTTGCAAACAGATTACAGAGTAGAATATTAAATAAATACCACAAAAGGAACTCCTGGTTTTCAGTTTCCCCCAGTGCTGAATGACAGTAATCCTCTCTGACAAAAGRGGGTTATTGCCATTAGTTAATCCTGTTATGTAGTTCCCTCAGCAGCCTGTAACACACGTTGATAAAGACTGGGAAAATCTAAAATGTCAAACTAAGAGGCCACTGATCATCTTGACCATGAGGCTGCAGAGCTGGATCTCTGCATCAGCAGAGGATTTACCTCCCACATCTGAGCTGGAATGATGCTCTTGGGATGAAAGGTGCACGTTGTCAGTGGCATTCCCTGTCTGCCCAGCAAAGGGATGGGTCCGTGAGTACCAGCTTGGACACAGGTAGGTAACAACAGGCAGCATTTCAATCTATTCACATCGTTTTTGATGTGCCAAGCCCTGCCAGAGTGAAATCTGCAATGTGCAGACAGTTCAGCCAAATCCTTGGTGTGACAGGAATTGTTTTGAAGACTGCACAGTTCCTAAGTTTTTATTAAGTTCTCTCAGTAATACTAAAGTTGTGTGTAAGCCAGGGGATTGTTTTAAAAGATACAACCCAGGGTGGGCGTGCAGAGTCAGATTGTTGAAGTTGGGGCTTGTGGKGAAACAGTTAATGAATCTTTAGTTAATTTGGAATTGTGAAAGGAGAGTTTCTGTGTGTTGGGGTGGAAGGTGTGTCTGGAAAGTAGAGCCTTGTCCTTCCCCAGCAGTGAAAACTTTGCAGTCAGAGGAGTTTAGTCAAGGGGCTATGAATTGTCTTTGTTACCATAATGAAGACGAGCCAGTTGCTTTCTTAGTCTAAAGCTGCTTCCCAACAATCTTCTCTATTAAATCACTTGACAGGAGGGTGGTTTGAAGCACATCCTGTGTGTCTGTGCAGAGACAGACGTGTTAATTCCGTGCTGTGAGGTTGAGGATGCTCCTCCGCTTCCATCGCCACTTTGAACTTCATTAGAATGTGGGTGATTTGTGTGATTTCCTGTTCCAGAGCATGTGACAGTTGAAAAGTTGCTGCAGATCTGAAGGAAACTTCAGCAGAACAGCTCCTAAGTCTGTTGTCATGGCGAGAGACTAATTCCTCTTTTTCTGTTAGAGCTTTTCGCTGGTTGCAGGACAATTAAAAATGTTGGGCCCTCATGTTGTCTTTTCATATACACATTCATCAGTGAAGTATTAGCTAAAATGTTAGCTAATAATTTTATATAATAGTAATAATTTAATAACGTAATTTTCATTAGTCACAAGTGTGACTCGAGTAATTTTCACAGAATAAAAATAAAAGTGATATATATATATAAAGTTACATAATTTAGTATCTAACACAGTAAGCAATCATTAGTGTATGATCTGAACATTTTAAAATGCATCTAGTTCTGGCATATTTGAATGCATGTAAGTTATTGTCAAAGTATTTGAATATATTTGGAATATTCATTTCAATATGAAATATGTCTTTGGACCCCAAGTGTTGGACCATCAGRGTATCTTTGGGATATCCCATTGGAAGGATTCCCCTGGGGTTAWTGTGTTGTTTTTCCTGCAGATTGCATGGTGTGTGGTAAAGGAGAGGCAGTTGTRTTTCAGTTACCCAATCCATCACATCACAGACTGAGTTTTTTAAAGAAAATATAGGAATTACTCTAATTACTCTGCTTTTGCTTTAACTAAGCCTCGACTGAAAGCCTGTAGCTCACAGTGCTGCTGCTCAGAGAATGGCTCCCATTTATTTCTAGTCATAGCAATTGAAATCCAATATTTATTCATTTACCACTCAGTAATATATTTGACAGATGTGTTGAATAACTGAGTAAATTGCTGCCTTTAAASCCCTAGCCTTTTTTATTTGAATTCACAGTATCTGGGAACACTGCTGGTAATATAGTAGTTACAATATCCACAAATKAATGTAGTTGGGTTCCCACTTACTGTTGTGATTTGGCTGCAGATTGGATTTGTGGGGTTTTTTAAATCACTGATTCAAATTTCCCTGTGAATAAGTGACTGCTGAGAGCAAAGTCAGTTCAGCAGCTGCTGTAGGAGGCAGATCCATGGTGTTCCCTGTACGGAGAGCAGGTCTGGGTGCTTGGAACCTGCCAGAGGTTTCAGCTCTGACTGATGGGATGGGACTCTGTGTGACACAGAACAGACAGAGTGAGTATTTTTCTTGTTTCTCTGTGAAAAATTAATGGATGCACCCCAAATAYCAAGGTGCTCTTCCCCTAAAGGCTGCAGAGATGAACTCAGGGTCTTCCTTCAGGCACCAGAAGGACCTGTGCAACCCCAAATGCAGTCGCTGGCCCCRGTGGTGATGGAGTGGGGAATGGAGGAATTAATGGCCTGGAGAGGTGGAGGCTGTTGGTTTGGATTAGATCAATCCTGATGCCAGGTGAAAAATGCAGTTTTACCTTTTTATTGTGAGACAGCTGTTGAAGATACCTGTGTACAGGTCTCAGGGCACAGATAGTGAGATAATCATAATGTTTCATGTTGTCCCATTGCTTGCAAAAATTAATGGTCTTTAAGAGAGATGAAAGATTCCTTGCCTTGTTATTTTTTTCTGCAAGTGTTAATCAGTTTGTGCAAAGTGTTCATCACTTTGTAGTTTTTCAAGCCTAAATGGTGAAATGGTCTTTCCATATTTTATTCCTGGCTGGTGTTCCATAACAAGCAGAGCTGACTCTGCAGGTAACTAGAAGGTGGAACAAATAATTGCTTTTGTAACTGGATCAGTCAGGGGTGGAAAACTGATGAAAAGTTTGGTCAAACTTTGGTTCTTCTTGGTGAACTAAATATGATTAAGGCGCTCCCCAACAGTGAGACCTTTGTTTGCTGCTCTCAAATATTGAATTGGTATCAGACAGTAAAGTCTGAACATTTTAAATACTGCTCTGGCCATGTTTATCTGAAGAAAGGCTTTGAATGAAAGTGTGTTACTTGTCTGCACTCCCTGTTTTGAGAGGGAATTTGGGAATATCAGTTTACTTTTGGCAGAGATTTTAATCTGAAGTAGAGTTTTGCGGGTTTTTTTAATCTGGAGGCAGTTTTTGCTCAAATAATGTGTTAAGACCATGAATGGCATTTGCTAAGCATTAGGAGAGACAACCAGAACACACAAAGTGGGGTGAGGTTCCCTTTCCCTCCAGGTGCTCTGTTCTCCCAGTGTTCTGTAGGAGCACAAAGATGCAAATAAGCGAGTGCTGATGAAAGAGTGCATTTTATTTTCTCACTTCATCTCCTGCCAGGAAAGCTTAATGGTATTTTAGAGCTGATATTACACCTCAGAAAAGGGGTAATGCATCTTTAAAAGCTAAACTACATCTTCTTTACTTTTATCAAATTCTCTATAAATCTTTCATGACAGTTTATTTAACAAAGTGTCATTGAAACTGTATAGATGATTGATGTGACCCATGTAAGATCAACATGAAATGTTTGTAAATGTCAGCAAAATGTGACCATCTAGAAGCAAGTAAGGATGGTGTTGCTGTGAAAGTGAAAAACAAACAGAAAATGTTTATCTTATTCTTTACTTTCTGGGATGAAATTACGAATTCATAGAAGTAGTATTATATGATTTTTCTTGGACATTGTGTCATGAAGCAGGGAGGAGGATCAAAATTTATCTTGACATTCTGTGCTTTTACTATTTGYTTCTTTTACAGTGGGTCATAGTTTCTCACCTATTTAAAAAAAATCCTAATTTCACRTCTCAGAAGAATAATATTAATTTGGATTAAAAAAATAATAGAAAATGGATCARAATCTGAACAAAGTAGGTTATTCAAGCAGCTCCTGTCATCAGAGGAGCTGGAAACAGGTTGAGATTCCCTTAATGTAATATTTCTCTGAAGAGTGCTGATCTTAGGAACACACATCTGCTGGTACCTGGGCCTTGTCACCATCTTGTGTAAGATGTTGACCTGGTAACTCCATATCAATTCCATGCTTCTGGCTTCAGTACAGTCAGTTAAAAAAACCTGGAAAGATTCTTCTGGAGTCTGTCTGATAAACTAATTTTTGGGATCACCTTTTTGGTCTCCTTTGTTTTGACTTATTGTTTGCCAAGATCAAGGAAAACAGTGACTTTTGGGGCTCTTAGAGCTTTTGGAATGCCCTGGGGTGTTGCTTGGTGGCACGTGGGGCTCACCAGCCTCTGATGGCTCATCTTCCATCCTGCAAAAAATTGCAACATAGAACATCATATGCCCTGGAATTTGTAATTCTTAGTGTTGGTGGGTGTTCAGACACAGATAATATTCAGGGTCCACAGTGTTTGCAAGAATTAAGTCYCTGGCTTGTTATTTGCAGCAGCTGCCCTGTCTGGTGTGTTCTTTGTGCAGGTATGATCAGGCACCAGATTTTAAGCGGGGGAAAAAATAAATCATCAATTAATGATAGACAYGTCTATGTGTGTGTGTTTGTGCATGTGGTTTCTGGTTTGCTTCTCATCCCAGTTCAGTGCAAACAGAGCTCGGGGCCCAGGCAGGGTCCCCCTCTTCATTCATAACCACCCAAAGCAGCTGGAACCCTTGTGACCAAAACTCCAGAGGAAGTTCATGAGAGCTGGAGATAAAACCATTTTTGGTCAGCAGCCAAAGGGAGTCTGAGCCCAGGCTCGATGGTTTTTGTAGTATTGCGAAACTTCCCTGTTTGCTAGGACCTTCCCACAGTGCCCAAAGACGAGGTACAGCAGCTCCTAAACAGACTGAGACAGGAAAAAGTACCCGAGGGTGAAAATAAATCCTTTCTGGTATCAACTGGGACAAAAGGCTTTGCAAATTACTCTAATGAGGTGATAAGATACTGTGGTGATAAAAATCTTGTAAATGAGACATGTTTGTATTGCTTTTAAATTAAACTAAGACAACATCAAAGGAGGATGATTGAAAAATTTAATATCTASAGTGGAAGACACAAAATGAAACTGAAGGAGAGAACAGCAGTGAAATYCTGTGTGCTGATGCATTTCCGGATGTGATGGCATGAGCTGAGTCTAGCGCAGAGGTTGTAGTCAGATTAGCCACTTCTTGGAGCTGATTCTGCCATTCCTGGCCCCCTTTTTTTTTAATTCTATAAGACACTTCTTAACTATAAGACACTTTACGTTTTCAGCTATTTAGATACATAAATAACTTACGATGTATGTATGTAAAATGAGTTTATTGGAGATACAATATTTACTATTTACAGTGTAGTGCAGCAAAGCCTCCATGTGTAATGCTGGGAAATCTGGGAAATGGAGAATCTGTGGCATTTCTATGGGAATACAAGACTTTGTGCTGTTATGACAATAACACTGACACCAGAACCTCAGGAACWGCCTTATTGGGGTACCAGGAAGCACTCGGGTTATTCTGGTATCTTTAATAATCACAGTGTTCTGATTTAAAAACCATTTCTTAGATACACTTAATTGATTTTAAAAGGTACTGGATTGTTTTTGGAAGAAGCAGTGAAAAGTTCTGGAGCAGAATTCAGTTCTGTGTGAAGGGGTGTGTGTGTGTTTGCATAAACTTTAATGTCAGTGGCACACTGCCTGAGTTCAGGTGAGCATGTGAGTGACAGGTAAATGGTGAGTGAACTGTGAGAAAAGCTGTGGATGTGAGTTATTTGTAAACTGCCTGCATTTCAAACTAACCTACATTTGGGAGTTTATTTTTTTAGTCATAATTAAATAATAATCCAGCATATGGTTATCATAAAAAATACAGGAAGTAGCTGGAAGTTAAAAAGCAGAGAGTTTGTGAGTTCACGCCGGTGTTATTAACTGGTCACTGGTGACAAAACAGGCATGAAGAAAGCAATAATCAAAGGAGACAGAGTTACATAACAAATAATTCATAGGTAAATGTGGATTGCATGTTTTTTAGGAAGCGTGCACGGGCAGTCAGAGCAGCCTTGGTTATAATTCCTTGGCTTCCCTCCGTTTTCTCCCAATCCCGGGCTGCCAGACGAACGCCCCTCTGCGCCACTTGGATCCCTGCATCCCACTTGCACAACGAGAGCACCAGCATTTCTTGTAGCCRTGCTAATGAATATGCAAATATCATTAAATTAATTGGCAGTTACAGTTTTCTGTGCTCTCGCAGCACAGAGAATTCTGAGCTGTTAATAGAAAAGCAAAGAAACTGTGGCCCGTAGGCGACCAATATAAAATTATACTTCATTTTCCCTTCCTGCCTTGGCACTGCAGTTCCTGGGTATGTGTTGCACATGTCATTACGTTCTTCTGTGAAACTCTAAGAATCTCTCTTAACACAAATTCGCTTTTGACACAAGTTCAAATTAAAATCCTTCAGCAAACCAACCCCTGTGTGTGTTCCCATAGCAGGAGCTTTGCTGCTCCGCAGGAAAGGAATGATGGAAGCAGAAAGGGAAAATCAAAAACATTTTCTGTTTTCAAATGCCTTCAGTGTATGGATGGTTCTGCTTTTTCCACGGCTCCTCATATTTTAATTTGTAATATTGGTTCAGAGATTTAAGGAAGATTTTTCATTCTTTTGTGACTAATTTGGGAAGAAGATAAGGTGTGCTGTGTCCTGCTGGAGCAGCATTAAATTTTGGTGTTTGACCATATTTATTTCTGCTGCTTATAGCACAGATAAATTATCGCACAGATAAATTCCTTTTTATCCTGAATGTACCTGATCCTGAAAGCCTATCCTTTCTTTAAGGAAAAAAGGGAATTTGATCTCTAAAATCCCACCTGAGCAGTGACTTCCTATTGCACTTCATTTCTCTTAATTATATAAAGCAAGTAATTTTCCAAGATAGTAGAGATTAGTTTCTTCAGTTTTCTTAGCTAAAGAAATACATRAAATGGATGTATAGTTGTGAGTGATGCTTAGTACTACTGTGACTTCTCATTACTTTCTACATTACATCCTTTGTATATTTCAAAAATGTAGAAATAGTTCTAAAAATGACTGTATAATGTTTTTCCTCAGCAGAAAGGAACACTGATGGCTTGAACTGGCAGCTGGCCAGTCCAAAATCTCAGTGGAAATCTATAGCTGGCTTAGACTTTAGTCTTTAATTGAAAAATGAAAATTAAAATGTAAAATGTAATTTGTTTGAATGTAGAGAAAATTGAAATACATACAGATGTACTTCCTTGTCACAATTACACAGGCAAAATGACACGTTTCCACAAATTGCTCTTGTAAGAGACAAACATAATTTAGTGACAAGTTTGGACATTTGAGGTTGAATACTTACTTTGAAGGGTACCCAAGGGAGTTGACCATGAGTTGCATATTTTTTTCCTGAGAGGGAAATATTGAAGGTGAAAGCCAGCAAGGCTTTTCCTGACAGGACTCCAGGATGAAGTACTTGAGGAACCAGAGGAGCCGTCTTCTGACAGGAAGTTATGGCTCCAACCATCTGTCTGTTCCAGCTATCACAGGGAAATTGTAGATGTGGTTTAACATTATTTGAATTTTTAAAACTTCAGTTTAATGCGTATACAGTAAAAATCCGAGGCGCATTAACGTATGGGAGGCTATTAATTTAGAAGAGTTTTCATTTTCTGTTTTGAAGCCAGATGTTTGCAGGTGTCACCTTCCAGTGTAATGATTGTTCAAACGACTTTCTCCCTCCTCTTTTACCACTGCACGACTTCGTGTGAGGAAAGATCAATTCCCAGGGGCCTGCGASACGCGGCCGTGTGGGATGAAGGAGAAGTTGTCAGTGCCGTTTGCTCGTAATGCAGCTTCTTGCAAGGATTTAGGACAAACAGGTGTTGTTAACAAATAGGGAGATGGAGGTGGTAGTGAAAAACCAAACTGAACTGTCTTGAGCAGTGGGACAGGGCAGCCAAAGCAGGGTTAGTGAACGAGGAGTGGGTTTCCCATAAATGCATTGTTTTTGGTTAGGAGGAGGGAAGATGTATTTTATAAAAATGGAAAAAAACCTCTTTTCTGGTGCCATAAGTGGGCAAAGTGTGGGCCAGGCCCTTGGGAGTGCTGTGGTCAGAGCTGGAGGCCGGGGCTGGTGGTCAGAGCTGGCCGTGTCTGGTGGGCACGAGGCCGAGGCTCCCGTGAGCCTGCAGAGCTCAGCCAGTTCTGCCAAAGGCTGCTGCTGCCCAGGCAAGCTGAGGGGTGCTGAGCAGGGACCTTTTGCACTGTTTTCATCTTGAACATCACCTGAGAGCCCCAGATGTGCAGTTTTTTCCTGTTGAGCTGTAGGCACAATGCACAAAGGCCAGTCACTGCKTGGGATGAATGCAGCTCTGTGAACTTCCCATGTGCGCCAGAGGGTGCCAGCTCTAGAAACTATCTCAAACTTTAATTAAAACAAGCTARTTATTTAGTAGCTGCTGCAGGACAGATGTTCTTGAGGTTTTCTTGCAATGAAGTGTTGCTAGAGCAAGATAGGGAGACTTTCAGGGCGGTCAATATTCATAATTCAATTAGTGCGTAAAGTCACATTGGTTTTGCCTCCGCTGTATTTGTCACCTCTGTACATTGATCATCTCACAGATTCATTTGAAAATACGTTTTGTCTTCTTACCTGCAGCATGTATAATTACAGTTGAATAGTTACCCACAGAAGCAATAGCTGTTGGTTAGAAAATCACCTTTCCGTTCCAAGTCCTTGAGTTTTCCCGTGTGGCGCGGCTATTCCGCGCACCATTTCCAACGGTGCAGCCGTGCCGGGAGCCGCGGAGCCGCTTGGGAACATCCCGTGTGAGGTGGAGCTGCGGGGAGGGCTGGGAGCGKGGCTGTGCCGCTCCTGTGTTGTGACAAATCGTCACGTAGCGAGCGCGGGGAGCGCCCAGCCCGCAGCCGAACGCCGTCATTAGCCGGCGTGTTTATAAAACAGCGGCGGGGAAAACGTGTCACTCACTGCGGGGAGCGGTGACACAGCTCCCGGCGTGAGCGGGCTGGGAGGAGCCGAGCGCATCCCGGAGCCGTGGAGGCACTCGGGTGCTGCTGGGATTCCACACCTCGGCTGTGTCTCAAGCGGGGGATTTCGTGGGTTTGTGGTTGTTTGTGTATTGACATCTCGTATTTCATGGGTTGTTAATACTGTAGAAATCTGTAGTTTTTCTTTTTTTCCTGAGATACAATCTTCAAGTGATGACTGATGTCGAAACAATTCCTTTTCCTTCCCTTCCCACCCAACAGTTTCTCTTAACTTCAAGTTAATATAGAGTTAACAGAAGACAGAAAGTTAAATCAATGCTGCTGGAAAGTGGGAACTTGAAAATGTCTTCCCCGATCAGTCATGTCAGGGTTGCTTTCTTGTGATTTTTAAGAATCCCAATGATTCTTCAGTTGTCAGAAGATTTCCTGGAGAGGCAGGAGCATCTAAGTCTATGACAAAGGACATAACCCATGTCTGACTCTCYTTTGAAACAGACAAATCTCTCAGTCCAGAGGGTGTTTGGAATTTTGAAGAGGGATATCTTTGCAGTGTAAAAGTGAATTTAATGCTTGTGAAAATGCTGGAAGCGCAGTGAAGTGTTCTGTTATCAAAGAGAAGTCAATAAATAGAGTGTTGTGCTCCATGGTTGCCTCAGTAGGTCTTAACTCCTCAGCAGAGGAGTTTGAGAGCTGTGGTGGAACTACATCACCTCTCATCAGTCAGAAAGTCACTGAGATGTTGGTGCTGACATCAGCTATGGTACTTACTCTTTATTCCAATAACTCCATTAATTAATACCGTGAGGTTATGCAAACTTAACAAAAAATCGTAAGATGTCCACAAATTGTTGTGCATTTATATCTATGCAGTGGATTTAATAGCAGCTCCTTGCTAAGTGGAAACTAACTTAGAGTAATTTTTTAAAACATTTGGTGGAAGAACAGAAATAATAGTCTAGTTTTAATCATATAGTGTAAAACATACAACAAATGGAGCAAAATCTCAGTGAGTGTAAGAGATGAGCATTAGCTTAGTAAAAAGGCTGTAACAAGTGGTTATTGCTTTAGCCTTTCACCTTTGGAGATTTGAATTTAAGACCTGGTTGAGGCTGCAGTTACTGAAGTCGAGTGGTTTCACACATTGTGCTTGGTGCAGTTATTAGAGCTGGCCCTAAAAGATCTTGGACTGGGCTAGCAGATGTGTTGCAGGTCAGTGCTGAGTTGCCAGAGCTGTGGGAGAAAAACACCACTTTTCGTTGGTATTTTTGTCCCTTGGAACATTTGTAATCAGTGTGTTAATGCAGAATTCAAAAAAGAGCAGCCGAAGAAGGACATGAAAGTTTACTGTTGCTTTTCCTTCTGTGATGTGCAGGAAATCACCACCACTGACTGACAGGGACGTTGGTTCCAGAGACTCTGTGGTCTAAAATTGCAGAGTGAGAGGAACAGAGTGAGCAAAGCAAATGCAGAATGAAAGTTTCGCTGAGACTTTCCCCATCACTGCAACAAGCCATTGAAAAATTAATCTAATTACAGATGCATGTGTTTGTTTCACAGATTAATTTTCAAGTCGTAAGCTACCTTGTGTTCCCRGTGTTAGATGCTTAAAGATCATTGCTGAAGCCCCCAAAAAAGAGTACAAACATGATGTAGAAGCAGCATATGGAGTCAGTTTTGGGTTTTGATACTTTTTCCACGTGGTTTTTGAGCCTGTCATTTGTATTGGTCGTTTCTCAAGTTCTTTGTTAAATCTGTGGCTGTCCTGTCATCAAACCACTGCAGATGTGTGAACAAGGAAGATGATACTGGGCTGTGGATGGACAGMCATCCATGAGAAAGCTGTAGGGATGAGGGACTGTGGTTCAGATAGGCCAGGGAGTGTCAGATGTGTTTGGGCACTTGGGTGYGCTGGCTCTGCTCTGCTGCTGGACCAGCTCTCACAAATACCCGGGTATAAAGCAATTGTGGATATATTCTTATTTAACTGGAGAAGGTAATGATGCTTTTAAAAGGAAGTGTCCCACACATATATATRAGCTGTGCTTATCTAACAATATGTTTAAAAATGCTAGAAAATTACTGTGAAAATTTCCTAGTTCTGAGTAGATTCAAACGTATAAACTTGAATAAATATTTTTGAATACTTGAAGGATATTTTTTGTTCTAACTTAGTGTGGCCCTTCATGATACAAAGGGAGTGTTTTGAGCAGTGAAGGAGGCAGAAATGCTTCCAGGCAGTATTTATTACTTATTAGTAATCAGCCATCAGAAGCCATCCCTGGAGGGGTTTAAAAGCCGTGAGGATGTGGCTCTTGGGGACCTGCCTTAGTGCTGGGSGAGAGGTTGGACTCGGTGGATCTGAGTGGATGTAAAACGATTCTGCGGTTCTGTGATTTTGTTTGGGAAAATCCAGGTGAGGGGCCTGACTTCCAGGACCAGCTGACTTCCAGGTGTTCGGTGACGCTTCACGACGCGAGGAGCGTCGGCTCTGGCTTGGTTGCTCCAAGCCTGCCCAAGTGTTGGTCCCGAGCTGGTGGATTGGGCCGGGCGGGATCCGTGAGGCCGAGGGGAGCTGTGGGAGCGCGCCCGGGGCGCCGTGTGSCGGCGGAGGAGGATCAGCCATCTGGAGGGGGCTCTCTCCCAGGGCCGGCGGGCGCCGCCGGAGCGTCTCCGAGCGCTCCCCGGGAACGGCACTGCCTTCAAACACCAGTAATTGATGAATTGTATGGAATATGCAAATGGCAATGCATAAATCTCCTGAATGACAGCTTAATTTATGTGAGCCCTTAAGAATGTGGGATTAGATTTTAATTAAATATCTTCAAAGGCACCCTGACTTACCCAGTTTTTTGACTGCTGTCTTTATGAGAGTTTAGGAGGGGACAAAATCCAGGTTTTAAATGTATTATTTACTGTATTTTCTAATAAATTGTCATTGGGCAGAAGATATATATATCTTGATGCATGTATTTCAGGAACTGTTAGATAATTCCTATGATGATAATAATAAAGTCAAAGTACCGTGACACTTGTTTGAGTTCAAATAATTAGTGCCACTGATTCACTTGTTCCTTTATGTTTAAAATGAGTAAGCATCCAAGTTAAAGCTACTATAAATGTTTAATGTTTCACATTAAAGAAGTACCTTAAACTTCTAAAGACCAGTGTTTGCATTTTAATGGTGACTGTTGCTGTAGTTGTTACCCCGAATGTGATGAGTTGATTGTTTCTGCTAAGGCAGTGAGAGCTAAATCCAGCTTGGCTGCCTCAGCAGGTCTGTGGCAGCTGCAGGAGATTATCTACACACATAGAGCACTGTGAGGTACCAGAGTGTGGATAGTGGGTGTGTCATTCCCTGGCTCCTGGTTATCCCAGGTTATCCTGCCCTGGGCCAGCAGATGACAGGAGCAGTGGCTGAGGTTGGAACAAGCTGGGTCAGTAGAACCACGGAGAGTTTTAGTCAAGTGCATATTTCGGTGTTTTGCTGGACAGAGCTTATCAGTCTGGAAGAAGCAAAACCAGTGTGGTGGGAGGAGGATGTAAGAAGACAATGAGAGATTTCTGCTTGGAATTTTAAGTGTATGTAAAGTCATAGGCYGTGAGATAGATTTGGTGGATGTGAGGCCAAGAGCGGAGAGTTTGGGGGGTATTCTAGAGGCAAATCATAGTGAAATACTGACCAGTTGGGGTAGATGTTGATTAGAAATCTTAATGTGGAAGGAAATGGATTTTGAGCCTTGTGTTCCACAGACTTTTTGGTTGGAAATMATTTCATTTTTACCTATCTTAATTTAAGCTTTTGCTCCTGATGTAATGCAGTTGCAAAACGGGTCACTCTCGTCAATACAGTGCACGAGATAGGCTGCATTTTTCAGTTTTTTGGTGCAAGTCCTTAACCACAGCCCCGGGCGAGCTGTTCCCGTCGGGTTCCTGTGTCCGTGYGCGGCGGGTGCGAGGGTGGCTGCTTATCGGGACTGGAGCTCCYCGGCTCCAAGGCTTGGCTGGGGCATAAACCATGGTAACAGACGAAAGAACAACTTACAGTTGCTGCAATGGAAGTACTTTTTAATGACAAAAAGTAAATGAAATCTCTAGGTACGGTGCTTTTTTATTGTTGAGACTGAGGACTGAGAATTTCTTGAAATAGGATTGTAGGCTGGATACAGCAGTGGGAGAGTTCTGAGGTTCGACAAGGAAACACTTCTGGGTCAAAGAGAAACAAAAAATAATTGACAGGAAAACTCATCACCTGAGCCAGGGGACCAGAAGTGCATTGGGAAGGAGTTGTCAAGAGTTTGAGGAATACTCCCATCAAGTGCGGCGACATCTTAAGTCTAAACTGGTTTTTTGTAGGCAGAACTTTTCTRTAGGTGACCACTTTTTTGCACCCTCGTGGGCCTTTTATAATTCACAAYATCTCCCTTACATGGGGGGGATGTGTGGGAATATGTGAAGGCAGAGTCTTCTCTGTACATCATTAAATCTTCATTTGGACACTGATGGATAATGTTTGCTAAATATCTTATTACTGCCTTATTTAATTATGTTGACCTGTTCTTATTAAATGAATGTTTCCCRTAATTGTGGCTGCATTTAAAACTGCAGCCTTTAAAACTTTAAAATTCCAATAAAAATTGGTGTCTAGATAAAAGCATGGCAATGAATGCCATTTACTTCTGAGCAGTTTTTATTTTATGTTGCTCGTGTTCAAGAACTGTTTTAAATCATGAGATTGAAAAGATCAAGTTAAAAATAACTCTAAAACATATAAAGGGCTGGTGATGGAAAATATAAATATATAAATGCAGAATTGTGAAGTATGAAGGTTTTGTTTTTTAATCATTCTCAGATGCTCTTTTTAATTTCTCTGATAATAATACACTGTGTTGATGGAGCTGCTCATAAAACAAAGGCAGGCACAAGATCTCAGTTCTTCCAGAGACTTTCAGAAACTGAGGTCTGATGCMCTGAACTGGTTCAGTCTCAGCAGCAGTTTGGGAGGCAGTTTGCATGGATTGTAATTAGGCCTATTTGAATAATTTATGATGGTCCAAAGTTTAATTCCATTAAGAGGTGGACACAAGGATAATCCTGGAAGAGTTTTGTGGGTTGGGTTGCACATGTTGTAGGGTCAGGCTTGTTCGGGTAAATGATAACTCTTCTATCCAACTGCACCTGAAAAGGGATTACAGGGATAGCAGGAATTGGTCCATAACAGGAGGGATATGCTCACCGAAGTGTGTGATTGCACCCAATCTAGTTTGAACTGACTTGGAAATACGTGGTTATTAAGAAATTTAAATTTGAGTAGTTTCAAACCGTTTTTACTCTATGCAGAATCACTGCTATCACTACTAGAAAGTTGAAAATGAGCACACTCCAGCAATGCAATATTAAAAGAGAAATCCCTTTCACCTCTTTAGGAAAGCATGTTTTAAGGAAAAAAAAACTTCTAAAGCTTCATAATTCTATTTTTGTTTTTCCCAGCAAACGTCTACATTCAATAACAATAAAAATCAATGAGTGAATAAACGCGGTGAGAACATGCTTACCAGGCAGCAAACTTTCGAGATTTCATGGAAAAAAAAAAAATTTGGCTTACAAGGAATTACTGAAAAAATGTTCTTGTACGTTTCCCTTTGAGATTACAGCACTGCAGCCTGAGCAGAATTTCAACCCAGACAGATTCYGTGTGGTTTGAAAAGAAACGTCTCCTGTTGTATTTGAAAAAGAATCAAGTTATGTACTTTACACTTCTTCTAATGTCGATTAGTCATGGTAGAATAATGCTTTGGAATAACTGTGCTCTTTTAAGTATCACTGGAAAATAACCTTTTCAGTTAGCTGAGGAATTCATTCTGTCATTAATATTTGCTCAAGGAAAAGCTGTGCAGTGGAAGCTGGGAAGCAGCACTGAGCAGTCCTGGAGGAGGGAACTGGAGGTGTTTGAGCATCACTGTTCTCAGGAGGGAACCAAGAGTGTTACACCAAATAATGTCTGCCCAGAGCTCTGCYCTGTGCCTGAAACCTGAAATACCTCTCTGGATAGTCTGAAATAATCAGAAATAATGAAGTGTGGAGTGGGGAAATCTCTGCAAAGGCTGGGTTTAAGAGCTCAGTAATCAGGCCAGTGAAACCTTAACTGGTTATTGCACTGTCCCAGCTCTGCCCCACAGGTAATCCACAGGGATTCGAGCATTCTGTGCTTTTTTACCATTTCACATTTAAATTTGTTCTCTACGATGCCATCGCAGTGAAAAAGTTGTGCTGTTTTTGCTGCGTATGCCAAGATCTGCTTAGATTGGTTTATGTTGAACATTCTTTTCACATCTGCCATTTACCATACAGAGTACAGTGATTGTAAATCTTAATATTTCATTTGAAATCAGCCCATTCTTACAACTTAATCATTTTGACTGCAGTGCTTTCAATTCCCTGTGGCTTGGGAATATCTGTCATGTAATTAGGTGGCTCAGGAATCCAGGTGCAGTTCCAGGTACAGCCATGCAGGAGYAGATGAGTTTGGGCAATTCCTTCCTTTCCTGCGATGCTGGTTCCAGGCTGCAGCCCAGCAAAAAGTTGGGATATTTTCCTTGTTTTATCACATCTGCCTAATTTGCAGTCTTTTATAACACCTAAATGTCTCTCAGCATATTAACATTGCAGATGTTGCCTCTCTTGTGGAGAGCTAAATTTTCGTTATTTTTCACACTTCATTAATTTTGCTTTTTGAAAAAATCGAATTAATTTGTAAGCTGCKTTTATTCACTCAGATCTCACTGAAGGCTTTTGTAATCTTTCCCCTCTCCTGTCGATGCAGTCTCTTCTCTGAGCTGTTTTAAACTTCCCTGCTTTCTTCTCAGAATGTTTATGAAGATATTAGAGTTAGAGCTAAATCACTTTATTGCTGAATTTTCAAGGTAGCTCCTCTCCGTACCATAATTTGCTCTGTTTCAGTCCGAGAGTGCTCACAGTCATACTCATCTTTTATTAGAAYGAGKCACTCTGTTAGTTGATTTTTCTTATTAAATTAGGGTCTAAATGTACTGCATCTTCTTTTTTCCCTCATATATCAATTAAATCTGCAACTCCCTTTCTAGAAGGATTTTATTCTGCCTAATGGCAACACCACCCTGTGCTGTCATCAGCCTGAGATCATTCTTTCTGTGGCTGTTTAACTATTTATCAGAAGCAGAAGTTATTTCTCCAGGTCAGTAATTACTGGATCTACCTAGACTGGACATGAACACAGAACAGATTTTCATGCTTCCTTATCTGTGCTCCTTTAAAGCATTTTTTCATTAAAAGCTATTTTTAAAATTAAGGGAAAACAAGTCATTGACCTGGAAACTAATTACATTCCTTGAACTCAAGTTTTGCTTTTTTTGTTTGCTTCTAATAAAAAGGAAAATTATTAGTTAAAAATACTACTTGGAAACAATTTCTTCAGCAGCTGTAAATGTTGCACCGAGGTGATGGCTGTTTCCATGTATTGTTGGTACAGAACTGAAGCTGATCCCCTCAGTGCAGTGCAAGGTGGAGTTTTCTGCTTGTAGTTAAGTGTCTCTAATTTGGGCTTTAAAGACAATCCAAACACATCTTGATGCTGAACAATCAATTCTRTTTAAGGAAATGCTAAGGACCCCCCCAGAATTGTGGTGGTGGTGCTGGTGGGGCACACGTTGTAGTTGTGTTCCAGACTCTGCCCTACAGAAATGCCTTGTATTCCAAATACTTTTATATATGATGTGGCRTATGGGATATAGTTAAAGGCTTTGTTGCCTTCTTTTTGTTCATATTTACCTGTTTTTATCCATCTCTTGAAATAGTGCAAGTATGACTTTGTGTTTCCTGTCGCTGATAATGCTAAATTACTTGCTTTTCCTACTAACACTGAGGAAAGATGCTTCTCTTCTGAATGTTTCAAAACACCCCAACTCTCTCTAAAGCTCTTAAATTTCAAGGAAAGAAATGTATATCTAAAAGGAYAGAAATTGTTAATGGTGGGACACATTAAATTGTGTGAACAAGAGCAGTCCAGATGTCCATCACTGTAGAATTAAGTTAAGCAGTTGAATTTATTGTCAAATCAGTCAGTTTACTGTGGCATGTATTTGATAATTCTCCTAAGTTAATTAGTTCCAAGCAGATATTTTATAGCACTATGGCCTGGCTGTAAAATAACGCAGCTGGGCTGTTTTCAAATGGAAGAGTCTTCTTATGTAATTTTTCTACAGCTTTAAAAAATATCTGAGTGTTATCTGGACTAAGGCTAAGCTGGAATTTCTGTCAGCCTTTTAGTCCAAGGTGATTACTCCAACTGGAGAATGTCAACAATTGCCCAGTACTCGTGTTTAATTAGCAAAAGGGAAGCACCTGTATTTTTAGAGGAAGAGACTCCAGGATTAGACTGTACAAACTCCAATTGTAACAAAAGACAAAAATGAGCATATTATTCATCCTTGGGGAAAATCAGTCACTGGATGGGCTCCGTTCACGGAAAAAAAYGCAACAAATAATTCTTTTTGCCTCTGGTCTCTGTGCTTTTGTACTGATGCATATCAGTAATGATGTTTACAACTGCTTGGTCTGTCCAGCAGCAAAACAGAAGAATTAAGAGCACTTGTGGTGATTAGACAGACCTGTAATGCTCTCTCTTTAATATCTCGAATTCTGCACTTGACATATCGTTGCCGACTGAAAAATGCGACTTTTTATTTATTTTCTTTGAGTCTCTTTCTTTAAACCACCATCTGGCTGAGGCATTAAAACAGGCAATATCGCTCTAAGAGTTTTCTTAAGACCTTTCTTTGGCTGTTAATTGCACATTTATAATTATGTTCTTACAAAAAGATAAAAGAGTTTGGGGAGATTATTCTTGGCAGCAGACCTAAGGTGAAAACCTGCTGGTTTAATGTGTAAATTATAATGTGTGCAGTTGTGAAGAGTGGTTTCGTGGAACGCTCGAGTAAGTGCAGGAATCCGAGAGAGCTGTCAGAGAGTTTGCACTCGTAAGGGGCTGATGTTCATTGCAAAACAACTCATAATATGCTGTGCCTGAAGGCTAAATGAGTAGTTTAACTCAAACACAATCACTAACTTTCTGGAAGACAGATAAAGGAAACAATTGTTYCTCCAGCAGAGTTAGAGAAATGAAAAAAACAGCCTCACTTTGATGCCTGTTTAAAATCATTAATTTTCCTGTAAGTTAATGTAAATCAAGGATTAAACAGAAACTGTTACCATCTGACCCTTATAAACTAAACTTCTGTGTGGCTCATCTATTTGAAGTCAAATCTATCCATACATCTAAACAGGAAACTGAATGAAAACATTTTTTCTTTTCATTTCCTATATCCTGCAAACTTTTTCAAAGCCTATTTCCTTTTAAAACTTAGTCTGCATACTTAAAAAGCTCTTTTTTTTCCTCCTGTGGTCATAAACTTAACCAGCAGTTACTAAACAGAGGATTAGGAGAGTGTGATCTCTGGGCACTGAAGTTCATCCGTCTGAAAATGTTTCTGAAGTACCATCTTTGCAGACTGGCTTTGGACTGTGTGGGGGATCCATGCTCTGGGATAGTGTACAAATACTGTAATTACGATCAGTTGGATTTCATAACTAAGTGGTAAATGCTGGGAATTCAGGGTTGCAACTTCTCCCTACAGCTCAGGGTGATTTCCACCTTGTTAGATCTGYATTTCACTGTCTATGATGGCATTGATCTCTAGAAAATACTTTGCACTCTACAGAGGAAATTACTATGTATTAAATGATTATTATTATTATTGGTGTTCTTTATTTACTGCAAGGATAGATGACACAGGTCTGGTGCTCACTGCTTAGGTCTGAAGATTGTTGACAGTTTAAAAAGGTGGTGAATATCAAACAGGGATTGCTGTCATCCCTCGTGTTTCAGGGATCCAGAGCACGTGGTGGTAGGAAACACTTCCTTCAGTGAATGGGTTTGGATTTTTGTGTCCCTGTGCTCAACAAATGAACTCATCTTAATGAACTGACTTCATTAAGTGAAGCTCAGTGTAGCTTCATTATCAGATGTTCCCCAGTCAAAATAGCATCGTTTTCTGCCTGCTCGGTGCAGCCTCTCCCAGCACAGTGAGTTGGAAGTCAGGTCCTTCACTCCTGCACTGTGACTGCAAAGGGCAGGCACTGACAGTGAAGGATTCACAGCCCTGACCCTTCCTCGTGGTCATGGCCCTGTTCTGCCTTCCTGGCCCTTGGAGCAGGATTGGGTCCCTGTGTGAGTTGCTTTTTCCTGGATAACAGATACACAGCAGCTTCTGGTGTTGCACTGTCCTGTATTGAGTTTCCAGAGTCGGTGCTGGTTTCTGTAACCCTGAGTTATCTGGAGAGCTGATACCTGAGTGCTGGATGCAAAAGATGCAAGGTGTGCAGCRTTCCCAGGTGTGCAGCGTTCCAAGGTGTGCAGCRTTCCAAGGTGTGCAGCATTCCAAGRTGTGCAGCRTTCCCAGGTGTGCAGCGTTCCCAGGTGTGGGGCAGGGTGCAGGTCACTGCTTTACATGGCCCTTCGGGTGCTTGTCATTTTTCCTCTTCTGTCCTTGCGTGGTTGTGGCCTGAAAAGAAAGTTCTAAGTGGTTTTGATTTGTTAGACACTTACAAAATAAATTTGAGATGATGCCTGTGCCATCCCAATGTAAAGATGCACCTGGATCTTCAGCAATCCTGGTACTTGTTCTTCTGCCAATTTGGCCGTGAAATATGAGCTCCCACATCTCTTACCTACTTGATTTAAATGCATTGAGGAATCCTGAAGCTGCTGTTTGGATGCATTTTTCTTCAGGAAAACATCCCTCCCTAAACAGAATAATACATTCAATATGGGAGGTGTTTTATGATTTTTACTTCAGTAACTGGATCAAGAACATGAAGCCCACTGCTTTTGGAAAGAATTCTCATGTGTGAGCAGTAATTGGGAATGTGTTTTTAGCAAGAAATCTTAGAAGAATTCTGCCTTAATATGGTCATAATAATAAGATAATGTAGCACATAGTGTCTGTGTGCTTCCCTACTTTCCTTCCCTATAGTTCACTGGAGTTAGTTATAAGCACCTTGGAGGATTGAGGGACCAGAGAAGCTCAGAACTCTGGAATTGGCACTTGTCAGACAAGCAGCACCAAAACAAGATGTTGCACATGTCAGAAGTGTCACCTTCTGCAAAAACTCTCTTTCCCTTGGTTTTGCAGTTGATTAAATAGTAGTTATATTCCTTGTATAAAATCTGTGTATCTCAGATGRGAGAGGACAGCAAACTTACTTATGTTAGAGCATGAGGCCTCTTGCATTGACAGAAAAAAGGATTCTTTTAAYAAGTTTGAGGGTAGCAAGATAGATCTTAAATTAATTTGGCTCTAGACCAGATAATCCTCTTTTGTGGATGTTAAAACACTGGCCACAGCAGTGATTACAACATAAGAGTACAAAAGAAGCTTTATTTATACTATACTTTTTCTTTCATGTTTCCAATCATAAAAATAAATACGTCTTATTAGAAAAGAAAAACTTCACTTATTTACTTGTTTGCATGCTGGGAGGCATTAAGTATTTCCTTKTCTTTCCGGGGGAAATGTGTCACTTGCATTTAACTCAGATAAAAACAAATGAAGATAAAACTAATTTAATTTTAGAATGTAATTTTTTTATTCGTTGAACAACTGTTGTTTTAAAATGGACAGCCTGCTGCGAAAGAAACAAAGCCACTTCAACAAAGCAGGAAATCAATAACCACAAGAAAGCCTAAAGAAAATGAATGCATACAGGGTGAGCAAGTGACATAGAAATTATTTTCTGGTGTAAGAATGGTAATAACAGAATGCATATGGAGGGCATGAAAAACATGATAGAAATATACATAGAAAAGACATGTTCTCTATTTCTAGTCATAAATAATGACCTCTGTGTTACAGTATTTAAACTTTGAAGGGTCTAGATGGTGGTTTTCTTCCTGATTTCCCCACCCCCCAGTCCTAGGTAAATATTTATGCTTGCAAAATTTAGTAGGCTGGCAGCCATGGAAACGTATGTCTTTCATTTATCTCCAGGAAWTCTGGTTACAAACACTCTTTTACTTGAATTCTTTCAGTCTTTTTCAGCTGCTTTTAAAACAACCTCTTCGGTRAGGGGCAGGGAGCTGTGTGTGTGACGATGGCTGTGATCCTGTGACAGTGCAGGGCAGGGCTGTGTTTATCCAGAGGTGCGTGGGGAGAGTGAGTTACACACACCATGGAATTTTTGGGAGAGTCAGCCCTTGGSTCTGAAGGGAAGTCTTGTAAAGACATCAGCAGCAGGTATGACTTGTCTGCTCGCTGGTTGTATCTGCTCCAGGACATGCTTGAGTTCAGGAAATCCCCAGATTTGTGAACAACTCATGCCACTTCTCAGTACTCTGAGCTGCTTTTTCTGTAGTTGGCTTCTGCCAGTTCTTGCTAATTGTAGATGAGAGGTTTGTAAAATGACGTCGTGTTTCTCAGGCAGCGGCCAGCCAGCTGTGACTGTGGTGAGAAGGGTTCCTTGGTGTGGCTGTCGATGGAAAGGCAGACAAGCTTTTGGTCAGAAAAGTACTTCAAGTCATGTATAAAAAACSAAGTAGTAGTTGAAGCTTTCTGTGAGGTGAGAATAATTATTCCCTATATCTGTTACCCACCCTAGGGGGAAAGGGTGAACCTTACTGGTGGARCAGAGGGAATATCACCAAGAAGGGAAAGAGTGATGCTGTAATCTCTTGGGGAAGAGAATGAAACCCAGTGCAGTGGGGAGAGGAATGGGATACCATGAACTGGTATCTTTATGATTCCATGGTTTTGGCACCCAGCTGAGTTACAGGTTCTGGTTGAAACACACTCGTCCTCTCACAGTYAGCCCTGAGGTTGGCCACATCCAGAATGAGAGTGCAGTGGGGTTTGCTTTCACAGTAATTTCAATTATCTGCTATTATGGAGTTTTAATCGGGTGGAGTTTTTGTGTGTCCATGTGTGTGCATACGTGTGCACAAATTAGGGARAGTTTCTACATTCCTGCAGGCTAAACCTTGCTTAACATAACTGATAATACTTCTGTGGTTTTATGTATTCATAGTAGCATCTTTTCAAAACAGGAAGATTTTAAAGACAAAATTTAATGTTAATTTTGCAAAAATTTTCCTTCTGCCCATTTATTTTATTACCATTCTAAAGGTTTGTGTTTCGTTTTTTGAAAAATCCTTGTCCTACTGTACATTCACAGTGGAACTAATAACCTTGTCTGTCTCTGGAGCTAACAGATGAAATACCAACAGTCACAAAATCTGGAGAGGTAAAGGTGAAGCAGTGGAGCTGCTCCCTTAAATTAGTGCCTGTTTCATTTCACACTGGTCCAGGACCACCAGCARACTGAAGGGTATTTTCCATGTAGTGAAGTGCAGCCCTCAGACGTTTACTCCTGGTTACAATCACCTAATCGTAGAGGCTCCTTTGGATTGCTGGGAACAATTCCTCCTTTCAACATGGACATAGGTGCAAGGGCTGGTACAGAGGGCTGTTTCTGTGTTCTTTCATTTATTATTCTTAGAAGGATGAATTTCTGTTTCCTACCTTTGAAGCGTCTTTGCCAAGGTTGTGGAAACACTGAAACCTGTAGTGCAGAGATTAAAAACAGTTAAGGCAAGAGTGGTTTGCCATTGCATCAGCCTGCAAATGGCTGTGGCAGCACTGTACCACCCCAGCACCGTGCAGCCCTGTCAGGGCATCAATATCAGCTCCCCTGGTGACGTGATACTCGGGGCTGTAAATATGTCGAGTCTTGCTCTTGGGTTTCTGTCCATAGATAAAAGGCTTAAMCAGCCACATTTTTTTCAAGTTTCATGGAGTTGAGTCTTACTGAGATACAGCTTAGTGGAAATCAGTATTTCAAAAACCTTTTGTTGTAATATGTTCMTCTAAATTGGCATTGAATTCAGATACAGGTCAAAAATAAAACTTGTAAGGGTCTGGTACAATTGAGACACATGACATCTCATGAATATTTGTAATAGGTGGTGATTCCCTGCTTGGAAAGTTTCCATGCAAGTATTTGTAGATCTGTGTATGTGTAAAAATAAAATAATTCTTAAAAAAAATTGGGCTAAATTAGCTCAGATATAAGGAGATTTATAGCTCCTCAGTGTTAGGGCATATCTTTACACTGGGTGGGACTGTGCACTGCAGTTCTGTCTATGCCTTGGCCAACATCAGCTGTTGGGATGGAGCTGTGGTGTTCCCATGCTGATCCCAGTGCCTGCTCATCTGCTCACATCAGTGCTGAGCTTTCCCACAGAGGTGGAATAATCCTAAGAATGTTTTCAGTGCTTTGATTCTACGTGCTGAATAGTCAGATACTTTAGGAAATTAAAAAAAACACAGCCAGAATGCAACATAATAATGTTGGCTATAATCTGCAGTGGTCCCCAGGATTGACTGGATCCAGAATCCAAGCAGAACCATCCAGGCAGCTGAGCTGAGGCTTGCAGGGCTCGTTAGAAACTTGGCAGTATCTCTGGCACTTTCACGTTTGGTTTAGCTGGACCTCGTGGGTGAGCATTGTTTTGACAACAAATGTGTAATTTGAATTTGTGGTCTGGGTGTGGCGTTAGTGGAGAGATTCCAGCCTGGACAGGCCCCCTCCTGCCGGGTTTGGTCTGGGCAGAGTGGGAACAATGGGGATGAAGACACAGCAGCAGGAACTTTGTCCCACTGGGTGAGATCCCAGGTTGCTAGATGAGCTATATTTTATCTGTGCCACTCCASCTTCACTGCTCCAGTTACTGACTGAATGTAGTTGTATTAAATGGCAGTGTGTATCCCTGCATCTGCTGCAGTCACACTTCCAATTTCGTTACTGACATGCCCCTAAATTGAGCTGGGCCAGTGTGTTACCTGGATTGGCCTTCCAGCTTGTCTGCAGCCGTGAATCACCCCAACTCTGCAATTTGCTGATTTATCCTCCTTTTTCCTGTGGCAAGTGCTATTTGACAGGAAAAAAGTAAAACCAGGAATGCTGAGCTCCGGTTATATCTGTGGGCACAGTCGTGAGTAATTAAAGAGTTATTTAAAGTTTTAACTCTCAATGAACCAAAAATCCTTTTTTGGTGTTTAACTTACTTTATAATGCCTGACTTTACAAATCAGCAGTTAAACTTGGTTGAGTAAGAACCAATCACTTGTTCTCTACTGCAACTAGACAATAATGACAATTGAATACAAGGAATTCAGGTAATTTTTCTGACTATAGACCCCAGCTCAAGTTTTAAATAAGTAACTTAATCAATGAATAACCAAAAGGTCCTGGAGACCATGGTGGGGATAAACCCGTAAGATAAATCTGTAAAACATCTGTCTGTGGATGGGATAGTTGCACAAATTTTACTGTAATACACCTAAGAAATTTAGAGAAAGCTCATTTAAATTCTGTATTTTTTTTTTGCACAGTTAAAAGTAGTCCTGAATTCATTATCTTTTTAAAAATTAAATAGTACATAATAGACTGCATGGACATGTATTGAGACAATGGTGTTCTGCAAAAAAAAAAAAAAATTGATTTTAGTATATATTTGATAATTTTATACTTCTCTATACTTCCTCAGTATTTTTCCAGATAGTTTTACTGAAGATATTCTCATGAATCAGACCCACATTTATTTTTTAAAATAGAATAAAAGTATTTTATGCAATTCTCTTGTAGCATCTGAAAACCTCTTTAGGTAGCAGGCAGAAAAATACCCACCCTGTCTCATACAGTAGTGAGAGTTTGAGACACAGAAAACTCCTACTGATAACTCTCAATCACAATTAGTGCATAAGGAACTTCTACTTTTGCTCTTCCTATAATTCTTAGTGCTTGCTCCTATGTATTATTGTTTGGAAGCTTCTAAATTTTCGTACCAACTAATTAGAGAATCTCAGCTTTCAATTGTGAAACTTTGAGGAAAATAACCAACACCAATCTCTTCAGTTTCCCATGGCCCTTTCTGCAGAAGAAAAGTTGGGAAGTGTGATTTTTAGACACCCTAAATATTCCAAAATTAAAAGCCAAATAAAAAYGTGCAAAATTGAACTTCAAAAACATGCAAATTTTATTTATTCTTATGATAATTAAGAGTAATAAAGCAAATGCATTTCGTGTCCTCTGCCCAGGCAGCTTTCCAGTGCTCCCAGGATGTACAAGACAGAGCTGGAATCTAGAACAGAAATACACTGGTGTAATTCTCAGGTGTCTGTGCCTGGAAAACCATCCATGGGCTGTGAGCTGGGATACCTGGAGAGAGCTGTGTAGTGGGGGAACTCTGGGGGAACTCTGACCCGACCAGCCAAACTCTTGTTAAGGGAACTGTGTGTGGTGTTAGTCAGATCTGTGCTGGACCCTCACCAACTGAGATTTTAGGATGAACCCAGTGATAATGTGCTGCTTAATGGTAAAGTTATTGAGAGTCCCAACTCTGAACAATTCAGCGCTATTAGGGGTGGTTTTTCCTAACAGTAACACCAATTCATAACGACAGAAAAAGTTCAACTTTGTGATGCTTTAGAACAAACCTCCACTGACGTTTCACGTTGAGGACCTTCCTCACTGAAAATCCCTGGAGAACTGAGCGGGGAGATTCCATCGTGGAGCGTCAGAGCTTTTCCCCATGATGTCCTGTGCCTGCTGGAAGGTGGAGCCGTGCCCGGGCTCTCCTGGCGCTGGCCTGGGCACTGCCCCGAGCGTTGCCATAGGGACCAGGTTCTCCTGGTCGGCTCCAAGAGCTTCATGTATGATTAATGTTAATTGCCCATTTTGCATGGATGACTCTTTTCCTGCTGCTGAATTGGCTCCTGTTGCCTTTGATGTGGCTGCTGATCCAATGTCCTGCCATGGGCAGACAAGTGATCAGTTTGCCAGCGCCGAGAGGAGACAGAATCAGGTTGCTGCGAGGTCAGGGTTTGCTTCTCTTCTTAAACACTGAAAGGTCAAGTAGAGTTTAACTACCATTGGCATCTTTGAAATGTTGTAATAAATGCCAAAGCGAGGAGATTATTTTAAGTCCGTGCCGTAAGTAAAAATCCGAAGGTAACGGGGAAGAATTTGAACTCGTCAAGATGTTACATTTATTGGTAAAGACTTCAAAAAGTACCTTTCACAATCACTAGGGGGTATTTCATGATCTTTGAAGAGAGGGAAAATTTTAATTTGTGGTTCCAGTTTCAGGGAAGTAACTTAAGACTAGGGGGAGGACGTGTCATAGTTGAGTTTATATTTTGCTTTTTTAAGTGTTATTTTTGTTGTGGATTATTTTTACTTCTGAGCACTTGCACCACTTGCTGCCACTATGATCAGGGCAATTTACACAGCATGTCATAAAGTACTTCTCTATTTCTCCTTTAAGCCTAATAAAATATGTTGCTATTGAAGAAATTGTGATACATATGAGAGCTTCCTAAATCACAGGTCTAGCATATTTTTGTACCAAATAGCTCAAGCCTCATGAAATCAATAATTAATTTATTAACTGGATCTCTTTTGAAAAAAAAACCAAAATCAGCAGTCCTGGCGAGGCTGCCTACCACCAATTCATAAATAGCTGATGACAAAAATGAAAAGTGTAGAAGTAAAATTCAAATCTTAACGATCAAAGTATCGGGTACCTCATCTATCACAACTTGGAATAAACATATCACAGAAAGTGTCATATCTCATTGACACTGCAAAACATAATGCTTTCCCTTGTTATCTAGCGAGCTGCCAAGGCTACAGAGTTTATAGGCTGCTAAGATAATGTGCTGGTGGTAATCCACTTCACTTGCAGAAATATGAAGTACTGTTGAAATATATTTCTACTTGGTTTATTCTTTGCTCTCAAGAGGGTAGGATGCTATTTCAGTTCCTCTAAAGAAGCTCAGAGAATGAAAAGCAAAACATCAGGATAAATTATGCTAAATGGTGGACTAGACCCCAGAGGAAATCATGCTTCTGTGGTACAGTATTCCTCCATTTATCTTACAAATGTTACAGCTAATGTTAATTTTGTAAAGGGAAAGCATTCAAAGGTTCATCTGATCCTTTTAATAATAGTTTTAGTGCTGTAGTGTTATTTGTCAAACTCGTGCCATCATAACTAACTTTTCTAGTTTTGGCAGACTATTCATAGAGAAGAATATTTTGGGCTACTAATACATAACATTTTATTTCACAAAACACAAATAACCTAGTAATTACACTCCAAAACTTAACAAATAATTGCCAGCAAGCAATTACCATTCAATTAAAGAGTAATTACATGGTTATTTGTGCCCTGTAAAATAAAGCATTACTGAAATCAGTAGCGCAATCAATATTTTAGCAGAAACAGGATGCTGCAGTGATGGACCTTTCAACCTGTGCTGATTAAATTGTCATCCAAATAACAGTTTCCTAGTTAAATCACCACATGTTTATTTGTCTTGATTAATATGCAAATTCACTTCTGATTCTAGTAAATCTCTTATATTTAAAAGCACAAAAGTGGAGCACTATCATACATCAGCAGTGATGTGCTGTGTGTTGCCACTGATTAATTACATTTCACAAAGCATTGATAAATTTGCAGATTTTATGAAATACGGTTGTGTATAATGAGCATAAAATAGAGTTACAAAAGATGGAGCTGATCAGTAATTTTAAGAAAATCACAAAAATAACCTTATTTCATGTATTGATTCACATTAAAAATCCTTGTGATATCAAGGGAATATATAAAACTTWGAGAGAAAAAATAATAAAATTAGCTCTCAACAGGAGTGGAAAATAAAGAAGAAAACAGACATTAATGAACAGTTTCTCAACATCGTGCAATATAAATTTCAACTGTCAAATATACTGCTTAAAACGTAATTTATTTTCTGACAAATTTAATTTCAAACAAAATTTTTAAAATGAACAACCTTCAGATTAGTTCATTTTTCTCTTTCAAGGGTTAGTGATTTTGTGGGGTTGGGGTAGAGAGGACGACAAGAATGACTTTGTAACCATAGTGGAAATGCAGGTAAACCCCAAAACCTCCAGTTAGCTCACATTCAAGTAATTAATGACCCGAGGAGTTTTTGGGTTTGAGATGTATGCCTAGAATTTTGGTCAGTAGAGACTTTAAGCTGACCTTATTTACTAAAAAGAATAAGATTCCTGAAGGTGTAAGTGAGAAACAATATTTTGCTTTTGTTTTAGTCTCCATGGTCTTCACTTGGGACCRTAACTTTGGTATTTTAAAATGTTTTTAAGAGAGATCTCTAAACCAGCAGTTTCTGACTGAATTAATATCTAATTTAGATTAGAGTAGTTTTCCATTTACAAAGATCTATTGATAGCAAATAGAAAATTTGTGTAGAGGTTTTAGACTCTCAAAGAAGCACATTTAAAATTGTTTGAAGCTGATTGTTCCTGTTTATGCCTCCTTTGTTACCAGTGAGGAAAAGCTTTTTCTACACTTCTTGAATATGTAACTTTCTTGAATGGGATAAAGGAAAATGTGAAAAAGAAAATGCAGTAAAAGAGCAGGGTGACAAAAGAGGAGAAAAAAATATTAAATAAAGTTAATATTTATATGCTAATGCTATTAGCATTTATATGCTAATACTTACATAATCACAAATTATGTCTTACTCTCCCCAAATGATAATTCTGCTTGCCTGGGGATTGCTGTTCAATGCTTGTATTAGCAGTTTTGTCTGAATTGTGGAGGTTACATATGTTTTACATAGTAAATGTGAAATTTGTTGGAATTGTAGACCTCATGGGACGATAAAATACTTGGGAGTGTTGAGACACAGAGATTCCATGGCTTATGGTGCGAGCCCGAGCCATGTCAGCAGCACATTCCCAACTTAAAGTAAATCCCATAAAAACCTTGAATCTACTGGTTTTGTTTCCTTTGTAAATACCTTACTAAAAAATAAGATTTCCAGCAAACATTTGTATTCTGCCTCTGTGGAATTCCTGGTTTCACGTTTAAAGAGAAATGCCAGAAAATTTGTTTCTGGCCCAAACTGGAAGGGTTTGGATTCAGATACGGCACTTTTTGTGAGTTCTGGTGTCCTCCCAGGGTAAAGGCTTCTACTGTTGATGGGAGACCCATCTCTGGTGACATCCAGGGAATGCAGCTGGAAGTGTGAGGGATGTGCTGCAGTGCTGGGTGCTCTGGGATTCCTTCCCTGGGCTCGGAACCAGGCACAGGGCACTGAAGTGCTCACGTGTGAACTGCAGAACTCGGTGTCGCACACCCAAACGGGTCCCCTGCAGGTGTGTCAGAGCCAGCTGTGAGCAGCATCCAGCCTGCACTTTTTCATTTAAAAGCTCAGATTAAATTAGAGACGAAGAACTGAGATTTTATTTGAACAGATTCATCTGGGAGTGATTCCATTCAAATAATCACAGCTCCAGCTGGATAAGTCAGCCCCGAATCCAGGCCCTAGGAGTTACTGCTTTACAGGAATATTCACTAAAAGGGCTTTGAGTAGGTTAGAACTACACTTTTTTTTTTTCAGTCCATTAGACCCCTTCCCCGAAAGGACCCCAATCCCAAAGACGCCCAAGTACTGTATTTTCCCAGTGGAACCTTCCTTGCCTGTGTAAAGGGGCAGGATATAAATACGGTCAGCAGGACCCTGAAAGGGAACAAAGTCAGTTTTGGATGTGAACTTCTCTTTTTTTCAGCTCTTGGGCTTTGCAAGAGGCACAGGCTCAGGTTGGAGGGTTTCATGTCTTGTGGTACACGCTGGGAAACACCTCAGGATCTGCTCTGGTGAACCTGTGGGCCACGATTTGTGCTCAGAGCCTTCGACATGAACTGTTTGTTGGCAGGGCAAAAACTGCAGAACCAGGGCTGAAACTCCACTGCCTCCCCTCCTCGTCCTCTGGAAACACAAATCATAAATAAAAAGCCCCTTCACGAAATCTTTCAAAGGTGTTTGTTGAATTTTGAGAAGGTTTTTTCTTAGACTGATATCAATATATGGAGTTTTCTGCAAAAGATTTGTTAGTATTTGAACTTGAGATGTTCTGTTGTTTTGTTGATCGAGCTCTTCCGCTGGAGAAAGCTGCTAATTTTAGCTGGTTTGTAGGTTTTTTTCATAGACAGTAAGTGCCAACTAAGCACTTACACATGTCTCTGGATAAGCACAGGCTCTTGTAGTTCAAAAGAACAATGATTCCTGTTTGTTTAAAACCCCCACATCCCAACCCAGTACTGTCTGTTAGACAATATTGTTGTGCAGGGGATGATTTCAGCAGGTGATTTTAATAGAGAATGCATGTGTGCATCAAACTTCCCCTGGAAATCAAATGCTCTTGTTTTAGGTTTACTTTATTATAGCCCAGTGGCTCTTGTAGCAAGCTTTACTGCACAGCCATCATAGTATGATAAACAACTGAAAGCATCAAAAAGAAAAATGGAAAAAATACTGAATAAAATGAAAATACAAAATGGACAAACCCGAAGCTAAGAAGAGGGGGGAATGGTTTTATAGAGATAAAATAATAAACCAAAAAAATGATTTTGTGCTACTTTTGATGTACAGTAAAACAAAATAACACTAGCACGGTGTGAAAAATGAACAGGTTAATGGTACCTCTGTGTGGTGCTGCTGGAAGTTGTCTTCATTTAAATGCAGAGTTTGTCGTACATTGATGGAGGGCTTTGCCACTGTAAGTTGATAGAGTGAAGTTTAACTTAAATTTCTTTGTGAACTAGAAGTCATTTTGGAAATGCTTTCTATTCAAACCTCATTCATTGTTGTAGCTTAGTTATTTTATACAGTGTTTCGCTCTATGTTGTCAAAAGCTCTATTATTCAACAGAGTAAAATCTGTTTTGACCAAAGAGAAGCAGCAATACTTTTCCAAACATGAGGAGGTTGCATTTTTATTAGATGGCTTGGGGAAGAGTCGATTCAAATGGGTTTTTTTGGCCTGTAAATCTCTACTATGGTGGCAGTGCAGGAGGGGGACATGTACACATACCAATACAAGGGATAAAGGKGATAGTTGAAGCAAGAGTTTAGTGAAACCAGTCTGTAAATGGAGCTTTGACATTTTGGATTAAGATCTGCAGCCATAATTCATTAGCTGGTCAAGCGATGGTGAGTTTTTTGACAGACTGGGCTAACACCTGGTTTAATTCATAATAAATAAACCCACCAGTTAATCTGTGAAGGAAAGTGGTGAGTTTTGCAGAGCTCAGGGTTAAATTATTGCTGCCCCTTCAGAAGGAGGCAGGTACCTGCCATGTTTTGAAGCAAGGTTTGAGGTGATGTTGCATTCAGGGTTTCACCTCCTCATCTTTAGGCATCACAGCTTTCATTTTCTGCGGTTCAGGTACATGGCACAAACTTTGAATCAGTCACTGCTGTGACCYCTCTCCACCAGCCACCTGGGAGGTCATGGAAGCCTTGGATAATGGAAGACCTTACTGTTGGCTCATGTGAAACCTGTGCAGTTCTGTGTTTCATCAAATGATTTTTCTTTTTTTTCCGAGGCAGGAATTTCTGATACTTATTCTTGTGTATCACTGGTGGTTCATACATTTTATACAAATCGATGCCATGTGCAGTAAGCTGCTATTTCAGAAAGAAAACGTGTTTTCATTTGTGCTCTTGTCCCATCAGCTCCCGCCCAGGCAGACCCCCCAAGCGTTCCCTGGGAGTGGCGATCCAGGAAAATGCTCGTCTGCTGCCCCACGGAGTTCCAGGCCTCTTATCACCAGGACTTATCTCTCCRACAGGTAATAAAATCCATCAGATGATCAGGCTCATCTCTTCATACTGCACAGCAGTTAAAATAAACTAATATTGATCTAACTGCCTTGTCCTTCAGGGCTTTTGCAGGCTTTACCAGAGGTTACATTATTGGATTTTTTGAGCGTTCATGAAAACTCTGTTTGGTTGCTGCAGTGACTGAAATCTAATGGATTTGTAATTTAGTTCTTTATTAATTGTAATTTCCTTACAGGAAATTCCATTAAATGTGTTATTTTAGTAAAAGCAGAAAAAAAAACAAAACACCACCAACAAAAACCTGAGAAACTGAACTATTGTCTCGGAGGCCTGTGAGAAGCATTTCTTCCTTTGAAATGCGTGTGTGTTTTAGTTCTCGTGGGATCTGAGCAGCGTGGCTAATGCCTGGTGCATTGTAACCCCATTAATGTGTGCTGGGGAGAGCCAGAGATGCTTGTACGAATTACAGAAGAAACACTTGAAAAGCAGATAAGTCCACATTGCCACAGCGCATTGTGCTTTAATAATCTGCTTTCAATATCGTAAAGTGAAAAAACTAGCGTGAAAATATGTGGCATTATAAACATAGTTTAATGCACAGTATTTAATTTCACTTCATTAATTTATTAATAGGGTTTAAATTAAATCTTGTGCTATCCTGATGAGTGTTTTAATTTTTTATTAATTGCTGTACGGTAAAGGTAAGTTGATTTTCATAATAAAGCTACATTCACAGGCTGTATTCATAAAAGTAATTGCTAAATATTCAACAGGCTTAGCAGTTTTAGGATTGCTGTCAAAGTCCAGTCTAAATAAATTGTAACTCCGTAATAACCAAACCTAGTGCAGTGTTCAGGAGAGTATGAAGCAGTAGAATGTGTTACAGGAAAAGCAGAATTAAAAAAGATCATTGCTGGGAGTAGAGTGACATCTGTCCCGATCTCACAGATCACCCTCCTGAGAACCTGTGCACTGCAAYCGAGTGACACAGCAAGAGCTTTAATCTCCCTGCAGCTCCAGGCGTTCCAGGGATCTCACAGGGAACCAGCACCTTCCCTGTGGAAGGGGGAAGGAGCATTCCTGATCAGTAGTCACGGCAGCCTTAGCTGGAGTAGGTAAAGTATGAAAGGATTTTGCCAGAGCCACGTGCCACCGTTGGGCTGCTGCAGCTTCGTGTGCTGCTCATGGATGTGACAGGGTCAAGAACTGTCATTTCACACCTGTAGTTTTTTATAAATGAGGATTTTTTTCCGTAGGTCTGTCATGTTCCCAGCTCAGGAATTTCATGGATTCGGTGTCTGTGTTATTACTGATAGACAGGAAAGCACAAGAGCCACCTTGCACTGATAATTTCTTCCCTGAAATCCAGAATATTCCGTATTACTTTTCCACTCTGTGTGTGTTTGCAAATAGGACACCAACTTAGGCAGACTGCCGTGTGGCTTTAAATTGGGAAATATTTTCGGGTGCGGCGTGCTGGGGACGCACGGCGAAGTATCGCAGACACATTCTGTGTCTCACAGATATTTTGAGTACCACACAGTTTGAGTGGAAGATTATTAAGTCGATTTTCTGGGCTGTTGGCAGTTGTCTGGAGCCTGAGGTGCCGAGTGGGCTCCAGGATTGCRCATGGATTTAGCACAGGGAGAGGGAGGGGTGTCTCGAGGGTGTCTTTCAGCAGGGCCCGGGGCAGCCGCCTCCCTGACCTTGGGAAAACCTCAGTGTAACAAAGCACCACAAGCCCCAGACAGTGTGCCTGGAGCAGCTGACTTTTGGGAGCAGCTTGGAGGCGGGAGAAAGTTTCCAGAGCCGTGGTGATGTCTCTGGGGGCCCCAGACGAGCCCCTGGCAGGACGGCTCCCCCCGAGCCTTGTCCCTATCAGGGCCGCAGCTCCCAGGGCTTCTGGAGCTTGGCTTGTTCCTAAGGAAAATATGGTGTAGAAGTTGGGGGACTTGCTGAGCAAGGAGAGGTGCTGAAAGAGCCACTTGTGAACTCCATGGGGATTGGAGCTGTTGTTGCTCTTGATGGAGCACCYGGGATATGAAGCCCCCGTTAGCTTTATTTATACCTATTTACACTTTGCTCTGGGCGCCTTCAGCGCTTTGTGATTGGATTATTTCCTGTGGCTAAACTAAGAACAAAATGGGTTTTAACACTTGCCACAGAACAGAGGTTTTTCTTCTAGGTTTCCAAATGGTGGACAATAGACTGGAAGAAAAGCTGCTCCCAGYTCCCACGCGGTGTTTGGATGGATGTGGGAGGGGAGCAGGACCAGGACTGGGGAGAGTTTGCAGCATGGTAGGGCTGGATCCATCCCTTCCAGAACAGTGGAGGCTGATAGGGAGGCAAGAAGGAGTCTTTACATCTTGTGGACTTCTTTKGTTGCCTGCTCCCTCTAACTGCAGTGTAATTGCCTGAAGCATTTCTTCTGGTTGTCTTCTTGTCCTTGATAATCYTTGTGTCTGATCTTGCCCGTTCTTCGTACAGCACAGATATGCAGATGCTTATGTTAATCTGCCCACATTATTCTAATAAAAAAAATCTCAGTGTTCTCACGTGGCTCCCTCGTTTGCTAATACGTCCAACTTCGCTATTTTCTTCAGATAAACTCATTTTAATAACAGGCTCCACATCAGCAAATGCAGCATGACTCATCCAGCATTGCATTTTTCCCTTTCTGCCTCCTCTTTAGCCTTCTGTGAAGTTGCAGGGGAGGCCCTGGCGTCCGGGCTGGCTCTCGGTGAGATGGATGGGTCTCGAGAAGCCGCGGGTCTGGCTGCAGAGCCCGCAGCTCTGTCTGGAGGGGGTATTACGGAGTGATGATTAGTAACTTCCTGCAGACTCAGACGAGCCATCTGTGTTTCCACTCCTTGAAATGTGCTGTTATTTTCATCACCCATTTGGTTTGTGTCAGCTCGGTTTACATGGTCATTTTCACATAATAAACAGGTAGTTAAATTAGGCACACTGCATTTCCCAGCGCGGAGGGTGTTTTTTTTGACCTCTTGGCAAAGCGAGCTCCGTCTACTCTTATACATCAGTAACGTGCGAAGGAGCTGTAAGTGAAGCCTCGACCTTTTTAAATGTTTGTAGGTACTTTCCACCCTGGGGCAATGGGAGTATTTGGGTTACACTGGGGTTACTGCCGTGCCTGAGGAAGATGAGGTGGTGTGTGTGGGATGCACGCCTCCGGGAAGGGCTGGGGGAAGCAGCACAGGAACCGTGCCCTGACTGCATCCCTCAAGAGCTGATGTTTAAGTACTGTCCATTTTATGTTAACTTCGGAGAAAGTGTTTTTCTTTTTTGTGTTGGTGTAGGAAATGTGGGAATCAGCGTGGTGCCCCTGCCTGCTGTGAGGGCAAAGCTGAAAACCTGCACGTCACAGAGGGATGGTCATCAAAGGCTCAGTCCTTCAAACAATGCCGTGTGATGAAGTGACATTAACAAAAAAAGGCTTTATCTGCTATTAATGTGCAAGTCTTTATCATCAGTGTATCTTAACAAGACAGCTGGGACGTAGCTGTGGAATAGATTCTCAAGGAAGTTTTGGGGTCTGAAGCAGCAGTTTGCTGTGTGGGGAGAGGCTGAAATCTGTTACATGATTTAAGCAAATGGTCCAGCAAACTGTTGATATGGAATGAAGCTGAAAGAATAGTTGGGTATTTGATAGTTATCTGTGCAGCTTCAGTCCTCTTTCGCCTCGTTTAGGTTGTACTCAAAAAAGGTTAGAAAACCACTCTGTGAAGTCTTCATTGCAATTTTTCTCTCTTTAGCCTGTAGAATGGCTGCTGTTATTTCAATAAAACTACTTTGGGGGCTGCTTCAGTTTGGCTTCAAGGTATTGGAGAGGATGGCTCGTGAAGCAAATCACCCTGCCACTAGAACTTTGTTAGATGGTGGTACAGGGCACAAAGCTGTTGGGTGGGGCAGTTTTTTCCAGGCGGTAGGATGGGATCTCTCTGACTGCACGTGGCTGGGTCCTGCAGCTGGAGCCGGCAGGTCTGGTGAGGTTGGGTGTCAGGATGATGGGCATGAGCCCGTTTGAAGCATTTCTGTTGGCATTTTCCGAGCTGTGCTGCCCGGAGCCGTGGCAGCCTGGCAGGGACAGCTGGGAGGTCAGCAGAGGGATCACAGGGAGGATTTAGGGCTGGGAGCTGCTGAGGGCTCAGCACAGAGATGGGAGGAAGCCTGGCTGGTGGGGAAACGCGTGAGAAGAGGAACACAAGGCATTTTCAAGTGGATACTCAGGCAGAAGCAAACCACCTGCATTTCCAGTGTGTAAGATAAACTGCTATTTTCATTATCAGCTGCATTAGTTTCACCCCCCTTGAAGTGATCCTTCTTTTATTTCATAAGCAGTTAAAATAGACACTGTCTCATGAGCTGTTTGTCTAGGGTTTTTAAGAATGCAGTGTTTGAAATATTGACCCATTTGTACAGATACAAATACTTYTTTCAGAACAGTTTTGTCTTATTAATAGTTAAAAGATGCTGTTGTGAACTTAATAGTTTCAGGTAATTAATATTTTAGTGGAGTTAATATTTTAATAGCTGTACAAAGTCACATCATTGTGGGACTCAAACAGAGCAGCTCACAGGATATGATAACTTCATGTGTAACTTCAATTCAGCAGCGATGCCAGCAGCCACTTAGTCTTTATACAGCAAAGGGAGGATAAAACAGGATTTGCTGCAGTCTTTGGGCATTTTGATGTGGTTTCTCTGTGTTAGAGGAGTGAAGGAGACTGGAGGCTTTTAGGGTCTGTGCTGTCCAGTTGTGTTTGTTAAGGTGGGCACGCATCAGCCAGCACAGCCTGTGGCAGCTCCTGCTGCCAGCGATCCCATGGACCCTCTCCTTATTTCCAGCACTTAACTGAACACTTCTGTGTGTTTACATCCTATTTCTGTGGCTCATTTCGCTGTTTACAATTACCCTTTTTTTTTTTTTTTCAGTTGTCATAGGTGACATTTGAAAGTTCCATTTATAATGAGAAACATATGCAGGACTTTGTCATTGTTGGCATTACCTGGCTTGGTAGAAATTATTATTTTTAATCAAAGGCAAACACACTGATTAAGGATGCCACAACACTCCTCTGCCTATGGGGAACGTTAACAGTTTATAAATTGTTCTTGGTGACAATTCAGTAGTGAATTACTTTGATATATATGGCTAATAAATTAATATGATTAAGTTAATGAGTAGTACAAGTGTTGCCAAACTCCACTCGTCGGGCTTTTAATGCTGCTCCACATTTGCAGCTCGAGCTTCCCCCTGTGGTGAGAGGATCAGTGCTACCTACGCACTGTCATTGTGATAAATGGCATATCCCACAGTGCCCTGCACTCCATCTGCTGTGTCCCCAAAATGAGAAATATTTTATACAAATCACACACTCAGAAGCTCAAAGGACTGTAGAAAGATCTATTTTTTCAAACAATAATAAAAATGCATACATCTCTTTAGCAACTCTTCATTTTTACTGTCGTAATGAATSCAGATAGATTTGGGAAATGAAAGCTCGTGTGAGTAACATAGGAAAGTTAYCCACTACACAGTAAAGCTGACAAATAAGTTACATGTGCGCTCTTTTATTTTATCGTGAAATGTTCTCAGATAAAAAATGATGTTAGAACATCTATTTAACTGGATTTTAAAATTAAAGACCGTGTGTGCAGCATGATTGAGTACCACCCATCTCATGCCAGCAGATTTCCGTGCTGAAGGGAGCCTGAATTGGAGTGAATGAGGAATGCAGGATCATATCATTACTCTTTTAATACAGCCATTCAGTAGAGTTCTGATAATCTAAGAACTATACTTGGTGACTGTGAGTCACTCAGTTCCTCTCTTTCCTTTTCTCCTTTCATATTATCTTTCTTTAAGGATCCATTTTCAGTGTCTGCTTTATCGGGTGGGGCGTTMCGTTTTTGACAAACGAATAGCTAAAGCTGTTGAGATTTTGCTGAATGGTTAACCTTGTTGTAAATTTAATTTACACTTAGCCTCAGCTACTAATTACTGTCCGAGAAGTGTGAAATTCAGCAATATACTTCGATTTTTATGCATTTGTGCAGATTTATTTTTTTTTAAATTTGATCCTACTGAGTTCCTACATCTTTAGAGAGAACAAAGTTTAACCAAAGTGGTCAGACTGTGAGAGAATTCAGACTCTATCATCTTGACACTCAGGGTAGGTCTGCACTGAGTTTGTCTTGATTTGCAGATGGAAGGGAACCATTTGAAAAAGTTGGCTGAAGTGTCACAGTTAGACAAATCAGTATGTTTTCGTCTGTTTTTATAATCCATGACATTCTTTTATACCAGCTTTTCTGTTAGTGTCTCCTGTCTGATGGCACTGAGGTCTGTAGTGATCATAAGACCTGTCTGCTTCTCTCTTGTCTTTAACTGGCTTAGAAACCTTTTAGCTCTTTTAAGTTATTGTGAAGAAATGCCTTAAAGTCAAAAATAGCATCAGGAGGTGTGAAAGATTTACCTTCAGCACTCCCTGTTTTCTGGAGGGCTGTTTTGGCAATAACACTATTGTGACTGAATACATTTTGTTAGGTTTTACTTTCCTTTCCAATAACTTTGATAAAGTTGAACAAATAGTTCCCAGTATCACAAACAAGTGGATTTAAATGCCTCAAGAGTGTTCGTGTAAAAATCCCACAATCTGCATTTTGTCCAGCCTTGCATTTCAATGTAAGAAGCTGTTTTTTGGCTTCACTGAAATTATATTGTCATTGAAGAATTTTTACATTCCTGCTGGTGGAGAATGGCTGATTGATTTAGCTGGTTGCAAAGCTCRTCAAGAGCTCTGTAGGGTGATAATCCTCTGGTAGGCAAATGGAGCATCTTCAGATTCTGGACTGTCACCSTGGGTGACATAAGGCCTGGTCATGATCCTTCATTTTAAAAGATGCATATTTTATGCTAACAGTAGAATTTGGACTACTGCRGCACACAACATCAGAGACAAGGAGCATCTCATCAATCCTTGCTGATGCCCCTACTCTGATTTAGATGCATTCCACAGTATTTCGAAGACTTGTTAGCCTCGAGTTATCTACACATACTTAAATCTTCATTTCTGTGATCTAAAACTAAATAGAATTGTAGCTGGCAGGATAATACACCTCTGGCTGCAGAAAAAATGTTGATCCATCATCTATTTGCAGTGCTAAAAGCTACTACRTTTACATAAATAATATTCTCTTGAAATGCAGCATTCAGGTCTGGATTAGATTGGAGTAGTGTGGTTKCCTAAAGGAAATAATAAGCTGTATTTTAACAAAACTCGTGGTATACAACAACAGTGGTGCAAATTGTGCAGAAAAAGGAACAAATCTCACTGGATTAAGAAATAAGTGTGTAGTGTATTTAAATCCAGGTAGTTCCATAGTCACAGTTCTGGTCAGGTGTTGAGTGCTTTCATTGTGAGTTAACAGCTGTTGGGCTCCAATCCTTGTCCTGCAGACCTGGAGTCCTGCACAAGGGAAGTGCTTCAGTATGATTTAAGATTAGGCAAATAATTCCATTGTTTTGGCTTGGATTACTTGGTTCCTTAACCAGAAGTGTTTTCTTACATACTGCAGTGTTTTGGAGAACACATTCTGTAAGGATTCTCTTGCAAAATYGGGAATGCCTGATCCCAGGATCACACCTTGGCTGTGCTTGGTGTCTCCTCCTGCACAAGAAGAATGTGCTSTTCTCTCAGTCAGCCCTTCCCAAAATAAAACGTGATGCCAAGTGCTGGCAACAAATTAGGATTCGTGATGAAGAGGAAACATCTCGTCCTGAGCAGTCYGAAGAGCTGCACATGTTTATTTGGGAGCAAGAATAACTAAAATAGATTCCGTGCCTGATCATCCTCGTTAAGTGACTGGGACCATAGTAGGATTTCACTGGAGATGTATTTGTGTTGTATGAACTATTTTATCACAGGGGACATTAACTGGTGTAAAGTATAACATGCAGACTTAATGGGTGTAGTTTCATCCACCACCTTTTGGTGAAAAGAGAGGCCTCTTGGTTTGCTGGTGGCAACTGGTGTTGCTGAGCCTGGGTTGTACTTATTTGAAAGATAAATGTAGGACTGCAGTTCTGGAGGATTCAGTCTAGAARCCAAATTCATCCTGAAAATCCTTGGCAAAAAGAAAAAAAAATTCCTACAGCTACCAACCTCCTGTGACTTGAATATGAAAAGCTTTACTTCAGAAGGAGAAGCATTTTATGTAATACATGTCTGAATATAAATGACAGACATTTTATTAGGAAAGGAAAGCCTTTATTAAAATATAATGATCTACATTGTTTTTATGTAATCTAATGAATTACAGTAAAAGCCTGAGAAATGAGCTGGAAAAGGTAGAGTACTCTCCCATGAAAGCAAGCTATGATAACCTTTTTGTAATTCTTTAACATGTTGAAAGAGTATTTCTACACAGACTTATTAAATTAAGCAAGGTCACCTTTTCATTTTATTAACAGAATTAGTTTGCCAGATCATGGACTTTGATTCTGAAAAGTGTAGATGAATCATGCACTAACATATGTCAAGTAGAAAATCGGTTGTAAAATGTTAAATCATTTTGATGCACATTACATCTTTGTTTTTACTGTTGAACAATTGTAAAAATTAAAATGCTTAATTACTGGTTTTTGCATTTGCATATTGATTGGATGTGCTTTAATAATAATGATATTTCTGAGTGGATTATCTCTCCTGACTGGGGCAGTCTAAATCTAATACTTGCATGAAGAGAAGAAAATATTCTCTTCCATAGCAGTATAAAATTTTGTTCCTTTGACATGCAGTATACAATCATTACCCTGAAAGGTTAGCTGTAAATAATACCCAGAGAAACTGGGCATATGCCTAAAGATGAGCACATATATTRCATTTACCAGTCTGACCCCAGTTCAGTGACGCAGGAATAAAACTGACATCATGTCGTGCAAATTGTTTACATGTGTTCCCAAATCTCTGCACGTGTTTTACAGTCTTTTTATATAATATGTGTGAGGAGGAAAATTATATTTAAGGGACATTTCATAATTTAAATGTAAAACCTGCTGTAATTGCTTATAAAGAACTTCATGGTCAATTCCTAATTAAGAAAAAATGTCATATATATTTCTAGGCTCTTGGAATTACTTAGTTTTCTGTCTTTGCCTCTGTCACTTCCTTTGTTAAAGTAAAGCACAGGCTCTTTGCTGGGATATGTACCACAACTGAGAGAACATCCCAGCGGTAGCCCCGAGCTGTCTGTAAATAAGGGAGTGAACGGAATAGGTTATTTTCCTGTTGCACATGTGGTTTCAGATGAAAATAGGCAAATGTACAGCTGTAGCAGGATCCCACTCGTGCAGGAAGCCCCATCCTGGTACTGCGGGTGCACTCGGCTTGGCCCTGGCAGTCACAGAGCAGGTGACTTGATTACACTGAAATCAGGCAGAAAATGTCCTTTTCTGGCCACTCGAGTGAAGCAGTCAAATTATCGAGTGGCAAAACTAATTCTATGCCTTGGGCCATCAGAGCTGCCACTTCCTATAAGTCAAGCCTTCACTTAGTGTGAAATTGTTTTTTATTTTATTCTCTTTCATTTATTATGCTTATTTCAGCTAATCCACTCGGTGAATGTGAATTACCCAGTGCACCAAAGCTGTTTCAGATGTGCAGCCTTCTCATGCTTTGCTGGTGAAATAGGCCTGGTCTCTTTTTAAGGCACTCCTGACTCTGTTATGATGTGTTACAATTAAAGTAATATTTCACTTTTTCAGATGAGAACTCAAATGAGGAAAAGAGTTTGAATACGGTTGAAAATTAAGTAAAAGTGCACATGGCTGTGCTCTTGTTTTAAAAGCACTTACGATTCAGATGGGTCACATTTTTRAGAACTGGAAATATACCTGCAGTGAATTGTAGGCCATTAAGTACTGGTTAATTTGAATGACTTTGACAGAAAAAATACTCCTTTGGAAAGCACTGAATATTGTTTTCCAACAGTAAAATATTGCCTTCAATTCTGGCAGAAACTGTGCTCAAAGCACTCATACAGGTGATATACCCTAGGCAGTAATTGAGTGTATAATTCTGTCCAAATGGCAATCCCTCATCTGACTGTGCCCTCTGGTACACAGCATTAACATCTTCCAATAAAAGAAGAGCAAAACATATGGAGCCTTTTATTTCAAGCAAAGAAAAATCAAAAAAGAATAATGAGGATAAAAAAGTGAGATGCCTGTGGTGATGGGCAAGGCAAGTTACAGGGGACTTGCTACAGCAGAGTGCTTCAGAGAGCAAAGCAAAAACAGCCCGGAGGCACCTCCCATAGGCATCCAAATACAGGCTTCCTGCATGGGCAGGACAGGGATTGGTAGGTGCACATGGATCAGATGCTGAAACAAAGAGGCTTCATGCAGGAGACACCAGAGATATTGTTTTAACTCAAATTCACCCAGAGCTTCCAGCTGATGGGTGGAAGGAAGGCTGGAGGGAAGGAAAAGAAAGTTGAAAGGCTCATACTGTGATTAAGATGGATGYGTTGCTGACAGTGTCAGAGCAACAGCTGCTAAATCTAGGAGGCACTTGAAAGTCTCTCTGTTTTGTTAGATATGGAAGTCAATAGGTTATTTGGGCTAAGAACATACTATTATTCAAATTCAGCTGACCCAGAAAGCTTTGCCGTCTCTCAGTGGCCATCGGGAGGGCTCTGGAGTGGGTTCGGTACTTTCTTCATCCTGTGGAGTCCTGTGTAATATATGGATATATTGATCTCAAGTTTTTTCCTGAAATTCATTAGATTAGTCTGTGGAAAGCTTCAGAAGGATATTTTGTGTTTGTAGCTGGGTTAGATTGCTGAGAATTTGTCACCAGAATCTCTTTTTCAAACCTATTAAATGTCAAGGAAATGCACCATGAGTTGTTTTGGCCTTCCTGTTTTGGAACTGCTTTATTAAAAATTTTAATTACAGATAATATTTCTTCAGATTAGCTTATCAGTCTATATTAGCTAAGCATGACTCCTAATCCTGTTGAGAATTTGTGTTTGTTGATGGGACGTTTTCACTGTAGATTGTGCTCAGGAAAATGTCCTGGGAAGAGTTTTTTTGCCCATGGATATGGACACATCCTTCCCTTTCTGTTGTGTGTCTCCTGATCTCCATTTTTCCTTGCATCATATTGCTCTGCCTTTCCTCTTTATTTTTTTGCCCTTGACTTTTATRTCTACACCACAATTTGTGTTGACCTTGAGGTTGCCCTCAATTGGCTGAGCCATTCCCATATTGTGGCCCACTCCAAAATCCTCTGCACCCAGCTCCTGATTGGAAAAGCAGAACCATCCTAGAAACTGCTCCRTGACCATTTTTCTTTTCCTTTCAAGTTAGTGTTTATTTCCAGGCAATAAAGAGAAGGACTGATACAAAAGAGGTAGAAATAGAAAGCAATAAATCCTGGGGTTGCTTTGGGTAGGTTTCCTGTGCTCAAGCCAGCACTGTCTGTGCCACCTGCAAAAAGAGGAGGATTGGGAGAGTTGGGATGAGAGATAAATCTCATTCCTGAAAGTTCAGCAAAGCTCTCGACATCCAAAGGGTCTCTGCCAGGGATCAGGACCAGGAATTTGATGAGGAATGGTCAGACAGGTGTTTGGGTTCTGATCTCTGGAGCAGCAATGGTCCAGAGCTGTATTTGTGTAACATCTCTCCAGAACCTCTGTGCTGRTAGAGTGACAATGACAATGAGATCAGAAGTAGGTAGTTAAATATGGTTTAGTTTGGAGATTTGCTACCTGCATGTTTTTCAGGGCTCAGATGATTAGCCACTGTGTTAATTGAGGAACTAGCTGGTCTTGGTAGTGAGCTGGTTTTCTGATTTCCTGTTCTACAGCTCAAGAAGATCATAYTGGTCTTTAAATTGATGGGTGAACTGTGACATCTAATGTTATCAGTCATGTATTTTTGCTAAGTGATAACCAGTAATACAACTGCAATGCTTGTATCTTCTGCATCATCAAATCCTGGTCTTCAACATCTGTGAAGTAATAAATGGAAATTTTGCAATGGATTTCGTGGGATGGCATTCAGTTGTGATTGGAGGAACAGATAAATCTTGTGGTGAAATGATTTTTCACACGTACTAAGGGRTCATAAGCATCTCTTTTAAGATGTGCTCAAGAAACTTCAAATTTCTTCAATCTCATCTTTAAAATTTTTTCAACTTCATGTGTATTTTTTATTTTATAAAATAGAATAAAAGAAATTGGTTTTGTGTGCCTAAAATGAGTTATCAAGATTAGAGTAATTTCATCAGAAGTTGGAATAAAATATAAGTAACTTTCTCTTAGTTTTTACGTTAAATCCCRGATTAAAAATTAAACTCACTCTGAAATGCAAGATGTGTGCAGTGTTGGTTGATCTTGGTTTAACTGGGACTCTGGTGGAGGGTGTGAACTGGTGCTATGGCTGAATGTTCCCTCATTTGTCTCTCACATTCACGTGAAAGTACACTGGAGTGTCTTATTTTCTCTATTTCTTTTTCATTCTTTGCTGGGAATTTCACTGGAGAGGATTAGTTATGCAATGGATGCGTAGATCAGATTAACTTCTGATTTTTCCTTTGGATAGGAATGTCTTGTTTCCTTGGTTTGAGACATTCATTGTGTTCTATGATGAACAATATCTGTAAGTGAAAGGGAATTGAAATATCTTCTCTGGGTTTTAATTTTACTTCATGGGTGAAGGAACATGAAAGGCAGCCTCTTCCCCAGGGTTATTTAACATTAGAACTTGAACCTAATTAAGGGATTTGAGGGGTTTTTTCTTAATAGTTTCAGAAAGTGAGAATGTTTAAGACACTCCCAGGTGCCTGGCTCCTGGCACGAGGATGATCTGGGGACTCCGTTGGGATCTTGGGGCACCCAGTGAGTCCCTACAGTGCCATTTGTGTGTGTTTGGGTTCTGACTGTCACGTGCCTGTCACCTGCTTCCACTCCTCTCAAACAATGCCACAGTTGGATTATACCACGTGGGGACTGACGAGGTCGATTAGTCAATAGATAGGAAATATTTAGATGGTGGAAAATGTGTGTAGTGCAGTGAGGCCATGATTATTAGTCATGTCTTTAAAAAACCTTGCTCTCAATTTCGGGGCATTCCGCCTACATAAGAAGAGTGAGAGCAGACTTCTGCCGTGAAATTGGAGAGAACTGTGGTAGATTAATTGAAGTTACAGTCCCCCAACATTTGTATTCTATTTGGGATGTCACTTCTAGTAAGCTTTTTAGAAATGTACTGGTGCAAATAGAAAAGTTTCAGCAAATATTAAGTGTAACAATGAAGACTTTTGTTCCTCATTAAACCATTTCTTGATGTTTCCYGATAGATTTTCATCTAAACACTTGCTAATCCCAGAGCTCTGACAGGCAAGGCCTGCTGAATTAGGCCAACTTCTGCTACAAATAGCTGCTGCACATGAAACAGTAATCATTGCTTTCCAGTCTATTATTAGATTGACTTCATAGGGATTGCTTTTTTCTCCTGTGAGTTGATGCATAAATGACATGCTTTACCCTCCAATAAATCTAACAGCAGAGTGGCTCTGACATGATGTTCATACCCCTTAGTCCCATGACAGATTATTTTTGATGGCTGCAGAAGTTTACAGCAGCTTGAAACCATTAGAATTTAAAGGCATCATTGAAATTTTACGGCGTACCTGCCTCAGACACCACGGGGCTCGCGCCGAGCCGGGGCTGCCGCGCGCGGGCTCCGTGCCGGCACGGGAGCCTTCCAGCTGTCCTGGAGAGGGCAAAACGCTCCTACAGCTCCTTGGAGAGCGTGGCCTTCTCCTGCAGCTCCTTGGAGAGCGTGTCCTTCTCCTACAGCTCCTTGGAGAACGTGTCCTTCCATGCATCCTGTGCCTGTGTCCGACACTCCCACCTGGACACAGCCGTGACCTGCGGGCAGAGCGTGCGGCACGCGCAGGGCTTGTGTACGAGGATGAACAGGCTGAGAACATTTGAACCTTTGCTTCTTGTTAGCCTTTGTAAACACTTCTATGTTGTTAGTGGTCCCTTTATTCCCAGCTTCTCTTGTTAAATTCAGTTTTAGTAGCATGTATGTGCTTTTCAGAGTGTTCTCTCTTTCCAGATTTAAGAACTTGGTTTTTTTCCTGATGAAACCCAGAGAAAGTTTGCAAAACTCAAGACTCCTCAAATCGAGGTGTTCACTGCTATTTATGTCTCACGTGAATGAATGGCTGATTTTGGCTCTGGTTCTAAGCTGTGTTCAGCTGTTGATTCATACAGCTCTCTGAAATTTGCTTTTGACGTAAGAATCACAACTATAAAATTGTTGTCTGACTTTCTAGGAAGATCTGTGCTGATTTCCGTTGATTTTTGTGTGTTTTTACATACCTAAAAAGCATCATGTCAAATTCAGCTCTATAGATTTCCACAGATCTCTCAATAGATTTGTGTTCTGTGAGGTTTCTAAAAAAAAGAAATTAAGAATTTTTCATCTAACAGCTCTGGTTTTGTATTCTGGACAGAGTGATTGAACCTGCTCGTGTTCTTAACTTGTGTCCTGTAATAAGGATGTCAGGCAGGTTCAGGTCGATGAATCTGGTGTGGAATAGAGAGCTAATCTTAACACAGATCTTCTGTAGCCTGACAGGTTTATATTTGACAAATACCCTTTTTAAGGAAAGCCATCATACAGAATAAGATGTGACGATAGTATAAATGGTACATATTGCTGATAGATAACTAAGAAATTCTTCCAGGTATTTGCTCTAATTAGGTTATTCTTTTTTCTCAAAAAAATAAACAAAGCAGATGTTWAAGAATTATATAGATTGAGTTCCTTAGTAAGTTGGCCTTGGAGATGGGTTCCAGTTCTGCTGTATTGTGGTCACAGGCTCCTTTTTTCTGAGCACTCTTTACCATAAGTGTCCTTTCCTGTTGGAGAACATAGAGCAGGAAGTGACAAACAGATTTCTTTGTGGAAATCTCGGGCTCTATAGTTTTATATATCAGTGTGCTTATATTATGATCTTTTTGGGAATAAAACCGATTTTGTTAGGGTAAAATATTGATGCCTTAAGAGGAGAATAATTAAAGATCCTGAGAAGGCATTTGGTGTTTCCAAACGTGAACTTTGGCTACAGAACCTCTAGCAATAAAAGCTGTRCTCATTAAGTCAGGGGAGAGAATTAATACTTCAGGTACTCAAGTAGGTAGTAAATTTGGTCTTAYTAGAACATCTTGAAGTTTGATTTCAGGTGTTTAAAGCTTTGAGTCTCTGCTCTGTGACACTSTTCACTTGAATACCTGAGCTGCCTGAATTCAGTGTCGTCATTGGTCACTGTTGTGACAGTCCTGCTGAGGAAAGGCTGAGTGGCTTTTATAGTGCTGGGCTCATCTATGTGTGCAGCAGTGACCTCTGTTCTTTCTCTCAATATGGATATTTCGACCTGTTTTATGATCTTTAGTTTTATAAACGATGATGAAATGATGATCAGTTGGGCTCTGTCTCGCAGAACCTTCTGCAGATGAAATAAAAGCTGTTGACAGCACAGGGAACTATACAATTTCAGAATTAGGCCATTTTTCTTCTGACTGCGAGAGTCAAAAGTGAAGGGGGCCAAGGATTAATCCATTGTTTATATCCATACGTAACTTCACCACATGTGGATTAAATCTTCCCTGCACCTGTAGTGTAACATTTTCCTCATGCTACAGAGTAATACCTTAACTGAAACCACCACAGCCTTCTGATGACTTCAAAGACATGAAAAAACCACATTCAGGTTGAAAGCATTTTATTGTTTGTAATTTTTAGCATAGTGCATATTAAATGTAATAACCGATGAGTTTAGTGGGATAATCTATTACCATATGCAAGAACCATGCTCCGTAAGTTATATACATCTTTAAGAACTGTTAACTTTTATAGAATTTACTGCAACAAATCATTCTGGGAATGCTGTGTGCTTGTGTTTTCAATTGAGGCTCTAACATTTGGTTGAAGTATCTTCTGTACTTCCATCATCTCATAATTTCCTTCAGAGCAAAGAGAGAACAATGTGCACATTGGGTGGGAGGAGGAGGAATGCTAATTGAAACCATGTAATAAAAAGGTAATTTAGCAAAACTATTAGTTTTGGGGTTTTTACTATTTTAAACCTATTATTTTTAAAATTACATCTGTATTAAAAAGGCTGTAAAACTCCACTCCATGTCAGCACATTGCATCTTAATTCTCATTTTCCTTTGCATGAATAGTAAAATCTTTATAAATTGAGAACCAAAATTAATTGAATAAACTTCAGTTGAACATTTTTATGTTAATGTTTGGATTAAAAAAAGGCATATTGCAGACTTTTTGAAGAACATTTAATGAATTCTAACATTGACCACACCTCGAACGCAGTGCAGGGAAAAAGTGCTGATGGAGGGAAACAAACCCCAAGAACAAATGTTAATTGGGTTGTGTGTTTATGGCTGGGTTTAGGCTGGGATGGAGTTCCTTACACTGGTATCTGTTGTTAGATCATGGCTTTTCAGCCAAAACCCATTATTAGCAAATGCTTTTTTCAGCCTGGCAGCCCCTGGGTGGCACAGTTCAGCAYCTGGACATGGGGCTATGGGTTGACCCAGATAACTTTTATTTTCCAGATCACTTTGGAGCTGAATTGTGTCTTCCATGTCTTAATTCCTACAAATCCTTCACATGGAGGGAATTGATATTACACTGAGGACAGTACAGGGGACCTGGTGGGCAGGGAGAGCAGTGGTGAGACCGGAGCAGGGGAACAGGGGGCTCAGGGACCACCTGTCCCTTCTCTGAACGTGTTTGGCCCTTGTGATTGTGTGTTTGTGTGTGTGTGTGTGTGAATTCGAGTGTGTGTTTGTGTTTGTGTGCACACCCAGGGGTCAGGGCAGTGTTGACACAGCTTTTCCCTTTGCTATCACTCATAAATGCTGGGATTACCTGGGCGATTGTTTTCTCAGAATGCCATAATGTAATCTCCAACCTAATACTCCAACAACCATGCACTAATTAAAACTGCAATTATATTTTTGCTCAAACAAAACGACTTAATAAACATTATCACAAACTGTTTACCCTTCCCAAAAACAATTTAWGCTCACTAATACAATTTCCCATTAAAACTGCTGCCAGGTAAATTAAAAACTCTTGAAATAGTAAGTAAGTGGGAAATTAATTCAACAGTTTAATCTAGAGCTAATAACAGTTGCAAGCTCAGAAAAAGATTGCTACAGCAGGGAGTTAATTAACAGCTTATTCCCCATTTGATAAAAGTAATCCACTCTAATTCCAGTGTAATTTACCTCAATGTAATATAAAACCACAAGCTGCTTCTGGTGCTGGTAATTATTAGCCTTGTCCTGTGGCCACATTGACAATAAAATTCAGCAGTATCTTAATAATAAGAGGCAGTCTGCTAAATGCCCACAATTAAAGATGTAACATGGAATCCTGAAGCTGCAACAATCGTGTGTGAAGCTGAAGGGACTGGAGGCACAGTTGTGAGGGGAGGATGCACCTCCCATTGCTGTCCCTCCTCCTGCTCCACAGGTGTGCCTCTCCTAGCCCAGGTGGTTGTGTCTCATAAATGCTCCGAGGTGCAGGGAGCAGACGGGGCTGGTGTCGTTCCCACTGCTGAGCATTGTTGGTATTTTCTCTGTTATGCAAGTGAGACACAGAGTTTGGAGCTCTTGACGTGGAATACCATACTGGGATCRTAAACGCAGTGTGGCTCTTTCGACCTCAATTATAATGAAATCTGTTTCCCTTCAGTTTCTCTTTTTGTGGGGTTAAAACCAAGGATCAGATTTTATACCTTCATATATATATATACATGTATAAATGTGCATACACAAACATACGTACAAACATTAATCAGTATAAGTACATGAGAAATAAGTTTTGTTATAAATATTCTTGTTTCATTCCAGGATAATATTTTCTGATAATTTTTTTGATTTCCTCTTGAGCGATCATGGCAGTCTATCAGCACTCAAACTTGATATTTAAGTATTACCACGTTTTTTAAGTTTGGTTTGTGACTGTTGGGCAGCCTGCCTGGTCTGTTTGTGTGACTATTTTTTAGCATTTTTCCATTGCTTTCCACTGATTTAGGGATGTCATAGTAAGGATAAGGACAAGTTAGTACACTGTAATCACAGTTTAACTGAAGTACATGAAATTAAATGACCTATTTTATCATGTAAATACTCATACTTGAAATAAAAAAATGCGTGGTGTTATTTTAACCCATTGGTTATTAACAAGGGGTGAGTGGTTTTGATTTTCTGCTGTCGCCTAAAACATTTGTTTAAAATGTTTGTGTACTTGAGGAACTTACTTCTGGGAAAGGAAGATAAATGCCTGCTGGGACATTCTCCATTGGATGACAGTTGCTGACAAATGCATCTGGAGTTASAATTGTAGGGCTTTTTGAATTGTTCTAAGCAGAGGAAGGATTAACTTTRAAGGTTGCCTTTGAGAAGACAAAGCACAGGTGCCGGGGTTGTGCTCTCRTGTCACCATGAAGGTGTCAGAGCTGGTGACAAAGATGAAGACAGAGACTGCAGTGGTGGCTCAGTCTCAGGGATTGTGTTCTTTCCCACATGCTCCACGAGAAATCTGCATTTTCTTGGTTTAGAGCACAGACAGACAGATGTTTAGAACTGAATTAGTGCTTCTAGCATGGGTGAGATCTGGTGGAGAGGAGTAGACTGAACACGTGAAATGGGAGTTTTTTATTTCTGATACAAGAACTCTTAGGAGAAACTGTTGGTGTCTGACTATAACTAGACTTAAATTAYGCTTCCCACTCCCACTTCAGTTATGTATTTACTAACAATCAGGTCTACCAATTTTAAACTTAATTTACAGTTGATTTGGGAAGGACATATTTATTTTTGTTGTGAAACAAACCTTCAGTTAAATAAATAATCTTGACTGTTAAGGACTTTCTYTCCTGCTGGCATGGAAGTAATCCATAATCTTTATTTTATCTATATACAAAATCTCTAATATTAGAGTGAAGTGATGCTTAAAATTCTGTAGGTCAAGGATTGAAAGCCAATCACCTCCAAGCAGATCWCCCTGGAAATGAATCAGCACAGCTCGTCAGCTGCTCACACCCTGGCTAATGCAGTCCTGGGCCTCCAGTGCCATCCCTGTGGCCACAGCAGGGCTGGGGCAGGCTCAGAACAGCTTAGGGARCTGCTCTGCGGTGCAGCTTGGGCTGAGGTGTTCTGACAGCCAGAGAAAGTCTTAGATTTAAATATGATTTCACAGTTGAATAATTCGTATTTTTTATTTCGTTGCATTTGACAATTCAAGGAAAAACATTCAGGCGATATTTGAAAACAGCTCAGTTTGGTATTGTCATTGCCTGTTCTTCAAATATATCTGCAAAGTTATTGTTACGAAAAGTTATGTATGAATTAGTACAATGATCTGGACTAGTTTGGTACTCTTGACAGATTTCACTCTTGTTTGGTATTGAGCATTTCACCTGGAGCRTGTAGAGTGCAATTGAGACCTGCAGGAATCAGGATCTCCTGCCTTGTGTGCCTCAGGATGGAGRGTTGGGTGAGGAGGCTTCTCCCACACCACGTGGAGATGGCCTGGACAGTTCTGTGTCCAGCTCAGCAGTGCYGGAATTTCCAGATGGATGGAATACAACGAGCTGGCACCAAAGGGGTGCCACGGCCGCTCACCCCCTGGGACAGGAGGGGTGACAGTGTCCATGGAATTGTGCTGTGTTCAACAACTCCAATCCCAGTGTGCATCATCCTGACGTGCCCTGTCAGGGCACTGAGAGGCAGGGGCTGCTGGGTCAGAGGGAGCAGAGGCTCCTGCAGGACACGGGGACAGGAGGGGCCGTGGGCACATCCCGGGGGATCCGCCCTGGGTGCAGGACATCACCTCCCTCCAGTTGGGTGTTCACCAGCAGCAGCAGAGTCAGGCTCAAGGTCTGTTAAAATAACCTCAAGGACACAATTTCCATATGAGGCTCTGTTAAATTTGTGAATATATTTTATACAAACCAACCATTGGGGCACAGGTTTAAACCTTGCCTGTTCTACGTGTGTGCTTCCAAAGAAAAAGTATGTTTGGAGAGGGCACATGCAACTAAACTGACCATTGCAGGAATTTTACTTAAAAAGTTTAAATTTCACCAAAATCTTAAAATTCCAGAATAACTGTGTACATAATTACTGAGTGCAAACAGTCTRTTTACATCCACAGTGTGCAAAGTTACGCCATATTCTAAGGAGTTCACCAYTTTCAATGATTCTGACTCTCCCACGAGGAATTTTGCACTCAGTGGGGTGAATTTGCAGTGCAAGGGGCAGCCTGTGGACCTGGATTGCTCATGGATTGCACACTTGAGCAAACAGAAATGTGTTAAAGGACCACACTGAGGATGTGTAAAGGCCTCCTGTGTCATAGGAGCTGTGAAATTTCAGCAGGGAGAAGCCTGCAGGTTCCAGCTGAGCTCCATYGGTGTCCAAGGAGCACATCCAGGCCCGGCTCAAAGATGGAACCGGTGGAGAATTCATCCGTGCCCCGTGAATCGTCCCAGCGTTTATTTATTTGTGCTGTTAAAAAATGACCTTTTTGTTTCCCGGTTTACGTTCAACTTTCTGCCTACTGCTGCAGCTCCTTTGAACTTCATTTCTGTGGTCAAGCACTTGCCATTTTTCTTTCACCTGTTGCCTTTTTTCGTCCCTCGACCCTGCGTGCGYCGAGCTGGGAGCGGCTGGCCCCGGTGACCGGGAACGTGCGGGTCCCTGACTCGGGAACAGAGGTGACCTCAGTGATGTTGGGAGCAGCARAAAGTGGCTGTGGAGTTGCTCTGCAGGCAGCAGGGCAGGGATTGGGATTTGGGGAGGAGGATTGCAAAACTTCTGTATGGTTTAAGCTCACGTTTGCAGTCGTGTAACTTGCGAGCACATTTGTTAGCACAAGTCATTTATTTACTTCTTCTCGTTTTGTCTGGCCTTTCAGACAACTTTCATTATGCTAATGTAATTAATAGACATTCTAAAAAGCAGGATTAGGGYAGTTTATTTCAGGAGTGTCTGCTTTGCTTTTTTTGATTTCTCTCCCGTGCTGCCACTCAACATTTCCCAACTAATGCTAAAARAACCTGCTTTTCTGCAGTTCTTTCTGGCACGGAAGGGCTTTCCTGTGTTTCTCTGCCTCATTGACTCTCCATCTCATTTAAAAAATCTTTGCTGAAGATACATCTTTTTCCCCTTGCATGACCCTCATAATTTTTATCTCTCTCTGCTGTTATTTTAGTCTGTAATTTTACTTTTAAACTAGCTGATGGCCCTTCATTGGAGAAAGGGCGATCAATAAATTATGTGCTGATTGTGTGTATTCTTCATCATATTTTTGTATTTCATTGTCCAGACCATAACAGTTGATACATATTTTTGTTGTACTTTTTCACCTTCTTCTGGGTATCGTTATTCTTGGCTTTTAATAATTGAAAGAAAATTCAATCTTTTTCCATTGTGAAAAAGAGACAACAAAGGAATGAATCTCTACCTGCTAAATGTCATTTACAGCAGTGAATGGCCTTGCTGAGGAAACACAAGCTTGAGCAAACTCAACATGGGCTGAGCAGAGAAAGTGAATGGTTTTCCTGAATAATTTTTAGTTCGTGTCACTAAATCATGAACCAACAGCTTTTAGAGGTACTAAACTTCTATGAAAAACTCACCAGGAACTTTTGAAGGCCTTCCTTTTGTGATAACGAACTTTTTTGTGGGGGAACTTCTGTAACAGCTTTGACAAGAGAAGTTTTTGAGACCCACCTTGATCCTTTTCTCAARGTGTGAAGGGGAAATTCGCAACTTTTCCTACAATTTATCATTGATAGCAAGTTTGCAGGAGAGAAGTTTAGAGAAAGAAGATCCCATCATCTATGGTAAATCTGGTCAGTTCTGGCAACACAGAGGTGTGGATGTGTGTGCAGGTAATTGAACAGAAATAATGTCATCCTTTGCTCTCAGATGTATGCAGATATTTCTTGTAAATCAGTTCTGTGGTCTCACTACGTGCTAATTAAGGAAAAAAAAAGATAGGACTGAGCAATTTCTGGCAATTTAGGTTTTTTTGTCTGTGAAACTCCATCTTTAGATTTTTTGTCAGCAGCTGTGTTGCCTCAGAAAGATTATCAGAACATTTATGACTAGAAAATTTTGTCTTACCGCTGTTTTATTGAGTTTTAAAAATTAATTTAATATTCAATATCTGCTTAAAGTAGCACCATCCATGTGTGAGTTATTGCCCAGCTTTCAGGAATGGWTGGTGCTGGCTCAACTTCATGTTGTTATTGGATAACTAAATTGTAATATGTAAAAAGGCAGGAACATATTCTTAGGTCATCTGAGAGCATGAATCCAATCTCATGAAGATTTTCATTATGGTTTGAGGGATGAGATGTGCATCTTACTCATTTGCTCACACAGATCCTCGCTGCTGGCCCATTCATCAAATGCACCAGTCCAGGCCAACAGGAATGATCTCTCCAAGAAAGATAAAGAGCAGAAATTTCAAACGAAAGACATTGTTCTTTGTACCAGTTCACCCCATCTGCCATCACATGTAATTGAGATTGTCCAGCTTCTCATCTGCCCCGTACCACAGTGGGCAAAAAGGGGTAAATAGGAGCCAGGGAGTTCATAAAACAATATTAGGGGAATTCCATGTCCTGAGTGTTTCATATGCTGTTAAGGGAGTGCTGGAATATTATTTAGAAGCCTTTCATTTGTTTCAATTTAGCAATTTTTGAAAAAAGAGCAAGCAGTAACACATTGTTGGTGAGGGAATGTCAGCCAGCCARAAACAAACACAAGGAGAGACTACCTTGCAGTCTGAAAATGCTGATTGCACTTTCTGCGATGCCAACTGCAAAACTACGTTTGTTTTATTTCTTATTTTTGGTAAACAACTTAATTAATGAATCCCTCATTGGCTAATGGCTGTGCCTGCAGCGTTGCAGATGAATGTGTTCACGTGGGACTGTCAGAGCTCCCAAAACTTGGAAGCTGACACTCAATTTTGTAAATGTAACGCAGCAAGAAGTTATGATGCCTTTTCAAACTCCTTAGCAAATTAAAAGGGCAGTTCTTACAGCAATAAACATTATTTACTAAGTTTTAAATATGCTCAGCAGTGAATTGTATGGTGAAACGTGTCAGTGTATCCAGCAGTGCCACATGATTTGGTACCCAATAACCTGTGTCGCTCTGGTCGGGCCAGGAATCTTTGACATGAAGGCTCCTGCTTCAGAGATTATTGTCCTGATGAAACAGCAATTATCRTGTTACAGTTTGGAAAAAGAGTTGGTCCCTCTGCTAGAATTCCAAYAGAATTTGGTAAGGAATACCTCAGGAGTGAGCTGGGTCCTGCCCTATCAGTGCAGATAAGGTTTGCAGGAGATGTGCAGAATTCCTGAGCTCTGATTCATTATGATTATTTACTCARTTACTGGTTTCAAGATACATGACAACTTTCATTGTGTGTTTTTTTTTGTCTTTTTAAAAAGTATTGACATGAGAAATCCTGATAAAATAGCTTTCATTTCTCTCTAGGGGAGCATGGGTGAGCAAGGAAAAGGAAGCAAGTTGCTGTAACTGCAACAGTGCTGCTCTCAAAATTTAGTTTGAACTATCCCAAAGTGTCTTCAACTTGGTAATAACACAGTTCTGCAAACTCCTGAAAGTGGATAGCCAAAATATTTATTTTAATGTGTATTTTTATTAAAMTAGACAGCATTATTACTGCCACAGATTAAAGACGTGTAATGTGACTTTAATACTGTTATTAGATGTTAATGTCTCAGGAAAGCACTTTGAAGATGAAATAGTTCTCATTTACTTTTCCCCATTATTAATCCTAAAGTGTCAGGGGACAGCACATCTTTGCATCTTTGCCTCCTGTTGGGTTTGGCCAAATGGGAAAGAAAAGGATTTAAAACAACAATCAGTCCCCTGTGAGTGAGTGCAACTGGAAGTTGTGGGTAAATCCAGTTSGAATCCACTCGTACAGATCTCCCTCTTATTTTTCTGTTTTCATTGCATAAAATAAGAACTGGGAGTAGGTTGTCCAGTTTCCAAGATTTCCGGTGGGAATTATTCCTAATAGATGTGTTATTTCTGCAGTTTAAAATACCATTTCATCTCAGCTTTAGTGATGTTATGCTCATCATATTACGAGTTCTTTCAGGAAGGGAAAAATCACTCATTTCCTGCAGAGACTTTGTTTTCTGCACTTACGACTGGAGACTAAATATTTTTGCTCAAGGACAAAAATATTTAATCTTCTGGACAAAAGTAATGATGCTTTCAGTAAATGTGGGTGCCCTTGCCTGTGTGCAGGGTCTGGGCAGCAGCAGCCAGACTGGTGTGGGAACACCCAGACTCCTGTGCCTTTCCAGGGCTGGCCTTTGGTCCTGCTKCACCTTCCTGTGCTCCTGTTTCTCTTTGGGAAATTTCCACAGTTCAAAAGAAAACAAAAGAAAACCTCACAGTGCTCATTTTTGGTCTCTGGCTGTTATTTTTTAAAAGGTGCCGTTATTGATGTCTCCATACCAGATGGTGTGATCCCATGATGCCTCTTATAAAATGTGATATATAAGCATATACCTCAATAGTTCAGTGTTCATAATATAAATCAGGCTTATGATATCCTCCACAGGCTGGTCCTTTTATATTCCTGCTAAGGACCAAATTAATCAAGCACTATTTTGCTTAATTTTTGCTTTGTAGTCTTCTGGTTTTTATTTGGTAGAAGTTAATTTTTATCCATAAATACACTCTTGTTTTTTAATAAATTCCTTTCCTTGCACAGAACCAGACATAAAAGATTATGAAGAATTTATTTATTTCATTGTTTAAGAAGCACAATATTTTGAAACTTGAGCCCACCAGCAGAACAGTTGGAAAACTGAAGATATAACTTCATTTACTATACATCTGAATTACTTGTACGGCATTCTACTAATTGGTTTAATCTTAATTTTTTTCTATCATTCAGCACATTTCTAATGTACCACATAAAAAAGCTTTCTGATTCTTGRGCTTCTTTGTTTGGAAATTCCAGTAACCACTAATTCCATAGTTTAGTCTGTTGATAAACTTACACTTTCTTTGGGAAATACATGAAAAGCAAGATGCAGATTTGTGCTGCTGGACAGTGAAATGGATGAGACCAAGACCTGTTTTGATGATTCCTAAATGTGCTGTATAATTAATGTTGTAAGTTTTTGTGTCCTTGAAGGGATATGYAGGATAGCAAATGTTCAGCTGCTAAAACAAAGGAAGTTTTTATTGAACTTCTGTGGGCTTAATGTCATAAGGGTAGAGAGGTGAAAATATTCCTGGCTTGGAGAAGARCTAAAAGTTTTCAATGCCTGGAGAAATACAACTAATAGGAGAAACAGGAATTCCACATTGGGTTGAGAATGAAAGCATATATATATTTACTTTACATACATATGTCTATGTAAAATAACCCCCTCCATGTGGGGTGGATAAGCAGCCTCTCTAAAATGCACTTGTTTACACTTAGGCTAATATCCAGCTTCCTTCCATGGCTTCCATCCTTGTCTTCTGTCCTTAAAAACAGGATATTTTAATACTTCTCCTAACAGCTTTTCTCTGTTGGTGTAAAAACGAGTTGTCTCCTTAGATTTGTATTATTCTTCTGTCAATTACTAATCCTCCTGGTTTAAGGCAGGGATTTTTTAAGCCTCGGGTTTGCAGCAGTGTGGATCAATAGTGAGTGGCATTTAGGATGTGAACGAYGGGGCTGAAGGTGTGATTTTTTGGGTGCCACTGGACTGAGGCGTGAGGGACAAACCAGGTTTGTTTGTGATGTGTGACAGGGTCTCGCGGGTCGGTTTAGTGAACAGAGGGAGGTGCATATTTGTAACATTTGAGAGGGCCATGGCTAAAATGTTGCTGGGTGCAGGTGGTGTGTGCCTGGCAGAGTCAGGGCTCGGCCGAGTGGGGTTTGTGCTCTGCAGAGATCCTCAGTGGCCAGGTGGGCTCAGCAAATCACTTACTGCCTCAGCAGCAGAAATGTGGCACAGAAAGCAATAAATAACAGAAAAAGGTGTAACAGGCCATGTCCTTCTAAACAAAACATGTGATATTTTCCCTTTTTAAGAAATAAAGAATATAAAGAAGGAAAGAACGAGTGGTTGCTTGGTGTGGGTGAATTTGTGGCCTTTGTGCTGTGTTTTAAGTGGCCCTTGAGAAGGGTACTGAGAGAAGTGTGTGGGGAATCACCTCTTCCTTCCCTGCGTTACTTTTAGGGCCTGTGGTCAGGTCTGTCTCCTTTAATGGTGATAAATACCTGACCTTGTATCTTGGGAAGTATCTCAGCTCTTTATCATTGCTGTAGTACAGTGATAGAATAATTGGAAAGTAAGAGCAGGAAGTTCTTCCTTTTGTATAATTTCTGTAGAGTTTCTGAGGCCAAATGTGTGCATAACTAAGATACAGTATTTTTTATTGTAATGTATTTTGTGGTGTAAATCATTAATTTTCATCGAAACTCTAAAAAGGCAATATTCAAACTTGGGGTTGGGGYATTTCCTGCCATCACTGATGTTTTCAGGGCTCATGGAACTCCTTTAGAAAGTTTCACTGTGTAGCCTGCTAAGTGGTTTAGAGGTTTCTGCAGTGCATCTGATGCCTAATGATAATTCATTTTTTCTAACAATAGTAATGATTTAAGCATATTGCTTTAATGAGTGTTATCTCATCTTTTTCCTTAATTAAACAAGTTGTCTTCAGTTAGCAAACACCATTATTGCTGACAAATTGGGAAGTAATAGTTTGTAGRTTGTAATCCATTCTTCTCTTACTACTATTTAGATTACAAATGTGGATGTCTGCAAGAGCTGTGAAATAATTTGGGAAAAGGATCTGATATGCACTCCTGGTTAGGGATGCAGTTACTTGTTTTGTTTGAATAATTCCAACACCTTTTCTCAGTGCTCTSCRTTTGCCCCTAAAATTTCTTGCTAGAAGTACCAGAAATACCCTGATTTCACAGCACTAGTGGATAGTAACTCTTAAATCTGCCTAAAATTAGGAATATATATTCTTAGAATAGTTTATATACATCTGGCCTTAACAATAGTATTTAGGCTTTACCTGACTTCATTCCAGTAAGAAAAAAAATCTGTCCAAATACTTCAGATGTTTTTCCAAATGCTGGTACATGTTAAAGTCTTACCAACCTATTAAAACCTCAGGACTTCAACCAATCCATTTTAGTCATGGTATGGCCTAAAGTTGAAGTATTTTATAAAAGCTAAACAATGCCAAATGCATTTGGCTGAGATCAAAACCCAAATCTATTTGTTCTCTTTCATCTTCAGTGTTCCATTTCCTAGGAGTGTGACCTTAGTCAAACATCTATTAAAGTTAGCTTTTGATCTTACTCCCTTTACCAAAAAAAAAAATAAAAAAAAGAAAGAAAGAAAGAAAGTCAATCTTTAGAATTTTCTCCCAGAGACAATCACAGTATTGTGTTTTAATGTTCCAGTAGCGTGTGAGTAAATAGGATTCTCTGATGTATGTGATAGAGCAGTGCCTAAATGGGACAATCATTTTTGTGTCAGAGACAAGAATCAAAAGGCAGCATTCTTCAGAAGCTGTTAACTGGAAAAATCCCCCCAGGTCGGTGGCAACACGTTAACTGGTCAATGTGCTGCATTTTTGGGTCCTTTGATGGAAATGCCTTGTAATTTGATAACAGGTAGCTGTTCATTTGTAATACAATTTTCTCTTCACCAGTCAAAGCTGCCTAGTGATTAATCAGTAAAGAGGTTAATTTTCTTCTCGAGTATGAGCAGTTTGGTGGCTTTTTGAAAGAAATAAGGACAAATTATTTATTTCCTGAATAGAATATAAATAAGTTTCTTGGTCATCTGTAAGTTCCTTCGCATTAGGGGAGCCTGTCTCACATCCATCCTCAGCCTAAGGGAAGTGAGTAGGTTTTCTTAAATACATACCAATTCCTAAAAATACACAGAGCAAGAAAATTACAGTTAGGATTGATATTGAACATATTCAACTGGTCAGATACTAATTGATAAATGTATATTAGATCTGCTCTTATCAACGTAGTGCCACTGTTAGGGAAATGTCAATTAAAGGATATAGGAGAGAAATACTGAAAAGATTTGTTTAAAAATGTCTATAGAAGAAGCAGAGTTTGTCTTTTTAATAAAGTTTTAAATTGTCAGATGAGATGTTTTGCATGTTAAACTTCTAAAACCAGAGTTAAATGGTTATTGGGAATGCATTGGAATATTGCCTAGATAACTATAAAATTCTATAATACTGGACTTACAAATGTGGGAAAGGCCTTAAAGTAGATCAAAAAAGCTGCAAAAAGTACAGTGTTAATATTGAGAAATGGTTGAGGACTACAGAGAATAATAATTGTAAAAGGAATGCTTGCAAGGGGTTAGTTATATAATGTAGAGTTCTGGAAAAGCAAGAGGAATAGATACCTGCAGTATTTTTCTGAATTGGATGAAAATATCTCAGTACATATTGGACATAGTTTATATTAAATACAGATTTATTTTTAAAGTAAATTTATTTAATTTCAGTTTTCAAAATCTTGAGAATCTATTTTAAAATCTGAACATACTTTGACTACTGAAATAATTGCACAAAACCTGAGCTAAAAATGTTTGTTGCCATAGTTCTAGAAGAAATGAAACTGCTATACTGATGCAAACTCTGGAGTAAAGACCAGTGAAGTTTATATGTAAAGATTTGCAAGGGCAAAGAGAATATTTGCATAATTTTAGATTACTCAGTGTTTCAATTCAGTGGCTAAATTATTCCTCTCCTCCTCGAGCCTGCATTTGGTTTGGAGGCTGCAAGTTAATTCAGCTTGACCAATGAGTAGAGGCACATCCTTTAAGATTTTAAAAATGGTGTAGTTCATCTTCTACGTGTTATTTTTATTCACCACCTGGAACAAGAAAATAAGCTTCCAGTCAGTGTCTCAGCTTTGAAAAATGTTCTTTACCTTGCACAGCGTAAAATGGAAATAGCTATTCTGGCATCACTTCATAAACAAAGGTGATATTAACCTATTGGGACTAAATTACTTGTCTCCCGTGTTATTTGTGCAAGTAAATGTGCATGAATAAGCTTCAACAAAACTGTGTGAAAGTAACTTAAAACCAGAGAGACCAGAAGTAAAAAATGCTTGAGAACAGAAAGTCAAGGCACCCACTCCTCCGTAATCACACTGCTCGCACTCTGCCTGGGTGATCAATAGTCATTAATTTATGCCCCAGAGGCAAACAGGGCCCTTTTGTTTCTTTACCTATGCTCTGAACAGAGCTCGCAGTTAGACCAGGTTTCTCCAGCCCGTGGGCTGCCTCCTCATTTTCCCTGGGCAGGTTWGGGAATGCACAAATCCATCACCTGATCAGAGAGGTGCCCAAAGCGCCAGCTCAGCTCTGGGGAGGGGTCCGGGCAGCTCCTGCCGCAGGGATTGGCTGTGTAAGTTGGGAAATGGCATGGAAAGCTTGTCCCTCTCAGGTACAGCCGTTTGGATTGCCCAGACCCTGCTGGAATGGAAAGGAACTCATCCCAAATACTTCATTTCCTTCTTCCAAAGGAGGAAGGAACCCCGTGGCTTGTGGTTGTGCCAGCATGGCACGGGGTCCTTCTTACCACAGCCAGTGCTGGTGGAAGGGACTTGGTGGCAAAAGCTGCATTCCTGAGGACTGTGTGAAGCATCAGGCTGTGACTGCTTTGGAGGAATGTGGTTTTCCACTCCCTGAACTGAAAAACAAAACAGAAACCCAACACGTTTTGTTGTGCCAAGAGTGTATAAAGAGATCATAATGTACCAGGAGGTGGAATCCTCATTTGAAGAGGTAAAGGTCCTTGCTTCCCCAAGTGTTACTTTATTTAACATTGAACAGTTAATGGAATTCATCTAGGAATTAGCAATTCCAAGAAAATTTGGGTTTTGCATGATTTTCTACATCTTCTCTGAGATTGCAGTTATTGTAAATGTGGTAGGTTCTGCTTGAAGCTGGAGATCCCCTAATACCATCTCCAAATACTTTTCACTGTGAATAAGTTGTGGTTTGTCAAATGATCTTAAAGCACTAATATTTTGCTTTAATTSAACAGCCAGAATTGCAGAGTGATTATAGGTCTCAGAAGAAGAATATTCCAGGAATTCCTGCTCCTAAGTGATGCTGCTTTCAAACTTGAATCTTTTGAGGTTGAGTTAATTAAATGCCATTTGGAGAGGAGTGTCTGAGCTCTGTATTTTCATTGCTTAGATTATTGTGCTTCAAATAAGCATCACATTTTTGTGGGGTTTATGAACTGGCCACAGCTTTCTCAGCCTCCAGTGGCTAAGAGCAGTGGTAGCTGTGTGATCATAGCCTTCAGTTTCTGTTCTGGCAGAGCTCTTGAAAATTGCTGATGTGGAAGAAACAGCAGGTAGGGGGTGATGCTACAAGGTTGTGTAAGCAGAGCCTGGCTCTGATTTTGCCATCTCTGGTTGCCACTCAGGTGATGATGTCTGTTCCAAATAATTCTGTTAAGAAGAATCCAACCTTTGCAAACAGTCCTGTTGCTTTTAAATGGATTGCAGAGGAACTGCTGCAAAACTGGGGGATTCAATGCCCACGAGAAATGCAGAATTGTATCCTTGGTTAAATACTTTGTCTGTGCTTGCACTTCAGGAATTTTGAGTTTGATGAATAAAAACTGCTTTCCCTCCCTTGAGCCAGTGGAACCCATACTTCRACAATCCAGTCTCTACCAGCAGTGCTGATCCTGACAGTATGCTGAGATTTTTCCTGAAATACTCTAGCATGATGAATTTATGGAACTCACTGTTCACTTAAAATCCTTGAAATGCACCATTTTRAAACTGTGGATTGAGACAGCTGGGATGTAGCTGAGCTGTGCCATCTGATACAAAACAAATATTTGTATGGTATTTTCCAAGTCACAAGTAGGAAGTAGTTTGAAATCACTCACAAAGATATCCTTATTCTCAGAAGACCTTCCAGCCCAATTAATTCTACAAACTCGAGAGATTTGTGCCAACTCCAGATAAGCTTTCAGACTTTTTGGTACTTAGCTGAAAGGGTTTCCAAAAACTTCTGCAATTTCCCTGTCATACCCACAGAAATTGATGTAAGGGGAAAGGAATAAATGCGGAGAAAAATGAAACAGCAGCTAATTCTGATCTCAGATGACAGCATGTGCACCATGGCAGACTCCTGTCGTTATAGTGAAGTTACAGAATGTCCATGGTGAATATGAGGACTATTAAGTTTAGTATATTGATAACATAATTTTAGGTTCCCAGGAACCCAAGCATATTCTAAAATGGATACCAAAGTCCTGCAATCAGAAGCAAATGCTGATGGTAACCACGGCTTCTTTCCTGTGCCTTCTGAACGTTTAGCACTTTGGAGTTAATATTTTTTTYCTATAAATGAAATTTACTTTATATGTTGCTCTCAGAGAGGTAATTTACCATGTTTCTTGTTTAGTTCTTAATTTTTCAAGTCCTTATCTCATAGGATTGCAATCTTTAGTCTGTGACAGCATTATGAAAGCATAAGCAGATAGTTTGAGAGTTTGGRTGATTATGAGCATTCGTTTAACTTGTCTTATCCTTAGTGAAATCAGAGTCCTTATGCATGAATTTGTCACTCTTGATGTATGAAAACACTGTCTAAATATACCCCATCTTGGAAGTTTTCATTTTCTGCTGGAAATTTTCAATGACATGACTAAAATTGCATGAGATCTGCACCTAAGAACGTAAAAGTTATCAAGTGCTTGTGATTTTTTCCAGTGATAATTCAATGGCTGCTGTGTCTGGTGTGTGCTTCCACCTTCTGGAACCTGCACATCCAAAGTGGGGTGGTCAGTCAATCAAATATACAGAAGGAGGTAAAGGTCACAGTAGTGCAGAATACTAAAAGTATTACGCATTACAGCCCTGACAAATCATTCTCATGACATAGATTGTAAAAAAGAGCAGAAAATGTCACAAAATTAATCAATTCTCGTGAGACCCCCTGTAAGAATGAAGGGAAAAAAGTAATGTAACCCTCTCAGTGGTTTTTGAAGTTCTGATTTTCCTGTTTCCCTCCGTTAGGGGAAGCTGCAGTTTAGTTTGATGCAAGATGCAGGTGGCCTTTTAGGGTAGGAAGTSAACTGTAAAATCCACAGCTGGGTTTTGCTGTGCATCAGCTTGAACACGAATGCTCATCCTACAGATCTAGGCACAAAATCGTGATGAAAATTTCTGTGTACTTCAAACTGAGCCCCTTGGTTCTAGACAGGAAATGTGACAGCCCTTGGATCATCATCTCCTCATGTGGATGGTGGATAGGGAATATCTCAGGTACTTGATGGAAGATGTTCACGTTAAAAATGTTTCCAGTCTTTCAGATGGATGTCAGGGAGGATAAGATTAGGACAGAGGTTATGAGTAGGGTGAGAAGCTTAAATAATGGAGACAGACATGGAATGAAAACATCTGGAACTCTCCCCATGTTTGAAGTGAACACCCAGATTAGACTTTTGCTGTGTGTGAAATGAATGACAATGTGTTGCTTCTGTGAGTTATTCCACAGAGTGGCAGGGATGTTCTCATGTTCAGAGGTTTTGTTTATGCTCCTGTGAACTTCTGCATGAAATTGTATTTTAAAATTAAAGTAAGGTGAGCAAGCACACCATGTTAAACAGAAATTGCTGGGATTGCAAAATCAAGCCGTCACGAGCTCAGAAACATTTGTGCAACACTGATTCTGATCCCTTGAGCWTTTGGCAAAGTCTTTAAATTACATTATCACTGTTTTCCCCAGCATCACTGCCTGGGTGATGACAGAGCATCCATTGACCTGTGTGGGATCCAAGGCTGTGGGATGGAGACCTGGCTGTGGGTCTGTCCCTATCCGTCAGCTGCRGAAGGGGAAGTTACCTAGGGAATATTTAGGGACTGCACAAAAGCAGGGAATTAAGTCCCTCAAGAAAAGACTGTGACATTTTCAAGCCAACTGGAGCTTCTCTGTGAAAGATTAATTTCTCACAATTCCTGACAAATATGAGTAATATTTGTTTGGATGGTTTTTTTCCCCCACAGTAGGATTCTTTTGCCATAGTACAATTTTTTTGACATTTTAAAGTGGTGGAGTTTAAAAATCGGAGGCCACGTTCATCTTCAGTAGTCTCTCAACTTCCATTAACTGAATGTGGTTAGAGAATCCAAGAATCCCAGATTGGTTTAGGGTTGGAAGAGACCTTAAAGGTCATGTCATTCCACCCCCTACCATGGGCAGGGACACCTTCYACTAGATAAGGTTGCTCCAAGCCACATTCACATAAAGCAAGGCATCTTTATATTCTCTTTGCCTTGATCATGCAGCATGATAAATACTGAATTTCAAATTTTCTCCTCTAAAAATCAATTCTTGCTGTCGTTCAGGCTGTTTTCCTGTTGCGGAACGGGAAAGAACATATTTTTGAGGTATGGTTGTAATGCCAGGACAATTGCTGCAGGTATGGGAACAGAAGAAAGAAGCTCCAGTGCTGTGATGCATTTCCTGGCTGTTGGCTGCGTTTCAGCTTGGCAGTGGCAGATGGATGTCGTGGATTTCAGCCTGGGCTCTGAGTGCTCTCCCAGTCCTGGGGTGATGCTCATACAGCCCAGCCCACGGCAGAGCTCTCACTGAAATCCCAGCCCCTGCCTGCAGTGCCCAGTTACTCACCAGCTACTCACCAGTTACTCAACCAGCTACTCACCAGTTACTCGCTGAGTTCTGTCCTTAGGTCACTCAGGCCATTCCCATTGATGGATTACTGTGACCATTCCCCTTGATGGATTGCTGTGACCATTCCCAAGTGGCAGCCAGGGTATCTTTGCACAGCCATTGAAAACACGACATGCACTAGAGCCTTCCTACCATTTCTGGTTGAGTCAGTTCACAAAAACGAAGAACAGCTGCAATAATAAGACTTACAAGCTTGGACCCATCTCCAAACTGCTTTAAGACTTTGGGCATGTTACTGTTCTTATTCCAGAATTTGGTTTCACTGTCCTTTGTGTAGTAGCTGGGTTTTACCTCCCTGTGTATCACTAAACAAGGATGATTCCTTTCAGCTACAAGAAGCCTTCACTTTCTAATGTGATTCTTTAACTATACTGAAAATGTAAAGTGCATTATATGTATGTACTTCTACTAATTATATATTACATTTATATAATTTTTCAGCCTTCGAAAGCCTAACTTGTTGGAGGTTTCAGGATTGTTTTCACTGTTTGCAATATGGTCTCCCATAGTAACATTTCATACCACCAGATGTTTCATCGTTGCTGTTTTAGCACACCATGCTTGACCCATAGCAGCTTTGAATGCAAATAATAAACAAGCCAATGCACAATGCTTGACTGTTAAACTGAAATAATATGGCATGGCCAAACTGGCTTTCATTTTTCCTTTTGAATATTATTAATTGCAATGTGTTGACTGTTAATTTAATTAAATGTTTCGTTTTAATATAAAACCATTTTTCAGTTCACTGACTCACCATTTCATTTAATTAATTGCAAACCTCAAGATTTGATTACTCATAGTTCTCCTTTAGTTAATTTACTTGTTCACAGTTTTGACAGAAAAGCTTTCAAACTAATATGAAGGAGTGGCACAGTCTGACTAATCAGAAAACTGGAAAAAAATAGCTGTAGCTGGAGTAAGAGATTAGCAGATACTCAGGGTCACCTAAAAAGCTCAGAGCCCTTGTATTCACCATCAAAATCCAATTTTCAGTGACTGGACATCTGTTAAAGGTGGCAGATTCACTTGCACCCAAGACACTGGAGTGCAGGACTTGCCCCCAAGACTCAGTGCAGGAACGTAGCCGAGTTTTGTTTTCTTGTGTGTCCAAGAAGGTGTTTGCTAAGGAGTAAATTGTGATGTTGGTGGAGGCAAGGGACACTGTCCCCTAGTCCCCTGGTGCTCGGGGTGGTTCAGCACTGCCCTGCGRTGGGAGACTGGCCCTGGGGGACACTGCAGACAACCTGGGGTTGTGATCTTTGGGCCATGTGGTAAAAATGCTGCTTCTGTTGAAATAATTCCTGAGGCTTCACAGAGGAATGATCAGTAGTGTTTTTGGCTGTGCAGGGGATATGTGAGTAAACAATTAACCACTGCCTTACTGGGCTGCAGAGGGGGGTGGAGAGGCCTCTGTGGTGCTCACAGGCTCTGAGGTCCCGCAGGTACCGTGGTGTAGGGGCAGAGGMTGTGCTCRGGGGGTGCAGKAGCAGAACACTGAGCTCTGTTCCATCTCCAGCTCCCCCAGGTGCTAGGTCCTCCTGATTGAGATCCAGACTCCTCATTTGAAAACTGTTTGGTTCTTAGACCTGGTCTGACAGCAGAATTTTGCTTCAGTGCAASCTGTGCACGAAGTGTGTGGTTCGTGTGTCCTTGAAGGTTATTTCAGGGCCAAACYCCTGTGTTGTGCAGCAGAGTTCTGCAGACTCGTCACAGGGAGGGTACCCAGTGTCCTGACAGAACTGGGATCACAGAGGGCAGAGGACAAATCACACGATGGTGCAGGTGTACCCGAGGAATTGGGATTGGATTCCTRGGCACAGAGCACGGCTCCCACGTTCCGGCGTCAGCGCAGCCGTGTCTCTGTCAGAGATCCCGCCAGGAGCTGCTCTCTGCCAGCCCAGCCAACTGGGGATACTGGGAGCAGGACTGGCTGTGGGCAGCTTTGCAAGGAAACCATCCCCACTGTGCCGAGACTCCTRCCGGGGTGTTGGAAAGGACGTCCGTGTTTGACCACAAACGTCCACGGTTTATTTCCTGCGTGTTCAGGGGTTGATCGCAGCTGGCAGATAACTGAAGGAAGGAAAATTTAAAGTATAAATGGACAGGAAAAAASCAGAAGCTTTGAAGTTTGTAATCCAGCTTCTTGGTTTTCCTAGTGATCCTTGTTTTTTGGGGGGAAGTGGAGGGATAGATGYGTACGTTACAGCAGTTTTCCAGGACATTTTTCAAAGTGAGGTGTCTAAGTGAGATTCTAGTGCTGATAATGATTCATCCAAGAGGATGGAAATGATTCTTCAGTTCTTCGCAGATCCTTAGATAAGTCAGTTGAAGAATAGCCCTCTTTGCCGCAGCTACCCCGAGCTGAGTCAATTATAGAAAGGAGTTTTATTAATAGTTAAATTAAATAATAGCTCCAGTWACGTTGGCCACGGCAGTACCTTAATTGAAGATTATGCCAATGGGTGATTTGCTGCCCGTTTCCTGCCATCATTTCAATCAGCAGCACCCCCTTACTGCTGAAACCATTTGCTTTAGCCTCAATTTTATTATCTCTCAGAAATGCTGAAGAATTAGTACGTTGTTTTTAAAGTGCCTCAGACAGTCAAATTCCGTGGCTTTTACTGCTACCAGAGTTCAAGCAAGAAATTACATAGACTGGGGGTGAGTGAGAGAATAAAGACTTTGCTGACACTGATCTTGGGGATAATCTTGGCTGTGTCTGCTTCAAGCTTGTGCCTGGCTGTGCAGGACCTTGGGCTGTGCAGGACCTTGGGCTGCGCTTTCTGCACCAGGACCGTGTTTTGCTCTGGAAACTTTTGCTGCTGAAGTGGAGTGACTGTGGGGTGGCAGATGGCACAGCACAGTTTCCTGATCCATCACTGTTCCTTGGCTGGTGTCCTTGTGGCAGCTGTGTCTGGTTTGGGAGCTCACAAACGCCTGACAATAATTACCTTTAATTTCTGCAGGCGGCATCGTGGTGGTTTGGGGACTGTGTTTATTATTTTCTGTTTGTTCCTTGCTACCTTTCTGCTTTTGTTACACTTCTGCTACAACGGTTCAGTAGAAGGTTTTGGGGGATTTTTCTTTCTTYTTTTTTTWAAATAATTTTGGATGATTTTTTCTCTTGTCTTTTCTCTGAATGTTTTGCTAAAGATCTGAATTTATTTTCCTTTCTCTTATCTACCTGCTTATGAATAGTTTCTTTATTATTTCGTGTATTTAATGAAATTTTGCGACTTCCAGTCTATATCAAGAACCTGTATAAATACTGACCCTGGTGAAAATAATTACTGGGATATTGGTGCATCCATACATACCTGGGTATACATACAAATGATAAAGTGTTATAGTAAAAAACTCCCATGTTCAGACACTCTGTTTTTGCAACCATTAAAACGAGTGTGAATTCTTTGCAAGTGGATTAAAAATAYGAAGTGAAAAGGTGTCTGGAAATCTTTAAAACAGTAAATTCCTCAGAAGACTTGGGATGTTGCTTGGGTTTTTTTTAACTTCTTGAAAATAATGTGAACTTTACTCAAAGGGCAATCCCACTTCCTTTCCCTAAGAAAAAAAAAGTGAAAAAGTTTGCAGACTATTTCATTTTCTCAGAAAATGTGTGGAGAGTTTTATCATTGAAGACGTATTCTGTGATGGATTAAGTGAGAGGGTGTGAGATAAAAACAGCAGTTTAAATATCAGGATTTTATTATCTCCTTGATAAAAAACCTGTAGCTTTTGTAAAAGAACTTTAAAGGGTGTTGAAAAAAAAAATACAGTGTAGTGGTCATTTGTTTGAAGTGAGGGCTGCCTTAAGTAACTGGAAAGACAAAATTACTGATTGTGTTTTCAGGACTTATTTTTATATGTTTGTACTTAGCATGTAATTATAATGAAATCAATTTTTCACATATCAATGATAAAACAGAAAAAAAAGTGCCTAATTAGCGTGGGTTGTATTTGTTCGATGTGGGATCAGGGCTTTGGGAGTGTGGAGTGTGTAACTGCAGCTGGTTTTGTGGGTGCTGAGGGGCTCTTGGGCAGGGTGGTGGAGGAGGACAGACAGCTCAGTCTCATCTCCAGCTGACTGATAATAATCAGAATATTTTGCTGAAGTTGACCAAAGTCCTGTATCCATGTGTGGTAATACTTGTCCTTCTCCATGCAGCTGCAGTCCTGGATTGCTTCCTTTCTTGAGTCTTACTAAAATAATTTTGTGAAGCCCATTAGAGGAGCAGCAGAGCTAATCTGAATGTCAAATTCGTAGCAGCTTTTAGAAGAGTGTTGTAATTTATGGATAGGGTGTGAAAATGAAGAGTTCCCTTTAATCAGGATCTAATCTCTCAGTAAGCAATACTTTCCAGAAGCAGATTATTTAATTCTGGTTTGGTGTATGATGTCATTGTGGGTTGATACAACATGCACCACCACCAAAAACCCCACTGGTTTAAATAAGAGCAGTTCAGTGATTTTGTGGAATTAGGTGGAAATAACAAAAGCAAGTCCTRCTGTACTGGGAGGAGGAGTAACACCATTTAATCCATAACTGAGTGAATAAACARTTAAACTTGTAGAGATATTTTTGGTTATATGGCCATACTCTCAGATTTTCCTGCAAGAACGTCAGATTGTTTTCAGTCGCATCTTGCCCAGAGTAAAAGTAATTTGGTAGTGTCTGGAAGAAAATCTGATTCTTTACTTACTGACCAAATCCAAATTATAAAGCTTAAAAACTTTGCACTTACCAAAAAAAGAAACTGAGAATACAAATAATAAAAAAGTCATGATAATTATGGTAACCTGTGGCCTGACACTGCTCTGATTCTTCTCTTTTACTACTGGTAATTAATTGAATTTTAGTCACTTAAAAATCTTCTACCAATAACCCCCCTTAATTCTGTGAATTTGTGCTGTTCTTAATGGTCTCTTAAAAGTGGGATTGAGTYTGTAATTATCCATATCGTGTTTTTCTACACCCTTCCAATGTAATACTTTCCAGTAACAATAATATTAATCCAAACTAATAGACTCCTGAAGAGACAAAATAATATTTGGATGTATAATATTATAGTACAGCATTGATTGTTCCATGTTAATTGGCTTTGAACTGTTGAAATTAAGAAATACTGTATCTTACTGTGTGTRTGGAAATTCTGTTGCAGCTAAATAAGTCAACCAGAAAGTGATCAAAGTGACAAGGTGATCAAAGTGACGGGAAATTATATTTAAAAGTATAATCAAAAGGGATACCATTAAATAAATATTTCTTTATGCTGTACATGTTAAAAAGAAAAATAAACATGAAAGYTTGGTCTTTTTTTRAAATTCTTAGAATGGTGTATTGAAGTAAGTAGACTTTCAAACAAAGATGGTTGTTCAGGATAGCATTTACTTCTCCGGACTAAGAATTGGTATTGAATTTATGTGACTTTTTCTTAGTGAAAGGGAATATTCTGTTCATACTTGGCAGTGCCACATGGTCTGGGATGACACTACATATTATTTATTTATATTTTTCCAGGTCTGACGGCAGCTGCCATGGCAGAGGCGATGAAGCTCCAGAAAATGAAACTTATGGCCATGAACAGCCTGCATGGAAGTGGGAGTCAGAATGGAACCGAGTCAGAAAATGAGGAGCTCAATTCTAATGCAGGTGAGGGATGCTGGTCCCCTGAGCTTCCTGGACCTCTCAACACCTGGGTCACAAACTCTTGGGCTCTTTTATTTTGTAAGCTTTGCTCTGCCAGTGTTAAATCAAAATTAGTGCTCTCACTCCTCCATGTTCCTCCAGTTTTCCTCCTAACAGCTCTCTTCACTAATTCTTTGAAAAATACTGCTGMATGATAGTTTTCATTAGGGTCGAATATAAACTTTTTAAAGTGTCCCCTAAATATATTCATAGTAACAAAAGATTTCTCTATTGGCAATAACACAGTCTGGAGTTTTCCAGTAAATGATGGAAAGTCTACAGAATATCAGGAACTGCTTCCGAGTCCCACAGGTCACTGGAGAAAGGTAAGGCAGGGAATGCTCCATCACCAGGTTCTGGCTTTTCTGCATTTTGTTCTTTCCTTGAATGGATATTTGCAAACCACTGCTGTGAAGGAGAGTTCAGATAATCCTTTGCTGTGGCTGGAGCCACCTTGGACAGGACACAAAACACATGTTCAGTCTATACTGTATAAGCATTAATATAATTTGAACTAAGCTCCTCAAGTCCCAGCTCCCCAAGGATAGGGTTTGAAGGTGAAGTCAAAAATGAATCCTTTGGAGAGGAAATCTCTSTTTATTCTGATGTTCTTTCAGCTGAATAAGAGATCTTTACTTGGATAGTGCAGAGAACCTGGAACAAGACAGCTCCATTCTGTCTGAGACCTGTTACAATAAGGGCCGTTTCTTGGTCTCACTTTTTACTGTATSCTACAACACTTTTACCCCTTTGGAAGGACATGCATGGTGTGTTTCCATTATCAATTCAAGAGGAGAGGCACTGTGTGATCCCCGTTGCATCCCGCTCTCCCGTCGGCATTCCCGCGTCTCCCAAGGCAAAGCCTGGCTGCTGTGAGCTGCATATGCATCCTACCATCAAAATGGTAATTTATTAGACCAATAAAGCAGCAGCTGGGAGGTCTTAGACTCATTTTCTAAAGGAATAACTTTGAATTCATGACAAATTATGCACAAAGCAGTCTTTCCAAAAGTGGTATTGCCTTTTGCTAATTTTGTGTACTCATCTGGATTGAGGAAATCTGGCTTCTAACTCATGCATTAAACCTTTCCCCAGCTTCCTGTTCTGTAGGATATGTATTTCTTATTCACCTCTCAGACCCTAATCAATTAGTGCRTATTGAATTCAGAAAAAAAAAGCACTGAAGAAGCATATTTAGTTGTTGTAACTCTCAGAGTCTGTAGATAGTTCAGAATGAATTCTGAAGGTTCACTGAATGCTAAGAAATAGGACTGAAGATAAAATTACTGCAGAAGAGTAAGAAAGCTTCGTACAGAAAAGATGTAGGGTTGGTACTGGGGGATTTAAAAGCTGCTGTGCAAAARTTTGCTAATTTGAGGGTTTGTGGTTTTGTGTGTTACCTTATAGGGCAAAATTTGTGTACTTCTGAGGGSAGAAGCTACATTAATGTGATTATTTTCGAACAGGTTTTTTGGGGGACTGTCATACCAGTCTTGGACAGTGCATCAGGAGTATGCATATTAAGGGAAATTCTCTGTGGTTAAGCAATTCAGTGAGTTCTACAACCAACTCAGTACCAATTTAAATATCTGGAAAAATTCCCACTGACTTTAGCTGAAGTTACAGTGGGGCCCAAGAATAAGGGTATGGTGGCAGTTCATAAAGATCTTCTCTCAATTCTTTCCCCTTTTCATTGCCGAATTCAGTACAATGGCCAAGAGCAAATTTTCAGGCTCAAGTTGCTTGCAGACAGAGCAAGAAGTCCTTACCAGAAAGAACTAATACTAATCCTACTAAAAATCAACAAGTTCCTCCTTTATTGGAGGGTCATTTTTTTAAGATTTATATTAAGCAGGATGTGTCAAAAAAGAAAACCAACATGAAAGTAGTGTGAAAGTTAACTGTACATTTCACCATATAAAATAACCGAGGAATCATCAAACTTTCACTACAGAAAACTCCTTGGTGTGGCATGAAAAGAGTGGGAATTCTGTTTAGAAGTTAATACACACGTTGTGACTTTGATCTGCTCTGAAGGGAACACCAGGATAATTGTGTGTGCATGAAACCTTCACCAACTGTTTGCTTTGCTCTAGACTTACAGTTTGAATGGCTATTAAAAATAAAATGGAGATGTGAAATGAGGAAGAAAATTGAATTTTGAATTTTTTTTTGCACTAAGAAGAGGTGCAAAGGAACAGAGCAAAGGAGTCGGAAGCCTCGTAAGTGAGAAAAACATTTTATTTTAGGAGAGAGACCTACAGTTTCTTTGATTTGAGGTTGTGTTTAATAGCTTCTGTAATGGCTGCAACATGACTCTGCATCTCGATTTCAGCATGAGTAACAACCTGTTCGTGTTTCATTTAGCTCCAAATGAGAAATTCTGTGTTTTATTGTTTTAGGAAATTAGTCTGTGTACTATTGCTCCTGGAACTTTATAATTAATCACTAAAGGTTATGGCTGTGGAGAGTTTGTGGGAAATAGATGTCTGAATGATTATAATTGTAGCTGTCAAATCAGAAATATGGTTGTACAGAGCCGAGGACCTTTTGCTTCCTTTGATTTTTTTTTTCCTTTTTACTGTAACAAAGACTCCAAGGGTTGCAGTTTGACTTGAAACAATTAAGTTGGGTTTTTACCTCCGTGTTACACGTTGACTTCCTACAATGCCACTAAATATTTCACTTTTGGATATGTGCCTCCCTCCTCATCCCACGGTCTGATAGATGAGTGGAATACTCTGTTTTTGCTGTTGTTTATTTTAAATTAAAAATGTAATTGAGCGGTATTAAGTCCTGAAGCTTTATTGCCAGATTTTCTGCAAGTGTGTCATTATATACAGGCCATTAGTATAATAAAAAAAGTGTTGAGGATGTCTTGGCATAGTCATTTCCATCCCCATCTGTATCTGTTGAAGTATGAAATAATTTTGGGTTTGCTTCTTGTTAATGCCTAGGCTGTCACTTCTGTAGTTTCTTCCTCTGTGTGTGTGCACCTCTGGTGATGGAAATTTGTAAGAATTCTCTGTCTGAAGCCAGAAYTCGTGCTGTCAGGTTAAAATCTGAACTCTGATTCAATTTAACACAATCACTGACTAATTCCTCAGATATTATGTTGTCCTCTAGCAAATTGCAGGTGTGGAATTGAATCTTACAAGTTTGTCTCAGGAAGTGGGGAATAAATGTGCCTCTTCTTTTCCTGTTTCTAGTCCAGCTGGTGTGGTTTTGCCATCAGGTCCTACCTACCTCCTTTTCATGATGTTACAAGAATCTCAGTAATAATGGTGGAGTTTGGTACTAGAATATTCTAAATAACTTATTAAAAAGAAATGCTACAAGAGTTAATACTGAAAATATGGGGGGAAAAATTCCAAAAAAAWTTAATTTGCAGATATTTTTTAATTGAAGCAATGCTTTAGTTCACAGTGCTGTGAAGAATGTTGTTGTACATCTGAACATTGATGTCCTCTTTCCACTCTCTCTGCAGAAGAGAAAGAGATATTTTTGCACCTTCCTACTCATCATATGAAGTGTTGAAGCAAAACTTCTCAGGCAGTTGAAAATCTCCTCTTTAATATGACACTGGAAGGTTCTGTGGCCCCACAGTCCAGCTGACCTGTGCTGGCTGTTCCTTGTGCCTCAGTGTCCCTCTCCATCTTCCTGTAGGATGTGGGAAGAAAGGTTGAATTTGGAGAAGCAGGTAGCTGGGGATGCGGGTGTCTGGATGTGGGAGAAACCCATCCCTTTGAAATCTCAAATTCCAATGGCCATAAATCTTTTGTGATCCTATTCCTCCTTTTTGGCTCCTCCAGGTGAGTCCTTGGAGAGGAGACTTCTTGCTGGTGGCACCTGAGAGTTGCCAGGAGTGGTGTGGCCTTTCCTSTTCCAGTTGGGAAGTGAGGAATGTCCAGAACGAGCAGCTGGCAGCTGACTCCAGCTCCCTCAAAGCCACATTATCAGTTTTGTTGTTCTGTAGAAATAAGATAAACAGAACAAAACCTCTCTGGTTTCACAGAAGTGTTTACAAAGATGAGCTCCTTCATTGTGCAACACTAAAATCGGGTGAAGTTTGTGCTGGAAATCAGCCTGGAATTCCCTAGGGAGATTTGGAACTTAGTTGAAATCAGAGCTTTTATTTTGAAAGGCATGGCAGCAGGTATTTGTACAARTGTGAGATAGGATAGATTGCAAAATACAGAGTTGGTGGCATTACCTGGAGTCCCTCAAGCTGCCTGAGCAAGGAAGGCTCAGTGCATGGCAGTCGTGACWGGAGCTGTGTGTGCAGAACCTCAGAGCAAAGAATAAAGCAGGTATTTCCTTCTGGTGGCTTTTGGAGTTAGCATGCATGATTTAATAAATGTGTTTTGCTTTCCCAGGAGAGATATCAAACAGTACTAAGTGTTTCAGTGGTATTTCCTTAGGAAGTCAAAATGTTATTCTGTATGTAGAGTCTTGTTGCTTAATTTCCAGACAAGGAGCTAAGTTAGGCAGAAAAGAAAGGAAAAACACCCGAGCTTTTGGCATATGAGGATCAGAGAAAAAGCTCTTCATAGAAAAAAAAGTGTTATCTTTTTATCCTTCTTTCCCTTCAGTACCTGCCATGCAGTTTTCTCACAAATGCAAACATCCTTCACAATCTGTTTAAAAAACCACAAATACATCACTCGGAGGAATATTTAAGGAACCATCAGGAGGGAAAAAACTCATTGGTTTAATGGAATGCTGTCAAGGAAAATCAGCATCACAAACGACACAGGGGCAGAATTGATACTTTTGCACTGACATGTTAAAAGAAAATCCCATGCATTATTTAGAAAACCCAGAAATCTGTCAGCTGTATGATTGCCGAGTTAGCAGAAGCAGGAGGATGCTGCTCAAGTTGAAAAGAAACGCGTAGGCACAGATCCATATTGTAACCTTTCATGTTCTCCACCCACCATGAATACCCAGCTATTACACGGTCAGCATTTTTGAGTTTTTCTCTTTTAAAATTTTCAAGTGCTTGAAAAGTCAAAGGAGGTAGGTCTTTTCTTCTAAAAAAGCRGGATGCCAAGGCTGTTATTTTATTGTAAGAATGTAAAAATGACAGGACCAGAGAACAGGTCTTTTTAATCCTTGAGTACCATGTAGATTTCATGAAGTCGTTTTTCCTGTTGTTAAGGCGAGTATTTTAGTGTTACTTGAGCAGAGAGTTACAAATTTTCTGAAATAGTTACGAGTTTTCTTAAATTGTCCTTTGGCCAGGAGGGATATAGAGAATCTTGAAGTAAAAGAGGATTTAATGTGTTTTGGGTTTTGTGCCATCTCATCTGGAAACTCGACTTGTTTGACTCCAGCCCTAGCAGATACATTMAAACATTTCATCCTAAAAATGGTGCTGTTTCTGTGGCCAGTACCTGTGTTGGTGATGGTGAGTGTGAGGATGGGAAGGTGAGAGGAGCTCTCTCCATGCCCCCCTTGTGGGACAGGATCTGCACAGGGGATGTTTCTCCCAGGAACATCACACCTGATTCATGGAGTGATGACACTCAGTGGATTTCAGGATGTGTTTCCTATGTAGCCTTAGAGGTGTTCCTTGGAACTTTGTTGCACCTACCTGGAAGTGATGGTGAAGAAGTTCATTTAAGCTTTGTTTTTCAGTGCACATGGAGGGAAGGAGCTCAAACATTCTCTCAGACATTAAAAAGCTTTCCCCATTGCTGCTTGTCAGAAAATGTCCCTGGCTGGGGAATGACGGGAGCAGGGAATTCCCTATGGATGCTGTAAGTGAGGCCTCCCTGGGGCCAGGCACTGATAATCCTGGAGGAAGAGGCTGATGTGCTGTTTCGTTTTTTAAGATCCAACTGCACAAGCATTAGCCAGGAAGTGAAATGCTGTTTGTTTGGTTCGGTTGTACCTCGGTTGCATCCTGCTGTTTYCTCTCTGTTCCTTCCTAATGTGATACTTCCATGGGCCCTCTCAGTTATCCCAAGAACCCAGTCTCCGTGTGGGAAGCTTGGAAATAAGATGCAGATTTCTATTTCTTTGGCAAATGGTGTTTTTTTGGAGAGTGAGTGTCAGTGGATATTTTGTGCTGTGTGACCCCAGCACTGGACAGGATTTAGTACCAAGAATTTTAGGAGTCTTTAGTGAATCCCAGTTTCTGTGGAGTGCAAAAGTGAATTTCTTATCTGCAAACTATTTTAAGGTCCCRTTTTAGGTACATTGTTAAGCAGTTGCTTATTGAATGCGTGTGAATATTTTAACTGTATTTTTTAAAGTATTCATTCAAATACAAACATAAATACTTCATAGTAAATGTAGATGATGATTCACTCATAAATGTTGATATATCAGCTAATATTTACATATTGGATTGACTGACACCCAACTCTGAGAAATGTGGAGTAGCTCTGGCTTTAGTTTTAAAACTAATAAAGGAAATAAAACTCCAGACGAGTTTTCAAAATGAAATTCTCTGTGCTCTTCTCTGTAACGCTGAGGCATCTTTTTCTTTGAGAGGAATTTTGTTTCAGGTTTTTGATGCTTATCTTACACATGATGAAATTAGCTGTGTTTATATAACATCATGAGCTAATGTAAACTGGTTTAAAGATCAAGCAAATTTAGGTTTTATCTCATATAGGCCTCTTTTTAGGAAAGTTGTTATTAACTGTGTAGGTTCTGGGTTATGTGAATGCTTTCTGAGTGGGTAATTCTCCAGGGTATATTTTAAATGGATTCATGACAATTAGACATTAGATACTGCTAAATGTTTACAAATGGAGAATATATATATACTTGTAAGTTTATATTTCAGCAGTTAAACATATCACACAATCTGTTTCCTCGGTATGTTTTGGTTGTTATCTTATTTCAAGTCAAAGAACTGTTGTTCCTTTTTTCCAGAGCATAAAGTACTTTTTTTTGTTAAATAAAGACAGAATCCTTACGATGATTTCTGACTTTCGCTGGAACAAATTTAATAGAGAAAATCAAGATTCATATCCGTTAAAAAGCCCTGCCTAACGCCAAATCAAATACCTCTGGGTGCACGCGGCGTAATCATAAACAACCTCTGCAGATTCTTGCCATATCTGCTCTCAGAACTAAGTGCAGCAAAAGATAAACTAATGACAAAATGCAAATGGTATGGCCCAACGGCGGAGGATGGAGAGCTTTCACATGTCTGTCACCTTTCAGATCCTTTACAAATTTATAGTCTCAGAGTGCAGAGGTCTAAATCTTCAAAGCTTGAAAAACAGAGGTGCAGCATGAACTAATCTTCATTTTTTCCCCTATCTTCTTACAGCAGCACTAATGGAAATGTATTTTGTTTAATGACTCTGAAATCCTGTTTGTAATTAGATGTGGGAATTGGTCTTACTTTGTAACAGATGATACTGGAATAATAATATGAGAGATGCTACGCTGAGACCACTATCCTCCTAAATCTATATCATTTTTCATTTTATTGACAGGAAATGTGTTCCTGGAACAAAGAGATTGATTTTAAAGAGTAGAAAAATAATGTCTAGTAAAAACTCAAATGAAAACATTTTAGCATCACTTTAAGTGTATCACAAGAGTGTATTAACCCTTTAGCTGTATTTTTAATTTTAGTAAACAGTCTTCTTATAATTGTTGCTTTGTCACTGATGTAATCTTTGAATGAATGCACCGAAAGGTAGAGAACTTTAATTAATGACGGGGTGCATGCAATTAAAATGCATATCATATTTCAGAAGGATTATTCGAAATAATTAATTTTGTCTGTTAAAACACTTTTGCAGTCGTAAACGAAGTAATTAGGAGTGGGCACAGAAGATGTGAGCGAGGGCTGAGCTCACACAGTCCCCTCAGAGTATTACTCTCTTTACTAGGTCTTGATGTCATAAATCATTTTGGCCTCTGTAGAGCCAAGGCTACGTTTTTTCCCTGGTTATAATTCCCACTTCTGTTGGTAGTAGCTGAAATCCATGGCCAAAACCAGCCTGCTGAAGGGACGCAGGTGGCTCTGAAGGGTCCCCGTTCAGACAAGGTCTTGTGTTCCTCTGCAGGGCACAAGGACTGCACAGCACTGGGGGGAGTGATACTTTTCAGAAATGCACCACATTTGGACTTKGCGTATAAATTTTTATGGAGACCAAGGCAGATCAGATGCCCCACGCATTAAAAGGAAAACCATTCCAGTTCAGATGTTCTGGTAGGGTCCTGTGGCTGCTGAAGGAGCCGGTGTGGAGAGGGTTGTCCTGCCCTCTGTGCAGTTGCAGGGTGAGGAGCCACCTCTGCCTCCTTGGCTGGGGCTTGGAAAGTCAAGGGAAAGAGTGGTGCAGATCTGCCCCTCTAAAATGCGCTTTGAATTTTATGTTAAAACATCATTGGAGAAAAGCAGCAGCAGACCTGGGAGCAGGAAGCATCCACTGGTGRTCACAGAACTCTGGCAATGTGGGGTGCTGGGAGTGCTCAGTGATCTGCAGATTTTCCACAGTGCTACCAAAGAACAAGAATAGTGAAGTACCATATGTCAGACAAATCCTTTTTTTTTTTACCTTCCCCCCCCAGTTCCTTGTATGTACTCTTGTTTCCACAGAATCTCATCTGCTGATCACTTAGCACAAAGTAACGTGTTCAAACTCCGTGGTTTCATTTCTCAGTGCAGGGTGTAAGGATGTAAAGAATCCTGTGAAGAATTCCAGTAAGTCAGGAAAAGCGAGTATTAGTGATACTTGCCTTTGTTAATACTAGTGGGTCAGCTTCAATCTCACATTAATGGTATTTGAACAATAGAAAGTACTTCAGTATTTTAATTACACTGTAAAGTCTGGAACATTCTTGTTCTTGTTAAGGCATATGTAAGTTAGGATGAAAACTGCCATATTACCTTTGATGTGGGCCACATGCTGAGAGTCCCCCGAAGGATGTCATTGATAGCGATACAGCTGCCAACAGCAGGAGCCTCATGAATTACAATTCTAATCAGATTTTTAAAAAAAGTCCCCTAACGTACGGTTAATTTATGTTTGAGGCAAGAAGTGTTTGTGGCGTGATTATTTGAGATATTTTCTCACTTAAAGGAGTAGCATTAATCCCCCCCCCCCAAAATTTTAATAATGTGGGTTTTTAGTTAAGGATTCAGCGCTAGATTTGTGCGGAGTGCCCTGAGCTGACATTTCTGCAGCTGAGATTCGGTAGCAGTTTTCCTTGCAACAGTTGGTGCTGTTGAAATGTCTGGCTGATCTGTGAATTTGATGAGACAGAAGTCACCGTGGTCTCCAGTAATTCTGCCTTGCCTTGCACCCACAGAGTACGAGGCATCCCTTCGTTCCGGAGCAGGGGCTGTGTGGGTAAGCAGGACACACAGCAGATCAGAACCCCGCTGCTTTTTATAGAATACCTTGGCTCTCTTGAGCACTYAGATTCAAGTTTTGTTTTCCTTTAATGAAGTTTTGATCCATGAGAAAATCGGGATTATGCATTGATTTCTGCGATTTTAAAGTAAGCATCTGACAGTTTTGCATAATAGGTTATGCTTTCTGCTCCATATTCTGTTTAAAAAAAGCTGGAATCCAAAGCTGTGAGTGACATTTTGGTAGAATTTTAGCAAGTACAGTCATTACCAAATTAAAAATAGATACAGGTGGGTAGTCTGTGTTTTTAGCTCCTTTTAAAAAAACCCAGCCCCTAACTGTATACAAGAGCAGCAATTTATCAGATCATTATAGTTACAATTAGGAAAGACCAGCAATGTTGTCTTGGACCAACAGTAAATGTACCTTTATCCACCAGAGTCTTTAATTTCCCTGGCTGTGACATCTTTTTCTCAAATGAAATTCTTATTCTTAATCTGTAAGAAGGTTAATTTAAATTAATAAGATCACTGAAGAGTATTAAAACCTGGTCCATTTAGTCATCGAGAAGAAAACGTTGTTGGCACCATATAATTGAAGCTACTRATTTGTCCATAATCTAAAGGAAAAATGCATGGATTTTCAACGCAAGTCTCAACTGCTTTATTATTTTTGAAATTTAACCAATATTATGTTACCTGGTAGCTACCTAATGTGTGTTTTAGGTTGGCCAGGTTGTGTGTTAGTTTTTGGAGGTACGTGTTTCATTTTGGGAGGCACAGAAACACATACACAGTGGTTTCTTGATAACATTATTCCCTCAAATGGTGGTGTTTTCTTAAGAGAAACTTAGGTAGGGCTTCAACCAAGCCACTCGTGTAGCTGAAGAAGATTCCACAGTGTGGGATGGTTGTGGGTGGACACTGCAGGCTGTACCTGCAGGGTGGTGGATCACGGGGCTCACACCTGGCTCAGGTAGAAGGGTGAGTTCAGGACAGGCTGTTTCACCCTGCAGGGTGGCCCTGCCTCTGGGTCTGGTCTCTGTGTTGCAGTTTGTGGTGTTCAGGCTGATCAAAACCAGCTCTTCCAGACTTCTTTCCTTAGCACACTCCAGTAAAGCAAGAACTCTGCCAGCCTCGTGTCTGACTGACAGTTGCCCAGCTTAATTTTAGAAATTTTATAATCTTGCTGATCATGGCCGTTTTTCTTAGGATTTCCCTAAGTCTTCCATTTTAAAGTCTTTCCTTGCTGCACCTTGTCCTGTACACTGTGAGTGCAGAGAACAGTTTATTCCTTTTTATGGCTGAACATGTTCTCTGTCTGGTGAAGACAATTACTGAGTCTCCTGCGTGTTTCCCCTTCCCTCATTAAACAACCTGCTCCTCTGAACGACTCACGCTGGGGCTTTTCTCATCCCTGGTCAGYTGTCCCTGTGCTCCCCTGGCCTCTCTCCAGGTGATTCAGATCCTCCTGGTCCCCAGCCCAGGGCAGTGCCTCGGTCAAGGCCAGTGCTCCGGGCAGCAGCGTGGAATGGGATAGAGGCAGAGAATTSCTCCCATTGTACATCAGTGATCTCCTAGAAACCTGTGAAACTCATTCTGGCATTTCCTGGAAGCAGGATTCTGCTGACCTGTGTTCACCTGCGGTCTACTACAGACTCTAGATATTTTTTTATTTTTATTTTTTAAACTGACACAGGCAGCCAAACCCCATTCTGAGTTGAGGATGGCTATTCCAGCCTTTCCCCTGTCCTCACCAAATCTTCACCTTGTAGCTCTCTTAAATCTTAACAAAGGTTTAGGCAAATTCTAACAAAGATCCAGAGTTTTGAATAATTCTGCTGCATATAAAGGATGTAGACTAAGAGCTGCTCTTGAGTGTGAAGCATTTTGTTCAGTTGAGTTTGGCCATTTTGTGGTTCATTCTCTCTGTACRTGTTGACTGAAGGTACATTCTGAAGGTAAATTAAAATTGATAGTTGAAACTGAAAATCAGCATTTCCTGTCTCGATGCTGTGCATTTTTTAAGCTGTGCACAGCCATCTGCAATTAATGCTCTTTGTTGTATATCTTCTGTATTTACAATATATTTGACAATAAAACCTTTTTTGACATTTAATCAGTAGCAGAGTTGTTCCACTCTCATTATATATTCATGAACTTTATCACCAAGACAAGACATAAATGTTGAGCTTCCCTTTAAGATCAGACAGGCATTGATATTTAAAACGTTGAGAATGGGGGGGGGTTTGTGACTGTTCTACATTTGTACAATATAAAAATTAGAACAGGTTCTTCTTTTTAAGAAGGTGCTCAGGCTTTTTTCAAGATGGAGACAATGAAACTTTGGGACTAGTGAAATTGTAAGAGCTGTAAATTCAATTACTGATGTCATGGGACATCAGAGGCTGCTTTCCCCCCATTTCCTGCAAAGCTTATAATAATAGTTTATTTGTGGTTCATTTTGTCATATTTCAGATGGAATTTGGAAAGGCAGTAGGAAGAAGTGTCTTGCAAGTTCCTATGGATCTGTTTGTTGATTGACTGTCTCTAAGAGTTTGATGTGAGGGGGATTTTGGCATTTCATCCTTGAGAAATAATCCCCCTCATTTGCAGCACCTCTTCTGTTTCTCTGGATTTTGACAAAGTAGATATTTTTTGGAAGTTGAGTCCAACTTTATTCCCTTTCTTTGTAAAATCTTAGATCCAAGAAAAAAAGTCATTTAGAATACACCAGACTAGCACAAATAAGATTTTTAATTTCATTTTTTAAACACCAAGCGTATCTTGGTATATCCTGTATGTTAAATGGCATTTCTGTGGCAGTGAGAGATTGAACTTTAATACAAAAATACTATTGAAACAAAAGGAAATTTCCATGAAACCTGCAGGTATCTTATATTTAGGAGGATAATCTCTAATGAGTCTCTCTCAATTTAAACTCAGTGATTCTGTCTGTAAAAGAAATATTTGCAGTGTCCTATTGCTCACAAGTGATACTGATTTTCTCTCCAACTCACTAACAGCTCTTCTTTCTGCCTTGAATAATTACAGCCCAAACCCTGCCCCTGTACTATGTAAATGGAAAATCCAAGTCATCAGGATAGCAGTGAATCTTCAGTTTGGATTAAAAAAAAGTATTTTATTTATTAGATGCAGTTATGGCACTGAAATAAATGGTTGGTGCAGTTATGCAACATCTCACCTTCAAAATTTAATCATCTACAAATGCAATTTATTTTTCATAAGCTCCTTCCCTTTTAATATGATTCATTAAATTTTTTTTCCTCTTGTTTGTTCTTCTATTTTGGATGGAGACTCCAGGCATTTATTTCTCCTCTTCCTTAACATTTGGTATGGTTGATGTAAAAATATTTTTAAATAATGTTCATATTATTTAAATAATTTCATATTTAAAAGTTTGAAGTTGCCCAGAGAGGTTGTGAACTCCCCATCCCTGGCCGTGTCCAAGGCCACGTTGGATGGGGCTTGGAGCACCCTGGGCTAGTGGAAGGTGTCCCTGCCCATGGCAGGGGGTGGCACTGGATGGGCTTTAAGGTCCCTTCCAACCCAAACCAGTGTGGGGTTCTGTAGTTCTGTATTATTTGGAGGTGTGTGACAGCAGTGTGGTCACAGCTCCCCCATTTTTAGTTACCTAAATTGTATACATGCAATAACTTCTAATTCAATTAAGACCAGCAATATTCCACATTAGCCCGGGTGTCAAAATCCATGCAGTATCCTATAAAAAAGTCATTAGTTCGGTAATATCAATTTAACAAGTTTTAGCTCATTAACCTTGACACCAGCAGTGCTGGAGAGAGGAACCTTTTGATATTGTTATTCTCAGCATAGAYCAGGGAGCTCTGGAAATCTGTTGGAATCCGTGGCCATTATCCCTGACCATCAGTTACGGCTCTGTGGTTGCTCTTCTGGGCGAACACCCCATAGTACACCACAAATTACAGCTCTTCAAGTCAACTTAATAAATGGTGGTGCAGTTACACAACATCTCACCTTCAAGATTTAATCATCTGCAMATTGCAGAAATACTTCTTCGCTTACTTCTTTTTGCTTTCTGGCTTTACTTTTGAGAAATTCATTACCTTTCTGATAAAGTTAGCTTTAGAAATATTGTTTAATATTGGTACCATTAATATAAGTACCATTATAAAATAGGAAAATGAGCAATCATTTTAAAGCAGGGTACAAAGAAATAAAGAAAAAACTCCAGCAGTCAAAAGGCTGTTGTGTGTTTTATACTTTCTTTTTACTCGTAGACTCAAAAAATCATTAAGTTGAAAAAGACCTCCRAGATCATTGAGTCCAAGCTGGTGTGTCTGATTTGATGTCTCAAATCGGGTGATTCTGATTTTCAGAATGGAGAAGAGGCAGAGCAGAACTCGTGTTTAGCCCTGTTGTTTATCACAGGGGCATTTGAACACCAGTGAGAAGAGATTTTGTAAAAAACACAAGATATTTCCTTAGGAACAGCTTCCCCCAATCCCTTGCAGTCATCGTGAGTCTGTCACTTTTTATGATTTGGGGATGGCATTTGGATGTGAAGAGAACAAGCACCCACCTCTGAGGAAGGGCTGTGTGAAACAGGGAAAGAAGAGGGACTTACACAAGTGTCTTYATGTGGAAGTGGGAAAACAAAGCAAGATGAACATGGGAAACAGAATATTCCATTGTCAGCCCTTTGTTCTGTTCACGCCAGCATCAATTTTTTCACGTTTATTTCCGTTTTGTCCTTTTCCTTTTTCTTTCTGTCAGAAACTGCCTTTTCCTRCCTTTGAGATTGTGGGAGTTCTCTTAGCTCGCCATCCTTCCAGTGTATAGGAGTTTCTTGAAGTTGGGGAGCAGTTTGGGCACCTTTTCTCCTTTTGCCTGTGCTCGCATGGGTCACTGCCCATTTTCCATCTCTCCATTTCGTTCCATTTTCTGCCCCATCTGCACTCCCAGCCTCCTCCCTGCCTGGCTGAGCGTGGGGCTCCATCCATGGGTTGTTCTTCTGGGACAGCTCAAGGCATGAGGGATGAGGGTGGGCTGAGGTGTGGASGGATCATTCCAGGAGTTCCCAAAAGCTGAGGAAAGGCGAGTGCTGGGCTGGGCAGCGTCGGCCACGCGCGTCGGGAGTGCCCGGGCCGTGTGTTCTGGCTCTGTTGGAGAGCCCTCCAGCCCTGTGATCCCGGGATGGAGCTGCCAGCAGGATTGTGGGGAACGGTGTGCAGCTGTGGGGCAGCTGTGGGGCWGCTGTGGGGCTSCTGTGGGGTTGGGGKACACAGCCACAGCYGGGACACGGGCGCCTGTTCCCGGTGTGAAACCAACACTCTGCTCCACGCGGCTGCACGGAGCTCTCACACCTTTGGAGGTGGGCTTGGAATACTCTGATAAAGTCAGGACATGGCCAGCAAATCATTTTGCTCCTTTATAATGTGTATGAGAAGAGGGTTTTGGGAATGACCAGGGGTTTTTCAGTGTATGCACATGGAATATTGCAGGCTAACAAGAAAATCACTGTTCTGAGCTACACGTTAAAAACTTGCCTTGTATAAAGGAACACTTAACCTCAGCCAAATTTACAGCCTCACTAAGGCAAAACAAGGTCGATTTAAATAAACTTAAGTATATATATATTTTTCCTTTTTTCCCYCGGCGTGTTTGTCTTATAAAAAGTGAGCTATTTTTTTTGGCTTTTGTAGAAATCTAATCCAAAATGAAAAAGTACATTAGGTAAAGTTAAATTGAAATGTTGGTTGACCTCCAAGTAGTGGGGAAGAGCAGGGTGTTGAGGTTGAGAAAGGTTTTTCGTATGCAAAAAATCACTGTACTTTGCAGAAGTTTTGTGAGTTTGAAAAGGGATAATTTCAAGTGATTTCGGCTTTGAGAATTTACCAAATAAACCTMTACTCTTTGAATTTACSAAATAAACCTATACTCAAATCATGCTGAAAATTCATTACAAAAAATATTACTAAATTGTTGTTCTTTTAAGATATTTAACATTCTGCTTCCAAAATCCCTTCTACGCATTGGAACTGGGCTTTGTCTTTATCTAAGGAGCATTTTTCAAGTAATCCATAAAGTATTTTTTAAAAAATAACTGCAGAATGGATGCAGAAAAAAAACGCAGTTTTATGATTCTTCCATCTAAGACCTAATTCAGATGGAATCACCTATACACGAAATCAGAAAATTAACATGTGCTGGGTAGTTGTGCAAACATGTCTGTGAGCCAAAGCTGCCTCGGCAAATATTGGTTTTCTTTCTGAAAGGGATCTTGCATTATTTGACATTTATGAAAAACTGTTACARTTTTATGTGAAACATGTAGTGGCATTCCTTGTGGCAAATGTATGTTATTTTACATTTATGTTAAACGCCATATGGGCACATTTCTACATGTATATGTATGAACGTATCTCAGTATATTTCAAATGAGAACCACAAATCAGACTGCAGATTTGTGTCTTSTAATTTGGAGGTTGGTAGTCTGGCCATGTTCACTTGAGATTTAAATATCTTTCAAGTTATTCAAGCTTGATTACTTGGCCTCACCTGAATAATGTAGCTTAGAACTAAGGCTTATATCTGGGTAGCTGTTTTCGTATTATGGCTAAAAAATCTGTCMCTTCTAAGGTGTTTTGTAGAGTAAAATGTGTGCTGCAGAAGTTTCAAAGGTTTTTTGACCAGTATTTTTAAAAGCTGGCGTAATTTATAAAGYGGAGTTTCAGCTGCCAACTGTGGGGCTTGGCTTTAGGGAACCMAAATTTTATGGGGATCATGCTCTGGGGTTGTTGCTTGACCAGTTACATGGATAAGAGGATATTTGCAGAATGGAGGTAGCAAAGCCATCTGGAGTTTTGGAAGGACCAGGGCTGTCTGTGGCACTAAGGGAGCAGAATCCTTCACTCTTCTGGTGAAAGCCCCAACCCAGCACCAGGCTCTGGACCCCTGGGAATGCTGAGCTGTTCCTGGAACCACAGGTACTGTGCTGGAACAAAGTGCATCTCTTTAAAAACCTCTGCAGAGTGTGACCCTCTGTCTTTTTGCTTTTTACACAGAAAACTGCCTAGAATCTCAGAAGTGAAAAACACATCTTCAGGCTTCGCAAACTAAAGAGCTTTGGGAAGAGTGTATTTGTCATTATGTTTAATTTGCACATACCTCACCAAAGAAAAGGCCAGGGGAGCCAGGCCGAGAACACAGCTGTACAGGCAGCTCAGCTAATTGCCTCTCCATCCTCAACCTCATTTATCTTCATTTCTTCCCAATTATATCAAATTATCAATAGTCTCTGTTGCATCAGAGTCTTAATCCCCTTTATTCAGGCAGCATTAGATAGTGGCAGATGAATTCTTGGAGGGAGTCAGGGTAAACAGCCATGAAATGCCACCTCTGGCAGATGGCATTGCTCACAAGAAATGTGACAAAACATTTGGAATTTGTTACCAGGCATTGGTATGAGAAGGCAAGCTGTCAATATTTTTTTAAATGATAATCAAGGTGGTGCATACTTACACCACAAGCTGAAATGAATCCTGTCCAAAACCTCAAGCTTAGTTAAGTTCAGCTTGGCACTGTGCTGTTCTGCTTTGTTGCAGAAGCCTCTCACTTCTTAAGAAATATTTTCACTTTATCCGGTATTAATATCAACATTTTTCTAGTGTTTGTTCTGATAGTAGTTGTTATTCRTTGTTTTGTATAGCTCGGAAAGAACTACTAGTTTGAAGATGTAGAGTATCCTTTACACAATAACAAATTGAGGATGTATTTTCTTGAATGGTTTATTTGACACCGTTGGTCAGTTCTAGGGGTTTGATCCTGCTCCTTAGGGAAGCTCATGCAAAACTCCCACTGGTATTCCTGGAGGTGATGGGAATACCCGTTGGCTGGGCTTGCTGAGTTGAGAAAAATGCTCTGAAAAGCAAAGATGGATTGAATGTGTGAGATGTCCACGTGCTGCGGTAGGAATCTGTTCRGATATTACTGTGAGCACAAATGGAAGTGGTTGTGAAAGAGATTACAAAGCTGGCTGCTGATGTAGGTCCAGGGGGTTTGGTGTGTTATTTTTATACTGGCCTTAAGTGAAACAGTGACAGAAGATGTCACTGCTGACCTTTTATGTGAGCAGAGTTGGGCTCTTCTGGTTTTGGCAGCATTCTAAATTTTTTGGAAATCAGTAGTGCTTAGTGCAAGGGATGAAATGCCAGGTATAAAAGTGGAGCRCCTTCGGAATTAAATGGAGCTTGCCAGAGTTGCCCATCCTCACAGCCTGTTAGAACTGGGCAAGTGGCTGCACTCACTGATCCTTTGTGGGAGCTGGGGCTGTGGCACTAAATCTCACTAGAGATCTTTTATATAAAAGTATGTTGGGCATCCTTTGGCAGCCTCTCATTGTCCAGTAAAATCTCCAGTGAGTTTGGTGCAGATGCTGGAGGTTTGGAAGACTCTCCAGGTTTGTATGTATAAAGGGCCCAGACTTTATTTAATTCTTTCAAGCCATACTTTATGTTATATAGAGTTCTTTTAGTATTAGGAGATTCTGAAAAGATTATAAATACGTAATCCATTTATGTCACTGCAGATTAACTCAGCAGATTGCCATCTGTAACTTGAACTGTTCTTAATAATTATTTCAAAGAAATAGTAAATGATGAATTGTTGAAACTTGAATAACCTGATTTTGTACTGTTACCTGTCTGCCCTGGATGTCAAGACATTCTCAGAGGCTCTCAGAATCAAACTAAACTGTCTGCCTAGTTACAGTCATGGTAAAAATATACAGTACATTTGTCTCAGTGGTTCTTTCAGTAAGTTTTTAACTGTGGAAAAATACTAAGTAATTTTAAGAAAGGCAAAAAWTGCTAAATTGTGGTGAGTGAGGGTATCAGTGATTATCATCACTGGAACACGAATCCCAGCCCTGTGCTTGCTGGCTGCAGTGGTTGGGTTCAGAAGGATGTATGTTTTATCCTTTCTGGCAGGCAGCCCTGCAAACTGTATTCAAGATCTGAAAGTTAAGCTGTTTTATTTCTGGCTTGTGCATCATCAACAGTAATAAAAACATGACAGACCAGAATTTTGACCTTCTTTCTCTCTGTGAAGTGAACATGTTTCTGAAGATGGGCTGTGGTCCTGCAGTAGAAAACRGTTAATTTTTTTGGTGATGGTCCTAAACCAGAAGAGATACTGTGTTCTGGTACAGCATTCTTATCTTTGTGTAGAAGAATAAATAGCAATAAAGTCACACAGTTGCTACTAAAAATGTTAGCAGTGAATGTACTTCACATTCTATAGAGGAAACTGAATAGAGTTTTATAACTTAGYATTTAATCCACTACAAGAACTAAGAGATGTCAGAGGAAGGCAACAAATGCCAAGTTAACCCTCCCAAAACACACCTTCAAGTAACAAGAGGTGGTTTTTCATACAGTGCAGGTACAGGTATCTGACTCTGAGAGATGCTTGTGAATACCAGTGCACTTTAGGGGCAATTGTTACAATGGTTCATGTCTAAATTTCCGTAAATCTGATGTCTCATCTTGTTAAATGTAACTTTTCTGGGGTGCTGTGGTGGTGTCAGTTGGATCACTGAGGTGTGTTTGGTGTTGCTGAGTTTAACTGAAGGTGCTGAGGGTGCTACTGAAGCTTTAATTGCTGCAGCCAGTCGTTCCTCTACACTGGTCTGAGARAGTAGGAGAAAACACTCTGTTGTATTTTAGGAGCATTTTTGTGGATACAATTTGCAGGGATGAATGACTCTGTCTGGTGTGAGAGAGAGAACAGGTTTCCTGCTGTTTGGAGTCTTGGACAGTGAGCACCTGGCTGTAATGGGGAGGTTTTGTTTTGGCTGGGAAGGCCCATGGAAGGACAGTGACACCTGCCAAGGTACCTGGCACTGAGGACACTCGTCTGGGGCTCTGCTTTAGCACCAGAATCATCCAGCAGCACGTGGCAACCTCAGAACACATTGCATTTACCACCTCCTCGTTCCTTTGTTCGCTTTAAAAGAAGCAGTTGATGGTTTTTGAGGGATGGTTGGGTTCCTAGCTAAATATTACAACTCTGCTTTTATCTGCTCAAAAAGTATCTTCCTGGAAATAATTGTTCTTAATTAAATYGGCATCAAATATTCTGACAGATTCCCAGTTATCTTCAATGTCCTGTTTGCTGTGAAATAAACKTTGGTTTTGCTGTCATCAAGACTTTTCGAAAAGTTTAGAAATGATATTCAGATTTCAGATGCCTTCTTATTGTGTAATTATCAACAGATTACTTCACCTAAGTCCTGACAGACATATTTTTTAAGTATGACTGACTGATGGACAGATTGGGAATTGCTGAATTAATGGGCACATTTCAAAGCCTTGGCAGGGCTAAGCAGTAATTACATCTGCTGAACCACTTGATAAGTTTTTGGAAGTAGCCCAGTAAAGCCATCACTGGATTTCTTGAGTTTTAATATCTTACCCTACACACTTTCATGGCTTTCTTGTAGGGCACAATCCAAGAGTTGATACAGCCGAGTGCACACAGCCACACAAATCCGTGGATTAAAGCTTTAAATGCGTTGCAGATCTGCCATTTAGATTTTCAGATGGGTGTAATGATTTTGGGGGCTGATTAAAAGAKCTCGTTCCCATTTTTCAAGCTAAAAATTTCATTTGGGAGTAATAAGGGACCACAGAAAGTGTCCACACTTGTGTGGCCTCCGTAAATAGCATTATCTACTGCCAATACAAGGGACAGAATTTGGGGTTGAATGGGTCATAATCCTGACCCAGAGCAGTTTTATGGTTTTCCGACAGGAAAGTGACAGTTGACCAGGAATGAGACCTGGATGGTCTCTTCCTGACCTTCTTGCAGTGAGATTTTTAGTTTATCAAATATGACAAAAATTGTTTTCTAACTAATCTTGTCTTCCTGGGACATTCAAAGGTTGATACCACAAAAAGGGTTGACAGAAACTTGTAGGCTGAAATGTTTTTTGCAGAGGATGTTCTGTGTAGGCCAAAAAAGTGACCATTTTTCCCAGTGTCACGGTGAGATTGGGATATTGGTAAAGGAAAACAGTCCAGAACGCCTGAAAGCACAGGGATTAGGAATGCTGGCAAACAGGCCTGTGTTGTTTTGGGATCAGTTGGGTTCTGTATAATCCAAAAAATTTCAAAGGCCCTGTATCTGCTGGATACTTACAAAAGAAGTTAGAGGTGAGAAATAATTCGGAATTATCAGTGCTGAAATAGCAATGCACTGAATACTCTCTTCTTTGCAGCTGTTGTTACGCTTAATATGCCCAACAGGATGAAAAATGTGTTTAAAAATAATCTGAGAATAAAAYTGCCCAGTGAAGATGGTATTGCTTTTTACAATTGGAGTTCAATTTTTCAGGAATGTATCACAACAAAAAATAAAATGACAGACATAGATTGAAACAGTGTGGCTGTGCAATACAAAGGTAGCTCTRACAGAGGAGATTTCATTTAGCTCAACCAGACAGATTTAAGGCTGATAAAATGAATTTGAAACCAAATGAAAAGAAACTGTCACCGAATTGAACTTGGATTACTTTCTGGAGATCTTTCAATACCTAAAACCAAGACACTAATTTAATCGCTGCAAATACGTCTTCACTGAAAAAGATTTTGGGATTTTGTTTGGAAGAACAGAAAGGCACAGAGAGGCTGATTGCTAGCAAACTTTTGACTTAGGGAGTTATAAAATTCCTGAAGTTAATGATGGGCGAGTAGCAGCATTTTCAGGAAAATGAAGCTGAGCTTATCACTTGCATTTCCTTCAAATACATAAAGTGAAACTTACACAGAGGCACTTTGCCTACAGATGTGGATGTGATTGTGCATCACCTTCTAGTGGGTCTGTGAGTGCAGGGTCTAGCACTGACAGCACGTGTACATATTGCTTGGGCTCATTTTCCATATTTGTTCAGGTTACCTGTGATTTAATTCCTGAATTCACCTGATYTCTGTTTCTGCTTGGTTGAACGTAAGTCTAATCCGTGCACTGCTAAATAACTTCTGTCAAATAACCTGTTCGGACTGGTAAATACCAGACTTAATTCATTATATAGTAAATAACTCCCCAAATCCATGTGGAGTCCATCTCTATCTGTGCCCTGCATTTCCCCTACAGTGCAGTCAGGCCTTATTTTAGCCCATATTGTGCATTTAGCTGCACATCTGAAAGCAGAGCTTGCCCCACACCTTTCGTGGGTGTTCTGAACTGGGTGGGTGAAGCAGCCCACACTTTCCTTCCCACTTTGTCCTGGCTGTGGTCAGGAAACCATAATTTCCGTGCCTGCACCTGAGGAGCATCAGGAGCTTGGGAAGGTGCAGGTCCTTGTCTCTCTTTCSCTTTTCTAACGCTGAGTACAAGCTGCTCTGGGACAAGATCGACCAGAATGCAAACAAGATAAGGAAAAATTACCTTTCTGTCCTTTAGTTTTATCTGTTGGAGGGAAARTCGTGTGGGTAGTGGGTAAGAGAGTTAAACATAAAGCTTTTGGTAAATGAATAAATGAAGCGTTGGCATTTTGACAAATAACAGGTTTCTGGGTGCTCTAATAATATTTCTATGACACTTACGTCTCAAGTCACTAATATTTTAAAACTAAATATTCTTTCTCATGTAAAAGAAATGAAAAGTTGTATTTCCCTTCACATAAAAGAGGTAAGTCGCATTGCTGTTTCCTGTTTTTTCATTTTTCTGAGTGTTTTATGTTYGCTTTCTTCTTTCATATATTTTCCCCCCTTTTTTTCATTTATACATAAAAGAAATTATTTGAAATTCATCTCTCTATGTACTATAAGCTCATCATACAATAAAAATTGAGAATCAAARTGTGACATCTTTGCCTTGTGGATGGCACCTGTTTGGACAAAAAATGGCAATGAACAGAAATCTCCTGAAAAATTGTGGTTAAAATGAATTTGAAGCATTAAGGATTTAGTTTTTATAGATGTGTTCACTTCTAATTGTTATGGTAACAAAGAATTTGAAAATAGACATTGATATGTTGCATGTCAGATATGTATTTGCTGATCCAACATGCTGACAACTGTGTTACTAAGTAAGAAAATTGTATGCTCAAAAATAAATACCTTTTTTTAACGTTGCATGGCAGTAAAAGGACTGAGTGTATCACCACAGGTTTGCATGTCACATATTGGCTTTATAGTGGGTATCTTCTTCTGGCTTGCTATAAATTTTTGTGTAATCTTTTTCTTACTGTATGGGCATAGATGCTCCAGGGCAGAATGCAGATTTTCTTTTAAAATGGTTATTTTTCAGCTGTGCAAAGGGCCTGTGGGTGGGATGACTCAAAGGTGTCTCTGGTATAGGGCACAGGAGTAGGACCATGAGCCCTGACTTGTTTTCCACTTCAGTTTCCCCACTGGTGTAACAGGGAGGAACTTCACAATTCTGCACCTCAGCTTTCCCCCTTGGAGCTGATCACACTGCCCTTAAAAACACTTCACTCCTGAGCAGTTCTAGGCAAGAAGTTGTTCTAATTATTACTTTATTTTTAAGAGACTTGCTACTACCYGGTGAGTGCAGTCCAGACGGATGCTGGCTGATGGAGCTGTTATCTGTGGGGTACTGCAGGCTAAGGATRCATTTCATTTAGCATCCACTTTTATTATACACCGTACACTCAGCTTTATTTTTTTCTTTCTCTGAGGAGRAGTGATAGGGAACATAAGAATACAGGAATGGTCTGTAGAGATAAGTGTATTGCAATTTATTCTGGTGTTGCTGGCACTGAATACTGGAGCAGATTTACAAGTGGAATTTGCGGAGGGAAAAAGTTATTATTGTCCCCATCTGTAAGGAGAACTGGTCCAGTGATTTGGGCTGTGTGACATGATTCAGATTCAGTTTCCCGTTCCTTTGCAGGTTTCCTGGGTTTCCTTAGCAGGTCACTTTCCTTCACAGGRCAATTCTCCATCCTCCAAATGAGGAATAATGGAGTTTTCCTCTGGAACATTCAGTGGTTGTAGAGCTGGGCACAGAAAGTTGGTGGGGCTCTGGTAGTGCAGCCTCAGGGCCACGAGGCTCTGAAAGGCAAGAGGAACTTCCAGAAATAACGAAATGAGCTGCATTTAGACCCTCAAGAAGTTTTTTGTTTTTCTTTTTGTCTTGAGCTCAATTTTTGTGGCCACTGCCCTGATGAAGTTACAGGTACAAAATGTGTTCCTAAGCAGAAAATTCATGCACAAGTACATGTGTTTTTTGAGGAAGAATAAAGTGTAAATGTTAATTTTGCTGAAAAAGCATATGGAGGAAAATGAAACTCACTTGGAAAAATCAAATGCTTGACATTTCCTCAGAAAATCCTTTATAAATTACACATTTAACTTGTGAAGCACTTACACTAAATAATACCACCTCTGATTCACAATAGTCAAAATGAACAACTTCTGTACTAAATGGCAGTCAAATGTTATTTGAAAGAGCTGATATACAGTATATTAAATAACAAAGATGCTGACACAGCCTTAACTGGAGTAGTTCTAATTACTGCACTGCGCCATGTTATATTATATCACATGGCATAATTTAGTGTATCTTTCTTTGTCAGTGTATTACTCATCATTTTACAAATTACAACTCTTTTATATGAAGGTAATTCATACTTGGACATAGTGCTAAAATGATGGAGTGTTTTCCTTTTTTCTCAATCACTGATCTTTCAAACTTTTGCATTTAGCAGTATTAATCATGTTTATTAGCCAAGTGTTGTCATAAAGAATGGAATTTCTCTGTTACTTTCATATTCAATTAAAATGGTTTTTTGCTTTCTGCCTCTGTCTGCTGCACTCCACTAATCTATTTAGTTATTCTAATTGGGATTCTTGTTCATAAATTCAAAACAAAATCAATACTGCAGTTCCATGTTTTTGTAACAATCTGTAACCTGAGTGACAGTGTGGGGTGTACCTGAGAGGGGAGTGATCTTAAAATACCTTCTTACTCTACAAATGTTTGATTTAACTTTCTTTAGGCTGTTTGTTCTGTGCACCAGATGTATTTTGGAGTTCACTAATGTGGTCTACTAACCTGCTGTTTACAAGGAATTTGTTCTTCAAGTGTGTAATACTGAAAAAAACACAGTCTGTAATATTGCTGCAGAACACTGAGTCTTCAGAAGACCAAACACAGATTCCAGACATCAAGTGCTCGGTTTTCTAGACTTTGTGTTTGTTGTAGACAGTAATTACTATGCATAATACATACCCAGACTCCTAATTTTAAATTCCTGAATATTGATGATTTCCAAGCACAGCCTATGCCTGGCTCATTTAACCCAGCAAAGTGAAGGGGTTCACGTGGGGCACGCCCAGGGTCATGCCCAGCAGTGGAGGGGAAGCCGTTGAAGCTCAAAGATAACAAAGCAGGAGAAGAAAYTGTTGTAAACTCTTCAGGGTGAATTTCAGCTGGAATGCAGTGACACTGGGGGAGGGAATGGCCGAGTGACTCTCCAGCAGGATTGACAGTGCAGAGACCTGAGAGCACGAGGGTGGCCATGGATGAGTCTGTGGCAGGGGCTGGGTGGCCTCATGTCCTGTGACAGGAGGAGATTGTGACTCAGTGTCTCGGATGTTCCYGTTCTGATAATTTACGAACTGTGACTAATGTTTACTTCTGTGATTTCATCCTCAAACATTCAGCTTTTCCTGTTTCCAGAAACTAGTGTTGTGAAGGTAGGTGATGCTGAAAGTTTCTAAAAATATTTTTTTGCCTGATGCATATTTACTGATTTAGTTTTTGAAAAATTCAGGTGTAGGTTCCAGGTGGTGTGCCTGGGCCAGGTGCTCAGCTGTGGTAAAGAGTAGGAGCTCATTGCTAACCAAGCAAAATGTCTCTAAATAAAGGTGAATGGCATTCATGGCTTGCTGTGCCCTGTTTTGCAGGTGGGAGTGAATCCTCCTGGGATAAAGACAAGCTTCAGTCTCCCATCACGACAGGATCCCAGCACAGCATTGGGCACCCCACGCTGTCAGGGCAGTCGAGCCTTGGGAGTGCACACCCGCTCAGTCCTCTCCAGCAGAACCACCTGCTCACCAACAGTACGTACTGGGATCCCTCTGGGAAAAAAGGAGAGCCTGGAGCCCTGCTGGGGGCTGGGCTAGCCTTCCTTCCCAGACTCAGGGAGATGGGGAGATGATGGGAGACAYGTGGGAGGTGGGAGGTCACTGTTGGCTGCACTCATGCCTCATGTCCAAGCCACCCACTGGGCTCAGTCCAAGTGACTATTCCCTCTTGGAATAGTTGCCCACTACTGGGTTTGGGGCTGTCAGTCCTTAATTGACACTTCTGTGGACTAGGTTGAAAGGAAAAGTAGTCATCAAGTTGCTTAAAATTTTAGCTATGTGAGAAAATTCTCTTCTGGATGAAAATGCTGACCACCAAAGAAAATAGGAGAGCAAGGAATAAATGCAAAAGGTCCAGTTGGAAGTGAGGAGGAGCAATCCCTCTGCCTTGTTTTGCCTTGCACGTGCCACGTGTGAGCAGGGTCATCCATTGAACCCAACTATCCAAAACAACTGGAATAAAATGACATAGTTTGGATTTGGAACTTAGAGCTCCCTTCAAAGCCTTGTATTTCCCTTAGGAAAGGGGTAGGTGGGAATCCAGCAGTTTCCCTTCTTTGCACCCAAAGAGGGAAGAAAAGGAAGGGAAAGATATTCCAAGATAGCTGTTGAGGATTAATATTTTAAAAATTAGTGAGGAGCATAGTTACTCTAACTGTTGATGATGGATGAAGAATGAAAATCTCATTATTTCTGAACTCCTGTTGCTTGTTTAAGCTCTTCATCCTCAAAGTTCTGGAAGTTGATTTTTGGTGTGAGTTTTAGTGGAAGAGTGACATTTCTGGCTCCTTACACAATTTTAGGAGCAATCAGTTCATTGCTACCTCTGTCAGGCCCCAGACAAGTAAATCAGAGCTATTGAAATGACTCCTGCAAAATGAGTCTGCTTTGTTTGTGGGAAGGTTAAGTGTCGGTGGGTAAAAATCACCAGGTCACAGGACTCAAATTCTCTGTAGTTTACCCTTTCATTTTATATTCTTGCATAGTTCAATACCTGTATTTATTTTACATAGAGGCATATTGTGTTCTTTGCTCTTATTTTCCAGTAGGTTTTGCAGTAGGTGAATGTCCATAGGCTCTTAAAGGGTTTACTGGATGTCAGACATTATGCCCAATGATTTGCAAGTGCAGGATATATTTTCCTCATAGTCCCCTGAAATGTTTGACGGATTGTGTCTTAAAACTGGTGATGTGCTGTTAAATTCTGTTTGTAGTTTGCATTTAGTTTGCATGTCAATTGGACTTTAAGTAGACATACAACTCAATGTGGCCAGATGGTGTCTGGGAGTTTTGGAACTCTRTAGAGGATGAGGAAAGATTATTGGGCTGTTAAGGGAGATCTGCAGGGGAACAAAGGCTTATGGATGCAGACTCTGAAGGGGATTGTCAGTGTGGTTTGAAGGGAAGGGAGATGTATGTGGGCCTTGCTTATTGCCTATCATAATTAATATTGGCGTGGATCATCATATAAAATACAGAGTGAGTCATTAGACATCACAGTTGTTGATCATGATATACTCATGTTAAACAGAAATAGTGTGGGAGCTGGGAATATTGCAATTCTGCCTTTCCTGGTGGGCACCGTGGTGTTTTTATATCACTGGAGTCAAATTCTATAGGAATAACATCAGCTATATCAGTCACTGGTATTTTTTATTGTTAGYTCTGTCACACACCAAAATGGTGACTGGCTTTCTCCTTTAAAATATTTAGGATAGAGCCAAAAGTTAAAAAACTTTTAGCAGTAAATTGTCTCAATAGCATATGGTTATGACTAGCTATATGTTTGTGTTATTTAATACTTGCACCTGAATTTTTTAATGAGGATTTCTAGTCTAAATGTCATTTAGAAAAATGGTAAGACATTTTTGGCTGGCAGAATGAGTCCTCGTTTTTTTTATCTGAAAAAAATTATTTTTGAAGCCCTAAAGTAAGTGTCTTCAAGTGATCCCTCTAAAGAACTCTTGAATGCACAACCACCTAGAACAATTTTTTCAGTGAATTGGTGTCTTGGTCTTGCTTTCCAGTCATTATTGCATCCATCAAATTGCAGTCATTACTAAATACAAGAAGTAATACACATGCTGAAATGGATATTAATGAAGTATGAGAATCCAATTCTTGCTAGCAGTAACTTCACCTTTTTGGCAATGTCGAGATCTGCAAGTTGGTCCAAATACATTTCATACCCGCTTAAATTGGTTTATATCCATAGCAGAAGACAATTTAAAGTGACATTTCGAAAATTAAAACCTCTGGCAACAATTTTAACCTCTCATTACGTGTTCCAGTTCACAGACCTTCTGTACAGTAGTTCAGCGGTGTCTGTAGTCCAAGCCACAGCTTCCTGGATTCAAGTAGTCCGAATATAAGAACTCAGTGTCAGATTGCTGTGTGTGAAGTGATAATAGGAAGAGGACTTGGTAGGAGTGTATGGTCAAATAAAGTTATTGATAAATATCCATCTGATACATTGAAAAACATGCACATTATATGCATGCTTTGTGGTCTTTTTATATCTCTTATGAAGGAGATCACTGAACTTGCGCAGTGGTATATTCRTTTTATGCCACTCCACGTCTGCGTGCTCCTTTCCCCAGCCCACACCAGCCTTTCCTGGGATGCCAAGCTAAGGATTCCCCATGGAACACCCAAAACCGTTGAGGTTTCGCGGCRGCCGTCGCGGGGGGAGGGACGCGCGGGGCCCGCGGGGCGCCCGAGTGACGTGGCCGTGCTCTCCGCAGGGATAGACCTGCCCTTCATGATGATGCCGCACCCCCTGCTCCCCGTCAGCCTCCCCCCGGCCTCGGTGGCCATGGCCATGAACCAGATGAACCATCTCAACACCATCGCCAACATGGCCGCGGCGGCGCAGATGCACAGCCCCCTGTCGCGGGCCGGGGCCTCCGTCATCAAGGTAAGGCTCCTCGCTCTGCCCACGCTGCTCCTCGGGGCTCGCCAGAGCCATTGCTGTGACTTCGGGGAGGATGAGGAGGAGGCAATGGGTTCACACTGCTGCAGCCAAGGAGTTCAGCTGCTCTGATCTACCAGGAAATCTGTAATGTCGTTAAAAATGGGTGCTAACACTGGAGGCTAGGGGAGGAAGTGTGCTGGGTCTGTGAAAGCTCAGAAACTGTTCTAAAATGTGGTTTAAAGGCAAACTTAATGTTATACTTAAAATGCTGTAGAATATGACAGGAATTCTGCTGTGGTGCAAATCCAGAGCAGGGAAATGGCAGAGAAGATCATCACATGTACTTCAGTAAGAGTCTCTGGTAAGAAAACCTGAGCTTCCTTTTYATTGATTAGAACATATTTGTATTTTGAAAGGCTTCTCGTGGCCTCTGCCAAGCAGGTTGTTCAGAAAGTTTCATGCCTGTGTTGAGATCTGCTGTTGTGCCACACGCTCAAAAATGTGATAACCAAGACATTTTCGAAATGCGTCCCTGTCATTCTGGAATCTGAGTTCTGAGTTGCTTTATTCTAAAAACTGCCACTGATTTGCTGAACTTAACCTCTCATATCTTTATTGTAAAACATCGTAATTATAAAATATCATCCTTTTATCATTGAAAAAGTTACTGTTTCCAACATTACAGGCCAGTTGTTAGAACAGATTAGAGAGGGTTGTATTGTACTTCCTTTTGTCACAGGTTGGTGCTGCAGGAGATTTTGTTTCTAGATCAATCAGGGAAAGAAGCTCATAGTACCCAAGCACGTGTTTATTGTTCATGCCTGTGTGTTCTGATATCAACATCCTTTCAAGGGAGACAGCAGATCTCTCCTGTCACATCWCTGCAGCATAAAATACTACACTCTGTTGTTGAGGTTCTGGAAGCTTTTGTTTTCCTTCTGATTTTCTTCCTGGCCCTGAGCATCTCCAAAATTGYCTTGGGTTGTTTTTCTTCTTTTGAGAGTCCCCTTCCCAATTAGGGCAGGTTTTGTTCTGAATATTTTGATTTTCTTTACTTTTTTTTTCTTGGATTCTGAGGGGCTGGAAAAATTGAGGAGGAGCCATTTCCCATGAGACACTACTTAGGATTAAGRTCTGTAAAAACTTATCTTTACCATTAGTGTTTCTGCACATTTGTTGACTTGGTGGGGAAAACATCTCTCTCTGGTGTCCAACTGTCTATTAGTTAATGCAAGTCACTAAATTGTTAGAAATTAGTTGAGGTTCCATTYGTTTCAATCCATAACCTTTTCTTGAGCTGTTCAGAGATTTCTGAACCCAGCAGTGGAATATTTCTAGCAGCAAGTGAACTGCAGAAGCTTTGATTATATTCTAAATGCTCCCGGTATGTCAAAATGAAGATTAAATATGTATTTGTAAATAATTCCAGTGCTTTGTAATTTAAACTGCAGTTTTTGCAAGCAGTCAGGTTTCAGGGTGTTATTTAGCAGGCCCTTCCTGATGGGAGTTACTCATTTACAGCTRTTTTTTTCCCCAGCACCTGCACTGGAGGATACACAATATCTCCACAGCAACAGGAGGTCTCTCCAGCACTCTGGTGGGAATTATTTCCTCTCCATGTTGTGGAGGAAAATACACCAGGAGCCAACGTGACAGAGGCAGAGTGTGCCTCCTTTGCTGTGTGACTCTCACCTGTCAAGTGGTGCTGCATCTTTCTCTAGTTTGTTCCGAGTGCTGAAACTGTAGATGAATTTTATTCCACTGTGAGGCTCCTTTTGTCCTTTCCTTGCCTTATGTACAATCATCCAACACAGGATGACAACCAGTGAACATGAAATTCTTGTACAAAATGAAACATGTAGAGAAAAGCATTGCTGCTCCTGCTGTCAGTAATACATTCATTATAGGACATTATTTAAGTGCATTTAATAAGTCCAAAACGTGGCTAGTTTTCAATAGAACGCAWTCCCAGCATCATGTTGTTATTTAAAATGGGAGAAATGAATCGAATATATTGAGTGTGTGTCTGTTTCCATACTCTGATGACTAAAATACCACTTGGCCTGTTTTCTATAGGTGTGAGAATCAGCTGCTTTATAAGGTTTTGAATGAAGTCATTATGCTTTTTATATCACGTTTGCCATTTAGAAATAAGCTGTTCTACCGAGATATGCATGATCAGYAAAGTTAACATTTAGTGCTCCAGAAAGAAATGTCATAACTATGAAACTTGATTTCTTCCTGACAGGAACACCATAAATTAGGGAGGCACAATGGCCAGGCTCACAAAACCTTCTTAGCCATCTATAACATGATGTGATGTGATAATAGCAGCACCAGCAGCCCTGGAGCTGCAGCTCTGGCAGTGCCCCCGTGAWAAATTCAGTCTTCCAGGGATTTACTGCACATCTGGAGGAGCTTGCTGTGTTTGAAACTTGCCTCAAATGGCTCAGAAGAATCTGTATTACTGAGGGTTTCATAGGGCAAAAGCAAAATTTGACAGCAACACTGACTTCACCACCCTGTCTCTTTTCCCTCTTGCAGCCAGTGTCCTGTTCCTTGTTTCCAGAGCTGTTCTTCAGCTGGACATWCTCTGCACTCCCAGTATGGCCTGGGTGTCCAAGGAGAACCAGTCTGGGGTGGAACTTGGCTTAAGTACACTTGRTTTAACCTGGAAGGAGCAGTGAATGCTCAAGGCCAGGCTGGATGGAGCTCTGAGCAACCTAGGATAGTGGAAGGTGTCCCTGCCCATGGCAGGGAGTGGAATGAGGTGACCTTTAGGGTCCCTTCCAACCCCAACCAGTCTGTGATTTTATGAAATGTAGCAGTTTACTGTCATCCAATTATTCTGTTCCTGAAACTCAGAAAAATCTCTTCAGTGGTGATATTTTCAGGTCTTCAGAAGGAAAGTTTAGATGAGCCCTTTATAGAAAAGTGAGAGGATTTTTCCCTGAAGTCTGTAAAACAGCTCAGCTCCGGAGAGCAACAGCTACTTAAGGTGAAGATTTTAATTTTAGGGTGGACCTGTAACAAATATGACCTTGTGTGACTAAAAACATAATAGTTTGCACAATTTCAGCCAAAAAGCAGGGAGAGGGCAGGGGAGAGGTTTGGGGTTAGGAGAGTGTAGGAAGGCTGGCAAGAGCCAAGTTTCTGGAGCTGTGACTGTGAGAATCTCTGACTGTTCCTTGAAAAGCCACTTTCCCAGATGTCCTCAGAAACAGGCTTGTGGGAAATGCTGAGCTTGAAATTGGGGGAACCAAACCCAAACCAGGGGCATTAAGCTGCTCCTTTTGTGTTAGACATGAGAAGAGTACTGAGAGCAATGAGGCAAAACTTYATCCCAGAGATTTGAGGCTCTTCTCTCCCAAATTTTCCATGCTTCTCGTTCCATTCACCTGACATATTTTGCACTCTCCCTTCTCTTCCTGCTCGTATCTCATCCTCTTCCTCCTCCATCYCCTCCTGGTGCTSCCTCCCTTGCCTCTGGCAAACAGCCTCTTTGGAGCTGCTGAGGGATSTGCTTCTCCTGAGTAGGAGTAGTTCTGAAAATTGGTTTCCTGCTGTCCATTTTTCTTCTGTTGTCATCCCCTCATGCTTGCTGTATTCCTACCTTTCTCTTGTTCTTTCTGCTCTTGTCCAGGTCCCAGTTAGGAATAAATGGCACTTTTGTTGAATGCAAATGGAAAACACAGGAAAAAAATTAAATGTAATTAAAATACTTTTTTAAAAAAAGAATKACAGCATATTTATTTCCATATTTCAGAATTCCTTGAGAATTTCACCACAATGTACTTTAGAAACTAATCTGATAAACAGAACAAAGCATTATTTGTACAGTGGGATCTAGACATGCAGTAGAGATTTTTGAGTCTCCTTCTCTTTGAGCTTTGTTTTTCTCCCGATTTTGTGGGATTGTTAAGGCATTTGTAAAGGATGTATATGACATGATTTTAAATTCCCTGGAGAGAATACAGATGGGCTGTGTAATTATTGCTGAGAGGTGCTATTTTCTGTGTGCTCTAAAACTCACATTCATAATATTTACCTGACAGCCAGAAAAATGTGGCCATCTCAGAATACTCTGAAACACTACTTCTCACAATAGAAACATTTCCCATTACAGAGTTTATAACATATTTAATTTCATGTCTCTCTGTGCATTCAATCCATTATGAATTGTTTTCAGAATTTTGCAACATTTATAAAAGAAAACTTCCCTATAATGTATGTTATTTTTCTCATAATTAGATTTATCCTGTCCTGTTCCATAGCATGTGTTCATTGCTGGCAGCTGATTGCTGGAATGGGACTGGGGTATCATAGAGGAGTGGCACATGAGACACAGGAGTTTGTTTGCTCCTTATAAGGTTAATTTTTGTGGCTGTATTTGAGGCGGAGGAGAAGTGAGTGTGCAGGTTTGTATCTTTTTATTCACTGATTCAGAGAAATTACTCTGCTGGGAGATGCTCAGATCCTTTCCAATTGCATTAAATACCCTTCTCATCTCCTCCTTTGGAGGGAGGCGTGTCCCTCTCCCTGCAGTGCCAAGAATCCCTGGCTCCTTACCACCCTCGTTGATAGGTTTTAAGCCTTGAATACTTACTTTAAACTTCCAAGTGGAAAAAAAAATCCAGGCAGAAACATCCCCCTTTTTTTTGCAGAGCTTGCAGGGGAAAATTGTTAGGCCAAGCACATATTAGCTCTTAGTTCTGGCTCAGGTCTTTTTAGTATTGGCTTAGTCATTTGCATTTGTCCTTAATAACTAATATGGCTCTAGCATAGATGAGGTACAGCATTATCATCATTAGTCCTGGGGGTGCCTTCCTTGCTTTCACAGGGTGAAAGGATTCAGGAGAGGGGCACAAGCACAAAATTTCCACTTTGAGATCCTTTCCAGTTTCAGGCACTGCTGTGCTCTCCTCAGATTCAAAGTAAAATGCAAAGATCTTAATCCAGGAGTGAAGGTTTCTATGGCTGTCCCAGYGACTGCTAATTTAAGAAATGGGGAAGAAGGCAGCTCCTGTTTGGCTGTTTCCCAACACCATCTGATTAGCTGCACTTCTCTGTTTGGCTGAGCAGCTGGCAATTAATGGATTGATAGGAAGTAGTCACGAGGTAATGGAATTAGTGAGCGAACATCTGGTATTAAAATCAGTAAATGTAGGAGTTTTTATGATTTCTTAAATTCTGTGAGAAAATAATTGCCAGTTGACTACAACTGAAACAACTATATGTACACAGTGAAAAAAACCCTGCATTTTAAATGGCAAAGTAGATATTTTAAGGGAATGACTTCCCGATACACTGCAAAAGATGAATGGGATCCAGCTGGCTCTCAGACACACAGATCCTATCTTAGTTTTTAGACCAGCTGTTTACCTTGTTCATCCCCAGTACCTACAGCAGTCAGAGGTACTTTAAGTAGCTCAGAAGACCAACAAGTCACCCACAGTCTTTGTGTGTGCTCATTTCCAGGGTGGAATGACTCAAAACATGAACCAAGCTGCTCTTCTCTATCCCAGAAACAGTGCCTGTGACCATCCTGTTTCTTGTTGGCATCAGTTCAGGTGTAGCACAGCTCCTGCTTCCTGTGGCGGGAGTATTCTTTTTCTTGGAAAAGYCTGAATTCCAATTATGTATTGCTTTTCTCAGTAATCCATCAGTTAAGGGCTGTAAACTTCAGAACACTATTAAAAATGTGCTTGTTATTAGAATTCAAACAGCATTAGTATCAACTAAGGTCAATTGGAATGAAATATGTCTTCRTATTAACTAAAAAAAGTAAGCGTTAGCAATTCAGTCCTTTGCTGACTGAAATTGTGAATTGTGTTAATTTTTCTTACTCTTCTCAAACTGAGGGTGGGATTCAGCCAGGGAGGTGGGAGCAGAGATCCCACAGCAGGGAATTGTGGCTGGAGGTGAGGAAGGCTGCAGGCAGTCTCTGGCTGCACAGACCCCTCCAGAGGTCAGACTCTGGTTTCTAGAAATTTTTTATATCTCTGTAGTCCATTTTGAGAATACGAATGGAGCAGGGAATGGGAGGCTGAGGTGTGGCACAATAAATATCCCAGTGGGCASCAGTGTGCAAATCATTGTTGGGATTTTTTTCTGCCAGAGCCCATGAGCTCTGTTTTTCCGACACTGCCAACATCAGCTCAACATCTTTCTTGCAATACTTGAAAATTCTTTTTCCTTCCTTTCCATTTCATTGGAGAGGGTGAGTTCCAGCTCTCCTKCCACTGCAGAGCCCTGTGCAGTAGAGCAGCAGCACCTCAATTAAATATGAAATATCAAGATAAATGTCTGAATAAACATCCAGGACTCAGACAAACTTCCAAAACCTKCTTGTCAGCAGTGAAATGCCATTCGATCCTCTAGGAACTCGTTAATAGATTAACATTTGGAAGAGTAATTACAACTGCATTACAACTAAGAATAAAGAAAAATAAAGGAAAATCCAGCAGCATCATTTCTCTACACTCCTGACATATAATGAAGATCAATACTATAAAAAAATCAGAGGTAAGGAATTAAGGTCAAGATGATTATGTCAAAAATAGGTAAGCTCTTCATATATATTTCAAATAAARCCAGTGTGGATGCAACTACTGTGTAGTGTTTTGTATTATTGGTATGGAATATTATCTCACAGGGGATAGGAGAGGGATATTGAGCTGAAATCAAGGATGTATCTGGAAATTGGGTGAGTTCATGACTTCAGTGCCATTAAGCTAAATCACAACTAAAATTAACAATGTCAAGCTTTGTAGCTACATTTTCTGAGGCAGAGCAAGACACTGATCTTYAGTGAGACAAATATATTACCCTTCAGGAGGATTAAATGCTGGAAAAGTCCTTCTTGAGAATTTATGTTACAGCTCTGTAAAGCAAGGAAAAAAGATAAGATAAAGTAGGTACTATAGGTAGATAAATAGGTGAGATCTTGAGAAATGTTTTCATTTTTCATAAAATTCTCACAATCTGTACAATTCTTATGTATAATTCAAAAAATTATAACCTGGAATATGAATCTTGCAAATTTATGAATAGGAAGAAACACAGATGGGGAAAATAYTACTTTATTTAGAAACTTTTCTCTGTTACTGTGAGTTTACCTACTGTGGGACCTGCTTGCCCTGCAGTGTGCTGGGGGAACGGAGCCATTTTCAAGGGGAAAAAAATATAAAATATATGAAAAGTAACAAGGTTGTAAAGTACATGGATGACAAATAAAATGAAGTCRTCAATGTGTACAACAAAATGTTAAGGTTTGAGATTTTGCAATTTTCCTATTTAAATGCCCTCATTGATTTGTTACAAATACTGTTAACCCTGTGTTTGGAAAACGGTGAGGACATTATCACTGGTGTTCTCATTTGTAATAAAATAGATTAACTTGCTGTGAAATTTTAACTAGGCTGAGACACAACAGTAGCTACCTAATGAACCAGAGCACATTGCTGTTAAGTAGCTAAATAGATGCATACTGATTACAGGACTGAAAAATGGATCTGTTTACTAGCAAAAGAAGAGCCTGCTCGTAGCATCATTCCTTCTAGCAGGGAAAATTCAGCACCACATTTCCACACAAACATTTAGAAATGGAAGATTTTGGGATCCATGTGCAGCCTGACATGATGACGCTCCATCCTCATTTGGAGCACGCTGGATACAGAGGGAATTTCAGCTCCTTGGATGCTTAYGGGGAAAACCGTGCCTTCCCTGTGTGTGTGAATTGGTGTCACTGGTGAGACATTAGATGACATAATCAGCTGATTCTCTCAGAAAGTGATTCACTGGGTGATTAAGAATGACATTATTATTTGACACTTTTACTTCTGCCCRACGATTTCAAACCCAGACCCTGAGTCTGAAGGCAAATTACTCGAAGCAGAGATTATTTGATCGTGAGAGACAATGGGAAATGCAGTTACCAGAAGGAGCTTGAATACTTCGCTTTTCCAAATCATCAGCTTTTGAATTACTCAAATAACTCCCATTTAAGATGACATATATGGCTGTTTGTGTGATATCTAAGTGTTAATTCCTAGTCATATTTGTTCATAGGGTTTTTTTGCAGAACAGTTGGCGTGTCCTCTCCTTGGCTATTCATTTTCATGGTTGCAGTAGACAATGAAATTTACTTAAACTATGCACTCTTCTGTAAAATTAATCATTTCAAAATGATATCTTAATTGTAAATTGAATGCTCTTTGTAGTAAAAGGAGAGGAAATAGTGCCAAAGAGGACTRTTAAAACTGAAATCCAGGCAAATGAAATTACAGTCAGAGTTATAACCTGTTAGCAGGAACCAGTTTGGAAGCTATTATTTGCACAAAAGTAAAAAACACCTAGGGTTTTTACACTCAGGATTGTTAYTTAGGGCAATACTTCTTGGGGCAAGAATGTGACTTTTAAAAGCAACTCACTAAGCAGCACATCCACAGAGAAACTCCCGACTCCCTTTTACTCTTTYGTTCATCTCAGCAGCCTCTAAACCCTCTCTTTTGGAGGCAAAAAGGAAGAAAGCACAGGAGACTTTAAGATCAGTGACTTGGACTTCTTTCCCACAGCATTAGAAAATTTGTTTGTACAAAAGCATTCAGCTTTCAAAATTATAAAAACTTGTAACTCATTGTAACAGACTCATATCTGTTAAATATTAGCATTAAAAGTCTCCCTTTAAGGTCTATTAGTTATTGTATGTGCATTAAATAACAGATAATTAGTGAAACTGATCCGTTGAGGATTAACAGCTATGTAATAGATACACATCTGCTATGTGATTTTGAGGCTGGGTTGTTATTTAATGTACAATAACTCTCCTATTAAAACCACATCCAGTGCCATGTTCTCAGCTGGTGTGGCTGGATAGGGAAATGCCATCCCATGCTCTGAGGAGGATCCAGTCTSATGTTCCCTTTGCATAACTCTCGAAAGTATCTGTAAATACAAAGCTGAGTGTGGCTTAGAGAGGTGGTTTTAATGAGTAACAGAATATTCTTGTTGATCTTGCTGCCAGTGTAATTAATGAATTGCCCTGATACATCTGAACAGCAACTTTTCTATCAGCAATTTATAATGGAAAAACTCTTGGTTAGCCAGTGGTGCTTTTCATGCAAGAGGGAAGTTCTTACCAGTGCCACAGCTTTTATCATTTGTCCAGGTGCTACCCTGAGAAGATACTGGTGTCATTTATTCAGGTACAGATTCTAGTCACAAATTTCCAAGTACAGCTTCTAACTACAAATYTGACTGCATTTAGTGACACTTTAGTCGAAGCCTGAATTGTTTGTTTGAAATGTGACTCATACGTGGCAATCTTACTRCACGTAGATTAAAAGTAGTTCGTGAAAGCAACATGAAAGAATGTTCTATACGTTCCTACGTGTGAAAAAGTCAGAAAGTAAAAAGTTGCCAACAAAAAAAAGGTGGCAAATGATAAGCTAAACSCAGACACATTGCTTGTAGAAGCCTGTATTGTTTTTGGCTGTAGATGACTACAGTGCTCTTAGAAAGACCGTTTGTTACCATCACTTCGAGCCAACTTCGTGTTTTTGCGGTCGAACTCGGGCGGAGCCGGCGGGTCCGGTTGCCCAGCCCTTGCCTTGCTGTGTCCGCAGGAGAGGATCCAGGACAGCCCTTCCCCGGCGCCGTCGCTGGAGGACAGCCAGCGGCCCGGCAGCCACGCGTCCTCGCACCCCAGCAGCAGCGTGTCCAGCTCCCCGTCCCAGCTGGACRCCACGCCCGACAGACTCGGTCAGTGCTCGCGGCCTGCGCCGCCCGACCGCGCGGGGAGCTTGGGGAGGCCAGTATTTGCCGGCTGTGGAACTCTCAGGGAAGCACTCCCTTGCTAAAAAGCACCCAGAAAGTTCATTCCTATAGTTTTTTTCATTAGGTTCATCCCTCAGCAAAGCCTGGCCCCTTGGATTCCTCCTGTGCCAGCGTCCCGTGCACAGTGGGATCGCCCTTCCCTGTACAGCCAGCTCCTGCGGAGTGCTTGGGTTGAGGAAGTGCTGCTCGAGGCACCTGCAGTTGAAAAAGAGCAAGATATCTTTTTCCTTCATACGTATGTGAGGAAAGTCACAGATTATATGATGAGTTTTTTGTTCCAAAAACCTCCTTGTGCCCACACATTCCTTCATCACCCCGAGGCTGAGGCCTTTCTGGCTTTTTTGGTCTCTCYACCACAGCTCTCACAGCCTGTGCACTATGGATAAAAATGCTAATTCAGTCTAGAGGAAGTTTAGATCCTATTCTTGGTGCTTCTAAGAGGGATCTAGGGCAAGTCAATTAACATCTCTTCACGTCAGTGTGTGTCAACACTGCTGTCTGCTCATGGCCTGGAGCCCGTGCAGGCATTGCTGAGCTGGGTTGAAACTACAGGAGCCGTGCACTCCGTGTGAGACACTGCAGAATTCCCTCCCATCTAGAAACCACTCTGCTGCTTCCTGRGATTCTGCAGCTGTGATCCTGGTCATTGCCAGCAGCACCACGGCGCTGCCCAGCACACTTGGCGTGCACAGAGTGCTCCATAGAACCTCAATTCTGTGCCTGAACATGGGCACACACAGGGCAGAAACTTTGGAGTGGATTCCCCTCAATTTAAAAAAAAAAGCTTTCCCCAAAAAAAGGTGATGAAGTTTGTAGCAAATGTCCTCCCTGGAATAACTTTAAAGTCTGTAATTGGCTGATTGCAGAGAAGGAGGTGTTTTAATCAAATAAGAGCAAAGAAAATAGGTATCCTGAAGTCATAAACTTCCCAGCTCTCACTGATCTTGCAGGTGTTAAGTAAAGAATTCCCTTCAGCACGACARTGTATGGGGGGTTTTTGCTGTCACCAATCAATTTGGGTTAGTCTGTCAATCTCTGCTTTCTATTAAGGTTRCTGCTTTATAGATAATTACTAATACTCAAATTCTTAAATATATTTTTGCCCAAAATGTTTTCTGTGAAGTACTTTTCCAATTAATTAATTAATTAGAACATTTCATAAGAAATCACATTCAGTAGTAATTTGGGTTCTATCTTGGTGTCCTTGTTTGATAAACTTGAGCAGATTAGCTTTTGCTGCTTATTTTCCTTTTCTCTAAGAGTTAAAATAACAAAACATTGACCAACAGGAAATATAATTTAATATTTTCTYTTTTCCTAACATTTTTTTACTGACAGTGTTATGTAACTGTGCCCTCTGATTCTTTCAGCTTTGCTGACCAACAGCAGGGAAGGAGAACTCATTGACCAAGAAACTGGGACCAGCCTAAAAAAAATACAGAAGGAGAAAGGTAAAATCACAGACTGTTTGCCATCTCGGGCATTTAATTACACTTATATTACGTGTTTTATTCCTTTTTCTCATATGCTGCATATGCAATGACATTATATTATTAATTTAAGAGAACTAAGTGCCTAATTGCAATGAATAATGTATCCAGTGAACTCACATGGAAGTGTAAGCAATCAGAACTTTGCTTCTCTCTGTTTATATAGTATGAGGGTAATATTTTGCAGGTCTTCTGGCTCAATTATTTATGAAGTTCCGAGCAAATATTTGATCAGTCACATGGTRTTGTTTGTTTGCCTTCAGGGGATGTGTGTGCAGACTGCTCTGATRCTCTGGGTGAGCAGTACAATTCCATATTGTCTCACAAGAGAGGGGCAGCAGGGGCAGAGGTGATGGTTGGCCTGGGGGGATTGTCCTTAGGCAGGCAGAAGGGGGATACTCAGGGGTGTATTCTGGAAAAACACTGCAAAGAGATGCTGAAGGGGATAGTGAGGTTTTGGAGTGAAAAAGATGTGAAGGAAAAGAAAGAGAAGGAAGAGACAACACAAGCTGGATGTATTTGTAAGTCTTCTGCAAATGCTCGTCTTTATCATTAATCATAAATGAAAGCACAAACTGATTTGTATTTTGGTTGAGGTGATTGTTCTGTATTTTCAGAGAAAACTACAAGGCAGGTGTAGACATTTTATGAGCTGCTCAGAAGAGAATTTGGAGGCCYCACATGCCCTGTGGTTCCAGAGTTACATAAAATTATTTGAGTAGTGTCATGATTTTGTATCCCTCAGAGGTCTGTGACTCATCCAGTCATGGGTAGGAAGAGGTTGAAACTTGCTCCTTATATTTTGTATTTTCATACTCAACTCTCCTTGAAGACAGAAGCTGTTTTCTATTCACTGCTTTTTCTGGGCATTTAAGCACTTTCCTCATGATCCCCAAAAGAGCCCTTCTGTGCCATTCTGAGGTCATTTTCTTTCTGGATCATCATGCTTAAATCCTTCCCTCTTGACTCCTGTGGACATTTGCAGACCAGTAGAGTTATCAGCCACACCTTCACTCCTAAGACTTAAAAATTACTTTTCTGTAGTAATTACATAGTGAGCATTTAATCTAAATCTGAAAGTGTAGTTGATTTTAATTTTGTTGAACTGTGCATGGTTTCTTGCCACATGTTCAGTCATTTTTCAGCAAAACAATTCARTATCCTGTGGGGTTCAAAGATGCAAATCATGTAGTTCTTGGTAGCAGCGGTTCTGTCACTCAGGATGGATGAAGGAAGGTACAGTTTAAGAATCTGAAAAAATAATTCAGAAATCCCCAAAGTGAAAATAATTGAACTCCCACCACCTGTGAACCCAATTCCCAGGCTCCTGTCATCATTTCTTGTAACATGGATGAAATCACAAAGATATGATGCTAACAGTTTGTGTACCATAATTCTCCTTAAGATTAAAGTTCTATAGGTTTATTCATTTCCTGATCTACATTTTTGCATAATATATCTTTAATTAATTAAGTACTGGGAAATATGTCTTTATACGTGTGTTAGTTCTGCATGCCCTTAGGGGATGTTTTTAGGATTAATTTTGTGTTCAGCAATTCACCTGCATCAGAAAAAAAAGTGCTTCAAAATCACATTTTAAAATAGTCATTTTAAAGATAGAATAAAGTTTCTGCTTTTCTGCTTGGCCTGCAGAGCTTAAGTTTTTCTCAGAAAACGTGAGAAGGAGAAATTTTTTGTCATGTAAAGATGTGATTTTTGAAGTCATCCCTTGGCTCCAGAACTGGAACCTTTTGATGACATTGTGGTGGGACAAATACAGACATTTTAAAGGCACCAACCTTGTATATCCAACCATTCCAGGATGATTTTGCATTTGTCAGTGTGACAGATCAATATTGGAGTTCCTGTAGGAACCAGTGGGGTTAGACCTCAGTGATTTGTCTCACTCCTGTGTAGGTTCTTTGTTCCTAATACTGTTATTGTTCTCTCCTGGATAATTATTTTGGGCTCTGGTGCAGCTCAGTTATGTTGAATGTTTTAGAGTGAGATGTGGACAGTCTGAAGAGTGTCCTCTGTGCTGCCTTGCCCTGCAAAAAATACCCATGTAATTTGTATACAGAGCGAGCTTTGTTTTTCCAAACCTGCCATTACTTTTACCAAGGCAGAATATGTTCACCATGGAAAAGATTTTCAAAGTTATTAAGAAGGAATGTAGTTAAAATAAAAGTATCAACATTTATTAAGTATGACAAGTAAGCGGTTTATACAACCGTGGCAAACATATGTTTTCACATCTGTTTTGAGTAATATCATCATGATTTTAAAAATGATTTATAGCTCTGCAGGCCATAAAATGCCAGCTTTGCTGTAAGTTGGAAGTTTTCAAACAACAAAGAAATTATTGAAGGCATATATTGAACATGTTTTTGTGTTATACACCTTGACATAACTTTACAAAGCTGAGCTCTCTGCAACAATTAAATAGCGACAATTGAAAATTAAGTAACTAAAATTTATCAGGAGTACTACTTGTGTGAAATCTAAGCATAAAAARCCAGTAAAAGTTATTGTACTGATTATAGACAAATATCCCTCAGGATACACAGTTTTTGTTTTCCATGTCCCATTKTAAGTGATCTCGGCAACAGACAAAAATGTGCCACTTTGTTCTCATCAAGGTAATTTCAAGGTAATTAGGGCCGAAGAGAACATGGGTTCACAACAGCTCTTCTTTAAAAGAGTTAATAYGAGGTTGTTCATGTGTTGGTGGGGCAGAATTTCCAGAATTGGTGGCTGTCTCAGTGCAGAGGGGATAGAGCTCAGTTACAGGCCATACCTTTAAGCTTTTTGAAGGAGAAATGCCATTAAATCTCAATTACTCTGYATCCTTTCATCATCTTTTTACGAAGTATGGTCAGATTTAACATTAGAGGACAATAAGTCTGCGGGTTTGGGGTTTTTTATATATGTATCTAMAATTATTGTTATTACACGGATTACATACAGTACTATATTTTAGTCAAATGTCTTTATCTGTCATGTTACACCAGCATTTTACCTGTGCATCCATGTCAGGGTGTGAGTGAAAACSAGATCAAGAGTAATCTGCACTTTATTTTGAAACCACTAGTGCAAGGAAACATTTATAAAATCCCCCCTAGAACACAGYCCCACGTTCTACCTGCACAATTACTCACAGAAACTACAWTTTAAATTCATCTGCTTCAGTACAKATCCTGGAAAAAATCTCTATTGTATGGGATAGGATTGTGTTTGACACAGCCCTGTRTAGGCTTTACAGAAACCTCCATATGAATTCTGGCATTAGGAAGGTGAAATGAGCCAGAAAAGAATTTGGCCGTGCCTTCCAGCTGGATTTAGATGCTGGTACAATTATTCTGTTTGACTGCACGACAAGAAATATTTCAAACTCCTCACACAGGCTGGAGCAATAAAAGGCACTGGCCCAACTCTTGCCACAGTGAAATCAGTGGGATCAATGGGAACAGTTTGGGCAAATCTGGTCTTTTGGAAGGTTGCTTCCCCAGCTCATTCTGGTGGTGGTTATCCAGACGTGGACAACGTGTTCACGTGGGTGTTTGGGGTGCTGTGCTCCACCCACAGCCAACCAGAGGGAAGTTTCACAGGAAGATTTCATGAATGACCTGCACTGTCAGACTTCTCCACTGTTCAGGCAGTCTGTGAGAAGAAACAAAGATGATTTTTGCTGAGAGAGTGACTTGCTCTGCACTCCCAGAGCTGCTTTTGGGCAATGCTCCCTCCTTTGGCCCATTCTGCATCTCCAGAGCATAAATTCAGCATAAATCCAGGCTCCTGGTGCAGCACTCGGTAGTCTCCAAACTCTGCATCTGGCAGCTATCCCTTCCCAGTTTATTAAAGAACACCTTTCCCTTTATTGCTTCAAGGAAAGGGGAATTTTGCATCATTTCTGTCTGCTGAGTGAAATACTTTCAGATGGCCAGAGACCGCAGTAATGAAAGAATAACCATATTTATTTATTGTATTGCATTAGCGGAAAAGAGGGTTTGTGCTGTTTAAATTAATCACTGCCAGAGGACTGGGTCACTCAGGATGTGAGGGGAGGAGAACGAGCAGGTGCAGAACACCTGAAACAGCARCAGGCTGGGGGGACTGTGCTCCAGAGAGAGGGCTTTTCCAGCAATTCATCCRAAGGCACCCAGAGGGAGAGGGGAAGGGGTAAGGAGGAGAACGAGGAGCACSAAGCTGAACCCCACAGTGTCTGTGCAGTAGGTGCCAGCCCCTCACATGCTCTCCATGCTGCTTGTTTGATGTAGCAATACAGTTAAAGATATCATGAGAAAAAAGCAATTTTCTTCACAAATGTGTCCGTGAATCTCCTCTGGAGGTACATGAAGAACTCCCCAAATAAAAGGTGCAGTCATGTTCCTTCTGGTGTGTCCATTGGAGACCCCAGGGTTGTTTCATCAGCAGTGGGGGCAATAGTACCTGGGTTTAAGGGTTTCTTTTCCCTAAAACCTTGAGTGACATGCGCAGTGCAAATGTTCAAGGGATAATTCAGAGATATTTTTACATTTTCTATCCTCAGAGAACACTGAAAGATAAGAAGCACAATGCTCTATTCTGAATAAAGGCATTTTCCACAAGGTTTTTTTGTTGTTGTTAAATTTAACCTGCGAGTGAACTGACAACTGCTAAAAAGGTGGCCTCACAGTAGATGTGATCTTCCATCAGTCAATCAATCCAAAAAACCCCAAACCCATAAAACCAGCTCTGTTAACACTTAGATTCACAAAATGTAAATAGACAGTAAAGGTAGGGCTTTAATTTTTGAAGTGTCTGTACTCGTATCGTTATGATTGCTTAACCATTGCTGAAAGGTTTATAAATACAAGGGCAATTATGCACCAGATATTAGTGAAGTACTCCAAGGTCACACCTTTTGCATTAAGTTTGTATTAGAGCTTTATTTGCAGAATTATTTTTAAGCATGCATTTTTTTCTGAAGAGTAAAATACTTGCTTCATAGTTATCTTGGCAAATGGACCAAGGCAGTTTYTTACACTGATATATAATTTATTAATATGTTTTATTTATTAGATTTCAGTGACTTTAATGTATTGCTATCTAAACACTACAAATTATGAGTCTGTATAAACATGGTGAAATAATGAAATTTTCTTTACTGAAAGGGCTTTGAAACAAATTTTTAGTAAGGCATTCATGTAAATCTGTGCAACAAAATGGGCAAATAAGAGGGAAATAAGGTAGCTATTCTTCAAAGACACTGTTCTCTTTAGAGACGTTCCCACTTTTCCTCCAGTACTGTGAATTGTTTTATGTAGGTCCATCTGACAGAGCTATATCAGATTTGAAAAGCATAAAAAGAGGAAAAAAATTGCTGATTGGCAGCCAGTGACCTAAGAAAGCTTTTGGCACAGGAATCTTTCTCTTAGCCCTGGTATTAAAACTGACCCGTTGGATTCTCTGCTTGGTTCCTCTGGTGCAAAGTCATTAACCTGAGACCTGCAGTTGGTGACATTCTTAATGTCCATGAGTTATTTAATAAGTTTGCCTTCAGTCCTCGTTATGAGCAGTAAGATCTGGAAAATGTGAGTCCTGAGAGGTTGCTGAATGTTTTTCTCATGTTACAGAAATCCTTGGRATCTCGGGGAATGCACCCACAGGGGCTCAGCCTCCCCTGCCAGAGCACCAAACCAGCTCCAGGGGCACTGTGCCCCTGCATTTGTGTGCCCGAGTGTGTAACCACGCACACACAGGGGAAGAAACGGATAAAAATACAGATAAAATTCYAAATTAGTAACAAAGATTATCGATTGGTGATTTTGGAGGTTTCGTGGTGTTTGTGACTGAGGAAGGAAATTCACAGGARCTGCACTTCATGAAACACAGTTGTCTTTTCTGAGGGTTCCTAGCGGTGAGCCAGGCTTTAGAGTTTGTCCTGCTGCCCACAGCTGGATGTTCCAGATCAGGGAAGGGCAGTGCTCGTGGTTGTGGCAGCAAAGTGTTCTCCTGCCRTCAGAAGAGCAGATAGCAGCACTGGTGGATGGTATTTTGTGTAGCATTTTTTGTGTATTCAGGACATTTTTTCTCATTTGATCTTGAATATCTGAGATGGCTCTGTGGAGTGTGTCTGTCTCCTGTGTAACAGTCACATTAAGGTGGCAGTTAAGGGCTCTCTCTTCCCTTTTGTGGAGGATTTGCTGCCCAGAGGCTTCTGGTGAGAGAAAGGCTGAGACAAAACTGCACATTAATGTGCATCTCCAGAGTGTTTGYGTACGTGCTGCATTAGAATATTCCTGATAATAAGAAGTAATAAATCCTTAGTGAGTTTCCAACTCTAACCRTTCTATGATTCTATGCATAAGATAGTGAACTAACCTCAAACTGGAAGTAGGAAAAAATTATTCTTGATGTGTAGTCATGAAAATAAGTGTGTTCTTCATTTTATTCCAGACATTGTATTGAATTCCATTGGTGAAGTTACAGGATTTCTTGTTAGCAGAGCTGACAGGACCCATACGCTGATCTCAGAAGCCAGTGGGGCTGCAGAACAGGGAACTCAGAGTTCATGTTTGATTGTTGGGGCAGAAGGCACCACTCCAGCMCTGTGCACTGGGTGTGGCATTTGTGTGTCACAGCCCCAGTCACTGCTGGGGGTGGACACTTCTCTCAGTAGCTTTTTCATAGCACCCCGTGGCAGGGGCTGGAATGGGATGGGATTTAAGGTCATTCCAACTCAAACCATTCCCAGATTCTGTGGAATAACAGAATGAGGATGACAAGGAGGAGATAATCCTTCTTACACCAACAGCAATRTTTCATCAGGACCTGTGTGAGCTGGTGAGTGCTGGGCAGAGCCCTTGGAAGGAGAGCCTTGGTCACCCCGAGGCTGGTGCCCACGTCCAGATTGGGGAGATGTACTTCTGCTGGATGAAGATGCCCAGCTGTGAATATCCTTCTAGTAGCAGGCACTTAGGATTGATAAAAAGATGGAAGGATAGACAGCTGTGAATTCTGAAATTCGAGACAAATGAGTACAAAGCTAGAAGGACAGTGATTATTCCAATACAAAATTCCCCAGCTCACTTCTTTGGTCATGCTTGGCCTTTCCGTGTTGGTCTTGAAATACCAACTGATTTATTTTCTTCTTTTATTTTGTAGTCAGTGTGGCAGTAGTTTCCAAAGCAGATTTTTCTTTCAGTTGACAGAAATCTGACAGGCTATAACAAGTAGTTTAATAAATAAAATTCTGCTTCCAGGTGTATTCCGAGATGTTATAATCTATAAAACATGGTGCAGTTTTGAATCTGTCTGTTCTACCCATCGCTGGGGCTGCTCTGTGATATTTTGATAGACTTGGCTTGTGTGAATTTGCTGACATATCCTGTGGCTTATTCGGGTTTGTGTTGTCAGTGAGGGGATCCAGAGCTGTACAAATCTTACTGACAGTTCAGTGGAGAGCCTCTTGTGGTGTGGTGGAAGATGCCTTTTTGATGTGGGATATGTTGGATGATGGAGCATCTCTGGTAGATGGCTGAGCTGGAGCAGAAAATGGAATGTGTGTGTGTACACGTGCCCACTCAGAGGTCAGAAAATGAGCAGTGTTCAGAAAATAACGTGTCATTTATACATCTGTAACCTCTGGACACTTCTTAGATGCTTTAAGTTAGGGGACTGGCCTGTGTTTGTTATTGTTGTCTTGGTTTTTGTTAGTTTGATAATCTAGAAAGTGACTGTAATGAGAGTGCCCTCCAGGCAAAAGTGTGGAGAAATTCACATATTAGAGGAGGAGTCACCAGAGCTGCTGTTTGGCTTTTGACATTATTGTCGTATCGCCTTCGGCACTGCAGGCAGGAGGGATTTAGGCAGAAAGCAGAGTTTGGAATTGCTCTGTAAAACCAGCATATTTATATACTCTGAATTTTCTTTTAACTGATACATTACAAGGAAAGCATAATATTTTTGTTATATCACCAGCAGTAGTAATAACAACAATACTGATTCTTTCGCGACATAATTTCTTCCTTTGTACAAAGCTTTTGATATTTAAAGACAAAAAAGAAGTACACCAGTATTCAAAAACTAAGTAATGAGTTCCTGAGAGACAGTTGCTAAATTGGCAGAATTAATGTGGGGTTTTTGTGAGTGCCAGCCTACAAAGATACAGAGATTGATAAATTTTAATGGCAGAACTGAAGTCTCAAAGTTTTCGGTTTGTTCTTTTGCTAGATTTTTTTCGTGTTGGTGTTGCTGTTTGCAGCAGCAAAGGCTGGGCTGGGGTGTCCCTTTCTGTCTCTTGCTTGACTCCAGTGAAAGTGTGTTCTGATATTCCAGTGTGGAAGTTGTTGGGGAGCTGKTTTCTCTTCTGTGATCTACAAGAACCTATTCCCATTTCCTCTTTAGAAAACTTAGAGCCTTGAGGACTGTCACTGATTCCCAAATATTCCTCCTCATCTGAAAAGGAAAATCTCAGCTCTCTATACACAAAACTGCCTATTCTTCTTTTTTTTCTTGAAGTTTGCACGTAGAAATAAAGCTACAGAGGAATTCCTGCTGGCACAGGTCCTGCAGTGGTGCAGCCAGTCATGCACCGTCCTGCAGCACTCTCCTGGAGGAATTACTGTGGGAAGTAGATTTAGAATGTTTGCATCACTAAAATGAGACTGTTTATCTAAAAAGAGAGATTATAACAGAAGAAATCCAGAAGGCATAATAATACATATTAAACCTTGTTTTCCAGGCTGTTGAATCAATTTATAGGAATATGTGAGTGAGCAGGAAGGTAACAGCATCTGGTAGCAATAAAGGTTTCCCTTCCTGAGTTACCAAATTAGCTATGGGAAGGTGATTAGAAATAAAATATAATGATTTCTGATAGAAATAGGTAACACTGCATGRGCTTTGAGATAAGAACTCGACAAATGTGTAAAATAAATGGAAAACTGGTTTTGAAAAGGGGGAGATTACCATTTTCTGTGTTGTGTGCCAAGGTTTGTGCATTTCAAATGTTGGCAGTTGGCTCCTTTTCAAAACTGATAAATAATGATGTTTGTTGTGGAAACAATTATCCTAAAAATAATTTAAAAGGATTGTATCCCCTTTTTGTTTGCCTATAAAGACCACATTCGATTTATATATAGACAGAAAGAGCTCCACTTGCATCTATAAAACAGTTCTTAAATCATTCTAAATTATTGATGTGCACAAAGAACTCTTTCCGCTTTTGTTTGAAGTTTTATTTCTGCGGCGTTGTGCTTTCTAATTGTACTTTCAACTGCTATGACATCTGTTATAGTTGTTTCAAAAACTTTCAATACTTTTCTTTTTTAACGATAGACAGTCTTTTCAAAGGCARACTGTCTTCATTTTGAGCAAGAAAAATAATTAGTTGAGAAAAGATCACTGATTTGGCCGGGGAACTCACCATTTTACTGTGGTTTTTTCACAAGTTGCTGTTTTATATGATTCCAGCACCTATTCAACAGAAAGCTGGCCAAGAGGAATTCATCTCTGCAGTAACTCAGAAACCATAGAGCATCAGCATATGTCCCTTGCTTCCCCGAGGAAATCCAGGACTTTATTCTAACAAAAAGAGTACCAAGAAAGTACTTCACAAACTGATAGTCTCTATATGTCTAACAGATGGAAAAGTAAGCTACCATTCCAAGCTGCTGCACCCAACAATACAGGAATAAAGCTCAGCAATTGGGGATGAGATTAATCCTTAAAAGTCTGCTTAGAAATCCTGTTTATTATAACTGGGGATATGAATATGTGGTGCAGCAGTAAACAGGGTTCTAATGATCTATGACATAAGGCAGTCTTGTCTCTGGCATAAAATCCAGTTGACATTTAAAGTATCCCAGATTAGGAAAGCACAGTGTAAAGACATTTCCTTGTGTTTTTTCAGAAGAGGGTGTTTTTGCCCTTAAGGTAGAATRGGCTTTTTGAAAAATGTAAGCCCTGGACTCTGGTCCAGTTGTGGTACACCATAACTAACCTTTAAATTAGAAGTTGCCTAGAATTCATCTAATAATTAATACAACGCTCGAGGATTTAATTGACCACAAGATTAAACTATTAAGGAAAAAATTTCATCCTAATTGAGAATTGAACCCCTACCCTTTATTCATTGAGTGTCTGCTCTGCCACTTGAGTYGTGAATTGGGGGTTAATTGACTGTCCAGAATCTCCCAAGGAACAATTATTTCATATAATGGTGCTAGCACATCCTGGCATAAGGCATTTTTATTGGTGTCCTTTTTTCCTCTGGATTTAGAGAGCTCTCCTGAGGAGAGCAAGAAAAGGTGCTGGATGTGGGGAAGGGAAGAAAGATGGAAACAAAAAAGGGATTTGGGGTTTCCTTTCACACTCGAATCCCAGCACTCTTCATGTTTCTGCTCAGATTCAGCAATGTAATTTTGCTGCGTGTTTAAGTGTCCTCTCTTTTTCAGTGTTCAGGGARTATAAATTCCTTGATAAAAGTTCAAATCTGTGGCAAAATTACAATTCCCAGCTTAAGTTGTTATAAAGACTTAGAAATGAGCAGCCTGGTCTAGTGCCAGGGGAGCCCATGGCAGGGGCTTGAAACTGGATGGTCTTTAAGGTCCCTTCCAACSCAAATCATTCTGTGATTCTCTGACATAGCCTGTAAACTCCTATAAAAATCATAAAAAGGAGCTAGGTGTACTTAAATTCTTAACATTTTTTACTTGCTTACATGGTGATTAATAAAATTCATTACTTCATAGTAGATTTTTCTGCTTCATTAGTGCAAATTTGCAGAACTTTYCTAATTACTATTCTCCTTTGAAGAATAAATAATAAGAGATAATATCAAAACTTTTTAACTAAATGAAGACTTAGTTATGGATACAGCTAGGCATTTTTATATTTAAGTATATTCTGGTTTTTAAATGCTTTTATAAAAATGCCATCTTTACAGAAGAAACTGTCAGAATTTCGGAGAAACTATTTTTGGGTGGCATTATMAATGATAAAAGGAAATGTAGAAAAGCTAAGCTTTTTAAACTTCGGTTTTGAAAATGAATTTTAAATCCTGTAGGCAGGAAGAACTGAGTGTAGCTAATTCATGCTTAAAGCTGTGTAAAATCACTCTGTGCTGAGCGGAGTCTGACAAGTGGTTTGGGAAGGGATAGCACCTCATGGGTCCTGTTTGAAACTGGTGCTGTGCAAAAACCTGTTGGGTTTTGGKGTTTTGGTGGGTTTTTAAAAATTTGTTTATTTTTTCTTAAGTCGGTGCCACACACCAAGAAAATTTTAACACTGTTAATGACCTTTAGGTACATTAAGTGTAATTGATGTTCTGTAATCTCTCTGCACTTGGTTCAGATCAGGGTGCTCAGCAGCAGGRGCAGTTTAAAGATGTTTTATGAACAGGGACTTTTGGAAAGATATCCTTGTGCTTATTCACTACCACAGGAACATCAGCAGCATAATCTCTCAGACTTTCTCTTTTTTGATGGATGTGTTTTAGAAAGCTGAAAGTGAGGAGGGCAGGCATGGCACAGACTCTTCAGCCAGAGAAACAATGTCTGAGACTAAAAAATCGTTACTTCTTCTTGCTTGTAAACATTAGAGGTGAACAGGTAATATAGATACAACAAACATAAAAGAAAGGTTTTGCAGTGTTACTCAGATTTGAWTTGGGTTTCATTGGTTTTCCTCTGCTCACTGAAATCCTAGAGTAAAGAGAGAGGAAACATGATCTGATACTTCTAACAAAAAAAATCAGCACCGTGTTTCTGGCAGTGTGAGGAAATAGTTGTCCCAGGTCCCATAATAACAGYCTAGGCTCCCAGAAGCTGCCAGGATCTGAGGAGAACGGTGCCCTGGTGGAGAAATAGAGTAAGAAAGAACAGCRTTTCCCATGGCTGGTGACTTGGAAGGAAAAACCTGGACATGTTCACAGCATGAACTAAGTGACAAAGCAATATTTTACACTCCGAGTGTGATTCCTTTACTGTTCTCACCTAGTTCCAACTTCTCCCCTTCAAATATAATTCTGTTCCACAGTTTCCTCCACCTGCTGTTTTCTAAACCTCGCACATGTCCTCAGTCCACAAACACCATCATTCTTCAGCCACATTTTCCACTGCCAATTCAAGCTCTCTCCAGCACCCAGCTTGCCTGCCTGCCTGTCTCACTTCRCTTTTTTTCTCTTTATGTCTTTTTTTTTCCTATAGGAAACAAATCCATATATTGACASAGGAATCTTCAGGGTCAGAAACCTTTTTGGGTTTGATGGTTTTGGTTTTTTTTCCTAATTTATTTGTTCTTTAAGTAAGTACCACACCAAGAAAATTTTAACATTTTTAATGGCTTCAAAGTACGTTAGGTAAGTGTAATTGGCCTTGTGTGATACTGCTGTCTGCAGTTAGTTCAGATAACAAAAAATCAAAAAAATCCATAGCCCATCACATAGATGAACTGCTTGGAGTGAGTGGAAACCCTCAGTAGTGTAAGATCCAAAGCCATGCACTGCAGGCGTTGCTCAGGGAGTATTTTAAGTTGTGATTGTGGTCACACAATATTCCCTGTGGAACCTTGCCTTTAGCTGGGCATGGTCTGGCAAGTGTTGCAGTTTAACAAACAAATAAAAGCCCCAACAGCCCCTGCTGCCATAAAGAGGCCTGTCCTGGAATTCCTGAGGAGCCGTGGGAAGCAGCCGTGCTCGGAGCGTGCCCTTGGAGCAGCATCAGCCTTCACCTTCCCTTGGCTGTTACCAGAGGAGTAACTGATAGGGATCGACACGATTTCCTGGGCACAGCACATTCAGATTTTATTATGATATTACCAGGACATATGTTTGTGGAAAGGAGATATATATGTATATATCTCTCTGTTTAGCCTCGGAATATAAACTGTGTAGAAATAGTATATTACCTGCATGAAACTGAAAATATGGGTGCCATAGGGTGCAGGAATTGGGCCCAGCTTTGCTTACAAATCAGCWTGATGATGAGGCTGCAAAAGTTATATTTTCACTGCTTTCACCCACTGAATTTATTAGCTTCTTGAAATTGATTTTGGATGCCTTTCATTTGCCATTGGGCTGAAGTCAAAGGCAAAACGATGATATACCACGTTTTGCTCACTCATCTTTTTATTGCCCAACTATTGTTATTGAGGAAAAGACATTTGATGTGTTCCTCAAAGGAGACAGAAAGCACATTTCATTTTCTTWTAATTGATGAAAGTTTAACTGAACGCACGTCCTGCAGTCCTCACGTTCRATATCCAGGAGGAGTTCTGGGGGGTAGAGGGAGTGGAACTGGGATTCAGGTTGGAYCAGGGCTGAGAGCAGAAGCCAGCAGGGCTGTCAAACTTTGTCCTGTTTTATTTGCTTGGAAGGAACGGTGCAAAGTTAATATCGATGCGGCGCTGTGAAAGTGCTCAAGCAGTTATCTCTGGGAAGGTAATGTGAACTCAGCAGTATCATTGCTTTGATCTTTGGTTAAAGTCTTACAAAACTAGATTGCTGTTTGATTGACAACCTTGTCAGAGAGTGAATGAAGACTGACACTCTAATATTGAAAAYGCAGCGTTTACAAAACTTCAAGCCCGAGTTTTCTCATGACACCGCTGCTTTTGTGGAAGACTGAATTTCACATTTATTTTTAAATAAGTGTATACCTTGCTGTGTGCAGCTAAAACTTATGATTTTAGACTGCTGGCTCACAGATACTTCTCACCCTGATGATTGATGCAGATATGTTTATAGCAACAGCACTGTCACCGTGCCTTTGAAGGGGCTGCTGTTTGAAGGCTGCACGTGGTGGTATTTATCACATCTCAATACCAAATAATGATCAATCCAGCACGGGGGTGATGGATGCAGGAGTGGCAGACTGAGCTTGGRTTGGGTTGTGGATCTGGCAGTGTCTGGGTGGGTCTGATAACAAAGGTTAAAGGTTTTCCAACTTAAAATACTTTCTCGAGGGGTTGTCTTCAGCTGTTGTTCCTTCAGTTATCCTCTTAATACCTTCAAATGAACWGAGGCTATTAAAAGGAGAGTTAATTTATGGAGCAGACTTCTCCTTTCATGCCAGAAAGGCATAGGTGCTTTTCCACACATTCCTCAATTTCTTCTTTAAATTGGGACAAAATAATACATTTTGCTTGTTCAAAAAATAAAGGCCCTTAAACAGCTGTCACTCCTATTTTTATCTGACACGACATTAACTGCCATGATTTAAATAATGTGTAAGAATGAACCAGATTGTGCCTATTCCCACATCAAAATACCGTAAGCAAGAAAATGTCTCCCCAAAATAATAATCCTGCATCATCCAGAGGTGTTAGTGAAGAGACTCTTTACATGATGCAGTTTAAAAATAGGCATCCAAAAGATTTTCACAGAAGGGGCTGCTGAGCTGTGCYGTGGGGCGTGGGAACTACTTAAATTGGCTTTCCTGTCAAAGCCAGTGTTTGCTGAGACTACATCATCAGTTTTTCCTGACCTTCTGGTTCTCAATTTACTTCGGTATTGCTAAATTCTGTCTGTGTGCAGTTCTTTCCTTACCTCTTAGGTCACATATGTCCTGTATGGATGTGTGTGTATTTAGCATTTGGCATCCATAGAAATCTGCATAAACACTGGCAGGTTGATATGTGTGCAGTACAATATAATAATCTTCACTAAAGTATCCTTCATGAGAAAATATTAATTAAAAGCCCAGATTAAAACCACTTTCATCAGCAGTGCAGCTTTGCTGAAGAAACCCTACATTGGACTGTATTTTCAAAGTGGACATGTATAAGTCACAAGGATAATTAACCATTTCATCATTTGAGGTCTGCAAAGGGGTGATTTCAGAATGAAAAGCATATATAGCTGTGCTGCTTACTCAGAATAAATTATTTTCAAGCCACACATTTAAATCAGTACATTTATTTATTGTGTGGAAAACGCATGTCCACAAAAAAAACCCCTAATGATCACCTAAATTTTGCTGTAAACATTTTTAAAATATATATCTGAAATTCCTTTGGAAATGTCCACAATCTGCTTCCATGTTGCAACACATATGGTAAGAAAATCTTGCTTACAAGCCAGTGACTGTTTTTAAACAGTTTTCAAAATTGCACTGAATAACAGCTCATGCACAAAAACTGGTGTGTTYTGTATTTATAACAAGCGGCTTAGCATTTTCTAAACTATGACAAATTTCTCCCTAGATATTTTTTAATGTAATAATAGGATTAGTTTAGCTGTCCCTAGTTTTTTTGTGTACGTAGGCACCGGCAGTATATTAGGAATATTTCTGAGTCATTCTGGTTCTGTCTTCCTCCTTTCTTCAGTCTTGGCCATAAGGGTTGCTGCTGTTGATGGCTTTGATGTGTGTGTACATGACACATAATGTTGATATTTAGGAACTGATTCCATCGCTGGGATTTTGATAAAGCAGTTTCTGGAACTTGTTGTATTTCAATTAAAGATTTACAGCTCTCCTTTCGCCTCAGACCTCATTTTTAAAGGTCAGAAGAGAAAAGTAACCCCAAACCATAAACGTATTAAGTGAAATATCCACAGTACCTCCACTTAATGGTATTTCCTTYAAGCAGATAAGTTACCGAGCCCCCTTTTAAAACGAGAGTGTTAATTTACTGTTTCCTTTCATCTGTTGAAATAATTACTTTTCTTCTTTGCCTCGAATAGTTTGTTCTGGTCGTTAACATTTCTGTAAAATTAAGTTTGAAAGGTGCTTTTAATGTTCCCGTASACTGCAGTGCACATTTGACTGTTAAAATCAACCTACTTAAGGCAGAACTAATGTTTAACACTCGCAGCCATTTGAAGTAGTTCACTGCCCAGTTTAATGGTGCTGCCAAGGGCAATGGTCACATTACTCGCTGTTATATTTGGGGGGGTTGTAATGCTGGCAGTAAAGACAATCCACGAGACTTCTGAAAACATTGGCTTAGATCTTAAAGACATCATTTTTCTACTAACAGAGCCATAAACTGTAATTTCGTGGTTAGCAGTGGACGAGAAGCACTAACCCCTGCTCTGGGCCACGTGCTCTGTTCGGGAGTCACAGTGGCTGTGTCAAACGACCTTTTCTGCAAGTTCTGGTTAAAAAAGACATGATCAAACTGTACAAAAAACACACTGATGGTCAACCTCAGTGGGAGAAGTGATCTTAAAAAATGGGAATTGCATTTTATGGGATCAGGTCAGTTTTAAGACACCTGCAGCAGCAGGTGAAGGGCGACCCCGGGCARCCCAGCCTGGCCTGGTGGGCAGGAGGTGGGGGGGGGACACGTGGAGGCACCTTGGCTTYGTGATGAACCAGCTCTGTCGTGGTCACAGCCCATCCAGCACCTTCTGTTCCCTTGTTTTTTGTGCATTTTGCTGATTCATTTCCTCCACCTACAGTGGATGTGTCTGTCATGCACTGTAGAAATGCTCCTCCAGCCTTGCACTGAGAATGGACCCTCCCAATGGCCAAATTCACTCTAAACCATTCCCCTACTAACCCTGCCTCAGTCTGAGGGGTTTAGARTGCAGGTCAAATAAGATTATTTATGGGAATCTTCAGGCCACTAGTACAGGAGAAAATGTAACTCTTTCTTTGTGTGGTGGAGTCCATGGGAACATTGCTGGAGTCCTCAGCACATCCAATGGGAATTGCCTGGTGTAGGACCTCCCTAAGTAACCCACAGCCCTGCACATACATCACATTATTCCTGTGTGAGGTCACAAATTTATAACCAAACAGCTGCTTTTTCTCCTTTGATAAGCAGGAGCAGGCAGAGAATTTAAAGATTAAACAATACATCTTCTCAACCAGAAAAAAAAATTATATATATTTACTAAACAGTGAGTGAAATTTTCCCCTTGGCTGGTCTAGTGCAATTTTGCAAGCTCCAACAATGCTGAATGGATGTTATTGAGAAGTGAATTTGGCTCATTCTTTTTATGCTTTTAATAAATACCCAAGGGAAAGGCAGTTGTTCAAGGAAAATGAAATACAAATAAACATAAAATTTATTCTCAGTAGGCATTCTGGGGAACTTGGGGCTTGAGTTTTATGCCATGTTTTTTTTCCTGTTACTTGCAAGCAAAACTAAAATATTCATATAAGCTGTCAGTTCTCCAAAGCGAATTCATCCTTTTTAAAAAATAAAACAAAATAYAGATTCAGTGTCTAGAACAGAAACAATGTGAAACATAAAAAATGACATTTCTGCATCCATTACATCATTGTAATGGACCATATTATTCTGGACTGTGGATATAAATGTTGGATTTTTTGCACAGCATCCTGTAACAATTCTTGAGACACAGTCATGCACAAGACATCATTTGTAATTATAGCAGTTTGCCATTTTCAGCTGCTCTCTGCTTATTTCTCATTTGATTGATAATTCATGTACTTCAAGCTAATGAAGATTTTTCATGCTGCCACCACATTACCAGTTTTTCCTACCTAAATTTCAGGACAGCAGTGGTAGTTTGTTGGAAGGAGGAAGAAAAAAAAACCTTAGTTGCTTTACAGTGCTGTTYTTCACTCAGATTCCTGGGGTGCCACAGGGAAGTACAGTCAGTGGAGAATGTTTATTGGAATAAAGAACTTAGATTTTGGATTTCATTTCAGACTAATCATTGCCCAGACTTTCAAATAATCCTTCTAAGAATCTGTGGTTCCTCGGCTGTAGTATCCTGTGGAGGGTCAGAGGTACCTTTTTTGGATCCACAAGTATTTTGATTACCAATTACTTATCTTTCATTATTACTGTTATTACTATTTCTGACATTCTGACTTTGAAAAAAATTTAGTTGCACTGTCTAGTAGTTGTTGGTTTAAACAAATCATATAAAGAGACCTTTTATAGTTCTAGACTGCACATCCAACTGGGATACCTCTGTCAGATGCAATGCAGATTGATTTGAAGTCAATATTTACTACTAGAGAGTGTAAATCCATATTCTATGCATTGTAAAAGCCAGAACAGRTTTTACTGTTTGAGAATGACTGAGCTGCAGAGGTTCCCCAGCACCAGGATTGACTCTTGAAAAACAGAAATTTTATTTTTTGGAAGATGTGTGGGAAAACACCTTCCCAGGTAAGGTTCACATTCATTAATATTTTGATCCATTGATTGTTTTCAATCAGCCACAGATGTTTGCAGAAGGCACCCAGAAATAGCTTCATCCCCAGCCTTGTCCCTTGGGTTGCTGTCACCTTCGTGAGAACCCCAGGGCTGGAATGGCAGCGTGTACAGCATCAGTACCTTTCAGGATTGTACAAAACTAGCTGATTAAATCTGATTTTAAATACTGCTTTCAGCCCAGAACCCTGCCTTTTTAATAATCAATTAAAACATTGCTTCATTGTGTTTATTCAGTGTGTATAAAGCACTGCTTGACATGGATTAGACCTTACATAGCAGTACACAGCTGTAGCCCATCCAGCATTTTCCAAATGAGTTTGCACAAGGAATAAAAGATTGCCATCTGAGCAACACTGGAGGGAGACAAGAGCAGACAAAAGGCAGTTAAACGCTACAAAAAGAGAAAAGACCCTGTTGAGATAGAAATTTCTGAGCAAATGCCTCCATTTCACAGGGAGATACTGTAGCAGGCAATGTACATTGATTTTAGCACGTGAAGTACATTGCTTTGGGGATTCATTAAGCTTCATTTTGTGCACTATCGTGAATGGGGATGTCAGCCACTCTCTCAAGTAATGCAGGGTTTCAAAGAGAGGAGGTAGAATAAGCCAAAGTGAAAGTATAATGTGCCCTGCAAAGAGAGTCAGGCGGTTGGAAAGGAAAATGCTTCGCTTGCTAAAAGCCGTACGTCACGGGAGCAGTAATCAAACCTAAACATTTCCAAAGGGTTTTATGCTTCTAGAGTTTATAATGTGACTTAGAGCAGTAAGTTCATGCTCCTGGCTGGCCTGCTGGGAGTCCCTCTGGAAAGACAGATGCACTGATGGAGTGCGGAGCATCGTTCCTGGCCTTGGGAAGAAAACATGCAGACAACCATTCATACTTTATAGTTACTCACTTTTTTCATCCTGAGTATGTGCAAGGTATTTCTGGTTTTGGTCAGGGCTGGTTTTTCATCCTCTGTATTTGCAGTGGGAGGGTTCTTAAGAAGGTGCTATTTTCCTCCCCTCCACTTTTCCTTGGGAGCAGTGCAGAGCTCTCTGTGGCCCCTCACTGCATCCRTAGGTGTCAGCTGCCAAATCCAGAAGCCACAGAAAGAGGCATATCCATAAAGTGGGATTTTTCAGCCACCAACCAAATCCAAGGGTGGTTTGAAATCTATGAATGCACCAGAGGTCTGAGTTCCTGTGTAATTTGTTTTGCTTTGTATCTTGTTTTAGTTGAGAAGCATGTAACTCCAAGGGACTTAACTAAAAATCTGTGTAAGTAGGATTTATTTAGTAATGATGACACCATTGGTAATTTTTGTTTGTCTTAAAGTCTACTATAAATTAGAGTGATTTGGAGACAGAACATTTGTGAAGTTTCTCAAAGTTTTCCTGGTGATGGGCTTGCAATTCCAAACCACCAAAAGAGCGGGATTGTACCTACATGTGGCTGTGAGGGGAAAAAATCTTCCTTGCTCAGTTGTCCAGCTTTTGTGCCTTGCCTCCAGCAGGTGTGATGTTTCTAATTCCATTAGCCCCAGCAGCAGRGCTCTACTGCCACGCTCTGCTATGTGCATTCCACAGCAGAGCATGGCTTCATGAATTTTGCTGTTCCAGGTCRGTGGCACAGGTGCTTGGGCAAAGAGGACTAGAGCAAAACTGGTGATCAGGTGCTGGGAGTTGTAATCCTGCRCTGTACTGGTAACCAGTTAGAGGGAAGCAGACCCTGGGATTTGCCCCTCGTGGCTTAAATAGTTCACAGTTTTTTACAAGTGACGTTTTGTGTCAGGTGTGTGCTGGGGGTCACCGTGAAGCAGGTGGTCACTGCAGAGGTGCCACATCGAGAGGCTGAGGGGCTCGGAGCGCCTGGCAGCACAGCACCCCTGGCATCACAGCAGCCCTGGCAGCACAGCATCCCTGGCAGAGCAGCACAGCATCCACCTCCCCAGCAGCCCAGGCTCATCTCGGGGAGGAACGTGGCAGATTAATGTCAGACAGCTGCTGCTTTCTGCAGCAACTTCTCCTCTCCTTTCCTCTCCCCAGTATTTGATCTTTTAAAAGCACTCAGGACAAGTGACAGCAGCAGAGTTCCCAGTTATTAGGCTGCAGAGTGGTGGATGTGGAGCACTTGGTGCTCAGCTTCCATTTATGCCCTGATCGCAGCTGCCGTTTGGGTCAGGGAGAGGTTTTCCTGTTGATAGATTGGCTCTGTGCTAGGAAAACTTGTTTTTCCCCAGAGCATCGTGTAATTATTTGGTGGYGAGGAGTTGCCATGGACATGCAGCTCCACACGGATTGCTGCTGGAACATCCCTGARTCTGGTCACTCTGTCACTGCAGTGTCATATGCACACACTGGGATATTTCTGCCAGAGGGGCTCTTACTTGCCCTCTGAGTTGACGAGGGGAGGAGGACAGAGATAAGCCAAATTCTGGCTGTTTCTTAACTCAAGAGGGTTGGCTCTGTCAGGGTTCAGCTCTGTGACCTGTTGTCCCCGCAATAGATCCTGGCACTGTCTGMCTGGTGGCACTGGGGAGTGGAGATGGACACACAGGAGGGACCAGGGATGTGCTCTGGGCTGCCTGGGATGGATCAGGAGCTGGGGCAAGGTTAAAGGTTTCTGGGGAAAAGTCCACGGCAGAATTAAAACAGGTGGRCTAAAAAGGCATGGATTTCTCATGCTTAATCAGGGTTTACAAAATCAATGTGTAACTGAACCGAATTCAAACACGAGGATATATAAGCAGAGTCCTTCTTTATTGACATCAGAGGAATTCATAATTCATCCAGAAGGAAACTCTTCAGGTGATCATCTCTCTGGGTRTATTTTCCTGTTAATCATATTTCTCCTAAGGATCAGTTTTGAAAGTWGTCTTATTTCTGCAGTGCAAAAAAATCCTGCCGGTGAACATTCCCCAATTGCACTCGTAATTATTTCTGATTAAAAGTGCCYTGGCCTGACAGCACCGGGGAAATTAATAGGAGAAGCTTTCTACAAGTTTTAGAAGACGAGCAAAGACATACTCACTYCCTCTTAAAATTATTTAAGCAGGTGCTGTGGGAAGCCATTGCTTTTATAATGCTCTTCAGATGTTTACAGCAAAACATTTTTTCCCAGTGATTGAATTTTTCGAAGTACTAAAATACCACGGAGAAATATGTTTCCCACCAGTTTTATGGCTCCCTGGATGCATTCTATACAAACCTTGTATCTGCCTGGACACAAACACTCTATTGCAGAAAGATATCTTGCCATTTTAACAAGCTGCACTGCTTTGAAAGGATACACTGCATCACCAGTGGGAATGTCAGTACCTGAAGAGTAATACTGCTTTAAGGGTACTATTTTATTAAAGCAGACCTCAGTAATTTGTTCCTGACTGTTATACACCCTTATTTTATTAAAGGTATTTTACATCTGTGGAGGAGATTACTACCACTCCTATTTTCTCCACTGCTTGGCTTTAATGGATGGTGTGGAATATAATATTTATTAAGCCAAAGCAGGGGAGGACATAATAGCAGAATTGTCCTTTATAACCTATYTTACACAGCTGTAAAATAAACCTTAATAAAGCAAGAATAATTATCCCGGAATATCCAGGAAATGGAGTATTCCTCCCGTTTCAAATAYTTGAAAGGCTTAACTGCTGGTTATACTTGTACTTTAAGAAATTGAACTCAACAGTAATAATATTGATATTAATTTGATACTACTTTAAAATGTATTAAGAGGTTAAGTATCTTGTGTGTCATAATTGCTATGTTAGCATAAATCAATACATAACTATCATCTCTCTATGGCGTTGACTGTGGATGATCCTGTAGGATTATCCTGCTTCCTGGATAGCTTTGTTTTCCTGTTTCTTGCTAAGATTTCTGTTCTTGGTGACAGTCACTGGAATCCGTCCCAAAGGGAAAGAATTTGTATGAAGGACCTGATGCAGCTTTGCAAACTGATTCCTGATCAGATACTCCAGAAGAACTGCTAAAGCAATTCCTCTCTCCCCCCTGCCTTCTTGATTTCTTCCTCCTGTTGTCCTATTTATATTTTTTTTTCATTGTGGAAATGATTTGGACTACAGTTATTACATTAATTATCCAAACTGACATTTTCGCAGTGTGTGAAAGGACAGGGTGGTATGTAAAATAGATGCACTAAGAACACCTACAGTATGACAACAAGTAGCAGGGTAATTGCTGAAAATGAAGTCTTTTCTGCTATCCCTTCTCTTCAACATCTGTTGTTCCATATGGAGTCATAAATATTTGCAACAAAATAGTTGAAGAAATAATCTCAACATTAATAGGGAAAAGCTGAATCCGCGAAGAAAATTGAAGCATCTTTTTTTTTTTCCCCTTGGCAAGTTCCTCCTACCCATCCTCATCTGACACTTTAAAATCTCAGTAGAAGAATAGTCAGACTATGGTGATGCTTAAAAATCACCATGAAAAAAAACCTTTGTGAATATTAACAGGAGAGTTAGCTGAGAAAAATTTTATGACCTCCTGATACCTTGAGGAGGGTTTTGTTTATTTTGTTTCATTTTCCCCCTTTTCTTCCACGCCACAGTAATTTTGCCACTAACCTTTTATTGAATAGTTCACATTTTCACTTCTTTCTGTTGTCGGTAGAAATAATCCTCCTCGTCGTGGTGAGGAGTGACGAGGTACTATTACTGCCTGAACAAAACCAGCTGCTTTAAATTGCCATATGGAAAATGCAGATCGATAGAATTTAAGCTTCTCTCTAGATTAAGAAGCAATTTAAAGCACAGAACGACTTTAAATATTCTGGAATCCAGATTAGCAATCCAGATTAGCCTGAGGAGCAGCTCGTAGGAGAAAGCAGGGATAATAATAACACAGAAAAACTACAAGTTGTAAATAGTTGTTGTGAGTACAAAAAATAGCATCTTGAAAGCTCTTTATATATTTATTAGCCTTATTGAGAGTACTTATGCTTCTCTTYAATGAACAGGATTTAACCAAGTGACATCAGTTGTATTTGTTTTTCTTAATCTGTACATATTGAACTTTAGAGTGAAGTGCAGTGAAACTCTTGTAGTTCTAATGTTGAGCCAGTGAATTGCTGCACTTCTTAATTTCATTTTTTATTATTGCAGACCAGGTAYCTCATCTAACTCAGGTCCTTGTTTTTAAGGCTTGAATTAATAAAATATTTTCAGGTGTTTTTACTGCCAGTGCCATGTGAACATCAGAGTATATTGTAAATATGTTGAAGTTATAAATAGATGTAATTTTCTGTGTTATTAATGGGAGTACACTGATGAAAATGTCAAAGCTGTATAATTATGTACCTCTTGATAAAGAGTGCACAGATAAAGGCAATTTGTAAACTGTAATTTCAGCCTTTTCTAGTGAAATTTTAATTTCTCTGCTTTTTGTCACCTCCTCATATTCAAGCTCCATGACGTCCTTCGGGGGGACACACCCTCATCATTCCTGAGAGCAGGTCTGTGGGAAGGCCAGTGGCACCTGCCTGGGGTCAGGAATGGTGTGTCCAGCAGGACCAGGGCAGTGCCTGTCCCTGTGCTGGCACTCCTGGGGCACATCAGTGCTGGGGCAGCTCTGGGACCCTCAGGACAAGAGGGGCTGGAGGGTGTCCAGGGAAGGGAACAGAGCTGGGGARGGGGCTGGAGCACCAGGAGCRGCTGAGGGAGCTRGGAAAGGGGCTCAGCCTGGAGAAAAGGAGGCTCAGGAGGGACCTTCTGGCTCTGCACAACTCCTGACAGGAGGGGACAGCCAGGGGGGGTCGGGCTCTGCTCCCAGGGAACAGGGACAGGACAAAGGGAGACAGCCTCAAGCTGTGCCAGGGGAGGTTTAGGTTGGTTGTTGGGAAAATACCTTCATGGAAAGAATTGACCAGCCCTGGCACAGCTGCTCAGGGCAGTGGTGGAGTTCCCATTCCTGGTGGGATTTAAAAGCTGTGTGGATGTGGCACTTGGGGACATGGGCGGTTGTGGCCCAGGAAGTGCTGGGAGAGCGGTTGGACTCCATGATCTTACAGCTCTTTCCCAATCTCAACAATTCCATGATTCCATGGTCTMCATTTTCCYGCTGTGTTGAAAACAGTGAAAAAGTTCTATTAAACCTTGTTGAGGACAAAATCCATGGATTCCAGAGCGCGTGGGTGAGAACCTGCTTGGACACAGATCCCACGAGGTGGAGCATAGTTGATGCTCCTGTTTTCTGATTGCTTCTGAAGCTTTCAAGGCAGCGTGGAAATGTATAGGAAATGTATATATAATTAGTAGATACTCTCCTCACAGTGAAGTTTGTTTATGGCAGAGCTCAGCGCTCTCAAGTTGTATCAGTCACTTGAAAACGAAATGAAGTCTGATTTAAAGCTACTGCACTGGATTAATCAGCTACTCCTCAATTGCATTCATTGACCCTGTTCATTCAGGGACTGTAATTAAGAAAAACAGCAGTGACTTTAAATTTGGCACCTGAAYCACAAGGTTAAAGCAGTAAATTTCTCAGTCTGATTGGTGCCTGGTTTGGAGGAAGCATCTCTTTTCTCATTGATATCAGGAGTCTGAGCTCCTGGCAGAGCAGCAATGAGTGAGGGAGAAGACAGGCAGAGGGTTATGGAGGATTTTCCAAGTTGGTAAGACATGGAAGACAGATAACCCTGTACTTGCAAGACTTACAAATACAAAATACTTGAAATAAATAATGCTTCAGATTGCAGGTTTTCATACTTACATTCCTGTAAAAGAAAAAAAAAACCTGGTTTCTAGTTAAGCGACAGAGAAGTTGCCAAGGTTATAATTAAAATAAGTTTCACTTTCTTGCAAAACTGATTTTGCAGTCCAAAATCAGAATTTTGACGCCAATTCTGTTAAAATACCCATCTTTGGACACTACCTATCCCTGTTGTGAAGGAGATGTAGAGCTGGAAGTCAAGGGACCTCTTGCCACTATGAAGATACTTCAGTTTGGATGATTCTGTCAGATCTTTGGGCAAATAATGCTATTTCAAATACGTATTTTACTTTCAGAGATGAGTCACACAGACAACCCAGCTGATGTTGCAGATCCTCTGCTTTATTTTATTGAAAGTCAAAGAGGTCCATTAGAGTACCCAGGCTGTTCTGTAACTATGGGCCATTAAATGTAATCCCCATCACTCAGGTATGAAACTCAAAGAATTACAGTTGTAATAAACCACTTTAGTCCTTAGGTTTCTGAATTTTATGCCACAGGCAGGGAAAAGGAGTAACCCCAGCTACCATCTTTGTCCAAAACCATCTTATCCCTGGCTGAAGGGTTTCTGAGATCAAACATCTTGGTTAGTAACTAACAGATTAATAACCATAAATTTTGTATAAATCGTTTCTCTCTCTTCAATATGCCACGTATTTATTTAATTCATCAGTTACATTCTGTGAGCTGTTCGAGGTGAATAAAGCTCATACAGCTCCAGGCAGATAAAGTTCTGAAGACATTTGAAGAAGTAACTTGGTGGTCTAAGCAGTGYAAATTGTACCTTTAATATTTCTACCTTGTTTTGAGAGGGATGTGGCATGTCAAGTGCATCAGGGATGTGACTGATGGCTTTAAAAACATGCCTTGTGAAGGAGAATAAACCAGCTGGCAAATAAAAGTGCCTGTTGGTTTGGGCCATGCAGGGAGCAATTCACATTCCCCCTGTTCCCAGCGCTGTGTTCAGTCTGGGTTGATGCTTCATTTGCCAATCCCTGTTTCTGCAATTTAGGCAGAAGACAGAAGATGAAATACTTAAGCATATTGAATTAAGAACGAGAAACTTCCTAGCAGATTTCTGTGTGCTTTCCCAGGATGATGCTCCATTCACTGTTAGTGTTTACTGTGTATTTCTTTGCTCTGCAATATAATTCTTGCTTTCATCTATTCATCTGGATGTCAGCTAGAAATTAGAATAAAAAGACTGCACTCTAAATGGATTCCTGAATGCTTTTATAAAGCATGGCAGGTTTAACAAACAGGCTCGATAAAAGTAGTTCCCACTTTGCTTCAATAATCAGAAAGGTTGTTTGTGTCCTTGGTCAGATTGTAGCTGTCTTGGCTTTATTTCTTGCTTATTCTGTTGTATTGTATATGTGAGTGCAGCTTTTAGCATTTATATTTTTAGTGGTGTTTAAAATCAAAATCCTTAAATCAACATTATTTTTTTCCATTAAAGAGATGCATTTGATACAGGCCACAAGAAATGCTTCCAGCACATGCCATTTTTAATTGCTTTACCAATTATGATTCTTCAAGTCTACCTAATAAATTTCTGCCTAACTGTGCACTTATTCAGAGTGTGGGCAAGATGTAGACACCGTTCAGATGTGAAGACCTATTACAAGATTGAAATAGATTTCTAATGCATTTATCATTCATCTTTGCAGAGTGTGATTTCAATCAGAAAAAAAAATGATGAATGGTTTGACAGTTTCCACCCATATACGCTAAAACATAATATGCTGCTTCTAGTTTCAGCTATTACAGACTTTAACATGCAATGTGACCTTGGTCTGCAAAGCATGTTTGGTTAGCACAAAAACTTAATCATAAGAAGTCATAAGTAGAATCCTTCTTCTTTACTGCCCTTTTTCTGGGACTTGGAAATTTATTGCTTCTGGGACAGGTAGGATATGAACAATGGGCCAAATAGAGTCCAGGGTTATCTCATCTGTGTGAAAACTGCTGCTGAAAATCGATGTGACCTCTGCTACACTGTCATCCCAATTCCCACCCTCTGTGTCCTATTTGTCTTTTGGTAGAAGCTTAGATCTGTGTGCTGTCTCTATGTGTCTCTCTTGGGCCAGATTATCAAAATGAATCATTGCCTGCATACCTCTTATATTTCTATTTATTTTCCTGGTGTTGACTAGGTCTGATGAAATATGATTCTTTTTGCATTTGATCCTCACTGCAGCAAGCAGCACCTAATTTAGCTRTGTCTATCTCTTTAAAGAAGAGTAATACTATTTTGAAACTTCAATCTGCTGTACAGTAGCATTACAAACCATAGACCATGCAACCTGTCTTCACAGTCAATAGTAATTTTCCTTTCGGCCAATTTAATGTTATTACTTTCATCTCCAAATAGTAGAGATTTCAGGAGGTGTTAGAGCAGCTCCAGTTTTGTTGTGCATACTTCATGTACTGCTTTCTTTTTCAAATGCCACTTCTGTTTAGTCTTTTGTGACTCCGTGGCTTAGCTGTTATTTCTGTGCAGCATCATGTGCGACAACTAATCAGGTTATTTTAGAAACTCTGCCACTGATATATTTAAATATGAGAAATGGTGTGTCTGAATCAGCACAAACTTCATGGTTTGAGTTTGTTACCCGAGTTGAGATTTTTTAAATGGATCACTTAAATTCCATCTGAGATGTTGGCTCTGAGGACGTGTAGAGGTTACTGGCTTTTGTTATTAGTCCTGAAGAATCGTTACGAAGATGTTCCATTTAATGAACTCACAGAGCAAAAAGAAAACACTCCCTAAACAGAGATTTCAAGGAATACTTGAAAACTGTTAATGCTCCTGGTTTGTTATCAGGTGGATGCTTTAGACACACAGCAAAAAGTGCTGCTCGGTGGAGGCTCCTGGAGTGTGTTACACTAGAAAATAGTGCTGCTGTGGAGACACTCTGGGTTAATTCGTTGTCAGATTCTTTCTGAGTTGTTTATTCCTTAAAAACAGGAGTGGGGGAAGGRCACCTTTTGGATATGGTATGGTTTRATTGTAAATCCAGGCTCTGATATGACCCAGACACTTGACAAGTGAAACTGTCAGGGCTGGCTCTGCTGCTGCCCTGAGCAGGCATCATGGACTCATGGCCAAGGCAGTAATCACAGGCTTCACTACAAGGCAGGTGCTGAGGAGATCCCGGTCATGATTTCTGCAAGTGCAGCATCGTAATATATATAGACTGGATTTTCATGGAATATCACACAGAAGTATTTTTTTAACATTTCAGAGTAGAAGAAATGTGCCGAGTTTGGCTTTAGAGACAGCTAGATTTTAATTGTGTAGTTTTCAGCAATTAACTTGGTGTTTTAAATGAATACGTGGGAAGAAGTACTCCCAGGGATCTGAGAGGAGGAGATCTACTGTCCTAGAAGATGCTTAAATTACTCTATTCAAAAATGGGAGCTCATTGGTGATGGTAGTGATTCCTCACCAAATTTAAAGGATTTCTGAAAAAAAACAATTACTAACGTTGTTGTTTCTTTCTGGATACACATTTCTACTGTCTGTGCACAGCTTGATCTCTAACAACACGAGSTATTTGAAGGAAGGAGGGAAGGGGGAGCTGGCAGGCCCCGGTTTGCTCTCAGTAGGAGATGCTGCAGCTCCGTGCAGAGCTGGCAGAGCCGGTGCGGAGCGGGAGGGGATGGATCACTCAGTGGGGATTATTTACTGCTGAGCCCGGGAAGGGGAAAGGTAAAGGAGCAAAGAGATGTGATACGTTCCTTGATTAGAATTTTGCCAAGGTTATAGCAACAAAAAATGCACATCACAGAATGGCAAACGTGATAGAGTGAAGACAGGTCATTCAGGCTTAATGAACTGCGTAATACTGTTATAATTCTGTAGTATAATTCTGTAGAATTTGAGATATAATAGTCTCTACTCTATTACAGCTGTGTTATAGTCTCAGTGTATTGATTATTGTTCTGTACTATTTTGCAAACTTACCTTGGCAACAGTCCCAGCTGCCCAAAGACTGAAACAATGTTGGTTTTACTAACGCGCTTGTATTTTGACTTGCAGGTAAACAAAATGCTAGTCTCTAGAAATTGCAGTCACCTCTATTTCCAATGCTTTCTGATGTCGCTTTTAAACCTATCTTTACAGAAGAGGTCCAAATTGCCATTCCAATAATGAAACCAACCTTAGATAAAGTCCAACTGGCTGGACAGGCCTTGCCTCCTGGATTTCCGGCGCCATTTCTTTTTGCTGATGGTCTTTCATCAGTAGAAACACTACTAACCAACATTCAGGTAAATTCTTCTCTACAGGGCCAGGCTATGTCATGATAGATRGCATGTGTTTCTTTTTTCACTCTTAAAAAAAGTTTTAGAAACTATTTTGTATCTTCAATTTCTCATCTCTCTTATTTAATGTCGTGCTTAGGTTTCCTCTCTCTCTGGCATTATCAGTCATGAAAGGGTTTCATATGTTGTGTATTTGATTTAATCATTGGCAGTAATGGTCAGATTGAAATGCACCATTCTCATTATTCCTCCAGTTACTGAGGTCAGCAGAGACCTGGCACTGTGTGTGCAGGATGAATTAGCCAAAGCTATACTGAACGATTCCATGCCACAAAATTCCTCATGTATAGCTACAACATGAGCTTCTTCCCATGCCCAGTTGTGCTCCAGGTCTATAGGTTCCTGCTTTTAATTTTTCTGTTTTCCTAGAGGGTGTAAAAGAAACTAATGGATGAATTTTGTCACTGCTGAAAGAAGACTGTGTTTTCAGACCTTGCATTTGTGTGTGTTCTAGGGCCTGCTGAAAGTGGCTGTGGACAATGCAAGAGTCCAGGAAAAGCAGATACAGCAGGAAAAGAAAGAGTTAAAGATGGAGCTTTGTAGGGAGCGAGAACTACGAGAGAGCTTGGAAAGGCAACTCACAGCTGAGCTGCAAAGCAGAGGTGAGTGAGTGAAAAATGGAGTTTAGATATCTATTAAATATGTAACCCTTTGGCATTTCTAGCTGGAGCTGTTGGGGACTCGCAGTTAACTGACATTCGTACTCCAGTGTAAGGCAGCAGTGGGCCAGCACTGGTAATGAAAGATTTAAATTTCAGAGAGCCAGAATGAGGCCCACGTTTCTGTGAGCAGRCAGAACAGTGACTGAAGGATTGTTTCCTGGAGGGCACCTGGCCCCAGAGAGTTTTGGCAGGTTCTGAGGGGGCAAGCTGGTGCAGTTCCGTGGCTTTCAGGTGTATTAGTACCACTCTGCCCAGGTATTCCCAGCCTGATTTCTTCATTTGACTTCTTCTTTGTTTCTGCTGTTATCCTCCAAGYACTGAGAATCAGTTTTACTGTGAGAGAGATGTCTGTAACTGGGGTATTTAGGTGATTTTTTTCATTACCTTACTACTTCCCAGCCCACATTTCTGCAGTTTCAGTGCTGCTCAGTTAGTCTTGTAGAGAACTTCAGCACAACAAAACAGAGCTATGAGAAATTGTCTGCCCAAGTGCAAGATCTGAAGCAAATAACCCTAGATACCTTTTTTCCCGTCAGGAGAGTGAGGTACAGTCACACACCCCAAGTGGGGCCTTGTGAGACAAAACCATGACTGTTCAGAAGCTTTTGATAATAATAGGCAATTAAATTGGTAAATCTGAATTTCTCACTATGCCGTTGTGAAGAAGGCAGTATTCTTTTTAAAATTCAGATCTGCATCTGAAGGAAAGGAACAGCACTGCATGTGCCAAAAGCTACTTCTAGATTACATCCATGAAATCAGAAAGATAAAACTAGATGAGACCAAAAGTGTGGGTGCCAAGTCCTATCTTCCTGTGCTTTTTGAATGGAAATTCGGTGTGTAGAACTGTCTGCAGTGCCAGGTCTCACTTAGGGCACTTCTCAGTCCAGTTGTGAAGGGTCAGTAAATGCAGTAGAAGATGTTAAATTGCAGTGGGTGCCCAGAAATGTTGCATCACCTCAATGTAAGTGTGGATGGAACTGTGTATTCCTATAAAAYAAAACTTAGCTCCATGTAGGACAACACCTCCTGAGCCACATTTAAGTCAACAAAAACCTCACATTGTTAACAAACTTTGATGGCTTCTGACTTGGAAAGAGAATTTCACCAAGAATCGGTATCCTCAGAACTGTTTCCTTTCAGGTCATCACCAAATGCACATCTTTATTGTTATAGGAGTCTTGAGCTAGAACTGCACCTTTAAATATTGAACAGAAACTAATTTTTTACTGTCTGCACCATCTATTAATTGTGCCTTGACTGCCATTCTTACAMTGTGTTTCCATTTCAGCCACGATTCAGAAACGCTTGAAGAAAGAAAAGAAGGCAAAGAGAAAATTGCAAGAAGCTTTGGAATTTGAATCCAAGAGAAGAGAACAAGTGGAGCAGGCACTCAAACAGGCCACATCAGGTGACGGTCTCAGGATGTTAAATGGTAATGTCTTAGTTGGCCTTTCACAGTTAGCTTAAAATGATGTTTAATTGAGTGAGAAAAAAAAAATAAAATTATGCAAAGAGCAAATTCCAGAATAAACTCCCGCAATTCTTTCCTGAAATAATTAAAAATCTATTTCAGGCCATGTGCTCTGGGTCATGAATTAAAAAAATAAATAAGTCTGCAACTAGAGAAACAGACAGAGCAGTTTACAGAGATGACAAGAAATGCTGAATATATTACAGAGAAATCTGTTACAGTGCCAGCTAAGACAATGTGAAATTTGGTTCCTATAAGGTTCTCTGAACTCTTCTCTCCCAGCAGATTCATTTTTAGAACTGCTGAGCTTCATTTTAAAAGCTGTTTGGCTGAAGTTTGCTCAGCCTCAGGACCTATTAAGTTTGTTAAATATGTATCAGCTTTCAGAGCTGACTGGGTTTTGAATACTTCCCAAATATTCTTGTGAAACAAAAGCAAATCAGTTCATCTCCTGAACAGCGATTAAGTTCTGGCTACCGGGAGGATTTGCCTCTCGTGCTGAAGATGGTTCTGGCCAAAGTTTAGAGCTTTGGTTTGAATCTTTAAGACTGAACCTAGCTGAGTTTTAATTAATTTCAGGTTCTGCAGCTAAGGTTTAGTCTCTGCAGAGGCTCAGGAATCAGAGTGACGTTCAGCCCCTGCTGCATTCGGGTGTCCTGTGGTGTGTTAATTTGTGCTGCCTGCTTTGGGCACTGCCACAGACTGCAGAGTGCAGAAACTGCCTGACTGCTGAGCACAAATAATGAATTTGGCTTGTCTGGAGTTCTCAGCTGTAAGAGCTGCCCAAGCTGTTCTTTAAAGTCAGGGCAGAGCTGCGTGTGTGACCTGCCAGCACAGTGCTCTGCAGGGGACTGCGAGCTGTGAGTTACCTGGGGCACCCAGGGGATAGAAACTCTGTAAGGACGAGAGCAGCAGCTTTCAGAGGCATCYTCTCATCTGCTGGGCTTTATAGCCCTGCGTATCCCTGGAGGAAGGGCTGGCTGGCATCCCTGGAGCACTGACAGCCAGTCCCTGGAGCCCTGGCAGTGGCCGGGGGTGGCTCAGGTGTGGATTTACAGCTGCAGTCACACCGTGGAGGGGACAGTGACCAGTGGAGAGTGGGTGGCCAGAGCCACCATCTCCCCTGGAATCACACAAATGCCCAGATGGGATCCCACAGACAGAACCAGCACCTTGAGATGAATGTCAGAAAAAAACTTAAAATCCTGATGTGCTGTAAGGTCACTCCCCTGGGTGCTGCGACTGCAGGGAAGCACCTGCTGCTCACACACCACTCAGGAGCACCCAGCAGTTCTGGAAGCCACAAATCCAGGGATACCAGCGTGCCAGCAGTGTGATTAACACACCTTTACATCTGCTGGTGTGGGCCTGGCTGCAATGGTTTGATTTGCAGGCACACTCAGGTAGTCATCTATATGTTAGAGCCTGCAAGAAGCTGGTATTTACATGCTAATCTGATTGCACATGCAAATCAGGTAGCTCATTAGCATCTTAATCCACAATTTAATTGCAGGTACAATTTTATGACAACAAAATGTGAAGGGCTATTCTGAGTATTTTTAATTTAACTCTGACGGTCTGTCTCATTTAACAGATGCTGTTATTAGTTACAGATGACTTTGTCATTTTTTGTACATACAACATGTACTCTGAAGGGTTTGAAAAGAAAGAACCTTTTCAGATTGATACATCAGTGCCCTGCACTTTCCTTCAACACAGGAATCTGAGTAAGGGAGGCCCTGCAGAAGAGCAGTCATGTAATTTGATAAGAAAAAATTGTATATGTGAAAACACTACTTTTTTATCATATACATTTATAGAGCTATATATGCATACATGACATACATTTAATTTACTCATATATTGCTAAAATACTGCTCTCCTGTAAGGACTGTACTTTGCAGGGTTGCCTTGCTTTCACACAGAGCTCAGTGACTGCAAGGTCASCAGCAAAGCATCACCTCCATGACAGATCCTGACACTCCAACTGAAGGGATCTGTGAAAGCAACAGTGCAGTTATTCCCTATTTGAGAAAGTCCAGAACAGGCTTTTGCCCAGAAAACCTCCCAAACTGTACACACAGCTCCTTTTCAGGTGTGGGTTTTTCCTTCCTGTAATTTCTGAGTGCCGTATGGTAAGGGAAGCAGATGTTTCTCCAGGATTCGAGGTGCCATGGATTCAAATCRCATCCCCTTCATGCTAATCCTTGCTGGCACAAGGTGGATCGTGGCATCTGTTCCCGGAACACCCTGGGGTGTTGRAGCCCCCGCCCCCACCCCAAGGACTGTGCAGACAGAGGTATCACCAACAGGAAATTAAATAGTTCCAAAGTGAGTGTCATGAGACTCCTTCTCAACTYGGAAAAAAAGAGCACAATCCTCTTTGGAAAGCTCTTCTCAGAGRTCTGGAAATATTTCCCATAATGTGGCAGCTGTAATTTTGGGTTGGGTGGTAACACATGCTCACACATCCYGAGCTGGGGTTTGAAATGCAATTTGCACAGTTCTTATCTGTAACATGCACTCACACAAACTGATACACACACCCAGAACTGTTGCCTGGCACTGACTGTATTCTTAAACTCTGTAATTGGAAGGTATTTGCCTATATACAAGAGTCAATGCAGTTTAATATTATCACAGTTTAATTTTGAGTTGTATTTCTCAYGTGTCAGATGCCCTCATTCTCCAAGAGGGTTTTACAGACCTATTATTACCACGTGTTGGTTATTATCTGATCGTCAGACAAATGTGAAGCACGTTAAAAATAATTCACTGTGAGACCAGTAATGTTTGCACATTTTGGAAACAATTTACTACTGAAAATTCTATGAGGACCAAATGTTTTATGCAAGACCATGTTAACTTGGGAGATCACCCTATAAATTGCTATAAATATTTTTCTAAAGATGCCTGAGAGAGGGGCAAAGGGGAATGCATTAATCTTCAGTCTCACATCTTTCAGATGCTGGAATCCCAGAAATGGAAATAGAACACAACGGAACCCAACATGACAGTGCAGCAATGCAAGGTGCAGTATGTACCACAGCCTCTCCTGTGTGCTTCATCACAAATAACTGAAATGCAGAATGGTTTTTGTATCTGTTTTCCTGCTTTAAGATAAATGTACATTACAGAACTTCAGTTTSTTTTCCTGTTTGATCTAGAAAACATTTGTAAGATCAGTACTTTACAAGACCAGAAATGAACTTTAAGTAGAAATGATAATTTATCTGAGGTGATCTTTAGAGGTGATATTTATATTAAAACTGGTATTTTATCTATCAGATATATGCCCTTAATTCAAAAGTATTGCCTGAGTGCTTCCCAAGGAGTAGTAAATGCATTCTGGCTGCAGGGCTGTGATGTGAGGAGCTGTGAAATCCTCCTTGGGGAGAGCTGAGACACAGAGTCCTAAGATATATTCCCATTGCCATTGGAAGCCTGTTTGAGCACCACAGAAAATCCACAGTCACCTGTGATAAGATTTGGCCTGAGCAATTCAAACATTGAAATTCTCTGGCRAAAGTCCGACTTGCAGAGTTGGTTTTCTGTAAAACCAACCTTWTTCCCCCTTCAATCCTGTGCCATATTCATTCCAGACCATCCAGTTCTGTGCTGGCTGCTCTGAGAGCTGCCTCTTGCACATAACTGCTGCCTCTCAGAGCAATTCCACCTTTTCTACTGCGTCATGGAATGGTAATGTGCAGAAATACTCTGTGGAGGGGACTGAAGACAGTCCCTTCTGTGCAGGCAGAGGAAGGGCTGCAGTGCACTCGGAGACACAAACCTCACTTTAGCATTTCTCTTCAACTGGGGAAGGCTTGACTTGCATACCTCTGGTGTGCATCTGTCCTCCATCTGTCATCCTCACAGGAAAGCTTTCAAATATTTCTGCTGCTGTCTCTTCTTGTGATTTTAGGTTCATATGCTCTGTGTTCCAGAGAAGGAGAATCACAGCTTTGTTGTAATGCAGAAATATACATCTGACATATGTGTGTGTATATATATATGTGCACATGTGATTAGAGCTGTGCTCTAAATATTGCAGTTGGAAAACTGCTGCTGCCAGAAATAGTCAAAATATTGGATGAGCACTCGGGACACACGTATTTAAATTCGACAGGCAGAATGTTCCTGACATTTCTGATCTGTTCATGATACCTGCTGAGACGAGTGCTCAGTGCTCGTCCAGAACAGCTCTGAGAGTCAGAGGTGCATCTGGGAAGACTCTAGTAAAGAAAAGAAAGGTAATTTCCATTTTCAGTTGAAGAAAAAAACATTGCACTTGGCTCAAATGTGTCTTTACATCAAAAATGATCACAAATACTGTGAGGAAAGTGATGCATAGCCACTTCCAACAACCATTCACTTACTGCAAGGAATCAAGAGAACTTTCTTAAATTACCTGTACTTTATTAAGATGCAGGAAAACCTTGTAATTTTACCATTTTTATTTCAGGTTGGGTTTTTTTKGSGGGTTTTGTTTTTTCTTTTAATCTGATCCAAACTATATCATTCCTTAGTTGTAAGAGGCTTTGGCTCATGAAGTTTTTGTTCAGGTTAAAAGCTGGATATTCAGGATGTTCAGTACCCCTGGGCTCAGTGAGAGCAGGACACGAGCTGAGCAATAGGAGCTGCAGGCCTGTCCCATATCCCTCCATGGCAAAGAATTCCCTTCCCTTCCCTTCCCTTCCCTGCTCTGCTGGCTCTGACCTCTCTGGGCTGGTAATCCTGCTCTTATGGAAATGTGAGGAGCTGAGCCACTTGGTCACTAAACACTCCCAGCTGATAAAAAGGTTTCTGGAGAGCTCTCTGTAGAGCTTGTTTAGATTTCAAAGTGTTTCTGTCCTGTAGCACCGTCTCTTTCATTTTTATTTATGCTGATACTGTAATAACTTCTTATTCCCTTTCCCTTTGATTACCATTTGTGTGCCTGACAGCTCCTGTTGCTGTTCCAGCTCTAACAATTTGAGCACACTCCCTCACTGCCCCTGTCATTTGCTGCCTTYGTTTTTCAGGCCCTGGGAGGAGGAAGGGGCAAAACACATGTCCCTAATACAAAGCTGTTTCCAAGCTTCCAAAATCTCTCTCTGTTGCACAGGAAAAAGCTTTAGCATCAATGCAGACCTTTCTTTTTCTGTTGTCAATAGCTCTGCTGGACAGAAATCTATCATTCACACAGTGCTTTTCCTTGGAAATTCAATTAGTTCCACCGCCAGTATCTCCTTAAGATGGTTTAAAGGAAAATTACAGAAGTACTGCACAGCCACCTTTCACAGTGATTAAGTCATATCATATTTTATGCTCATTTCTTAAAATGATTTTATTAACACAAGCTGTTCATGTACTGCRTTTCTGATCTGCATTATAAATCTTTTCCATTTAGTTGACTCATTTTCTCTCTGCTTTGTGTATTAATTGAACAGAAATTTCCTGCAGACGAGACTTAAAACTTTTTTGAACTTTACAGTCTAGTTCTCCATCCTCCATATCCCAGATCTTCTGGTTCAGAGCTTGACCTGGGAGGTTTKTAGCTGGCAGAAGAGAACGGTGGTGGTTGCAGTGGAGCAGTGCAGGTGATGAGCACACAGACACCCTCCTGCTCCTCTTCCATCTCTCACTCCTGGGCCAGTGCATCAACCCTTTCATCAACCAATCTCCCTTCCACATAAAATAAACATACTGGGTGTCATTAAGTGCACCTTCAGATCAATGATTTTTGCAAATGACATTCAAGTACCATTCGAGTAGTGCATTTTTGCTGATAAAAGCAAATTAAATTAGCACAACTACAAGTGTGCTGATAAAAACTAAAACCGAACAGCAGCACCATTAGCTAACAAAGTAATATTTTCTCTTTACTGCTTTCTGCCATTTAGTTATTATCCTATTGGAAATCTAATTATAATCCTTTTACTCCCTAGTCAAACTTCACAGTTTTTGCAAGCTTAGCACTGACAAGTGATTTCATTACATTTGATTGCCCGCGCCCAGATTGACTTAACTTCACTCCGAGACCTAAAAGCCCTCTCAGTTTCTCAGATTCCCTGTTTGCACATTACAGCAACAGCTCCTTTAATTAATTAGCATGAACAGCAGTAACATGAACTGCTGAACAGAAAATAACATCATTTTATGATCGCAGGGAGACTTCTCCTTTTGCATGTTTATACCTTAGTTAACTTTTGTATTACAATATTTCATTGTTAGGGGATATTGGAACAATCAGCAAAGCAATGTTAGCTTAAAATCTTAAAAAGTAGATGTTGCAGTAATACTTGATAATAACAATTTACAAAAAAATAAAATACTCTTGAATTTCAAGAAGCAGGCAGCAATGTAGGCAGGCAGGCTTTCCTGAGGTGAAAGTGTGCTTCACTGTGCCTGCAACAGGAGGGTGACCCAGGGCTGCTGCTGCTGCTTTTGTCTGGGACATAACCTGGCAGAGATTTGGCACAAAGGCTCTCAGTTACTGTGAATAACTTTTTATTTTTATCTGTTTGCCAAAGAGGAGGGACTGTTGAAGTTTGGAACGTATTTTGAGTTTTATCGTTYAGAAAACTGGGCTTTAATTTTTAAATCTTCTGGTCCAACCAGTCAGTTTTCAACTCCARCCTTTATTTGAGTCTTAGGTTTGTTGTTCTTCCTCCTGCCCAAGCTGTGTTGTCTCCTTAGTGCGTGTCCTGCTCTGGATGCTGTGAATTACTAAACCCCTGGTGTAGTCACCTCGTGCTGTGTCACTGCAGAGTTTCTGGAAAAGCTCTTTTAAAGCTCATRTGCAGTTCCCAGAGTGTCGTTCCTGAGAGCTGCCCCATCAGCTGCTCACCAGCAGCAGGGYCCTGCAGTGACTGACTAGAAATCCTGGGTTTAGTACAGGTTTTTTTAGCTCTATTAATGTGGATGAGGAAATATTTGACRGGGTCGGGTTGGTAGTCCTAAACACAAAATCAGTGGGGAAGAAACTAACCCAGAGCTCTGTGGGTGAGCAGCCCTGGAGGGTCGGGCACCACTGCCTGAAGGAAGGAGAGGGGTGGTACCACTYCCAGGGGATCCCATGGGCTCAGCCAGCATCAGGCATCAGAGGGCACCTCTGCAGGGGTGMAGAGGCCATGTGTAAGTGTGAGAGGTTAAAAGAAACCAATTTCTGTCGGTACTGCTGCTCACAGAACCAGCGTTTACTGTCCGTGTTCTTCCTGGGTCTAGAGGGAGCCATGCCCTGCTCTTTGCTCCGTTTGGAGAATGTTTGCAGATAACAGGAAAGGAGAAGTTTTGCTGGACAACGAATAAGCAGGCAAAGAAGTAATTTTTACTTGTCATTCAGCTGAATGATCAGCCCAAATGCATCTTTTTTCATGGTATTTTGCTGTATTTTGGAAATTGCTGTGGTCCTTACCCACTGGCAGGGGCCTGGATTCGTCCTCCTTCCAGGCAGGCAGCACTCCTGTCTGCCAAGGGCTTTAGGGAAAAAGGGTTYTTCTGCGGGATGTGATCCACAGTAGAAGCAAACTGTTCTCTGATTTATTTTTTTCTTTTTCTTTGTGCAAAATARGACTGTGGTTCAAACTAATTAGCCCCAGCTTTGCAAGTTAATTTATTGTTGCAGCATTGCATTTCCCATGTGTTGCTGCATCCGAAGCTGGGCTTGGCTCTGATCTAACGGAGGTGCTGTTTGCCCAGCCTGGGAAGGGTGGAGAGATCAGCTCCTGTACCTGGGGTATCSTGTAGGACTCCTGGATCCGACCCTGGAGCTGTCCTGGCCCCTCCTGCCCCAGCTCTGCCCACACAGGGGGTCTCAGCTCCTCCTGACCCTATTCCAGCTGCTCTCCCAACTCCTTCTCCAGCTCAGGTGGCAGAGCAGGATTTCCAGTTTGTTATTTCATCCCTGCTCTCCCTATTCTCTGCGATCTGTTGGGCTGGGTTGTATCTTAAAAATTGCATGGATAATTCAGAGTTATTGATACAACAAATTTATCTGCTTTCTCACTATGTAGCAGATCCCAAATTTCCTTCCTCCGGTGGCTTTCTCCACAATTCAGAGTGTCCCACAGTTTCCTGGCAATTCCAAGGTGCAGCTGCAGCCAGGGCCTTGCTCCTCTCCCTGGACTGGGTTTGCACACCAGCATTGCCAGGGCACGTTGGGAGGGCACACATGGAAATTGTGTTTTATGGAAATACGGCTGAATTCCCAACTTGAAACAGAGATCTTACAAGCAAAGCCTCACAAAGGAGTCAGAAAATTCAGAGATGTTGAGTTAGGCTGGGGGAAAAAAAAAAGAAAACAAAAAATTAAATGTGAATAAATACACAGATGATTATTGCGTTTGGATTTGTCCTTTATACACCCATCAAAACCTTGAAATTAAAACACAAATGATGATATTGTGGCTAAAAAGAGTGCAAGAGCTGCATCTACCCTGGACTAACAACTCAGGGAAGAGAAYGCCATCCTGAGGGAAAATTCCAGTTATTACCACAGGCTCTGGCTCACCAAGGAACTCAAGAGATCTTTACTTGTCTTATACATTGTGAAGGGGAAAAAAATCCTTTCTAAATGTCTTGCTTATTAAGCCAGTCATGCATTGCTCTGTAGGCTGTAAAGCAGTGTWACATGCACAGGGGGCTCATAAGCATATTTAGTGTTAGGGAATATCATTTATACAGTTTTTATATTGTCAGTATTACCCCTAGAGAATGAGATTAGGCTTTAAACTACTGTAAATCTACGCTTTTGCTCACCTTTGTATAATTTCRTTTTTTAATAGAATGAAGCCCACATAAATGAATATTTGATTAAGGGATAAACCTGATAAAAGAATACATTTATTGCACACAGATTTATTCAAATCTTCGCTATATAATACAGTAAAGTGCTATAAAATGGTCTGTAGCTTGCAGTCAGCTGCACTGAGGAGATGGTGAATATTCTCCAGAAAAGATTAATTTGACAACATCACATTGTCTTTGCTGTGTGAGTGGGGGCACAGCTGCTCCCAACACGTTAATTCCTCAGAGGTGGTTGCTGTGTGACGTGGTTAATGCCATGAAATTCAGTTTATTGCACAGCAACAAAAAACTATTCTAATTTCTGGAGAATAATTGAGAGCGTTATAAAAAAGGAAATATTTAAGTATGCACTTTCTGTTCACTGATCAGTGGTGTCTCCTGGGTGGCTGCACTGGGCTGGAGCTGGGGCATTTACTTTCTCTCTTACAGGTATTCCAGATACCTCCAGTGAACTTTTCCTTGAGAAATAATGGGAATGGGAAGGAAATAAGGAAACCTGTTCTGAAGTTCAGTCAGTCCGTCAGCCCACAGGACCCTCAATGTCCTCATCTTAATTCAAAAAACAATTATTAAAATAGAATAATAATATAAAGAACAGCCTCACCTAGGAGAAACCACGTGCAGCTTCCTAATGATCATGAGAAAAAGAAAAAGAAACCCCAAACCACAAACAAAACCCAGAGTGTTCAATACTTGCATTTCTGCTCACCTCCCCCAGGCTTTAGTATTTCCCCACTAGGTTTAAGGCAGGAATTTTCATCAGCCAAAGGCCTGAAACTAATTTTAGTCCCTTGTTTGGAGGCTCCCAAACGTTCCTCTGGAGTTGTTATGTCCCTGGCTCTTGTGATCTTTATTTGTGCTTACATCCAAAATACATATTAAATCATCTGGGTTTGGAGAGTCTGAGCCTCCTTAAAACCACGAAACATTCAATTACTAATTAGCTGTTTCCTGTTCCTAATGAAGTGAACATGTCGGATTTGGATTAAAATTCAGCTACTGCTCTCCTCTGTTTATGGTTCCAGATGTTTTTGTTTTATCTAGGAGGTTACTTTGACAGCTACTGCTAAATGATAAATCACTCATATTATAGCTGAAATGCATTTTGAAATTGAAATGTGGCAAACTTGGAGATTGCTCCAAGGATCAGTGTCAGTTTGCAGGTCAATACTTGTTCGTTCCTTAGGAGTGCTCAGTATTGGCATATGTAAAACAGTACTGGGAGAGATGTCAACATTATACAAAATGCTCCTCCATATTATCATTTTGCTATCATCTTCCAGATCAGTACTTGCGGATTTAGCTGGGTGGATTCATGATTCATTGTATAATGAGCAGGAATATGGATTCTTGTTAGCTTCGCTTTCTGTGGGCATTTCAATATTTATTTTTTCTCTGGGCTTAAAGTTGCTTAATGTGAAAAATCACAGTTGATAGGTACTATAACTAGGAGTATTTTTATGAAGTGCTTTTCTGCTTCGTTCTCTAAATAAAGAAAGAGAATTTTAAGCGAAATGTGGTGGTTTGTGAATGAAAGAACAGTTTTCCAAGAACAGATCTCGATTTGCATTTTTTTAAAGCAGTGCAGTTTTGGTTTAACACCCTGTTCCCTGGCAGGTTTTGTGCATGTGACAAGGATTGTTGCRAAGCTGGTGCCTTGTCCCTGGCTCTGTCCTAGGGAGGCAGCAATCCAGCACAGGCTGCCTTCGGGAGAAAAGGAGAGGGAGTGTTGGATTAAAAACGAATGCCTTAAAGGAAGAAAATCCAAATCTGAGAGTTTGCAGCCTGTCCTCAGCCAGTGCTGGCAAACACCAGGGCAAATGGGGTGGCTCTTTGTCATTTCTTGGGAGCTTGRCTGGGTTTTGTCTCCCAGCGCCTCCTTTTCCTACACAAAGCGTGCCCACGTGATGGATGGTTTGGTTCATCTCACTTGTAGATCTGGTCATTGGCTTGAGGGAAAAAAAAGGTCCACAAACAAGTGAGGAAAGCACCTCAGTGTGAGTTAATTCTCAAGTGTTTAACTGTGTAATTGACTTCTTTTCTTCCTTTTTTTTTCCCCTCCAGAAAACAGAACATACATCAAACCCACCATCATGTACTGAAGGAACCACCTCTCGCTGAAAAATGTACAATGACCACTATTTGAAGACTATCTAGTTCCTGAGAAACGTCCCTTCCAACCTTTGATGCCTTCAGTACCGTGTGAGGAACAGGATTTGTAGCATGAAACTTGAAGGACAATTCCAGGCAATTTACTGTTGCTGCATTGAAAACTGCCGTAGTGAGAAACACTGAGACTTTTTACAAGCTTTCCATACCAAACCAAGCCTGTCACAACACATCATTTTTAGGTCCCCGGAGATAGAAAGGAGTTTTAGTATTTTTAAGCACATACATGAATTATTTCCCCTCCCCACCCCGCCCCAAAAAAAGAACTTTTTTTTTTTTTCTTTTCCCTTAGGAGGTGGCTATTTCTGAATAGCAATGGCACAATGATTTTAAGCCACAATGGTCCTCACTGGCTGTACATCATACAAGTCCAGTTTATCACTGAAACTGTTCAACATGGAGCTGTTTCGATTGTGTTTATAAATTAAGCTTTGTTTACTGAAGCAGATACTCGATATATATTACGTTTTAAAAAGAAATGTGTGTACATTTTTTAAAAGAACGATGTAAAAATTGTCCTTTCATTAGATGACCAATTCAAAAGTGTGAGCTAAACCCTAATAGCTGACGTAATATGAGGATTATAATTGATGCTTTTTTTTTTAATGCTCAGTTCAGCTTGGCTTTTGGTCTTTTAAGATGGAAAAATGAATATGCAGTAGAGTGTTAGATAATGGAAACTTTTAAGTATGGTTTCTCTGTTGTACCATATTAAGTTAAAGTACACATTCTTTGTTAAAAATGTTCTTGCTAAAAATACAGTATTAAAAAGTTTTTTGTTTGACTTTGGAAATCTTTTAAGATTTTTTTTTTTTTGGACTGTGAATTCCCATAGTAACTGTACTAATGCAAACCAGTATTTTGCACTATTAAAAATACTTGAAGAAATGACTTAATAAAGAGGGTGGGTTGGTATTAAACATTTTCCTAATTATTGTATGCTCCAGATTCTGAACTTTGCAACTGAAACATGGGACTGAAAGCTGGTGTGAGTCAGGTGGGATTCAGTGATCACCTGTTCCCTCTTTCCTTTCATTCCTGGGTCAAAGGCACAGTGCTGATTTTCCTACAGACTCCTGTTTATGTACACATATTTCTGTTTACACACACCTGCCCTGACTATGAATCACTGTCACTTAAAAACAAAAAGGACCTTTAAATAGATCTACGGGGAGTATATTTCCTATGATTATGTTTACTTCTGTCTACGTCTTCATGTAGAGTGTTCAAAATTTAGTTTATTTTTAGAACTACGTTTTTTTCTCATTAGCAGACTTTAGTAAACAGACTCTGCTCTGTRACACAGCAGAATAGAATCACCTGATTTTTTGTTCTTAAAAAAATCTTTTATCTTAACCAGTGTTAGTTCAAGAAAACATGTTGGCCTCTGTTTTACAGATGATCAAACAACTTAMCAGAGTATTCTTCCAGTGTACAAAATGGGGTTTGTTCTGTATTATTTTTATAGCAGGTATTCCAATAACTGCATTAACCATGCTGCCATCGATCAAGCAATCAGAAATTGAATGATACAAAGAAACAGGAGCATTAGGAATTGAGTCCTCCTGATTCTTAATAAGTGCTCATGTGTGAATAAAACATTGCAGCACCAGAACTTAAATTTTACCTTTAGGTATTATATTAATTTTAGTTTCGGTTCCTCTGAAGTGAGAGCTGGACCTTAATTCTAAATCTTATTTTTAAAAAGGAGTTGAAACAACCCTTGGGGTGCTGCAGCACTTCTGACTGACTCAGTGCTGGTAGTGCTCCTGTGAAGTGCACATTTTGGAGAGATCTTTGCTCACTTACCCAATATTGTGCAGTTTAGAAAGACTTAAAGTAACTAAATAGCTCAGTCTTTAAAATACCAACATTTTTGGACTTTCCTTGAAACTCCATTAAAGCTGTTTGAGCGTTTTTCCCCTCGATGGCTGATGTGCACATTGCCTAAGGCAGCACTGAGCCTGGGTTGGTGAGCCCAGCCTTGATTCCTGATTTGCCTATCCCAGAATAGTTCTAAACATGAAAATACTGACAAGGGATGTTTGGGAGACTGATAAACTTGAGAGACTGACTCTGTTTTCTGTCTTTATTGGGTGGCTTCTGGTAAGTATTGACAAAGCAAGAGTGTTTTAGGTGTCAGCTCAGCCTGGTGAGCTGCCTGTGATGGCTGTGAGGGAGAAAGGAGTTAAAGCCACCCCGGGGTGGAGCAGGGCAGGAGCCACCTCAGCCTGCACCACCCCACTCCTCCTCACCCCAACAGCCCCAGCTGGGACCCAGAGAGGGACAGCACCTCKTGGGGTTGGGTTTTTTGGGAGTTCTGTTTCTGGGCGTGGGGCAGAGGGCCGGGGGCAGCCCGTGCTGCTGCACTGGGGGCTGTGGGCRGCTCAGCTGGGGCTGTTCGGGGTGCAGCACCCACAGCCCCTCTGCCTCTGCTTCCAGAGTGTGTGTGGATGCCCTTTGGGATGGCCTGGTTCCATGGATCCCTGCTTCCATGGTGTTGGCTGGACACAAGGTGATCTTGGCTGGGCACAGGCAGGTTGATGAGCAGTGCATTGCGGCAGTGCTGTGAGTCCTGTGGAATGCAGACCATAATAAACTCCGGCAGGATCAATAGTGCCCAATATCCATTGGAAGCCTGGATCTATAGCAATCCCCAGTGAGAACACTCTYCCTTGGAAATGCACGGCTGTGCATTAAAACCTGAGTGCTGCTTTAAGTAATTGCTGCCCACAAGGAAGTGACCCATAAATACATTTATTTACAGACTATTTTTRGTAACATGACAAAACGTGGGCTAACCTGAACTGTTAGAAATTTCCTTTATGGCCTCAGCTGATCTCCACAACCACTCCTGTGCCTGTGCATGGACTGAGCCCTGAATCCACACAGGACAATTCCCAGCCTGGGCTTGGATCTGGTACCTTTGGCAGCAATGCTGAGGGAGGCACTTCCCACCTTCCCACTGCTGCTTCCTGCTGTGGTCCCTCAGCATCCACCTGCCCTGCTGTCCTTGCTGGGATGGGCTGAGGAGGGACAGAGAGGGGAAGGAATTTACAGAGGGGTTTTTTAAAGCCAGSTCACGTTCTATGGTCATTTCTAATACGTACTGCAAATGTTCAGGCACTTGTAAAATCACTATTAATAAACATTTTGACTTCGGTTCTGTCTGCAAATAAGGGCGTCTTTGATGATTTGAAGCTGAGATGGAAGGGGAGAAAAAAAGTATTTTCATAATGATGTATTATAGATGGATAATGATTTGCTACTGCTTTGTATCTGTACATCAAAGAAATCAGTTGAAATGAGCCAGTTCAGTGTCAGCACAATTGCTGCAGCTTGCACCCACCTTGGCCATTAGACCTGAACCTGTTTGGGTCTTCTGTTGGAACAGAGCATCCTTTGCACGAATGTTTGGGTATGGGCATCAGAGGCAGGGAAAAAAGTTCTTCTTGGAGCTCATTTTTTAAAATAAAAACTCCCATTTTTCTGAGTTGCAGTTACAAATACAGTAAGATTTTACTGTATCTTCATTATATGATTCTGGTGACACAATCCGAAACTGTGAAAGCAAACACAGCACCATATATGAAAATGTTCTTATGGTAAGTGATACTTTAAAAATGGGATGCTTTATAGTAGTTAAACTATTTTAAAACACATTTGGCCTTGCATTTTTGAAAATGCATGCACAGCTCTTTGAAAAAGGACACTGGAATGTGTATTCCCTGAGCAGTAGATCCCTTTCACCATCAGCTTTTAGCAGTCTCCAAGAGGGGTTGGATGTGGGAAAAGGAGAGGGGTTTGCTGCCTAAAAGGAAATTCCTCACCTTTTGGAGCTCCAAGCTCTGAGGGCAGCCCAGGCTCCCCACAGGTGTCCCCTGGCTGTTGTACCTGTCCCAGGAGCCACAGACCTCACCTGTAGGATCAGTGCAGCTCTGTCAGCACAGCTGGGACAGCATCTCCTGCTCAAGGTCATTATCTTTAAAACTACAATCTTACATGGCTTAGAATATATGTATTTTTTAATATATTCTGGTGTGTGTGCATATATATATACACACATAAATACCTGCTGCTCCTGGTACCAGAGCAAGGGCCCAGCAYTCTGAATAAATTTGCTCAGAGGGAAGATGGAGATGAACCAGCCAGAGAAGTGACATGTTCATCTTGAACCACACAAAATTGGACCAGCTCTAATTAATCACCGTGTGCTTCAGCCAGCCCCCGGTGAGCCAGAGTTCCTTCTCACAGGAAAGTCTGAAGGAAGACAGCGCAGGGAAACTCAGTATTTTGAATTGTTGTGGTTTCACCATAGCCAGGTTTGCATCACAGCTCCTTTCCAAACGCTGCAGCRCAATACCCCTCGCAGGAAGGTTATTAGGAAGGTTATTGGAGAGTTTTTGCCGTACACAGCCTGATTTAACACTCTGCACTGRGCAGTGGAGTGTCCCAGCAGCACGTGGATGTACCAGACACCTTTGGGGCCGTGCTGCAGGAGGGGCAGGGAAGTGTTTGTGGTCTCCGTGCACTGCCCTGCCTTTGAAGAGCTGAACAGAGCACAGAGAGTGCTCCTTCAGGATCTGGGCTTTGCCTGAAGCTTTCATCTTATTACCCAAAGCCACGTGCCTAAAATGAATTGTCCCCCCCTCCCTCCATCCACCAAAGTGGCCGAACAGGAAAAACCATTGGCATTAAATGAAACAAGATGAATTAGCTAAAAAGAGAGGAAAGAATAAACAGGAATGAAAAATAAGCCTTAATTCACTCCAGTGCCGGTAGGATTTGGCATTTAACTTTAATCATATGTTTCATTCTRTATCAGGGAGAAATACCTGTTCCGTGTTTCCCCTGACAATTCCTGCCATTAGCTGGAAGTGTTTATTCCCAGAGCTGTGCTGCCATCAGTTGATGATGCTGGGGCACTTACAGAAGAGACGTTTTGGCAGGAAAAATTCTTTATCATTTGGAACATTTTTATGAAACATAACATTGTTCTTTGTAGATCAGTCCAAAGCGATTCTATACAAATTGTTGCTTTCTCTTCCTTGGTGTTAACTGGAGTAGAGGGGAAAACCACATCCCTAAAAGTAAGAAAACAGACCCCAAAAAACTTAAAAACAAGGATTGAATTCCCTGTTGGACTTTCTCTTGATAGTTCTGTGAAACTGCCGAAGACAGAAATGGTACACAGAGATTTTTGGTGTCAGATCAGTGCTCTGCATTTTATGTGATCGTTTACACCTGTGCAAAGTAAGTGTTTGATAGCATTTGACAGCTGATTTAGCAGCGTTTGACACCTACATTACAATGTTGAAATGACTCTACAATGTGCAAAGCGGTGGAAAAACTCCGATTTCTTTCGCGGCTTTTTCCATGTAGTTGAAAACTGCAATTCCATTCCAAAGGAAAAAAAAAATAATTCCTCACATCCTGACTGTAATTCTTTATTTCTTCTAGTATGTTCTGTTCAGCTCATACTCACTTRGGGGATAAAAAAGAAAAAAGCATAAAGGAAAAAGGAAAAAGAGAGAAGCAAATGTGTTTAATCCACAGCCCGGGTTCCCAGGTGCTGACTCTTACACCACACCCAGCGCTGAAAGGAGCCTCAGGAAAGTGAGAACTCTGCAACTGCGATGAGAAACCCTGCAGGACTAAAGCTCCTGCTTTATAAGAGCTGGTGAGTAAATTGCATGTTTTTCATAGTTATTCGTTTTCTAAGTTAACAGAAATTTTCACTAAATGAAAGTTTTGTTTTCACTTAAATTGATTTTGGCTTCTTCAAAGCAAACCCTCAAGAAACTCCCAAGCAAGGGTATTTCTTTTTCACTGCTTGGGGACATGCAGTAACAGACTCTTCAGAGTTCTTACAAGAAACAGGGGGTTGGTCAGTTTGATACTTTGCACCCAGTGGGAAAAAAAAAAAAAAAATCAATGTGAACATTGTCGCCTCTGTGCATAAAAAGTTACTGGAGCTCTGGGTTTGTGAATAGAGGCTTTCCCACCCCAGGACATCAGTAAGAAGGATCCTGGACACAGCAAAAACACAGTCTAAATTGTGCTGTACAATTTGTCAAGCACACAGTTATTTGAAATGCAATTGCCAACGTTATGTGTTGACAGGATGTGATATCTTAATGAAAATAATAATATTGTTTGCTCATCTGGTACCAGCCCAATTTCCAACGGAAAAGCCTCTCAGACTTCCCACATGGAAGCAGCTTTTCCRGCTAAAATAACGCAGTGGGCAGCGTAGCACGGGTAAGTTAAGTATCTGTGAAGTTCATGGGCTGGTGAAGAGRGAGGACCAATCTGCCAAGGCAATTSCAGTGGCCTTTCGCTGGCACCTGTTGATAAKGCAGAGAGCAGCCACTTGCTTTGCCAGCACTCAGAATTGAACTCTCCCRCGTTCACCAGTGTCTGTCTCTTGGTCTACACCACGTACACAGGAATCAGAGAGTCAAAGAACAACAAAGCTATTTATTTTAAACAAGATAAAGGTCATTTAACTTCATCAGCATGGCAGCTGTAGCTGAGGGGGAGAACAGAAACCAACCCAAAGGTTTRTTGTGTGTATGTTGTACCCAATAAGGGTAGTGAGGGGAAATCACTAAAGGATCTGTAGCTCAGGCTCRGGGAAGGATGGATTTCCAAGGATCGTGGTTCCAGTGTGGTGCACCCCAGTACATAACGCTTTCCTTATGTTCTCACTGTGGTTCCCAACCAGGAATCTGCACTGGTGAGCTCTGTGTGCTCAGGCATCCTGGAAAAGATAAGGCCGAAGGGTGATGAAGATAACATCAGCTGCTGCAAATGGGCTGGGGTGATTTTTGACTTGAGTTTTATTGGGAATCTGAACGTGASATCCCTTGCTGATGAGCACATGCCCAGCCCATGAATGTCAGTGAGAGTTATGCTCCCCTGTGTCYGTCCAGGCCCCGATCCTGGGCCTTACTCAAACAATGACGACTTAACGAGGATTCGCTCCGTGCTCTACATCTCTATAAAAGTAATTTTTAAATAGCATAATGGAATAATATTTACTCGACAGCCTTTGCATCGTTTATTCCCCGGTGTCAATCTTACAGTCTTGTAAGATAGAAATAAATATTTACTCACTCTTCATTCATGCAGTTTATTCTATGTAGAACTGTAGCCAGCTCTATTCATCCTATTGCCGTTCAGCTGGATGCTATAAAGAAAGGAAATTAATTGTTGTTAAACTTAGGTATGTGATAAAAAGAAAAAAAAAAAAAAGAGTTTGTGCTGGGTCCTGTCTGCATTTTACTGCAGGTGCCCCCTCCCTCCCTGTCTCTCTGCCAGTGTGGGGGAGTGCATGTGCGTGTAAAAATCAGATTACCTCCAGCTCATTACTGTCCTCTGACACAGTCCCTCTGTAAAAACTTTTGATGAATAGTCAGCATCTAATTCCTCAGTAATAAAAAACCCTAAGTTGCTTGCAATCATTATTCCAAATGGAAAAATTAATTGTAAATAACTGGAAGTCAATTAAGGCTGGGTTCTGCCGGGTAATGCAAATCTTTTATAGTTTTGTTTCAGTTAACTGCCTCATTAATGATTTATAGATGTGTATACAGCTGTGGGAACCATAGCATTATCTAATGCACTCAGAGAATAATTACATATGAAAAGAACTACGCAGCTCAAGGGAAAAACTCAGAAATTACTTACTGCCTCAACTTCAACCATATTAAGATGCAAAGCATTTAGAAACCAACTGTGATGTTTTATCATATTCTTGAGGTTTCATGTTCTTTTTAAAAAGGGAAAAATAATTCTCTCTAAAAAAATATTTGTATACTTCAGTATTACACAGTACGCAAAAATCAAGATGTCTCAACTGAGAATGTCAGCATTTATTTATTATTTAAAAGCCTAAGTTATAAAACACTCCCATTCCCTTTGTGCATCTGCTATACAGGAATAAAAGACATTTCTACAGTTAAACAATTCATGGGCATATGCATCTCYCTCCCTGAATTACACAGAGCTAGAAGTAATTTTGGAAAGACTTCCTTCAGGAGTCATTTTCCTGGATATACAAATACATTGGTACTTGTTCTTCGGTGATGCCAACGTTGGAAGTTTGAGAGGGTTTTTGCAAAATATTCTTTTCACTCCTAATAGGGCATTAAACCTGAAGTTTGCACAATTTGCTACTTWTTTCTTATAAATTCTAATCCAGTGATAAACTGCTGTTGGACATTTGGAAGCACCATAGAGGATCCTTTGCTTTTAAGTCTGCTTTTCTTCATTCTGAGAGCAGAGAGGGGGTCAGGACCTTTCTCACCAAAACCAGCTTTGACCTGCAGAGCCTGCCCTGGCATTTTCCATACAGGTGGCTCCATACCAGTGCAGGTCCCCAAAGCTCCTGGCACTGCTCTGCACCCTCCGTGCTCTGCCTCCCCAAATCMTCCTTCCCCTTCAGGCTGAAGGAAATCACCATCCCATGCTTTTGTCCACAGAGTGACTCCGGGGGAATTGGGGTGTTGTGGCTGCAGCCACCTCGCTCCCATCGCTGACACAACTCCCGGAACTTCCCTCCTCTTSCTCCTCCTTCWCYCCATTCTTCAGGCCTCTGCTCCCAGCTCTTTCCTCCAGCCCCATGCTCTTGGTTTGTTTGCCCAGTCAGGYGTGAGGGGATCTGTCCGTGCTCCTTCCCACGGGTTGTGGGATTTAGGGCAAGTGCCTTTTTTGTCATCTATTTGGTTATATTGAAATCCTGGCCCAGTTGTCTATTCCARCTATACAGGACCAGAGGGAGGCAAATAAAATTTTTTATTTTGTCTGCAGATGTTCAGCCTCTTACATAAAACCTGTAACTATCCTGTAGCACTTACTCATTTCACAAATAAYGTCAGCACGTTTCACCAGGTAGGGAAAAAAACCCCAGCCTGATGTCCTTTCGGGGGCAGGAGGAGTGAGGAAAGGACACCAGACGCTCATTCCAGGTTTTCCCAGCGGCACTAAACCACAAACACTGCTTGGCCCCCAGCCTGCTGCTGCTGGCCAAGTGGCTGTGGGATTAAATGGAGCACAGAAATGCTCGGTGTCCTGCTTGCTGTGCTAGAGAGCTGCTTCCCCGGACAGGGATGCTCGCAGGAAAATTCACAAGTTTTGGCTTTGTGGAAAATCTGTGGTAGCTTTTGCATGCCTGTTAAAAACGGGTTTATGATTCTGCTTCTATGTTGCTGTTAGCACTGAAGGGAATTCTTTGCTGTAGATTTTATTGACTGATAGAATAACTCAGGGTGACGAGGTCTCAGGAGGTCATCTGTTCCCACCTCCTGCTCAAAGACGTCTGCAACCACATCAGTGTCCATGTGTGAAATGGGAGTGGTGTCAGCAGCACGGGAATAATGCATTTGGAGATTTTATTGCCAGAGAATAAAACAAATAGACAATTGAAATTGCCATAAAATATTTGTAACTCTGCAGTGGTGTTTTAGTTGGTAATGAAACATTATGTTAATCTACAAGGACAGATTAAGGACTGCAAATCAAGTATCATTTAACATTAGAAAAATGTATTTTAATTCTAAGCTTTTGAGCTTGTACTGAATAATCTGCATTAGGAACAGCTAAATAAATCAAGATTAAGCTGTCTAGGGTGATTAAACACACAGATACAACCTTTGGCATWTGACATCCTCGTAGGCATCCATAAGGAGTTCTAGGCACAGAATTATCTGGCCTTGATGACACTTGGATGTGCCTTAGTATATTCTTGGGGAGGACATGGGCTTGACACCCTTTGGTTCCACACAATGTGGCCATTCTCACCTTCTGCTATCTCTGTTTTTACAGATTATTTCTGTGCAGCTACCACAGCTCATTCGATTAAGTCTTCCTTAAGAGTAGCCAGTAGTTGTTATGGCCATTTCTTACTTGCTTTTGGAAAATATGGCACAGGAAAAAAAGTAGGTAAGATATTTGACAAATCATCTCCTGATTAGCAAAATTGTTTAGTAATTGTTGAACTATAAATTGCTCTTGTTTAACTGTAGTTTATCACGCATTGCACTGCGAATGGAAAAGATTTTAAGACATTCTCAGTTCTGGTTTTAATGTACTTTGTAATCAGGAGGGTAAAATAAAGGCACATCACCACGATTGACTCTGTGGTGGGAGACAGGCAGAAAAGCTCCCCAGTCCAGATCTGGCAGCTCTCTCCATGCCTCTGCCAGAGCTGAGTGTTCCATAAAGATGCTCCCCCAGAGACAAAAAGAATAATACAGATCCAATTTGCATCTCAGATCTTTTCTGCCCCTGAGAGAAAAATGGGATCACTGAATTATAAACTGGTGGTAGCATTTTATCGTGAATTCTTTTGCCATCGGAGATGTAACTCCGAGCTGGGATTGCTGCACACGGTGACTCTGCCATTCAGCATCTCCTCCTCTGCCAGTCCCACGCTCAGGCTGTGGATCAGCTGTCAGAATAAGCTAAAGCCACACTCATTGTGGTGGGACAGGGGACATGAGGGGAATGGGAGAGACAGGAGACCTCCTGGAACTCCCCATGCCACCAGCTGGCCAAYGCAGATCACAGTTCACGAGGTGACAAACTCATTCCTTTCTCAGGCACAACTCAGTTTCTCTTCTGGTTTTCCCCCTCTAATCTGATAAATTCTCACAACTGAAAAACCATGGCCAAGGAAGCATTTATTTTGTTTCCACACGACATTCTCCATCTGAAAGATTTGTAAATCAGACCTGAAAGTCACTCACTGYGGGTTGAGATCTGATGTTACGAAGATTCAATCTGGGGAAAAAAGATAAGCCCACCCCAGATAAATTCTGACCTATTATATTTGCTAAGATTCCAATTATGCCTTTCCATTTTGTACAATTCTTGTGGAAGGCAGGGGGAAATGATGCATATTTATCAATGTGGTGTTATTCTTTATTCTGCCTGTATGCCTCTGGCAGTGACTTGAGAAGACAAATGCTGAAGTACCCAGCTAATAACTCAAGAGCTGCTTCTCTGGGTTCCAGACACCCTGAAGGAGAGCAGCCTCACTGATCGTTTCTCCTCCTGGATCAAATGTTTGAAGTGTTCCAGTTGGATCAGTGTTGGCCAAAGAAATGTTCCCCCTTAATCCTCATGACTTCTGCTGTCCTTCCCGTGGGGTGCAGAGCTTACAGGAAATGTGTGCCCTGAACCCTCCTGGTGTGGTTTGCAAACATCCAAGCATGGAAACCCAGAGCAGGCAGGACTGATGCTGGTGCAGGGTCTTGGGTGGCAGTAGCTACAATTTCCAGAATCAGGAGAAAAGAGTGTGAAGTGAGGCWGTGGAAACCGTGAACCAAAATATGTCTTTCCTATGGCACACGTGAGAATTAAGACGGAATCTTAATTAAAATTAGCAGTGAATAAAACATATTCACTTTAAACTAATAGACAAATAGTTTATTATTTCCTCATCGGGTTTGTTTTTCTCACATCAATATGCATTCATACACATTCAGTGGACTGTAAATGTGATTAACCCTTCAAGTTATATTTAGGGCATTTTTAAATTGGCCACGTGCACRTGTGTGCCACACTTCTCATCTCATCGCTGCCACTGGAATCTCATAAAATCAGAGAAATACTGAGAGCTTCATAAGCACTGTGACCTCATTTGAAGAGCACCTAAAAATGCACTTACTTTTATTATTTAGCTATATACAATAGAACTTTACACGTGATAGCTAATTTTAAAAACAATATATGCAATTTCATGTTCCTGTGGGTGGTGAAAGAAGTGTTATTTTGTCCTTACAGCTGTTACTCTCTCTCAGCATAATAATACACAAATCAGTGGCAGAGAGACAACATTGCATAGTCTTATGCTATAAGGGTGATGCATATAGATTTTATAGTTGCTACTGGTGTAAAAAATACTAGTGTAGTCTAAGATTTTAATTGCATCAAACTATAAAGTTATAACAGAATATACCAGGTTGAAAAAAGATACTTTTGGGCAGCTGGAAAGACTTAGATGCTATAAATTGTAAAAAAAATATTAGTAACCCCAAGTTTTCATATGGCTCCTCAAAGGGTCTAAAATAAAAAAACTGAGAAATTTTCGCAGTGAGAAAGAGAAATTTTGGAAATTTGAGCCCTGAATTGTTCTGATCTAAAGAAAGGATGCACAGCCCAGATCTGAGCTCTGTCTTCATCCCCAAACCCTCACCCATTCTGTGGGATGGTGCCGTGTATAATTCCATATATAGGGTGGGTGTGGGGACACAAAGACCCTCACAGGAAAGATTCGCTTGATTCTCATTTACAAACGGGGARAGGGATGCCAGATAAAGATTAAAGTGACTTGTTGAATGCAATATATGAATCTGTGGAGAACTGGCATTTCATCAGCTCCAAATGCAGTTACACCCCTGTGCCYGGAGCCCTCCCAGCTGAGTAATGCTATTAACTGACTAATAAATGTGGAGGAAGAGAGAGACCATAAAATTCCACAGCCTCTTCAGTCTTGCTGATTTAGGAGGGTGGGATAACCCTCTGGATGGACAGTTGATGAAAATCTCCTAATTACTCATGGCCAATAAAGAGATGATGTCCCTGCTCTGGCCAGGAAAATGATGGTGCAGTTTAAATTCAGGAAGAGGGTCTCACTCTGTGTCCTTGTCCCTTCATTTTGAAGGAGGGCCTGTGGTGTCCCCGTGCCCCAAAAATCCCTGTCAGGTGTAACAGGAAGATGGCAACAGTCAGAGACAGCAAGGAATTCCAGGAGTGCAGATCCATGCTTATTTTAGTGCCTCATTGGGAACATTGCAGTGAATTAAGGTGGATTTTTGTGTCCTACAGGCTCCAGGCAGAGCACACACACATCTCCTGGTGGGATGGGAAAGGTGGGGCTTGTGTGGGATCTGATGGGTTCTGCTGAGGTAAAACATTGCAGGTGCTCCAGTGTTGAAGCACAACTGTGTCTCCAGCCAAGCATTCCAGAGGGAATTGCTTATCCCACCAGATCTGTCAGCCTTCCAGGGCACAGAGACTGGCTGGAAAAAAAATGGATAAAGATATTTAAAAAAAAAATCCCCTGGGACCATCTCCTGTATTTAATAAGGAAAAGCACCTTCTGTGCAGCCAATAAAAGTTGAGTCTCTCATGAAGATTTATACCATATTACACACTGAAATTCAATGTACAACGATACCCTTGTGTATACAGTTGTCAGAATAATAATCTTTGTCTGTCTGATCAACTTATATTTTATGCCAACAACACAGCATTTAATATTATACAGTTTCAGAGGAAGAAAATAAATTTATTCATGCAACAACTTGCCCAGTAGCTTAAACAGACAAAGTGGAAAAAAAAAATAGCTTGGAGTTTTTCTTACGATCCACAATACAGATTTCTATACAATTTTAGCAATTTTATGCAGCAAGATAAACTATGATTCTTAATCTAGTTTCTGAAATTGTCTCACTATTTTATACTGTCAAGAGGAATAATACAGTTGGATCTGACTGCTGAAGTTTGCTCTTGGCATCCTCCTGAAATGAGGAGTCTAAAAATACAAATGGTAATCAACAGCTTCTTTCTATATTCTGCATTGTCACATTCTGTGCTGTATTCTTAGGCTTTGTGCCTCAAAATATACATCAAGAAACACTTATAGAGAAGTTATACATGGACTCCCCCACAACCAAAGCACTCCTTGACAGAAATCAGTAGAGTCTACCCACGATATAGGGCTGCTTCCAAATGATGCAAAGCTCTGCCAGATAAGAAAACTTAAGCAATATAGAAAATCTCTGTTGTATGTAGATCCATTAAATCTATTCTCCTAGCAGCCTGTGCAGAAAACTGACAGACTTTGAATGATTTATTGGTATCTTTTTAAAGGCATCTACTTTTTACCTTCCATTAGTTTTTCTTTGTATAACAATACCTGACAAAAAAGGAACCTTGGTGACACACCACCCCCACCCTCCCCCCAAACAAGCTAATGGAAARATTGGATATGGGATTGGGAGGAGAAATAAAAGAGGATGGTCAGAAATGTATCTGTGCCCCAAGATGCACCACATCAACCAAAGCTGCCCRCTCAGAAAAGAAGGCTGTGCTACARCCTGGAGACCACAGCACTTCAACTTCATTTAAAGTTAAGCTTATTATYGGTGAGGYCCTGGCACAKGTTGCCCAGAGAAGCTGTGGCTGTCCCATCCCTGGAAGTGTCCAAGGCCAGGYTGGACAGGGCTTGGAGCAACCTGGGCTAGTGGAAGGTGTCCCCATGGCAGGGGTGGAACTGGATGGGCTTTAAGATCCTTCCAACCCAAACCATCCTGGGATGCTGTGATTGCAGAGGAAAAAAGCACATTCCTGTGAGAATGTGGTAAAATGGATGGTGGATTTATCAAAACCTGCAAATGCTGTGGCCGGGCTGTGATGCCTCTAGGGAAGCGTTGCCTGATAATCCATTGGTGGCTATCATTGAAACCTTTCCAAAACTGTGCATTGTTGCATGAAGACACAATTGAATCGCTGTTTCCTCAAACAGGATGTGCTCCGAGTGCCTGAGGAACGTGACTGACCCCRGCACACACTCACACACAGGTAACTCCCGCCTGGGAAGCAGCCACCGGGACCTGCTGGCCAAGAACTGGCCATTTCTTCTGCAATCAAAGAGAGGAAACAGCCATCTGCTGTCATCTTCATTATCAGAACCTTCCTACTTAGGCTTCTGTGGACTGGATCATATGTAAGAATTCGTAGGCCAAGCTCATTTACGTGAAATAAAATACTCATGTTTCGGTACAGAATTCGCTCATGGCAGAAATGCATAYGAGGAAAACACACCTACACTACAGGAGCAGAAAAAAAGCTGAAGGAGGACACAGATGAAGTCCTGCTTTGAGATTTGTAGGAATTTGTTTGCACAGAGCGCTTTTGGAGCACTTTGATCAGGTTAACCACTCTATATAAAAGCAAACTCACTCTTCGAGCCTACATCGTATTGCCCCGTGAGAAAAACAAACAAAAAAGTCAGTTACAAATGAGCTGTCCCCAAAAATAACTCAGGCCTTCATGGACTGAGAGTCTGAAGCTGCTCCAGAGAGGGGAGAAAAGGCAAAGGCAAATCAAAGCATCAGAGAAGGGAATTGCCTAAAAGCATAAGAGAGCTCTTGCACAAGGCCAGCTTAGCGGGGAGCAGGGGAGTTSTGCTGACTTACACCAGCTGGGCAGAGCCTGTAGGGTCTGGGAGCTCAGACTTTGGAAATGGATTCCGTGATTCATGGCCCCGTCTGAGAATCAGAAACGTGGAGTGCAAAAATAGACGTGATCTGTTTTTACTGGCAAARGAAATCTCCAAAAATCTCCAAATCGGAGCCACGTGGTAGAAAGGGAACACTTTAAACCTGGAGAGGTTTTATTTGTAGCTCGGTCAAACGCACTTTGAAAATCGCTGAGTGCTGACTTAACACCAGATTAATTACTGTTAAAATAGGGTCGTGACTCATAGTATTGTACACACAACATTTGAAGTCAGAATTAAAGGTTATAATCCTAATGAAAATARTAGATGCTTAACTGAAAAAAAAATTTCATCACTCTACAAGTATCATTACCAGAATATGCTTTTGTTTGGAAGTAGCCGATGAACTTAAAAGCAGATTTTTCCGTTGCTGTTTAGAAACAATCCTACACATTCTAATGATCACTTTGAGAGATTTCATACCCCCCAGTTACCTTCCGAATCTATTCTGGGTAGGACACTGTGACACAAACATCTACATGCTGCAAATGCCCTGCACAGGAACGTTTGTGCTTGTTTAACCAGGCACATGAAATCGAGCTACACAGATTTGTGTCGTGTATTCCCCTCGGATGGTTCAAGAATGCTGGAGCTACAGGAATATATCACCTGCCACTGCTGCTCCATGGACCCCGTCCTGCTCCTATGGAAGTGGAATACTTCATATTTAATAAATAYAACCTGGGCTTGCTGTAGATAGGGAAGAGACTCAACAAAGGAAGTTTGATGTTTGTTTGTATTCAGRCATAGGCTTTTGTGTTCACATTATTTCTACTTATTAGTCTTAATTTTTTTGGTCATGTATTTGAGGATGGTGAATTTCAAATTTTGCTGCCAGTGGAAAAGAATATTTCCTTCTGTTTGTAATACAGCTGCATCTTAGGTTAAAACTGTGTAAACAAAGTTTTCCTGAGAGATTCCTTTATCCACTGGGAAAAATTTGGAAGATACCCAAGCATACATTAAATATTCCAGCAGATCACACCTCAGAGAGAGTCTTCTTTTCTCATTTAATAAATTTCACCTATTTTTCTCTTCATTCACCAATTTGATTGTCCTAGCAGTGTAGGATGAAAAGCTGGTTATAGAAAACATGTAGATTTTATATTTAATGCAAAATGAAGTAGGTAAAAACAGCTACATAAAACGTTTTTGCAGGGCTTTTTTGCTTTGGKAGAAAGCAGGTATCCCTGTTCCCTATTAATCTTTTTTGATGCATTCCGTTCAGGGTGGCCAGCAAACTGATAAGATCGTTCCTTCAGATTTCAAAATTACTGAATCTGGAAATAGTTCTCATTTATCTCCTGCACTGCTGAGAAAACAATCTCAAATCGTTGGTTCTACTGATGAAACTTCCTTAGCAACACAAGGGCTCCAGAATTATTTTTCAGCCCTTGTCAATGCTTCCTGTGAGGTTTCCGTCACTGTCAGCATCCAACACTTCGCAGAGGAGCGGGGAAAAAATCCCACCCAGCCCACAAAGCTGTGATAAATTAATGGAAGGCAAATTAACAGATTCAATGGAATTAGTAGGAGCAAYGATAAATCTAAAATTCCCCAACAATAACCCAGTGAATAACGTTTTAGGTTTATGAGGTGTTTTGTCATTTAGATGAGAATCTGTAGGGAAGGGACAATGTCCCAGTGGTGTTAAAACAACCCAGGAAAACTGAGCACTTGGACCTGTGCATTTCTCTGAGGCTGRGGCTCTGCATGGGGACTGCACCCCAGGAATCCAGGYAGGAGGACCCTCACTGCCTTTGAYTTTCAAAGCCTTGGTGTTGGACAGGACATCCCGGCAGGAACTCCTGCTCTCCTGAATCCCACTCCTGAGACTGCCCTCCCTGCCTTGCTGGCAATTCAAATAGGACTTTTCAGCCATATTCTCTCRTGGTAAATTAAATTTAGACCACAATTTAAACCTTTACCATATTCAGTTTATACTGATTAAGTCCCAAGTGTGCAGCCAGTCCCTTGAAGCCAGATTTCAGTAGTTGTAAAGTCTGTCAAGTCTCAGCCATGCAGGATTTGGCTTTTAATGGAATTGGAACAGAGCAGTTTAAAGTTATTTTATTTCAGGTACTCCAGTCTCAGGTTAGAGGGTGCTTTCTGCTGTGAAGATTTTTTCCTTCCCTGACACGAACGCTCACCCTCGTTCTCGAATTCACCAGTGCTCATCTGACACTTCACAAGTTGCCAAATGTCTACTCAAACACTGAAAAACCCGGTTTCTGCYGAGTTCTCAACTAAGTGTTAGAGAGGAGAGCTGAAAATCAGCGGGAACATGTCTATGCAGGGCTGAGCAGAGACACTGAGCATTAACACTTTGCTGACTGCTCTGGGCATGGTCTGCAGTGCTGCCCTTTGCTCAGTCGCTGCTGCCAGCAACATGCTCAGCACCAGGGAACAGCCTCCTCTGCCAGCTTGCTCATGCCCTGACTTMAATTTTTAGGTTTTTTGCTTCAAATTCCTCAGCATTTTTTGAATTTGATTCATTACCTGGTTTCCAGAGTGACTCTCACACAGGGCCGTGTGGCCCAGACTGAAGTGGAGATGTGCTGAAGTGGTCGGGAAGGGAAAGAAATCACTGCTGAGGCTGTACAAGASAAACCATAATATTCTTAAACTATTTGGCTTCAACTTTAAATCTTCAACTTGCTCCTTGCAACCCTTTAGTCTAAGGAAAGCTCCTTAAAACTTTAAGAATAGGTTAAGTACTCTTAACTCAAGAACAGCTTCTTAACCTCCTTCTAACTGAGCTGAGTGCTCCCCTCTTGATCCATTCTGCAGTGACTTCAGACAATTTAAAGCCAAGCAGATTAAATCAGTCAGAACAGAATGGTAGATAAGATTTCAAGTGTTCAACACCGAAATATCCACTGCACAGGAACATTGTGTRGATAGAAGCTGGTAACGTGATACAAAATGAAGTTAAGCAGCCATCAGCATTATTTGGATCAAGAGCTTTCTCTACAAAGTAGTGGAAAACCTACTCAGCAAAGAAAATAAAAAGACCTTGTAGTTTATATATTCATACAGATTGATTTGTGTGTCGTTAAGGAGAGCAAATTCACTTTGCCCTCTTTGCCCCATCCYATCCCAGCGCTATCTGAGGCAGCTCTGAGCAAACAGCCTGCACTGCTCTCACCTTCAGAGGCAGGATTAGGAATTTCAAATGACAGCGTTGATGTGACAACAAAACCCCTGTCACTCCTTGGATGGCCTCCAGCAATGTGGCACAGGCACACACGTGGCCAGGGAAACTCCAGCAGATGTGAGAGGCTGTGATGCACATCCTCAGCAAAACGAGCTCAGRAGTATCCTCAACCTGTCCTCCACCTCCTAATCTGGGTTTAAATGGCAGATTCAAAGGTTTGTCCACCTGCCAGGGGTGTTGGTCACAGCAGTCGATGGTCATCTCTGCTCCTCTGGCAGTTCAATGTCTGCTTAACAACAGCAAATTGTCTGTGCTGAGCCAGGAGCAAGGGAATAAACGCCTGCAGGAACTGAGGAGCACCACAGGCTGCTCCAGGCTGTTCCAGGTTTGCATTTCTTGTGTGTCACACACACACAGGACAACAGGGATATTCACTGGGAAAGATGCTGACCCCAGCCTAAGTCAGGAATAAATCCTCACAGGTGACCTGCACAAGGTCCCTCTGGATAAAGGACATAAGAAGAAATTAATACCCCAGAGATGTTGTTCACACACCTGAGGGTGCCATGATAAGACAGAAGAATCTGGATAGAACGAAATGTGCCTCAGCACACAGAATTGTGTTCCACAAACAGCTCTTACAAGTGCATTTCCACTGACACTTTGCCTCTGAATAGCTTTAACCAGGATCTCAAAAGCTGTAGAAGTATAGAAGTTGTAGTTCAAATTAAGAACATGTTTGGTAGATAATAAGTAACATGATTTGTAGAATAGTTTTTGTTTTAGTAAAGGTGGAAGGAGTGAGATGAGTTGGRGTCCATTTAAATTAGTTACATAATAATGAACATAGCCTATTTGTTATAYAGTAAATATAAAATAATCTATACTCCCTATCACCAGCCTACTGGTAACTTTAATTGTACAAGTATTTTAAATACCCTTCCAAGATCCTCGTCTACTCCAGGTTGAATGTCAGGCAAAAATATCTCATGGAGGTATAAAACCACATATCAGCTATCCCCATAAATGTCATCTGATCATTGGTGTAATACCCTTAAACCTTTAAAAAGCTGTGTTATACAATTGAGAGGTGTAGAACATATCCAGAAAGACAAACTTATTGYAACTAGGGTGAGACTTGCACAATTTAAACCTCTTGGAATAAAAGGAATATTGAAGAAAACAGGAAGAGTAAGTGAGTTTAACAATCTTCCTTCTTCCTCCTAAGTGCTTAGTTAATGCTATTTATTTATTTGAATGGTTATGAACTATGGTACTGCTGCTGCCAAAGAGACAGAACTTCCTCCCCWTACATAATTTAAACCATGAAACATGGGAAATAATGCGTGAAAGGTACAATTTAATATAAAAAAAAATGAAATGTGGACTTCTGGATATTATACTAGTTAAGTGTGTTTTTAAACTGAAGATAATTAAAATTATTTYGTATATAAAATATGGATTTTAAGTGACAAAGAAGCTAGTAGTTTCTGACATTAAGCAGGTTAGTCTGTTAGCTGACAACCAGAAAAAAGTAAATGCAAGAATGTTCAATGTTCAAAGGGATTCCTCAGCAGAGAGAAGATACTATGTATCATAGATTTCAACATTTAAATATTTGGTGTATTTCTACATTACATAAATAATAACTCTACCATTCTGTACTATAAATACATGGCATGGATTCAAATAAATGTTTTATGTTGTTCCCTCCCTCATTTATACCTTTAAAATTGTGCAGCTATGATTTATGCTTTTGAGGATGGCATAATAGAATTTGACATTTTCCAGCTGAGGTGTGGCCTAGTTCCAGCTCCATGCTTCATTACATTGTACTCCCTTTGAGAGGATGAGAAGAGTAAAAATAGCCAGGTTGTTAAAAAATGTAAAAAGCATAAAATGAATTCTCACCAGATGTGCTGTTCAATTGTCATTTTCATAAAATTATGGTTGTTAAACTTTTGCTTACCACGGTGTGCTAGAAATCAATATGTGCTCCGAACGGCGCGTCCGGAGAGATTGTTCGCACCTCATTAACATCTCTCTTCGTTGGATTGTCCCACAATTAAAATAAGAGAGGGCTGCCACGGTCCCTCCCCACCTCCCACATCCCTGGGATGGCTCAGAGGAGACACAAAATCATGGAATTGTTTCTCTCCCTTCCAGCCCGGGATAGTCTGTGACCCTGCGCCGTGAGCCACCAGAGCATCCCTGTAACCAGGAACGGGACAGAAAGGATGCAAACACCAAATGCAATCCCTGAGTTAGGAAAGTGAGGAGTTTAATAGCTTTTCACATACTGTCTTTTTGGCAAGGAGCAGATGAGAGTGTAAGCAACACATAAAATGTGTTTTCCTTATCCTGCTGGGCAGATTCAGGATGTTTTTATCTCAATATCAAAGCCGTTGGTTTTGGCACCAGGTAACAGAAATGCCTCTCAATTCATTGAAATCTGTTCTGCTGAATGCTGGAACAAATGTTCGTGTATGGAGCCTATTTTAAGGCTGTTCTCTCACTGTAAGACGAATTTAAAATAATTGTTTGAAGAGAAAAAAGGGAATTATGCCTCCTTCGACCGTGTAGGCTCCTGCGCACAGGTGACTCGCTCGCTAAATGTCAGGAAGTTTGGGATGGAGATTTCTGCTGTCTGAAGAAAAAGTGCTGTTCTTTGGTCAAAAAAAGTTGTTACAAACAAGATAGCCAAGAAGAAAGATTTGTCAGCTTCCCTCTGAATGGCGAAAGGTTGAGTAGATTACTCAATATTTGTCAGGTTTGAGGCGATTGCCTGTCACTGCACAAGAAGTAAATAATATTGACAGCTTTATAAGATCAAAATTCAAAGCCTCCAAGGATATGTAGCTGCATCACACAGTACTTTGCAAAGACCTTGTGTGTTAGGGACCTGTTGGGCTCAGTTGTGAGGAGCAGAAGGAGTGCAGGAACCAGCAGGTGGGTGCCAGAGGATGGTCCCTGCTGTGGGGTCACATTTGTGTTCTCCAGCCACGTTACCTGGTCCTGCCTGAACACCTGAACTATGCTCAGCAGCTACTGGAAACAGCCTGAGTAATTCTCTGTTCTGCTGGACTGATTTATCAGCTTGTTCTGAGCCACTGTGGACACCTAACATGAAGCTGTACACCTGTAGACCTAAAGAGCTTAAAAAATAAATTATATTTTTTTTACTATTATTATTTTCCCTGCACATCCTTATTCATGCTCAGAAAATCTTGGAAAAGCTGACATTTATGAGCAATCCCTTGTGTAATCCTGCTCTCAGCTGCTCCASGCTTTAGGAGAAAAGCACAGGGAGCCTGGGTCTCCTTTGGGATCAGTGATCCTCTTCCCAATGGCCGTGGTTTCGGAATGGAGAGGGCACCTGACCTGCTACAGATGCACAGGGGTGAAAAGCAGAATAACAGGAAGGGTCAGCAAACCCTTGATGGAGTAATCTGGTAAATGTGGGTCTGAATGGGAAGGGAACCAGGATTWAACACAGAAAGATCAGCTGTGAATGGAAAGGGGAAGCAGAAAGTGAAGGGATAAACTGAGCTACAATTAGAGAAASAGGGGAGGGTGGAGCTGGTTTGATTAAAATAAAAGAGGTCTGGTGGTATCAGCTGGAAGGAAACCAGGTCTGATAAGAGGACTCGTTAGAGGGTGGTTTATAGACTGGGACAAGATGCAAGTCTGGGAAGAAAAAAAAAAAGTGAAACATATTTAAGTCTAGTCAAATATTTGTCTTCATCCTTGCCTCGTAGAGATTTGGCAGTGTCAAAAATACAGATGTCTTTATTTCTCATTTAGTTACATTTTAATGTCTTCAGCAYGAACTTCCTCCAAGCATAGAGGTCAATGGAAAAACTCAGATCTTTCTGCTAAAGTCATGATCTTTGTAAAACTAATGGTTGTAAACATTGGTGAGCAATTTCTGTCTTCAGGAAAACGCTCTCAGAGATGGAATAACTTGTTAGAATCTTAGAAAAATGAAAAAAAATGGTGCAAAACAATTGCAAGCTCATAAACATTCAAAATGCATGTATTAAGTCACAAAAATATCCGTATCCTATGAGTCTTTGCACCAGCAGTGTGCAGCATTATTCYGCTGGATTTAGAGAGACTATTTGTTACCTTACCACATTAGTGAATATCTTAATTAAAACTATATCTGTGTTATCATCTAACCTTCGTTTCAAGTCATTATCATGACTAAAATGACTTGTAAGGTTTTAAATACAGGATCATAAGCAATATTTTCAAGGAKACTTATAACTTTGGAATCGTCTATTAACTCAAAAGCAAAAAAAATTGTTTATTTGTATCAAAATAAACCTTAATTCCCTGAAGGTTTCTTTCCAACAAAAAAATACCCCAGATCCCATCTACCTGTTTGAACTGATGAGAGCTTTCACTACAGAGACAAAGCAAAACATAAATGCAAACCCAAGTACATCCCACAAATCTTCCTTTGGAAAGTATTACTGAACAACAACAAAAAAATCATACTCTTAAAAAGGGAATTAAAGATTTCCTGGGAATGGCAGGGACCTCAGTAAAGATATTATAATGTGGCATTTGATGTTCTAGAGGGATTTCAACAAGTTTTGCATGGTCAAATTCCATTAATAAGTTGGCTTTCTTCCAAGGCTGTGTGTGTCCCTCTCATCTGCCGTGGTGCCCTCGCTGTAAGGAAACCTCACCTCACCTGCTCAGGCACATCTCAGCAATTTTAATTGCTTTTTCCTGCTCGTTACAGTACCAAACAGGCTTAGAAAAATCCCAGTATCTTCCAATGCAGATTATGTGGGTTCTGAGTGGAGCAGCAGCGATTTTGGTGGCGTTGTAAGAGGATTAGGGAGCGTGTCGGTGGGAAGTGCCGTGTGGATGGATATTAATGATGGGCCGAGGGGGGAATAAGGGACAATCAATGGGACTGGGTTTTGCAGGGAACTACTCAGGGAGAACCACCGTTGCCAGTATTGTCACTGCAGTGCTCTGTAATGGATGGGTTTTATTCTCCAGCTCTGCTAACATTCGAATTATAAATACATATTTACTGCTCCTTTCATTTCGCAGAGCTCGAGGATGTGCAGGCTTAGATCAGAGCACGCTGGAGCCAGCCTGACTCCCAGTTTTTAGCAGATGACCTTTAATTAGCAGGAAGATATTCTATCCATATCATATTCGTTCACTTGTCTTACTGGGCATTAGATGGCTGCTGTGAAGCATAAAGGATTTTTTTTTGTCCTAATCCCTGTGATGTGACATGATTAATGAGATGAAATTCCCATTTGGAGTTTCCTACCAATCAATAGGCAGATGGGCAGTAGTGGATGTCGAACAACAAGACAGCAGGAGTTGCTTAAGCTCTTGCTACTTTCGTAGAGGAAAAATATTTGCAGACATAATTTAAAGGAACAGATATTATCCGTTTTTCGCATTTCTCTCCTCCTTCCATAATRATTTCTTTGGCTTTAATGTACATAGAAGGGTAAAAATGCTGTAATATATCATATATTAGGCTAAAATAAGTATGTTTGAAAACCTCATGGATGTCACTTACGTCAAGTGGGTCTAACACTGCATTGGCATTGAAAAAACATTTGCAAAACAGTGAGTCTGATTTTTCTCCACATCCGTGTTGATATAAATAAAGATACATCAGAGAAACCAACAGAATTACGAAACATTAGGACAAAGCCCCTGTGAATATAAAATTAAGCCATTTTTTAATACTGCAATGAGAAATGAAATGCACGTTGCAAATCTTACAAAATACATCCTTTTTCACAAACTTCAGCATCCCACTCCCTGACCACATAGTCTTTGACACCCAGGAATTGACATGTAAAATGATTTAAGGAATAATCTTCTATAGGTTATTCTCAGCTGTGAAAAAAAATTGATTTAAATTTATAAAATTAGTAAAAATCATGTAATTTTAAGTCTTCCATTTAAGACTTCTCTTTCTTGCTAGTTGAATTTATTTATAAGTATGGGTAACTTATTAGAATAAATTACATGATACAACTATACCTTATATGTCCCAAGATTTAAAAAAATGAGTRTAATACATGAAAGGAAATGATAAACCAAAAGGCAAAAATATGGCAGACTGGTGGATCTCTGCCAAGCAGATAAAATCTGAGGAAATAATGCAAACAGGAGAAGCAACAGGTTTCAGGAGACTTCCTTCATAGCCCTCATGTCGATGCCTGTTTTCTTCTGGGCAATACTTTACTGTTCCCTTTAAATAGAAGTATTTATATTTAGTTGTTTTGTATGTTTAAATGATTTATCTTATATTTGCTTCTCATTACCTCGCTCTCCCTCCCTCTCACAGACAAAGATGCACACAGAGTAAAATTCATAACACTCTCTTCCTAATGAACAAACTCCCACCGAGCACCAAAGTGCTTAATGATGCTCAGCAGGCAGAGTTCTGCAGTTCCCCTATGTGAGCCAATGTATAATCACACCACAAGTTAAAACAATATTTAGGTTGCCAAGAGAAACACTGGAAATGTAAGACATGCTACATTTAAATGTTTCCAAACTTTAATTCTGTTCCTCTGGTGTGTTCATCCATTGTAACTGGGGGGGAAGAAGTACACTGGATAAAGTATTTGTGATTGCGAAATTAAAATCTCTTTGCAAGGCAGCCAAAGTAAATTTAGGCAAACTGTTTTTAATCAGCCTTCAGTAGCTTGCAACACACTCTGTTTCGAACAGTTTTATATGTGTAGTACATCCTATATATATTGATCCCATCTTCTTTTCCTTAGTAATGTCTRCAGACCAGATTCTGCAATTAATCAGCCCTGCAACGAAATTTACAATTAATAAAAAAAGAGCTTTTTGCTGTGGTTGTTTATTAGGGGGTTCTTAAATTAGAACTGGCACTTAGAAACCCAGCTATCATGGACCACTCACGAGTGCTTTTAGGAGTGCTGTTCAAGCATGTATCAATTTATTCTTGGAATAATAAATAAGGAGATCCTCAGACTGGATGGTGGCAAGCCATTGCTTGTTCCCATGTGCTGGAAGTGTTCAAAAAACATGTGGATGTGGCACTTGGGAACGTGGTTTAGTGCTGAAAGTGGCAGTGCTGGGCCAACAGTCAGACTCAATGATCTTTGGGGTCTTATCCAACTTGCACATTAATATAATTCTGTGATTTTGAGACACTGCAAGTCCCCCTCATGTTCTCAGCCAAGTGGGGTTCTCTCTGCTCTTCTCCTGGTGGACAGGTAAATGTGTGCAGTGCCTTGGCTTTTTCTCAGATCCATATCCTTGTGTTCCCTCACTGTGAGGGATCCTGGAACAAACCTTGGTTTGTTTTAGGAGAAAAAAATCAAGGAACCTATGAAATTTTGGCACAAATGCCCATCAACTGAGACCAATCCCTGTCATTGCTGTGGTACCCTGCCAGGGATTATTGTCATTATAGGGAAAACCAAGGGCAAATCTGTAATCACAGTTATTTAATGGAAAATACACAGGACTACTATATGGCTCCTGTGTTCAAGACAGAGCATCTYTTCATCTGTCCAGTGCTGCTCCTAAAAGGCAGGCATGGAGCAACACTGTCCCTCCTGGGCTGTGTCATAAAGCAGACAGGTATGGACAGGGAAGATCAGGACCAGGGCAGTGCATCCTGCAGCTACACATGTGCACCCAGCACAAGAGCTGGTGCTTTGTTGGGGGGTTTAAGAGATTATTGGATTAGATGGCAGACAAGCAATGAATAAGGCACTTTAGGAGATTTAGTTGTACAGACCTTCACGCCCAGCTGTAAGGTCCCTTGAAATCTCGTAGCCAAGAGCAGCATTTTCAGTCTCTTCTTTGATGTCTTACTTCACGCTCAGGGTTTTCCTCATAAAAAGACAAGAGTCGTTAGTGTGTTGGTTTAGCAAAACAATTAAGCATCCTAAAACGATGTACTTACATGTTTTATTTWTTTATGGTAAAGCTCAATTATATGCATGCCCATTTACTCTGATTTTTTCTTCTTTTCCCCTTGGTTTCTGGTGCAATGAATGGTTGCAAATTGTTTCACACATCTCTCTTCTCTAGATTCTTGACCRTGTGTGACCATGCAGCAAGTTCTGTTGAGAAAGTTCACATTATGAATGTCTTACCACTTTATAAGCACTAGTGATTTTTTTTTTCCTGCTCTAAAAATTACTTCATTCGGCTAAATACTGGAAACTTTCTCTATTTCACATTGATTTAGTTAAAACACTGCAAGAACCATGGAGCTGAGGACCTGAACATAGTAGGCAAGGATGCTTCTTTGTTTCCCCAAGGAATGGCATATTCAATTATATGTTGAGGGTCTGATTTCCTAAAAGGTTAAAGTCAGGAAATACTGGGATTTCAGTCGTCTTTGTATTTGACCACGGCCTGAAGTTGGATGGGTTCCCAGAGCCGACAAATGCTTCTACTGCGTTGACCACCCGACCTCCTCAAATGCCCCGTTAAAGGCCAGTGCTGATTATTTATCCAGTGCTCAGGCTTTGTGCAGCCTCCAACTGCCACTGTGGTAAAGCAGACAAGCCTTAGCACAAATAAACATTGTGTATTGATTTTGTTATTTATTGGGGAACTCGGGTTCCTTCCTCTTCCTGCTTCATCCTCACTGCAACACTCAACAGAATATTAAATATTATTTCCCCACTGCTGATTACATAACAGGCAATGCTGATATAATTCTTATCATAATATCACATGGGAGGACACCTTACAGATACCTTTCAGAAATTCTGTTTCTGGTGCTACACAGATTATTTCACTGAAGTGAGGAGAAGAGTTTTAGGCATGTTCCAACACAATAAATTTTGACCATAACAGCTGAATGAACAAAATGGTTTGGAAAGYGAAGTTCATAATTATCCTCTCAATAACTCTACATCTAAAAATACATCTCTGTGTGGAACAGGGATTTTTTGAGAATGAGGGTTCATTCATATACTTCCAGAGCACTTATTTAAAATATAAAGCTGAAAAACCCGAGTTTGAATATTAACGACAATGCCTCAGGTTAAGATGAATATTTATTGCAAACTTCTTCTGAGAAATGGGAACAGCCTAAGCCACATCTCCTAGGTTAACTTCTTTCTCCCCACAACATAGCAGGAAAATACTAAATATTTTAAGGTATTTCAGTAGGCAACAGGAGTGGTTTTTTGCTATGCAAATATATTTGAAGAGATAAAGATTCTTGTGTTCAAAAGGGAATCTTGCTTGAGAGAAACTTGTACTTATCAAGTTTTACTGTTTTACAAGAAAATGAAGGTAGTCGTAAGGGGGAAAATGGGCGATTGTTCTTCTCTTCTGCACCATTAACAGTTGTGCTGTGTGGGARAAGGAATAAATAAGGTTTTGTTTTGAAGAAGCCACTCATGACCTGGCAGTTACAGCTCCTGCCTCAGGCTCCTGAAGCAAAAAGCTTTTAGGTGGCAACTCAGCTGAGGTTGTTGTATTAGGGAGTGGGTAAGTGGGAGGTGTTCCACAGGCAGAGACAGGCTGGCTCTGCCCTGCCTTGGCTGGGGGACTAAAACCAGCTCAATGTTTTCAGTGCGACGCTGAACTGGCTTAACAGAGATTTTAAAAGCCAGGCTAAAAATGACCTCGAGCATAGGATCACCCCCAGGTTTGGCATGGGCTGGCCATGCTCACGTTGCAGAGCAAGACTTTGTGCCCACAATATCCCAGGTACACGTGCTGATACCCCAAGTGTGGCACCATCCCCTGCAGGAACACGCGGGAATCCTCTCTGCCCACGAAGGCTGTGCTGGCCCYGGCGCTTCTGACAGGAAAAGTTGAAGTATCCATTTCTCACTCAGCTTTTTGGACTGAGCCTGTCTTTATACCCCAGGAATGTCAAAGAGCATAACCAACACTTCTCCTCCTAAAATAAAAGCTTTTTAGTAATAATTCCACTTTGTTGTGAAGGAACAACAGCTTGTCTGTTCTCATGGACAGCCAACACCTCTTGGTGGTGGAGGAGATGAAGAGGAGCTCTCTGAGTCTCCACAGGGACTTTTTAGGAGGAATTATCGTTAGCTGCCTTACAATTCCCAGGAATCCATCTCTGTTCTCTTATATGTCTACCTAAAGCCACAGACATTCCCCAAGTGTGGTTTATTGTCCAATATTGCTTCCACAGSGGCACTGAAAGAGAAGTTTGTAAAAAATAGCCCCTTGAAGCCTTAGTCCTACTGTGTGTTTAGACACACAAATAGGTGTTCTGATTTTCAAGAGCGTGATCTGTCCTTYGGCTTCCTATAAAGTAACATAAAATATCAGTGATTAACAGTTTTAAATATCAGATGTTTTTCAGGTATTGAAAAGATGAGCAAAGCAGTTAATGTGGAAATTCCTTTGTATTACAAAAATTCATGTCTCTCTTCTGCTAAAAAGAAAGRCGTTTAAGATTTGCTTGCCTTAGTTTCTTCTTACTCAAATATAAAGCAGTTTATTTTAGATATCTGGTATTTCCCCTCCAAGCAGAGGCCTGACTGGAAGCCATAACAAACCCATCCCATTTACTCTTTTTAACTTCATCATTGAATATCTGAAGAACCAATAAGTCTCCCAGCTAAAAACAACCCTCGTTCTTTCAAAATGCAAGTTAATACATCAGGCTTGATATTCCTCAACAAATAAAACCTCTCCATTGAAAAAGCTGGAAAAGAACTGATTGGACTGTCCATCACTTGGGAAACAGGAAAATCTGCAGCGTATCAAAACCAGGCAACTGCAAAAGTTGAAGTCGTGCACATCCAGCCCATTTCCCACCAGGCTTGCACATGCAGAGTTGCTAAACCTCATTACAATGTAGCATAAATGGAGGTCTAATTAACATAAGAAACTGATCCAAAAGAAAATCCCATCAACATACATGAAAACGAACTTGATGTGTTTGAAACTCAGCCAACTACAAATTAATTCAACATAGATTGCATATACAGGGAGAGAGAGACTCCAGCAGAGTAACTGGCATTGTATGGGCATACATGCCAGAGGGATTCCCTTTTCCCCTGCATCCCCTCCCAGCCACCAAGATGAGTTTATATTTGTGCACCATATGCTCCAGCACCAAACGAAGCAGTGGCCAACCCCTCGGTCTCCATCGCTGTGATTTCTTTATAAATTAATTTGTGTTGTGTCTGCTTCCCCTTTCTAGACAAGCCATTCTGGGCCAGACACAGCCACATTGTGCCCTGTGAAAGACTGAGGTGTCTCATTACTGCACCCCTGGACTGTCACTCACAGCTGCTGGTGGATCCAAAGCAGCTTAGGAAGATGCCAGAACTGTGTTCAGAGTAAGAGCAGCCTGAGAAAAGGACTGTGCTGGTGTTTCTGCAAGCTCCAGGATCCAAACTGGTTTTACTGGGAGCTTTGCTCTGTGCCTTGGAGCAAAGAGTGGAGGGGAGAATAGATCAGAGCTGGCTCCAGGCGTGGYTGCAAACTCTGGTCGTGCCAAGGTGTGCCTGGACAAAGACACTCTGACCCCATCATAGCTGTTCTTGTGAGAAGTGAATGTAGAAAATTCACACTTTAGCCAGTGACACAAAAATAATTTTATCCACCAATTACAACTATGAGCAGACTACTCAACCCCACTGGTGCAGTGCAAGTACCTGAGCCATATAACCCAAAGAAAATAACTTTGGAAATCGTGTTCCTACTCAAGCTGCTGCTGTGTGACTGAGCAGTGGATATTTGTGTCTTCACGCTGGAGRAAGAACCATTTTTCTTCTCTTCATTGCACTGGTCTCTAGATCTCAAATTATCTGAAATACTGTCTTAGTTAAGTTCATATTGCTCTGCCCTTCAGGTCACAGCAGATGCCAGGGCCAGAATATTCTCTAAAACACTGGCAGATGTTTGTTTGAGTGGACTTTTATAGGTCTGAAGCCTCATTAGTTGTTTTCATGACCTGAATACTAATTTAGCAGTGTGATTCTTAGGCTCTGGATCTGAATACTCAGAAAATCCTGATTAATTTCAATCTATAGGTACAAGTTATCATTATGTAAAATAATACGAATTAGTTTAATAAATAGCTTTTATGCCAATAAAAATTCTATTTTAATATAGCAGATGATTAACAGAATCCCTATAATAAAGCATTTTATGTCAAGATGTCCCAGCAAAAAATAAATTGTTGGGTCAAGTGGCAAGTGAAAGATATTCGGGATTGGTAACACCTCATTAAAAACCATTTCAACTGCCCTAAGGCAAGATGTTAATACACAGTAATTGTCTGCCCAGAGCGAATCTTTTTCCAGTTACATGAATAATGCAAAGTAACTAAATATGCTTGTTTATGTATTTAACAGATTCACTATAACTTCAAAGCTAAAGACCCATTTTTTAGTGTTTTACGCTACAATCACAAGTTCACAAAGAGGAGAAGGCAGGATGCAAACAGTCTCTTCTACAACTGCAAACTTCACTTGCAGAAAACAAAGTACGAAAATAATTTAATTAGGGTATCTGTGAATCCCAAGGAATTAGTACTGCTCCTACATCTGCACTCATCTTGTTGCTTCAGTAAAACTGTAAAGAAATAATGGGACAGCAGCAATAGTAATTTAAACAGTGTAAGTGATGCCTGTTGCTGCACCACACAGAATTACAGAATGTTTTCCGACTGCCTGTGTGAAACTGTGTGTGTGTTTGGAGCATTTTAGCAAAGAATATCTGTAAGGAGGGGGACAAAAATTCTGGTAAATCTTAAGTGCCCTCACAAACAGAAGACAATTTCCATCTTCACTCTGCCTGTAGAAAAGGAATTTGAGATTTAACCATCTCAAAAATATATTTTGAGCTTTTGTTTCAGGCTTTGAATGTCTGGAAGAAAGAAGTTTGCTTTTCTGCTGGATTGCTATTTTATAAACCCCTACCCAAATTTTTGGAAAGGCTGGAAATCTTAATACTAATCCCTAAAATCAATACTTCATAAAATATTTGATGAAAGTAAATGTCTTGGTATGCACTGAGTGTTGAAATAAGTAGTTTACAGCTTGGGCCAAGAAAAATTCTATCTCTTAAATAATTTTTACAAAATCTTTTCTGCAACTACTTGATCAAAGGTGTATAATTTGTGTATTCTAATGCTGAGTGGAGGAYGTAAACAAGACTTAATGGAGTGCTCCAGAATATTAATGTCCTATATGAAGATTTCATTTATTATTCATGCTTAGAAAGTAGCCAATGTTACTGTTTCTTGTGTGTCTGCTCTGCTGTAAATAGCTCAGAGATATGAACTGGTTTGCAATCTAGAATAAATATTCTGTTTCAGTTGAGCAAGAACACRTTGCCACTGGATCGAGTTTTTCCATTGGCAACAGACGTAGTGGGTGACAAACTATTTGGGCTCATTCACCAGAATTAAGTAAAATTCAGAATTTCAGAATCAAGTAAAATTTCCTGCTGATTTCCGGTGGTCTGTCCTGAAAGGCTTGTATTTAATTAGCAAACAAATATAAGTTATAGAACTGTAAATTGTCTTTTATGCTCAGGGAGGACAATTTCCTTTGGTAACTCTGTAACCCTATTGGCCTGTAGGGGTCCTGGAACAATAAACCACCCGGGACAGGAATCCACGGTGTGCTACGTGGGGAATTCAAATCCCTGTCATGTTAGCAAACAAGCTGGTCTTTTAATTAGACATCCTGAGCTATATTTTTCACTGTCTATATTCTGAACTTATGGTCTAATCAAATCAGGATAGAAAAAAAAAATAGCAGAAGGAACCGTGAAGTTAGAGCAATGAGACTGATCCAAATCCAGAGAAAACCAACTGGGATTGCACAGATTTTCCAGAATGCAGACATCAGTGCCAGGGATTGGTGTCAGGTACGTTCTGTGGAGCCCGACTGAAGAATTGAGAAGTAGCTGTGCTCTGTCTTCCACCGATGTGTTTCAGCCTTGCCTTGAAAGGTCTCTTTTTCAGACAAGCCAGGGTAGTTCATGCCTACCCCACACTTGCCCTTCCCTGCTGAGAATACCAAGAATGTCTCATCTCCATGTGATATTTAATCTCCACTGCAAACCCCTGAGGGGCAGGGATCACATCTACTTGTCTGTAAAACCTAATGTGCACATATGGCAAAGAACAAATAGGAAAAAGGATCACAGACAATACGTGAGGCTAAGTTGTGTTTACCTTTCCAACACGAGAGTCTGTTTACGCCACAATTACTTCGCAGAATACTTAAGCCCCATAAAGCCTGTGCAGCTCCAGTCAAAATGCACACCAGGGTGATGTGACACCATCCAGTGCAGGGACATGGAGTTTTATCCTCAGCCTTTCTCAGGGAGAGTGTCCCGYTAGCAGTTTTCCAGGTTGAAAGGCTAGTTAGGAGGACTGAATCCTTTGTTTTATCCTAATGTATATCTGATGTGGCAGCTGCTCCCCRGTTTAAGAAGAACTGGAGAATCTCCAAAAATGGCAGCAGGATTTAMAGCAAGGAATGACAGAATTTTTCAGGTTTTCAGCACTTTTTTCCTATTTCTTTCCCCCAGTCAAAAAGCAGCGCGTGGTAGCCGCGCGCTGGCAGCAGCGCACTGCTGAGGATTGTGGATCTGGGAGCAGGGATGTGGGAACAGGGATGTTCCTCAGCACYGTGCTCATCCCTGACCACGGCTCCAGCGCAGCAGAACTCATGGCTCGCAGGCTGTCACAGGGTGGCTTTGACTATTCCCTTTCCAGCTGGAGGTTGTGCCAGAAAAAGCCACCATTACRTCCATAAAGCGATTTAAACCAGCAGCCTGCTTTGGCCGAGGTGACAGTAAGCGGAAATAATGCAGGTGAAGAGCTAAAAAGTGCCTTGCAAGCGCCAAGCCCTCTGCTGAAACCACGGAGCGTGGCTGGGTTGGAGCAGGGAGCCAGCTTTCTGCCAGAGCTGGCATGGGAGCGGAACGTTATTTGGATTCAAAAGCTATGTTAGAGAAGGACAACAACATTGTCTTTACGACTCATTTTTGTCAGACTGGATTCAAAACTTATACCAACAAATTTGACATTTCATACTGCTCTGCAGAAAGCAAGTAAAATGAGTCCATGTTTTAAAACAGCAGGGAAGCTTCCAGTGCTACAATTAACTGGTAACATATGCCACTGCTGCCAAGAGGATTTTTAATCTCTTTAAACATTAATGTAGCATTTTTGCTTCTGTCGCAATAAGGCAGCCATCTGTGTTTGAACCTGCTGGGAAACCAGGGATATGTTTACAGAGAGAGAAATAGAGAGAGGCAGAGAGGGAGGTAGACATCCATGTTTCCAGACCCAGCACCAAAAATAACAATTCAAACCTTTTAAATYGTATTATTAAGGTGTCATATAGCGGTGGGAAGATTGTTAAAATGCTCAGATTGCTCAATTTTAAACTGCATGAAAACTGACCCCCAACCCAGAACATATTCTCCTTATTTAATATACTTGTTTTTCTGCATAACTGTGAGCAGTTAATAGAGGATTTCATTACAGACTTATTTGCAGGAAAATCCCAGGTCTATGACATTGAAACAAACCTTTTATGTGATATTGAGCAACAGTAAAAAGCTGAGAGTTCTGTAAATCCTTTCAGCATGAGCCTCCAATTCTGCATTTGTCATAGCACTGTAGTCTCATATTTATGGGGTTTTAATTTAATTATTTTTTATTAGGAGCTAATGTCCTCTGAGAACCAGATACAAAAATGCAAGCTCACAGCTACCCTCTACAGACACATAAAAGCTGATGGATCTTGGAAAWATATCAGCCCTGCTTTTTTTCCAGTGTCTGTCTGCACTCCTTGGGATGACAGCCTTCAACATGGGGACAAGCCTGAGGGAAAGAAAAAGTGGGAGGGATTTGGGATAAGCACTCAAAACCAGGTCTAGAAAAACCATGGTCGTTGATGTCTCTTGGTTTTGGGGATGATCCCAAAGCAGCTCCCAGGTGCTGGCTCTGGAGCCAAAGTACCCCAAAGAGCACGACCAGATCCCACCAGGGCCAGCAGCACAGTCACAAAATAAACCAGTTACAGTGGCATGGGAAACACYCCCAACTGAGGACGGATTCCTGGGAAAACTCCAGCCCTGACACAGATTGCTGCAGCCTTTATGAATTCACATGGTTAATATTTTTAATTTGGTGGGCTAAATTGTGAAGTGCTGACATCCAGCATCCTTTGATGAAGCTGCAGGTGCTCAGCACATTTGAAAATGTAGCCACACATTTTTGGGCCCATTTGTTTTTCCTGGCTACAGCAATTCAGGTGGGAGGTTTTAAAGAACTTAAGTAGGCTTTTTGCTGCTGGGTTATTGCTGGTTGCTGTGGATATATTGACTTATGGATGGAAAGGGGATACAGGAGTGGTCTATTGTGTTATTAAGGATTGTCAAGCAGGAGATAAACCTCCTTTTAAATGGATATGTGCATAGGTTAAAATACATCACATGGATCTAGACATTACTGTATAAACCCTGGAGTGATAGCTTTGGTTACAGCTCCTAATTTAGTTTAAATGTAAAATGGCCATAAATAACAGTTATTTCTCACACAGACAATTAAGTACCCAATATTTATAAAATACCATGTATCACACAGAGCTCTAAAGTCTGAGAAAAATCTTGTGCTGTTTTTGTGATTTATAACATCCTATATRTTTCCTATTACATCCCATATATTACCTAATGAAAGAAAACCTATGTGAAAAGAATAATTTCCTTTCTCATAACACTTGTTTCAATTTTATCTCTTTTTGTTTAAAACTAGCCCGTTCTGAGCCCTTTCTTAGCTTCCCTGAAGTTGGAATGGCATGTACTGCCTTGTGTCTTTATTRTCTTTATGATCTGCTGAACTCACCCATTACAAGGTGAGTGTAATGCTGTGACAAACCAGTTCACCTGCCAACAGTTAAACTTCGACTATAATTGTGAATTGTTTGATTTTGAATCACTGAATATGCACCTAAGTATTCAAGTTCCCCGCAATTTTGCCATTATACTTTAAAAATATTTTATCACAAACCAATTCTCTTGAAAAAGACTAAGGTAATTCTGTTAGACAAAAATAACAGTAGCAGGTCTAGTGAAAGAAACTGAAGAGAAGGACAGCAAAACTCCTGACAATGACAGCATTTACGAGCCACCTGCACAGAAGCAGTGGAATTTGTCTACATGACTCATCACTATGTTTTTAAAACTCTTTTGTCCATCTATTTTTTAATACTTGTAGTGCCAGATTTTGGCTTTGAAATGGCACACTGTGATTGCCTTGGGGGTTGCTTTCTGCAACATATTTGAGATAAAAATTCTGCATAAGAATAAAAATGATTTATTATTTTTGTTTTATAAACTCTTGTAGAAGTCTCACTTTCCACAATCTCTCTGTACAGAAATTTCCTGCATTACAGTCCAGTGGCAAAGGAAGGAGGCTGAGCTTGCTCCTGCTTGTCCATATATTCACTTGCTTAAAAACAAGAAGAGTATGATTGTGATACTCATATAAGCAAAGCTAGATATTTGTGTATATTTTTCTACACAGAAACTAAAAGGCACTTAGTTAACTTTGAAAAAAATGATTTTACTAGATGTTTAATTCAATGAGAACCTATGGGTGGTARGTAATAGCACAAGAACATGAAAATTTTGTGATGGATCAATTAAGGACCAAAAAATTAACTTAGAGGAAAATATTGATAATAAAAAGCCCAGCACGAAATCTGATGATAAAACAGTTACTAAAACCTCATTCTCTTCAAGAGTGTTCAAGGAAATACCAATATTCACTCAACAGCAAAAACAGAGAAATAATAATCTGTAATCAGCAGAGGCAGCCCAGAGAGGCTGTTCATTCAGCAAAGAGATCAATCAGGTTGGCCAGGAATGATTTGTTCCTCTTCAACCCCGGCACCTTTTCCATCTTGTACCTGAAAACAATTTCCATGAGGACACAACTGAGGTTGAGTTTTTCCAGGCCCAGAATTCTCCACACCCTCCTGGCCTTCGAGAAGGAAACCCACCTGTGAGTCTCACAGCCAGATTCAAACATTAAAACCACTTCTGATGGCAGGAAGAACAGATCTCTGCCAGGTTCAAATATAAAGCAACACAATGGTTGGCAGTGTAGTAAACTTGCTTAAATTATTTTTTTTTTCTTTTGGACTTTTTCAGCCTCATATAAATGGACCTCCCTTTGATTGGAAATGGCAACTGAAACACTAAATAAATYGGCATGCCAAATGTTAAAGGCATAAAAATAAATTAAAACTCGAAAATTTGGATTCAACAAGTTYGTCATGATTGTAGCTAACAGTGTGAATATACTGAAATGATTCAAGATACTGTTCCTATTTCTAATTTTTGGTCAATGCTGCTTTCAATAACGAGTGCTGTTGGCTCAAATATGAATTACTGCTCTGAATGGAAGTTGACTACTGCCATCTCACAGAACAGAACATAAAACCTTATCTCATGCAGGGCAATTATCAACTGCTACAAATATCACGTTCGAAATCGTGTCATGACCAAAATCAAAGTCCATTTCTTCTGTTGTCAGTTCTCTACCTCTGTGGGAGCTTTCCTTACACACTAATCAAAGTGATTTTCCTCCCCCCTCCGGATCAATTTCCTTCCACAATAAAAATCAATTCTCAGTCACTTTGTCTTCTCCAGTCAAAGTSAATTCCCCTCACGCTGACATACATATTCAAATGTCTCTCTCTGTAACAACTCCACTTAGTGCCTGCACCAGCAGCAGAAACCAACCCACGAGCAAGTCTTTATGAATTGATCTGGCTCACCCACAGGAAAACAAAACTAATCCCCACTCACACTTGCTGGATCAATTCCCTCATCCCAGCTTAACTCTGTTTCCCCTCGCTGACCATCCTGTTCCTCCCTCCATCGCACAGAAATGCGTTTGTACCCCGCCTTGTGCCCTTCAGAAGCTCTGCTCTCCTTCTTTCCCATCCCTTTCAAGTTTTTATTCCAGCTTTTCCCTTTCTTATTCCTTGTTCCAAACTGTTAGAAGTCCCAGAATACACATTCCATTCTTCTTTCCCTTTTCTTCACGCCTCTGTCTGGGGTCTCTTACACAATATTCCTTCCCAATTCAGTAGTRGTGCACTAAGTTTAGTTAAATATAAGTTGAAATATTTCATTGGATCAAGGAATTTACTCTACCTGTACCTTTTATTTTCTTTTATTATTTTCATTTGTTTTGCTCAAGGTGCTACTCCTTTCTTACATGCTGATCTTTTCAGATTTCAATAGATGATTCTCAGAAACATATCCCAGTTAAATTGTCACAATTCCATGAACTATCGTCTCCGAACATCTCAGACCCAATCCTTCCCTCTCACCAATATTTGTGGGATGTCATTTTTCTAAAATGTTTTACAGATGGACTCTGAAGAAAACCCACCCACTCATCATATGTCTCTCATRGGGTTTTTATACCTTTTGGTAGATTTTCTTCCAGACTTGTCTGATTATATTTTCAGAATAATAGTTTTACAGCTCAGGAAGAAGGAAAAATGAAAACATAAGCAAATATTCTAAATAATATCCAATCAGAGTTTCATGTCATTCAGTTTTTCGAGTAAGACTTCAGCTGGAGTGAGATAGATGGGATAGGAAAGTGCATGCAGAAAACAAAGGAGATCAATACTCAAGTGTTGGTGCAAAAATATTAGATGTTATATTCAGAACATCTAGAATAAATTAAATGGTCTGACGATGTTCACCTTGAATTTAAAGGTTTAAAAACATCAGATGAGCAACTACAGTGGCAAGAGTGTTTTAGATTGCTAATATAATCTCCTTCAAATATTTTAGACAAAAGTATAATTCTATCTTTGGTATCACTATGCTTTTGTCTCAATCCTTTCCACAGTATCAGCCTCCTTGATACATAACCTCAGAAGACTTTGTTTTTCTAGCAGAATAAACAAAGGGCTTTCACCTTCATTTTTTTTCCCACAAAATAAAATTTACACCATTTTAGGGGAAAGCAATTTTAGTCATTCCCGATTGCCTTTAGCTATCGCCTCTACCAGCATTTCAAACTTGCAATACTATTTATGTTTTCTGTTTGGAATTCATTTCTGTGCAAAAAAAAAAAAAAAAACCAAAAAGGGAAAATCATCCTGAGTGCAAACAACAAAAGAAAGGAGGGATTTTGCTGGCATGGAGCAAGCCATGGCTGAGTGCTTTCCTGGAATCCCAGAGCGTGAGGGTTCCAGTTCCAGCCTCTCTGTCACTGTGTTGGTACCTATTGTTTCAGCACCAGGTGCACATGTTTGTCTACAAATTATTTTCCTCCTGAAGGCCAAAGAACAAAAGCCAAAAACCTCCTAAATTGGAAAATAACCTCGTCCAAGCTCACATGCAGGAAATCCAGCACTCTCAGCTGGATCATTCCAAAATCCGTGAAGACAACGCAAGGGAACRGCTCCGGGTGCTTTATACACAGAAAAAGGACAATGTTACCTCAAGAAAACTCAGTCTCACTGAGGGTTTGGAGAAGAAATGTTCAAGTCTAATGATGTCATTGAWTTCAGTAAGTTTTATCTAGTTATTTAGCAAGAAGATAAAAATCTGAACTTTTTTTTAATCACTCATTTTATTATGGGTCTTGCTGTACAGTCAGAATAATGGAATTCTCGTGTTGAATGACTGAAAATATGCTCAAAAGGGAGATTTGTGTCCTTTGGTTTTGCCTTTTCTTTTGTCCTCTCCAAAGACCCTGTTGAGAGGCTGCACAGCTGGAGAGTTTTACTAAGATGAAAATGGAAGAAAAAGATGAATGGAATCTAAAACAATTAAGAATACTTTAAATTTTATAGAAATTTTTATGATTATCTCACTCCTGCAGTCCAGATTAAATAGATCCTTTCAACCCCTTGTGATCAYAGTCTAATGGCAAACAACAGATAACACAATGTGAAGCAATTTTGGAAAACATCACACAGAAAACCTGCAGCAGGACTTTGTGCCCACTGTGTTTAATGTCAGAGGCTATAAATGGTCCACTCAGGTAYTGCCAGTATTCTGCAACCCTGCTTTTCCAATTTTGAATTAAGTTAAAGAACACACTTAGAATATTTGGATAGATTTTTGACAACTTACATAGAATCACCTAATAACATAAATTAATCCTCTTACATGATGACAGTCCACACAGCAGCAGCACTGCTTTTAAAGAGTGGGTATTAGTCACAATATACCCAAGAAGAGATGTCAATTCAAGCTTTCGTATTTAGAGTTCTTCAAAGTTCTGACTTTGGTACTCCTGCRACAAACAGCTCTGAAGAGATGGACTCTGCTGCACCAGGAGAGTTTGGAATGGAGGGTCCTATCCTGGCAAGTCAGAACAGTGGGGAATCTCCCAAGCAAAGTCACTCCTCTGCAGGGAAGTGTTCAACTTAGAAGGGCCATTTCAGTCCTGTTGGAAATCAAGARAATATATAAAAATATATCTAGATAACAGCACAACAGGAGAGCAACGTGTCACGGCTGCCAGTGGTGATTTCCGCACACACAGTTCATGAGTTCTGTGGTAAATGCTCTTTTGGAAAGCCTCTTTCCTGCTGGGGAGCCGAGGGGTGGGGTTGGTGTGCAGRGGTACAGGGACTGATAAGGTGCATTTCAGCTGTCACTGCAATTCGGGGCTTGGCTCAGCAGTGGCACAGTTCAGAATCAGAATCCAGAGGGTCATCAAAGGTTCATGCCCTGTGGAAAACGTTCACCTCTGAGGAAGTGACAGAGGGGATCAGGTGGAAGAGAGGAAAAGARACCTGGGAGCTGAAAGCTGAATTTGCTGCTCAGAGAAAACACAAGAAAGGAATGGGAAAGGGGAGCTCCTGGAGAAGGGCAAGAAGAGACTTTACAAGTGAAGGTTTTCCCTTACTTTTTTACCCATCCTGGTTCAGCCTGTCACCAGTTGCTCACCATACTGGGCCATCTATCCTGTGAAGAACGTCTGAGCTCTTTCTCTTCCCACGATGAACATTTCTGTCTACAAGTCCCATCCCAGTCTCCGAAAAGTTGTCCTAGGAAGGGCTGTGGGTAAAAGAGGTGGATATTTACTCTGCCTGTACTTTGAACCACATACAGGGATGAATGAGACACGATAAAAGTGAGAGCAAGAAGGGCAATGCTCAGGTGGTCTCTTCTAAAAGTTCACACTGGGTTTAAACGAGTAAGTGAATCTTATCCGGAAATAACAAATAATGTCCTTTTTCACTTACATGTAAACAAGAGAATAACACTTAGAAATCATTGCTGTCTTCCCAAATAAAATGAATTTGGGGGGAAAAAAATGAATACAGAGAAAGGTAGGCTTCAACAATGTCTCATACTTGGGGTTTTTTGGGTGGAGGAAATAGGGAGCAGTAAACCAGTGCAAACTCTGCTGAACTGCAGCAGCAGCAAGCACAAAATTAAATCAAAACAATTAAGCATGTATGAACTGCTGCCTGCAGGAGGATGTAAATTACTCACGTGACTCTCCAAATCARTAAGGAATGTTGGGAAGGAAATCATCAGTCTCAGGGGTGATGGGATCACCTGTATATCCCTATGGGAACCCAGGTGGGAGTAGAGGGGAGATGGGAGCAGTTTTCTGATTTTAGAGGGTTTTGTCCCCCCTAAAACCAGCAGTGGGTGTGACAGGAGGCACAAGGAAGAACCTGAGCACCAAGGTGTGATTCCARAGTTTGATACAGAAGGAGCCAATTCCCTTTTCTCTGATCCCTAAAACCTCACTCCAGAGGAGACMGTGCTATGCCAGTTGTGGAAGGCAAAGGAAAGGCAACTCCTAATTCTTCTTCAGAGGCCATTTCAGCTTAATTTAGGAATTAGCTTCTGATGTGTCATCATCTCTATAATGACACAAAACTAAAGAAAATAAAGAAAATTTAAGAAGTTGCTAATTCTTCAATGTGTTTGTATTTCTGTACTATTATCTGGCTCTTAAATATTTAACTCGAATGTACTTCTGAAACAAATTCAGGGTTTTTTCCTGCTTAGGGACTGTAACCAGGCCAATATGTGTTATTTTCAACTGTTTTCAGTGCTACATTTTCCTCTCTTGATATTTRTTCTCAGGTATCATTGTTGGCTTGATTTTCCAGAACTCAAAATGTGGAAATTTCATATTCCATTCAGCACCTTCTCATGAGATATGAAAAAAGTATTCATAGAAAGCAGTTGTATTTGGGTTTAACATTGTTAGCGTTTCCTCTCATGAGGGATATTAAATAATTTCATGCACAACTGCTCAAAATATTTTTTAAACTTCTGTAAACATAAGATTGCCAAAATCTAACATATGTTATGTGGTATTTAATCCTCCAGAGGAACTGAAGGAACAAAACACTTCTGCTAAAGTAATTAATAAGCACCAATACAGATACCTAGAAGCTGTTCCATCAAAATGAATCATATCCTTCTGCAAGTCACACCCAATATTTAGCAGGCTAAAAATGAAAATTCAATACACAAGAACACCGGCTAAAACAAGTGCTGAAATCTCATGTATCGAGATCAAATCACCAAAGCTGTGCTACCTTCTGGTGCTCCTGAATCAGGGAAAAATAGGGAAGTTATTTGTAGAAAATTAATTTTGCCTATGAGAAAGCTCATTTGGCACAGCACGTGGATCCTGGGRGGACTGGAGATCGAGGTTAAAGTGCACGTTAATGAATTATTGAAAGTAAATTAAAAACCAGGAGAGTTCCCTAAATCCGCTACAATTCGCACAGGTATTTTTAGTTGCTGCTTACAGAGGTGACAGATAATTCTGMCTTTTGGTTTTCCTGCAATTTAACACAAGGACAGTTCTCTGCTAAGTGAATCCCRCTGCAATACTTGGTCAGCATTTCAGTGCTTCACATGTTTTGTCCCAATATTTACTAAGCGAAAATAGAAACTCAGGTCGTGTGTGGATCTTTTTAAACAACACAGAATTCCTTAGGGTGTAACAGAAAGTTAGAGCTGCTTCCATCAGGGCAGAGCTGCTCGGTGAGAGCTGCAGGAAAATGTTTTTTTTTTTTCCGGTTCAGGACCCACTCAGGGCACAGGGGAGCAAGGGAAAAGAAATTCTCTCCTCCTTCTCACAAGGTGTGACAGCACAGAGAAAATAAATTAAAATTCCATGAACAGCAGAAGGAATAATAGAGAGAGGCAGCATCTTAATCGATGAGGAATTTCACTGGATTATCTTTGCTGGTTCTGAAATTAGAGCTGCTTGATCGTTTTACACTGCACTGAATGAACACTTAAAGTAAGAAATAAAAATCAACATCTGAGCCTGCATTAGAACCATGGACTYCTCCATAGGTGGTGTCACTGGGCTATAAACTCGTGCTCTTTCTCTTGATATTCCCTGCATTATTCTTATTTTTTTACTATTTACCATATGAAAGTTTTATGCATAATCCCTAGTTTATATATCTTAATATTTGTATTTTCACTGTTTATAATAATTTCAACGTATTTTTAATGACTGGTTTGGAATTTTTTTCTGCTTTTAAAAGCAATCTTTCYGGTAATGAAATTTCTTTATTGAGATGATAAATCAAAAYAAAAAAATTAAATTTTTGTTGATTCTTGGTTTTGATTTTGACAATTCTTTTAGTACTGAATACAGAAATCTGGATGGTTTAAGATGTTATTAATAAAATTTAAGGCCTGAGTAAAATAAAAAAAAAAAGAAAAGAAAGAGTTTTTATTTCTTCATCTTCACAGGATAAAGAATGGAATCTTTCAGCTTTAAATGTCCAGGTCCGTTGTCAAGACATTATCAGTTAAACATTATCAGAATTAAACAACACGGTTGTTATGGTTGGGTTACAATAAGTTTCATTCACTTGTCATTATCTGGTCCTCGTTTTGGTACCCTGAATGTGACAGAAGTGACATAGAAATTGAAATTCTTTTTTCCTTTACAGAGGGTTCCTGCAATTCAGAGTTGCACAGCAAAACCCTCCCTGCCTTTTCCACATGGGCTCCTGCAAACACCCTGCACGCCTTGGCAAAGTGATATTTYCATTGACACTGATGATGCAGCCACTCCATTATCACACAACCCTCCCCACGACCCTTCCCTGCACTGATCCATTCCCAGGGATCAAAGTCAGCGTTCCTGGAGCTGGAGTTCCTCTGCTTGCTCCGGGGCACAATTTACCTCGCCCAACAGAGATATGTATAATTTATTTATTTTTATTCTTAGTMGAAGAAGCTCTTCAATATCTTTACCACAAAGCAAAATAAAGTGGCCTTGAAATTTGGGCTCATCAGTGGATGAGGCGTGCATTAGCCTAGGCTGTGATTCAGCAGGCTGAGACAAGAGCAAGCTTAATTACAGAGGTGGAAGAATTTACGGATCACATTAAAGAACAGAGGAGGGAAACCCCAAACGTGGAACTCTTTATTTATAACGCATGTCCCCACAGAAGGAAGGCTTGGGAGTTCACCATTAGAGGTCTGTTTTAACAAACTGTATATTTCAGCAGTTTTCTACGCATTTTTGGAACTGAGACCATTCTCGTGGTTTGGTGGGCAAAGGGGAAGTGCTGGGCTTGAGGGAAACTCTGGTTCCAGCTCTTCTGAATGTGGGAACACACTAACAAGGAATGAGGCTCCCTGGTTTCACAAGGTGTCTCTTCAGGTTTTCATCCCACAGCAATTGTTTGTCACAAAGCTGAAGCTGAAATACTTAAAAATCAGGTCCTGAAAGAAGCTGCACTGAGAACTTCACATTTTTCACAGCTCAGCAAACACTGTCATGGAAAAGCTCTGTTAACGTGGTTCACATACTTGTGCTGAAAATGACATTTAGCTGTAGACACAYACACCAAGCCAGAGATGCAAAAAATTCCAAATATTTTTCCCTGTAAATTCAGAATGACAAAATATTATCTGTTAGCACAAAGCAGAATAAAGAGAACTAACTCTCTTTTCACTGGGTATTTAAGCTCAGTAACTGTCTAAAAGAGCATTTTCCCTCGCTGCTCTTAAGAAACCAGAATTTATTGCAGCCTAGCAGGAGTCCTCAAGGTCAAAGGGTATATAGTCTGCTTGCTGCAATATAATCTGACATGATAAATCATGTACAAGCAGCCAGCAGTGCTGCTATCATGAATTTGTAGGAGAACAGAAAATGATTTTTACAAAATATTCATTAAACTATATGGCAATTTTCATTTTTTATGTGTTCTGTTTTACTGCTTTGTTTTTCTTTCACAATAAACAATCTTTACAAAAAGCCCCTTCTCTTCCTTATCTCTCCTTCAACAAACATTGTGTCACAGAGCAAAGTGGAATAGCCTCAGAGACAGGAGGTGGAGGCTTTCCTTGGGACTATATCATATAAAAACCATTTTTCATGAAGTATGAAAGAAAAAATTGACATATCCGGGGTTTTTTTGTTTGTTTTGTTACGAAGAAACACGTGTCTAACATTCCTGAGGATGATGGCAGAGGATCAGAGCTTTCAGCAACACTTTAATCTGCTGCTCAACTCTGTTTGTAGTTCACCTGAAGGAAGAAATAATTGGGAGATTGACAAAAAAAAAGTGACTGAATTTGTTTGGTGCTAAATCCTGCAGACATGAAAGCTGTAAAACCCAAAATCTCACAGAACCGTAATATGGGAACTCCTGACAGAGRTGTTTTACAGGACACAAGAGAGGATCCTAAACCAGCCAATGCCACGACTGCAGGGTGGGAGTGGGAGRCAATTCCATGGCAGGTAAAACCTTTGGACTTTCAATCCAAGCTCTTAGGGGCAATATAGACCAATAAATTACRATAAATATGAATGAAAACAGGAAAAATACACAAAATCCAGCACAGTAATCAAAGCAAAGCAGCTGAGGATCACTTTGCTCTCGGACAGGTTGGGATACAAAGAATCACTAAATTCCACTAAAAATATGAGCTAAATTTTTGGTTGTGCTGCCAGAAGCGGCTTTCAAGGTGCTGTAGAAGAAATGATGGGTTTTTATCCCCTTTCCTTACACAGCTCATGCAGGGACCCCCAGGGTAGCTGACTTCAATCCATTGCTAGGACAGAGAGATTATTATTATTATTATTATTATTATTATTATTATTATTATTATTATTATTAATCTTCATCATCATTATCATCACCTTCTTTTAGGAGCCTCAAGATTCATGGTTTAAGTCCTTTGTTAGCTTGTCAGAAAGAACTAAATTCCATTTCTCTGTCCTCATTTTCCAATATCCATGGCCCCCCTATTTGCAAACTTTAATGCTATTTCCAGTGTCACTTGCAAAAATGAAGAGCTGTAAATGTTTCATTCCTCCAGGACAACTGAGGATATTCACATTGGCCATTTACCTCTAAAACACAGAACTGTTYGAACAACTCAAAAGTTGGTAATTTCAATAAACGCATGCAACAAAGATGTTCTTTATAATATTTATTTCATGAATCAACTGTTACACAAAATCATTGATTCATATACAGACTATAATAATAATAAAGGCCAACCCTCAGTCTAGGAAATACCTGCCATTTCTTTTGGAATGATCACTGAGAGTATTGGCATTAAAAAGGGAAAGATTTGACTAAACCAATCCTATCCCTTTGTTTCTGGGATGGCAGGAGTGAAGTCTTTACGAGCCAAGTGTGCCCATTTTGCCCCTTCCTGCCTGTATATGCCTGGGCCACARGGCATCTGCCTTTCACACTGCAACCTCAAACCCAAAGCTGGGCAAACCCTACCAGGACACCACATTGCAGATGTTAAAAGCTCTCATTTTTCACCCAAGAAACCCAACAGTGGCACTTATTAACTGAGAAACTATTTTCACTCTTTTTACATGGGRAGGCTCGAGAGCTCTATCCCTGGGAGGGATGTGTAAATGGAAATTAGATGCTGCTTTTTGCCCAGAAAGCAAACAACTATCAGCCCCATCAAATGTTTGCTTTTCCTTTTCTTTTTAATTCTTTGGAACAAAAAGGCCAGCTGGCATTCCTTCCATTTCTATTATTTTCTGAAGATTCAGAGTAAGCCAAACTCACAATTACCATAAATCTAGAGGGCAGTGTCTAATAGATAAATCTACCAGCGCTGATAATTAGCATTTAGCTTTTGAGAAGAAATCCTGCTCATAGTGCACCCAGGATTCAATTTTAAATATATCACAAGAAAATTAAATGCACCTCTCCACCTTGCTCTTATTCTTCATTCCACTTTTTTTCTCTGGGTCCAGTCACGCTCATTATCACCATYTACAACTTTCCATGGTTTTTGAGTCCAGTGAAAAAGAAACAGCTCAGCCCAGTTCACCTGACCCACAGAGCATGTGCCTTTACTATAACCAGGAGCCAACAGAGCACATATTTAACAACAGTTAAATATTATTTTGAGGCACTAAACACAGAAGTCTGCAGTAAATGCAAGCTGAGACACTTCAGGCCAGATTCATACCTCAAAAATAGGTATAATCCTTTCTTCAAAAGCTGGATCCTCGGAGGACTGGAAGCACCTTTCTATTCCCTACCCTCAGAAGGTGGGCAGGAAATGTATTCTGAGTCACAAAGGTGTCAAATTCCCAACAGTTAACATTCCAACCAAAATGTCCATATATAAGTTTTTGAAAYTTATGATGGGAATATCCTCTTAAGAGCCAAAGTAGCTGCTGTGAAGGAGCCACACCTGGTGTGTGAGATCACCACAGGCCTCTGCACACTCTGACTCTTGGAAGCAGTTACGGTGATATTTGGATTAGAAAGCCTTAGAAAATTATGCTTTCAGTGTTAATTGCAGACCAAAAAAATTCATATTAATAACACAGGAACCCATTAACACCAACTCAGCTTTGTTGCTGGTCTATAGAACAACCTCTCTGCTGCAGATGTGCCATGGAATTYGGGCCACCTTGCAAGTGCAATATGACTGATTTGTTTGCTATACAATTAATAAGAGAAATCCACAAAGCATTTATATTTTAAAACCCAAAGAGAAGTATAAGGTTAATGCAGACATTCTCTGCATATACAAATGGAAATGGAGTTYAACTCAACACACAACCAAAGATCTACAAAAGGAATCTGGGGTTGCATCCCTTCACTTGAAGCAAATGTGGAAACTGTCATCTTAAYACAAAAATACGTTGCTGCAAATGTTGAGCTTTGACATTTTTTGATTAATTATGGACCAAATCGGTACTTCAGCTACTGATTTTCAAAAGAAGCCATTTGGTTTACAGAGTGACCTCAGAATGTGGATTGTAAATATCAAGAGTCTTTGTTCAAAGTAGCACAATTTCCAAAGGAAATCACTTTGTTGGTCATTACTGCAAAATTYTGTTTTACAATTGAAACCCGTGCCTGTTCACCTGGGAAGAATTTTAATACAGAAGCATTTTAAACGTTAACACCTCCATAATAGCCTACAGAATGTGCCTAATAAAGGCTGATTTACCACTGTATTTGATTAAACTGTATCTCCATCTGCACAAGGTAAATGAATTCCTAAATTACTCRGGATAATTCCAGCCCACAAACCTTGCAGACTCCTTGCATCAGTCCCTGTGCTGTGAATAAGGTGGCAGCCCCACCCCATCCCACTGTGTGCTCACCCTGAGCTGTCTGATGGATGCTGCCGTGTTCTAACTGTGGGATTAAACCCTGGGAATCAGTTCATCCCACAGATTTCCCTCTTTCCAAAGGCATCACAAGAAACTAGCAAGAGCCCTGTGCTAGTGCTGATCCCCCGTGCAAAGCAAACGCCTCTCATTCCTCCCCTTTAAAAAGGAAACAACAGAAATTCCTAACAGAAGCACAAAAGAATTTGTTGATTTTGTTGTTTTTTTTTTTTCCCCATTAAATGGTTACAACACTGGACAGCCCAAATGCTCCAGTAAAGCTGAGCTGAAATTTCAGCAGGCAAATATTCAGAACTCAGACAAGGTTATTTAAAGTCATTTCACCTAAACTTCAAGGTAAGTTTAGCAGATAGAAGAGTAATTATGGATGATTAGATAACTATTGAATTATTGAATAATTATTAGATGATTACTGAAAAAACAATCTTATTTAGAATGGCCACAGCATCCAGAACTCAATGTTTCTGTATTAATGATGTACAGAAGCTGATTTTCAGACAGACTCAGACTAACATGGAGATTGCATTTTGATATCACATTTTTCAACTCCAGTTMAGACAAAGAAGGCAGGAAGAGATTTGAGGACTTTTGAGTGCCACTCTGCGTGCTGTAGTCAGTCTTCCAGAAAGGACAAAGTGAGAAAAAAGGGGCTGTAAAATGTTTTCTTTTTTGATAATGGGAGAAAATTGTCCAGTTTCCAATTTTCTTGTTGACTTTGCTGATAAGAAATCGGTTGCTAATGAAACCTTTGATGATAATTAATTTAACAGCAAAAAAAGTGATTTATTGCCTTTTAATTTAATGCCAAAATTTATCCTTTTTGCTGGTAATTTATAAAAAAATTCTGTTTCCCTTGAAAAGCCCCTAGGCAATAGTTTTAAAGTCCACAGAAAGTAGAGAGAGTCAAAGGAAAATATTTGGCAGGACACTAATATGTATTAAAAAAACATTAAGATGTTTAAGCCAAAAGACCTTGACAATAAATATCTATCAAATGCTTATTAATTTTCAAATTACACTGTGGGAAAACTGAGGGAGTTTCAGTGGCATTTATGCCTGACTCCACAACTGCTACAACTCTACCACAARCTTTGGGATATTTGGTTCCATATCACTCCTGGAACACACCTGAGTATTATTCCTGTTCTAAAGAATAAAGTAAATTTGAAGATCAATTTAAGTAAAAAATAGAAGGAACATGACAAATGAAGAATATGTTGGAAATACGTCAGTTTGTGGCAAGGATGTGGAATAACTGAATTCCTGTGTAGTGTCATCACTTGTGTCTCAACTCCAGAATGACTGAATAACTAACAAACAACAAATTAACAACACAAAATGTGGCTTGGTAGGAAGTATAAAAATGACTGTATWATTCTTTTGCCTTTGTTTTCTCTAGGCCAAGCATTCCAGCATTATTATTGAGGAATCCAGCAGCCATAAAACAAAGAGAAAAACCCAGATTCCATCAGATTTTAGACTGGAATAGACACTTAACTGCTGTGTTCCCTAGCTCTGAATAAACTGTGCTCTGAGGGTGCTGAGAGAAATTCAGGGTGCTGAGAGAACATCACTGTGAGGTACAGGGTGATCCTGGACTGTCCCTGAACTGAGCTCCTGCTGAAGGGAATCCCCAAGGGAAAGCTGAAACATGACTCAATGGACAATCAAAGCAGCTTGAGAATTTTCGGCATCCTGAAATGATACATATTTTCCCCATAAATTTCATTAATTTGGAAAATGATGCTGTAATCTAAGAGTTTACATATGATACATATTATTTACTAAACCCCCTGGGAGTTACTAGGACAACTACAGCATACTACAATTGTTTTTCTAAGACTGAGGCACATTAAGGGACAAACACTGCTCAAGTCAGGTATGTTCTCTTGGAAACTTTTGATTTTGCTCTAGCAGAGAGGATGGCTGAATTACAACAGAGTCAGTTCTGTGGGAGGGAAACTGCAGTTCCTCCTTCAGACCGTGTTTTGTTTGTCATGGTAATCGATGCTGGGACTTTGGACAATAAATTACCTTTTAACCTGTAATTTCCTTGGGCTCTGCTGGTGATACTGACCCTGCTCCTCGTGCTGTGCAGTGCCTGGATGTGATCACAAAACGCAGCCTGACGCACATTTCACTCMGTTCTGAATTCCCCCTCCAAACAGAAACCATTAATTTCAAATGTACACAACTTTAATACCCCATTTTGCTATTTTTAAAGTTCTTTTAGTGGCAAGCATTCCACATCCCTGCCCTCCCTGAGAATTCAATAATTTCAACTTTGTTCTAMACTGTCTCAGAATTATAAACTGCTGCTGCTGCTGACGTAAATTCACATTCTCCGGGAATGAAACACCCAATTCAGCCCCTCTGGAAGCTGGGTATGGAGAACACTGGCATTTAGATGATGGCCTGATGTGCTTCATTCAAGCACCAATTTATTTCATTAAAAACCAGCAGRTTTTTAAGAGCAGGCAACAGAGGGTGATAGAGCAAACAAGAGTTGAGTCACTATTAACTGTGTATGTATTGAACCCTTAAATTTACTTCTCAATTCAAATATAATTATCAGCAAGCATTCAAGCCAGGAGAGTCAGGGACGTAAGGATGTCCTTTGCTAATGCCAACACGGATTACAGAAAACCACTATGAAAATCACCACGTGACTGAAAAAGGCCCAAGGACACAAGGGTTTTCCAGGTGATGTGAAAAATGTGGTGGCTGCTCAAACCTAGCTCAGGTCCAGCTCAGAAAAGGCAAAGCACAGACACACAAAACTGGGAAAACCAGGCTGGGAATAGTTAATYATTAATCTATATATTATCTAGATTATAAAATATAATCTATAATCTAGATATTATATATCTATTAATCTGGATATATTAGTTGGATGAAAATAATAGAGAAAAAAACCCAACAGAACTTGTCCATTCTGATCAAAATCACTGTTTTCCTTTGAAGGTGTTTATATGTCTTTAAAGTTATTAATTTTAAAAGTTCAAAAATAGCAGTTGCACTATTTTCTTTATTACACCAGGAATGAACACAAGCATTTGCCTACTCTAATGAGTGCTATATAGATAGTAATATTTACTTTTTAGTTCGGTCTACACTTCTTGCGAACTATTTTAGTAAGAGTGACAGCGGTGAACAAATAGATAATTAAAATAAGCAGCTAAGAACCAGATTCCATTTATGTGAAAATCAACAGCAAAATTGGTTAATCAGATCATAAATAAAGATACACACAATTAAAACTGGAAATACAAAAATTATCAATGGTAAATTAAAGTATTCTACTGCAATAAATTCTGAAAATCTGGTGATGACACAGTGAAAAATTAATGCTTTGACTCTGAAACAGCTGAAAGGAAAAGGGATTCTCTGAGGTGAGTCAGTGAGAATTTAGGATCTCAAGGCTTTCCCCATTGCCTTTGCTAAACTTTGGGATATAAGAGCATGGGAATTTATATTTAGGTGGTAAAATTGTACTAATTCTATTTAAAATCCTGGGCTACCCATCCATTAAATAATGTGTAGGTGTTGCATCTCCAAGATCACTGCTGCCTTGATCGTGCACACATTAGAAATGTTCTGTTTTTACAGAGTTTGGGTATTCATCACAATTTTCCATGTAACATGAAAAAAGTGCCTTTCAGACCTAAAAATGAAATCACAAAAAGAAAATGCAGCTTTGAGTTTCCACGAGAGATGCTCTAAACCCCAAACCCACACCCTGAGCTGCAGCCTGTCCATGTAATAGGGGAAGTTAGAGCACAACTTTGGGGTATCCTGCAGCAGCAGGGGCTGACAGATAGTGCCTTTCAGGGGGTGACACCTCCGAATAAGTCTGAATAACTCAATCTGAAAGTTGAGCTAACAGACTTTTGGACAGTAGTAAATCACTGTCAAACAATGAGAGACACGTTGATGGTTATAACTCTTTTCTCTGTTGACACATCAATCTGTCTGTCATTCARTTCAGAGCAGAATCCATTACATTAATATGTTTCCACAGGCAAATTGAGAAATCCTGATTTTAATCTAATCAGGGTGGTTATTTTTTGCAAATACCAATTTTAGCTTGTTTAAAGTTCTTATAATAAATTAAATTTTAGTTGAAGAAATGAAGCATTTAGGGCTGGAGAGAACTAAATATTAGTGCAGCTAAATTACTTTAAATTTTTTTTAGTGATATTGCTTCTGGAGAAGGTAATATCGTGTAAAACAGCAATGAAGACGCTACAAATGTTATCTTCCTCAAAACCAGAATATCCCAATTCATGGAGATACAGACACACCAGAGATTTCAGGGATATTAAAAATTCTCAAGAGTCTTTCCCTACTCCTTCCCCAAGCAGCATTAGCCGATACAAGTTTCCAATCAGAACATATTAATGTCCTATCAAATAAATAACCTCAATAACACAAATATATTATATTAACCTACAATTGTACCGAATGGATGGCGCTGGCCCTGCAGGCCCAGATGGAGCTGGAAATCACGGAAGGCTGAGAGACAGGCTCCTTGAACTCATTTCTAACACCAAACACTACACATTTTGCATAGAAACTCTCTTTTTTTTTCAAGTTCACACCTGCATTTTTGGAGGAAATCGATTCAGCCAACCAGCAGAACTTGTGATGAATCTGAACCAGACCTGTGAGAATTCAAGCTTTTGCCTCTTCAGAAAGGAGTGAAGTGTTTCACAGTATTTCWTGTTTAAAGGGAAGGTTTCTGCTGGTACAAAATCAAACCTAAACCAACTGACYGAGGTTCTTTTTCTCCTCTGAAATTTTATTCATGATCTTTATATTTTTAGCCTAATACTGCTCTCTGAAGATCATTTTAGTGCCCAGCCGAGTGTAACTCATTTCCTTTGTGGTCCAGAAGCACAAAAATACTCTTCCCTAATTCAGTCCACATGGCAAGAACTTGAAAGGTACCCTAATGAGACCAATATAATTGTTTTCAGCTTTTTGAATATTTTCATTAATGACAAGGAAAAACATGGGCRTTCACAAACTGGCAAGAGCATCCTGGTCTAAAGAAGCAAAACAGAAATTATTTTTTTCAAGAGATTGGATCACACAGGTAACCTTTGCCATTACTGTGTACTTTACGTGAGTCAAGAGAAGACAACTTTAAATTATACAATGGCAGGTATGTAGAAATGATAATTTCCTGCTGATAGGATTCTCTGAAACACCAGAAAGGTTAACTATGTTGAAGAAAACAAACCATGTTTCTCTGTATGTCAACGTTATGTCAACCCCTGCATCCGCATTTTTATACACTTGTGGAAGACCATGGTGAAAATATATGGTAAATGTTTATAAAATAAAAAAAAATTATCTGACTTGTATATTATTGCTGGTGAAACTTGGCTTGATATCATAAAACTCACAAAATCAGGACAGTTGCATATGAATAATAACAGATGTAATGATGTAAACTGTAAGGCTCAAACAGGACACAGAATTYAAATTTGTCTATAGCCCACGGTCTAGAACTCATTTACCTGCACATAAACATTCATCTTTGTGTAAATAGCTTTGCATTTTACCCTGTYGTGTACTTTTGGGCTCGTACCAGGTATATTTTAGATGATGACTCAGTACAAAACACTTGACATTAATGTTCAGGCCCTATTGCCTCCATGGCAGGCAATTATGACAGAGAATGCTTATTTTTTTCCCGCTTTAACCTGGAGGTGACCTGCCACTGGAATGCAGTTTCYTCTTTCATCATTGTTACTCCATAAAAACACTAATAGCACTGTGTCATGCAACATCCAGAAAAACCCCAAAAAACCAAAAAAAMCCCCTCACAGACCAGTAATTCCATTGTTCCTTTGATAATAAAGAAAGGGATTTTTCCTTTACGGCTCAGGGGTGGACACAAACGTGACAAATAATGAGACAGAAACGTAGAGCCTGTTTTTCCTGGGACACAGTGCTACAGCCTGGAGCCAAGGACAACTAGCAGGAACCTTGGGACAAGTGACAGAGGCACAGGGAGGACCTGGCACCAGAAGGGCTGCCTGGAACACTCTGAAATTTGCCTCCAAACACTCCAGACGAGAAACAGAAAGGAAAGTCTTGGGAACTCTTAGGCTGGTTTCAGTCCACGCTGAAAGTATTTTAAAATTTGTGACAAATGTTTAACCTGGCCAGGCAACCTGAGTTGTYGTTATTTTATTGCACTGGTGCGGAAAAGGCTCTCGGTGCTGACAAACAGGACCCAGCAGCAGGGAGTGAGCGCTGATTCCAGCTGGGAATACATGGAAACACAGCCAGGGGCATTTAGGGAAACACCAAGGCACTATTAATCAACAGGGCARGACATGAGCACAGCTCACCAGCAGCTGCTTCCTGGAGGAATCCCGAGGAGTTATCCCTGGGAGGTTCCATGGGACRCGTGTCCTGGTGGACGCACGGGTTTTGGTCACTGGATGCTCTCCGTGTGGGATGCTGGAGGGAAACAAGGACTGTCCTTTCAAAGGGAAACCATCAAAACCCACTGGAAATAACGGAGTGAGCTCAACTGCCATATCATTCCAGAAATTCACAGCTCTGTTAGCATGGCTACAACAGCTACCAGTGGTCAGAGGGAGCAGAAATGTGACTCCGTGCAATAAACGGAATTGCTGCAAACCTCAGACAGAAGAAGTTATTTCTTTTTGCAGTATTTCCTAACCACTATTTGGGAATTTCCAACTCCTTGCTGGCTTAAAGAAATCTCAAGAGAAGCATAAAATTATTGGTTTTCAGATATGCTAAGTCTTTTAAAATCAATGGCAAATGAGGTATACCACACCTCTAAAAGACAGATTACCAGATTATTCATTCAGGATCAAAATGCAACTTTGAAATATCTGGCACATGTATTTTTAAAATTCAAAATGTATTACTAAATAATATTTGGGTAAATTCAAAAGTATTTTGATGGGGACTTTCATGAGACATAAAATTCCACAAGACAGTTAAATCTTCTGGAAAAGATTATAGTAATTGCACTTATATAATTTTCAGATTTTTTTTTTTGCAAATAACACAAACGACCATAGAAACCTCAAGTAAATTCAATTCATACAATTCTTCCCATTGAGAGAGAGAAAAATGGACTCTGTGTAATTTATTCTTCAGTTCTGTGCATTCTTCCATTTCAATTTAAATTCAAACTTGTTTCAGAAGACTCTTATGCAGTGAAACAAGACAAATTTTAGTGTTTCGGTTTTGCAGATACGATTTAGCATTCAAAAAAGCACCTTTACAAACCAACTCATTCTGCTGCATTTTTTAACTTTTGTAAACAGATTGCAGAGAAGGAGCCAATGCAGATCTGGACATCTTGTATGTCATCAGGCACAGCTTTTGAGTTTTTTATTGCATAAGGGATGGATTTCTGACAACACATTTTAAAAATTGCTTCTTATCCAAAAAACGACAGGCAAGAAAATTACTCATGAAGAATAATCTTTGTTCAGTGAGTGCAGTCCCCCCACGTTCTCTGCAATGGCCGAGGGGGTTGGCTGCACGTGGAACACCAGATGGGTCCCAGGGGCCAAAACCTACCCAAAACTCCTGCCACAGGGTGGTTTCCACAGCACTTTGTGGCTCCCACTCCAGCCCCTGGACTGCTGAGGGAGCAGGGACATCTGAGACTTCCATGACCAGGGGTCTGTAACTACCAAATCTGCCTGTATRTAGGAATAAAGTCAGATATTTCAGACACCCTACACTGGACAGCGCAMTAAACCCCACACGTTTTATTGATTCTTTCAATAGTTGTTGGATGGCTAATGATACAGAGGGTTTAAAAAATCTGTTAGCTTTCCACCATCATTTATTAATGAAAATAATGTTGAATAAGAGGGGAAGTTTCTTTACAAATGTCAAGACTGTCTAAGGAGATGGAAATGTTTGGTAGAAGCAAGTGGTCAATGTTCGCCACTGCAAAGGATGAGCTGGGTATTTCAAGGGTTTGTCCCAAGGTATATAAAACATATTACAATTGTAACGTAATAAAACTTGTATAAAAATTATTTTCTGGCTATTCTAATATTTTCATAAGAAAAAGAAAATTCCATTCAYAGATTTTACACAATTCTAAATCAATGCCATCAGCTGTACTAAGCTTGTTAGGYGGTAGATCCAACAAAGCTGAGCAGGTGTAATCAAGAAATAAATATCATTATAGAATGATTGGGGAGCAAGGTGAAACTATAGTGCTGACAAGTGTGTGCCATTTTATAAAAACCCTCTGCTTTTATCTGTAATAATTGTCTCAGAAAGATGATGCAAAAATTTTTTGAAGCATTTAAAAATTCTTACCTGATGGGAATTTGAAAAGACTAGAAAGTCTGATTCAGGAATCCATGAATACGAGGATACATAAAAAGCTCACACTCACTAATGGTTTGTGTGGAATATGCAGAGTTCCTCCCTGTGTGTTCAGGAGTTCATCTGGACTGCATCCAAATGTGAGGTGGTTCCTCCCCACTGAGTTGATCTTGCCTGACATACCTGATTCCTTGTTCTGGATTTCCTAAACAGAAATCCTGYCCCATCTCTCTTCTGCACAATAATATATTATACAAACCGTTCAGCACTTCACATTTTCTGTAAAACATGCAATTTTGGGGAACAGCACCCGTTTCTTCATGTGTTCTCCTTTCCTGCAGGGAATCTACAGTTACTGAGAATGTGTCACTTTTCTCCAGACTCCATCCACGGTCTCACACACCCAGCAATCCTCTCCTCTGGCAGCTTTCCTCCTTTCCCAGAACAGAAACCACACAGGCACTGTGCTCCTTTTCCCTAAATACTGCTYGTACTTCTAATTACAACCCCGCCACTACTTTTTTATTTATAAACTTGCTGCCCTTCTCCAGCACTTTGAGTGTTGGAATTAAGAAGAGAACAGTCTTTTGACTTCATCTTACCCATTTCCCTCTCAGCCTTCACAAGGCCTTTAATCCATTGAACAAATTAATTCATATCTGATGGTCACAGACCTATTTCTGGCCAAACCAGAGGTTCTTTCTGTTCTGATCTTCTGTAAATTCTCTGTTTCTCTTTTCTGTTATCTCTTCCCTTCAGATTGTCTTGCACAACTCTTACAAATTTGTTCTTTGCATTACATGACACTATTTCAATTATAGATACTGAGTCAAAAATTTTCTCTTTAAAAAAAATAAACATGATATTTGAAACACAGATAAATAGCAACCATCTAAATAGAACTTGAGTCATACAGTGAAAAAAAATCCCAGTCTGAATTAATGCACAGTATCTGTTACATCTCTGCCAAACAAAAGAATGAGTTGAGCACAAAATGAACCTCTTGTTTTCCAACAAATGCTACTTAGCTTTAGCTCATAACATTAGCTGAGAAGATTAGGCCTATGAAAACTCAATTTTCCCAGTCCAATGGGAATAGTGCAAAAATAATACACAACAAAATAATAAAACCAGCCTTGTTTTACTCAAAAGAACCTAACACTGTGTCAAGGTCCTCTCCCAGTGATTGATGAAGTAATATGGAAGTACACCAAAGCAGGGAGTTGCTATCATTTAGAAAAACAAACGCATTGGAGTCAACCAAGGAAACAATTGTACAGATAAAAAACCCCAAACCACTGACGAGGCAAGAACAGAACACAGCACAGAAAGTGTGGAGAAGCACAGAGAGAGCAGTGGTGTTCCATCAGCTGCCCTCGTGGCTAACTGGGGACAAAGCGCTGACAGGGCCTGGCAGTGCACGGGAAAAATGCTGAAATTCCAGGCCCTCCCTTCCCTGATGGTCTTGTTGATAAAGATGTACAAGCTCCCACGAACCAGGAACCATCTCAGGTCGTGGCATTTGCACAGTGCAAGCGAATTGAGGGAAACAGAGTGGGAGAARGGCCTTGGCTGCAGGAGTTGTAGGGAAGAGTGTTGTGTCCCAGACGGCTCTGTCCCACACACGAGACACCATGGAAGTGTCACCAGGGCTGAAGGTGTGAGCTCCAGCAGGATTCGTCAGCTGGAGGAGTGTTCAGTGAAGTAGCCCTTTGGGGCAGCGTGGATGTGACTGCAATGAACACAGCCCAGAACAGTTTTCAAAATTTTTAAAGAAACTAGAAACAACTAATGAAGTAATACAGATCTGATTCATACAAAAAGTTTTACTGTATTTTCAACTGCATTTGTAAGAGTTTGCTGTCTAAGTTTTGTAGCTTATCTATCAAAATGGGTAACTTTGGTTCAGCACTCCAAAAGGCATGGAAATGGATGGATGAAATCTTAAAAGCTGCTTTTAGAAACACCTGAATTAGTCACAGTCTGGACAAGCATGAGCACCCCTGGACAATGGTCATGGCTAAAGATGGCAATGGCTGATTTGGTAATCATGGGGACTCTTCTGTTCTTGGAAAACATCCATATAATTCAATATATGGATTAATTTTCCCTAATTTTGCATGCTGCCACATCGAAATTTTACTCCTGCCAGGTGAGGAGAATGTTTGATCTCTTTCCTGGTTAACTTCATGGTTCAYGTTTGCTTAAGTTCCAAAATGAGTGTGCAGTGCTGTGGGACTATGAATCTTCCCATAGTATATAATGTTCTTGAAGGGTTTTATCACTGGAGAGAAGAAATTTAACCTGGAAGGAATAAGGTCTGTAAAGAACACAAAAGAACTATAAACTGAGAGTTCTGGAAGAGAAAGGGAACAGTCTGCTAACTGTATCTGACTTGAATGATGGCCTGAGTGAGGAGAAGTTATGAAGCCAGGCAGGTGAAATCAGGAGGAGACACTATTTTGAACAAAGGCAGAGGAGATAGCAGCTGGGAGAGGCTGACAGAGAGAAGGATCTTGTGCTGAGGCCCCAGGTTGTCAGACTCCCCAGTTAGCTTAAAGGTCACCTCTGAAGGATAGCGTTTCAAAGGGCAAATATTATAAGGTTGCCCTCTCTGCTCCCGCAGCTGAATTGAGGCTCCGAGAGAGCGACTTTGAAGGATGGCACTCCAGAGTTCTGCCTCTCCTCTCCCATCATTTGTCTGCRTTAGAAGACAACACTTTATATATTTACTTCAAGATCAGCAATGCAAAGAGCAAGATTACACACAACGACAAAGAACACGTGCATTTATCATCATAAATATCTACTACAGAATATCAGAGCAAGAAAATTAGGTGGGTGAGGCTTTTTTTAAAATTTATTTTGTGAGATACTGGTAGAATCGCTAAAAAAGAGTTTGCCAAAAGAGGGAGATTTTATTTTTTTTGTAAAAAAATAAAACACAAATTGGTCTGAAAATTCTTAGAAAGCATCAATGGTAACTGAAGGAGATACCACAAGAAATGTTCTTACTGTTTGTAAGGAGAAACTTACTGAGGATGGGTGGGCATAAAGCAAGTGGAATGGGATGGGAAAGTTCAGAACCTTAAAAAAAGAAAGAAAAGGAACTCTACAAAGTGAAATCTGTTGATCTTAAACGGGCAGATCAAACGATGAGTGCTCTGTGAATTACTCACTGATCTGACAGAGAGAAGCACACAGAAAAGGGATTCCTCTCAGAAGGACACAGCGGCAAGTAGCAAGAAACACTGAAGTTATTAAATCAAAAGATATGTCATGCTGTGAGTAGGTCAGCAGCAGAAAAACTGTCTCAGTAGTTCCATGTTCAATGGCATTATCAACAAACGACAATTACAGGCTAAAACCTTCAACCACGTGCACCCACCTTCATTCCATGGGCAAAGACAGGTGACTACACCAAATATAAACAAGAAAGAGGTAAAATCTCAGCCTAGAACAGGGAAMTGACAGGTCAGAAAGCACTGACTAAGACAGACCCTTTCAAATGACCAGGACCTGAGAATGTGCCAGCTGGTTAACTGCTCACAGGATCTCAGGGCAAGAAATGGGGTCTTAGAGGACTGAAAAAGGACAAAGTACTGCAAATCTGACAATACCAATCAACATATATCGACCAGAAATGAACAGGAAATGGGAAGTGGGGCTGGGAATTGGAGTCTGCTTCATTTCTGTGGTCCATAATTAAAGATATTACCTGTAAATCCTGGTCATAAGGGAATAAGAGTCAACAAACACTACTTTGCAAAAAACAGTGCAAAGCAAATCCACCTTATTTCATTTTACATAACTTTACTCCATATGACTGTAAAAAAAAATGAAGAAATTAAGTAAATTTTGAAAGGCTCTGACTTGAGAGACTTGTAAACAGTTCTTGGGTTTCTAAAGAAGAGCCTTCAAAAAATTWAACATTACCTTAGGAAAATGGAAGGGCTTTAGCTGAGCACTAGAGACACACATTTACAGGATGTGGCAGGGACCTCAGGGGAAGTCGTTCCATGTGGGACAAAACTCCTTACTTAAGATTCATGTAATTCTAATATTCTTTAGCATAATTGTAAGTATATTTTTACATTTCAAAGTGGTAAAAATTACATGTAGCTATCAGAAAATTGAGTGCTYGGTGCAAAACATCTTTCTAATTCTAAACTTTCCTTTTGACATTGATATAATTGCAAAATATTYCTAATTTACTATTACAACTGCTGTAGAAGAAAGCCAGGGAGAGATGCTGTGTTTTATGGTAAGCAAATCTCTATTCAGTGAGCAGAGCATTTGATAAGCAATATCCTCATCTAAGGCAAAACCCTTCCCTACCCCAAATTTCCTATGAATCTCCTGATTGGTATTTCTYCTTTTCACACTTTGATCACAAATTCCATTCTGCACCTTTGAAAATTCTCCTTAGTCTTTTTCTAAGAAAAATGTATTTTTTTTCTTGAACAAGTCCTGCCTTGCACTAATCTTCTGACTTCATATTTGCCATCTTTCTATGCTACCCAGAGTGTGCTTAGTCTGCAAAAGTAGCATGGAAAAATTTTTAATTCTCTTGAAATACCTGGCACTGAGCAACGTAAGGTGAAAGAAATTTAATTTTGTGGAATATCATTTGGCTTTGATACAATTTACCCTACGTTGGTACACTAACTCCAAATTGAAAATCTGTTTTTTATCCAAGACCCCTTCTTCAAAAAAATTAAGCTGTAGACAAGAAATCCTCTTTCTGTGTTTTCTCGCAGGTGTAGTCATTGACCCCTGAATATTTGTCCCCCATTTTAGGATATAAACAGCTTTGTTATTAACCCTCAGAGTTTCTGACCTTGCTGCTTTTGTGAAATAATAGTGTGAGAGTGGAATTTTCTTCCAAATGAAATGTTTACTCTATAAACCTGTAACTGCTATATTGCGTTATATTTTTATGTTTATCGTTATGAAATGATGTTATTTGTAAGTATAATTCTGTAATAAAAACAAAACAAAGATTGATGCTGAAAGAGAATGAAATTTCAGAACATGCTATAAAATTAATCTAATACTGGAAAATCATAAAAAAGTGCAATTACTCTATTTACAGGTGAAAAGGAAAAACAATTGCACACATAAAAATAAAAGCTTTACTGTTGCAGTAAGAAGCTTATGAACATCGAAACGAAAGCGAAATCCTCTTACAAACAAAAGGGTTAATCTTAATTGTGCATCAGTTTTGACTATAACACAGGAGTATTTTAGTGCTGTAAAACCTGTTTCTTTCCTCAAAAGTACCTTTGCATAGTGAAWGTTGTGGCTGTTGCAGAAGTTGCCTGAGTCTTTGCACGTGAACCACACTTCAGTCACCCTCCTTTTGTTTGGCCAAGCTGATGTTCAGTCACAGAATTCTCTTTGATGCCATTCTGAGAGTACCCATTCGTACTGATGAAAGGTGCAGATTTTAAAATCCACCCACTGAATATACGTACATAAATATATATTCAGAAATATCAAACGGTGAGGCAAAAAGATCCTTTGGTACGGGGCCAGTTGGAGCCACAGRGTTACATGTGAGGGGTGGAAGGGGGAAGGGACATTTATGTCTGATTATTGCTGGTTTATCCTAGGAAAACTGCTTAACACATYTGGGAAGCTCTTGGGGTAGAGATCACCTGGGGAACAGTTTAAAAATATGCAAAAAATACAGTCCACGAGAAACATTAATATTTGCTGTTCCAGTAATACTTTCAATTTTGGGTTGAATGAGTTGAAATTTTCTCCTTGTTAGAGGAGCTACTTTGGGAAAGTTTCAAGGAAAATTTGTTGCAGATTAGTAGACAACCCATGAAAACAACCTGTGGTTTTGCACCACTGTCCTCAAACGACGAGGGAAATGCCTCCATGTGACACAATATTCATARTCATGGAAACAGATAAATTTAGAAAGCAAAGTGACATGTTGGTGAAAAGGTGACTTCCAAGTCACATCCTTTCTCACTGGAATGTACTTGTACAGCATAAAAGAAAGATGAAAAATAAATTTAGCTCAAATTTACCCTCAGTCTACCCATACTAGAAGAAAAAAAACCAAAAATCCTCTGCAGAATTTCCCGAGTTTGGGTACCAACATCTGAAGTGTCCAMCAACCACTGACTTTTATGACAAAAGTGCTCTTGTTAAAGCCAAGGAATTTACTTGCGAGGAGAGATCACATCCCATCCACCAAAGCCAGACACTCCTTTTGGAATTTAATGTGCAAAAAGATAAGAAGGAACCATATTAATCCAMAGCAAAATGGAAAAAGCCAGTGGAAAGAGCTACTTCCTGAGCCATAGTAATTAAAAGCCTTGACATATCTATGCAAGAAGGGCCTGGATAATCTTTATTATACTGTAAGCAAGGCAAATGGCAGATTGATATCCCTTGGCACAGGAATACGCTACTAAATATTTGAAGACAAGCTGTGACTTCAAATATCACATCCAACTGCAACTTTAATTTTTTTTTTTGCAGAAAAAGCAACTCATGCTGAGGAAGATATGGCTTATTTGAAACTTATTTACTGTCATAACAGATGGTGAAGACTAGAGAGAATATAAATGAAAAATATGGGGGCCCAATAAATGTCAAGGCTCCCAACTTGGTTTGTAAAATTAAAAGAAAAAAAAAAAARGAAATAAGCTATATCTATGCAAGATACAAAAACTTAACAGAATAGATTAGCTTTTTAACATCTTGGAAATAACCATTTTTCTGCCCACACAACGTGAGATTAAAAATTGCCCTGATTTTACAGTCACTGCCATCTTGAAAAAGTTCTACATCATGATCTATGCACAGTTACCATTATTCAAAGTTCCTTTTCGGGTTTTTACCCCCCAAATTCTGGTGGATTATGACTATTTTATCAGTTACATCTGCAATGGCCCAGGTGGTTTCCTGTGAAGCCATGGCAGGGTAGRAGGTTTGTTCTAGAGTTTGTAACCCTAYAAGCACARCCTGAGGAACCAGGTGAGAGCTCGAGCCACAGCCACAAATCCAGGGCCTTCTGGAATTTTCAAGTCTGGGGTTCTCAGTTCTAAACAAAACAAAATTTTAAAATAGCAAAATCTGCAAAACAAAATTATTCTTTATGCTCAGTCCTCTCTAGTCCTCGCCTCAACCCCTCAACTTCAGAGAGAACTGGAGACTCTTAGGACTCTCTGAAAAACATCTGGAATCCTACAAACCTGTACTTTGGAATCTCTTCCCATAAAAGGATCCTGGCATGGTGCATCCTTCCTTATTTTCTAAAGTGTGCAGGTGAAATAGGAAACCCTGAAGAAGGAACAACATCCATTCAGTTATGGAGGGAAACGGCATTTGTGCTGTTCCTGGAGCCATTACTGGCTTGGCAATGCTTTTGCTGTCGGAAAGAAACAAAATTAAGGCAGAACYAAACTAAAGTGCAAATGATAGTCACGAAAATCTGAAATAAATTGGGAATGTGAAGTTACACAAGGAAGCTGAGGAAGTCTTTACCTGAGCTTCCACAGTGCCACTGTGCCATGGATTGACTCTGCAGTTCACAGGAGCACAAAGCCAACAGCAGAATGAACAGACATTATTCTATATTTAGCTTCTCCCTTGCTGTTTTATGTCACCTACATGACTAGAAAATGCACCCCTAATGCAATATCTCATTCACTAAAATACTGCACAGCTCATTTTGCTTTAAATCTGGCAATGAATTTCAGAACGTGGTAAGAAATGTAATATTAAATATCCCATAATGCCACAAAGAGACATAAGATTGTGAGTATATTTTTATACAGTTTTTCTTAATGAAAAACAAGGAAGCACACACAAAGTATTTGAGTTTTTCACGCTGCTACCTTTTATGTTTTCTGTGCATTGTATTTGAATGCTGTCCTCTTGATTATGTTCTCTGAAATACTTGTTTGAAGTAAGATACTTTATTTTAATAAGTGGAACAAAGCTTTGAATAGCTTGGTTCAAAAAACAGTTTTAAATGAAAGGAGCTGTTGCTAAGCACAGGGATCTTTGCCAAATACTTTTTAAATGGTTTATTGTGCCCTAGCAATCCTGAGATTAAAAACATCTCTTGAATTACAATGACACATCAAAAAATAAAATTAATGTGGGGGTTTTCATTACAAGAACTGAGCCTCTGTGTGTTATTCTTTCCATTAGATAAGAAAGAAACATACTGTGGTACATTGTTTTTGCTGTCAGAGCGAGCTTTTAGGCAAATATACAATATCACACTATATCCCTCATGGATTCAATCACGTACTGTACAAGTTCTTCTATTAATTTAACTTAATGCTGTGGATTTAAGGGATAGACTGTATATTTTCACGTATTTTTCAGTACTGGGGATGAGTTGTTTTTAGACTCCGTAAGTCTTCATCAGAATCAGAAGATTGCATTGCCTCATCCCACTACAATATGAATAATAGTATTGCCTCACTCCCTAATAAACATTTAATTTTCCACTGTTCTTGCAACGTTACAAAACAACTGTTTCACCAGGCTCTTGTGTCGCAACACTGCAGAGCCTGTGGATGTCGTTGCCAGTGAGAAACCTGAATTCAGGGTGCTGGGGGTTTCAGAGGAAAACAGAATCGACAGCRTTTCCCAGCTAATAAAGATGTCTAAACCAGTGCTCTGAGCAGTATTGGCCTCTGAGTACACAAATTATCATTTAGAATAGGGAAAGAGGAAGTAGCAAAAACAACAGAGAAAAGAGCTGCTAATTGATTTGAAACCAAACTTGATTTCCACACCTGCAATCTTATTTTAGCTTGTATTTGTGGGCTTCGACTATAGCAAAAATCAAAATCCCAGATATCTCGCACTGGGTATGAAAGCAGGACATGGAGATTGTTGGGATTTTTCTTTAAATCACTGACTGCTGTGTTTTCCCAACATTTCCTAAGCTGCCATTGAAAGACAGCACAGGTACCCTGCCAGATAACACCAGTACATTGGTACYGTGTGGCTTTAGCTCACAGGTTTTATTTGTCAGGGACAAATTAAAAAATTCATCTGCAAGTTATAGATTATAGCAAATGAAACCAAAACACATTGTACATATTAAACCTGAGCCAAATCTGACCTAGGAAAATTGGCAAACACAATAATGATTGGAACAAGTGGGTCAAATTCTATTTGTGTTTTTGCTCACGTGTATAACACCTCCAATTACTCAAATAGCACAAGCAAACATAGAAAACTCAAAAGAGCTGCAGTGAAATCCTGCCACTTTCATATCTCCTATACTTYCATGGATTATCCATTGTGAAGATCTGTATTCAGGTTTTTTAAAGCCCGGAACATTTCTCTCACAAAGAACTTCTGTATTTTAGTGCCCATCCCACACTGTCACACTCTGCATGCATTTGAGCCTGCAGGTAGACAGCTTTCTTATTCCCCATCTTAAACAGGAAATATATGGCAAAAAAAATAAAAGGAATATGTCAAAAGGAAAACCAAGGTCRCCCTCTCAAGCTGGCCACGGATTCCTTGCTCTCCAAGCCGGCACAAGTGCTTGGAATTTCAGTGGGGACCTAAAATGGCCAGAAACTTGCAGAAGGTGCTTTCCTACTTCCAGAGGCACAGGAGTGAACTTGGAGTGCATGTCCTTTAAAAAGCAGATATTAAAGATGCAGGATGTTGGTCAAGTTGGGAAAGACCTRTAAAAAATTGTATTTTTAAGACACRATGTGTTTCAAACAGAGACACTCCRTGGTTTCATGTTCCTCCTCCAGGAGATCCTGCTGAATCCACACTTAATCAGGGTAATCAGGATGCTCACTGCCTTCAGTCATGTAGGATTAGGACCTGTATTTTGGGATTCTCCAACTCCCCAAGCCCACTCGTCTCACGGGGAGTTCAAAGGCAATGAATGCCACTAGGAAAAACATTCCATAACAGCCCCATTTGATTCCCTGCCCCGATAGGAAATAAGAAATAAAACACTTTAAAAATGAATCAGATCCCTTCAACGTTCGCTGAAAGAAGACCATCACAGTTTATAGTGCTCAAAAGGTGAAGARGAAATATAAAAAAGGATGAAAACAATTACAAACCTTTACACGCCTCTTTGGAAAATATACACTTTTCTGGTTCTCTTGGATAATACCACATAACTCAAGGGGAATACATGGTCTCACATAAAGCATCCATCCACCAGGAGAGGCGTTTATTGGCCTCAGAAGCCAGATATCACCGAAAACAAAACACACCATTACGGGGACAAAGACGAAAYGACTCGTCACGACATCAGAACTTGCAGGGAGAGGCTCTTCATCTCCAGTCAATATTCAACAACACTCRGTAAGTAAATCGTGGGGGCTTTGAGCATTGGCTCTGGAGCTCACAGATCATGGCAACTGCGTTTGTTCCTGTTCAGTTCTGTGGGTTCTTGTTTATTCACCACCACGAGAGACRCGCAGCGTAAAGCAGCTCTGAGCTAATAATTTTCTCATTTCCTAAAGCATTAATTATGCTAATAATGGAGGCATTTCTTTTTCGTAGTGGTTTAAAAAGGCATTAGCACCACTGAATAAGCAGTAATTCTCAYGATCAAATTTCCAACAGTCTCCAAAGCATGGAATTAATTTTTGTGTTTGGATTTCCTTATGAGGAGGATCAGACTGCAATCTTTCCAGGCATCAATATAAACCTCAAGMTCCTAAAAAAAAAAAAAAAAAAGCTTGTGTTGAATCAGGTATTTTGAACAAATTATGCAAATATTAAATATATTAGAAAAAAATTAAAGGCAGAGTAAATGCAAGAAAGTGACTCCGTGGTGGTGAGAGCTTAATAAGAGCAGATCACCCAATGCCCATGAGCTACCCAAGATATAAAYATCTTTCTAAACTAGAACTGAAGCTTTTTGGGAAAAACTTGAAAAAATGGAAAGCCATGTAACAACTGCTGAGATGACTCAATTTTCAGGAAGGAATTTCASCATAAATTGTCCTTATTTCAGACAGTGTTAGTTTTATTTTATCTCCTCAAGTAGCGTAATAGTTTCTTATTAGGGTACTTGGCTTAGAGCTTATTTTTTAAATTAAATTTCAGTTATAATAAACTCTTGCATAGATTAAACCAAAATATTCCAGCGGTAGCTTGCAGATGATATTATTTCAGCGAAGAAATGTCGCAAGCTCAAAGTTTAATGATTCTCTAATGACGGCTCCGTTATTTAATTGAGACAATCGCAGCGGAGACATTTGTGCTCTTTGGCAATTGYCATTTCCGCCAAGGCTCGAGTGAAAGCAAACACGCCTTGGGTTCTGGAACCTCCTTAATCCCCTTGGTAAACGGAACGGGGACATTTCGAAACGAGTAACAAATGGAATTATTTTATTTTCATTTTTTAATTAACGAGCGGAACCAGCCCCGGCCCCGGGCGGCGCCACCTGGCGGCGGGCGGGGGAACGGCGGCGGGAGSGCTCCGTGCCGCGGGCCCTGTCGCGACAGCGCGACAGAGGAGGGAGGGTTAAACAGAGCTAATCCTGGAGCTGAACAGAGCTAAAGCCGGAACTGAACAGAGCTGCGGCCACGGGGACGCGCGGCAGTGCGTGGATCTGCCCGTGTTGCCTGGCTGAGAAGCAGGACAGGGATGCTTCAGACTGTAAAATTCTGGTTCTGCTCCATAATACACCTCACCCCTATTTTTGTTTACACTTATTCCCCACTACAATTATCCATATTCCAGTATTTTACGTCACACAGACTTTGTAGAGCCATTCCTTCCCTCTGGCCTCTTCTGTAACATCTTCTTTCCATGSTCCTGGGGGTTTGTAGGAGACAACAGGTGCCAGAACCACCCAAGATCTTCCTTTTGTTTATTTCTTAGATGTTACATGGGCCTTGTTTAATCTTTCAAATAAAGTATATATAAAAATGTAATATTTATAATATATGTARTTAAAAAATAGAGTATTGGGTTAGCTCCAGAACATCAAAATATGCTGCTTAGTGAGCATACAGAGACCAGATTGGGAATATTGCCTTTGAATATGACAACTGCAATTCTACGACATTTCCTTAGGCAGTTACAAACCAGTTTTAATCTACAACCCCTCCATACATACCTGGAGGAATACGAGTCTGCTGTGTGCAACTTGATGGGATTTTTACTTGTTATAGACTATAAATTGTTCAACAGTATAATAACTGAAAGTTATTAGTCCCTAAATGCAATRTTCATTATGAAAGTGACCTGTAAAGCAATTTCCATTCTGCAGACCTTTCCTRCAAGATCCAGCTGAAGTGTCCTCATGTTCCTGCAGTGAACAATACAGGCTGCTTTGCCTTTTTTCCTACAAGCATTAAAGGATCCTTGACTTCCCCCTGCCMGTGCAAAGCCTTACAAAATAACACTGGTGGAGTTCTCCTTTGCTGTGTGGCRTGGAAAAGAAATTCTGCACCCAGGAACTCGCCACAGTCAAACAACTCGGGCAGGGGAACAATTTTACCACTGTTTGAGCAACAGCAAGGAAATACCTACTTCCTAATGACTCCAGAATTCCAGACTATCCAGCTGCTGGAAGTTCAGTAGAACAGGGATTGGGCAAGTGCATTAGTTCTGCAATATTCCAGTGCCATGAGCCACAGGGCCTAATTTGGTTCATGTGCTCCTTATCCTTTTTCCCCTGGGTCTGACTATGGAATTCAGTTGAGAGTTGAAGATACTGTGTTTTAGGAAAATATTTCCACCTAGTTGTTACATAAGCTTTCAAATATAGGGAATTTAAACCAACTGACTTCCTAACTGACAAAGTGAAATAAACCAAATCACACATATTAAAAATTATTAAAATTAATTAAGATATTCTCCTTAACCCACACTGCCTAGTGAAACAACATCCTCCTGCAGCCTTTTCATGCATTCCATTTTTCCTTACTTTTCCTTAATCTTTCCAGACAATTCACACACACTCAACTGAAATGGTAGCTGCTTATCTGTCTGAATCTTGTGTAAATCTTTTTGAATTTGGCTGCATGACCTCTTGTTTTCCATGGCCTGCCACTCCCCTGCAGCACAGGAACCAGAGTGTGTGCTATCCCTTGGCTGCATGGTCTTTTCTTTTTTCCAGACCATTGGCTTATAAAATGAACAAAATTGGTCCTAATACTGATCTCCTGTAGCACTCCACTAATCACTTTCCTCTTTCCCAAGCCACTACCCACTCACAAATACCTCTGTCTTTGATGTCTCAGTAGATAATTTATCTATTCACATACCTCAGTTACTATAAAACATCAAAATTACAGACCTTGCAGATTATTCTTTTGTGTTTTGCTCTATCAACAGATTTCCTAAATGCTAGGAAAATTATTTCTGTGGACCCAATTTACCTCGTTACTGCATAGCAATGATTTGTTAAACATAATCAAATTTTTGTGGCTGCCTTTAACTGTAATATCCCAGGTGCCTCCACTGGGGCCTGGTATAAAAATAAATGGGGTAGGAAAAAAAAAAATAAACTCAAAGATCCTTCTGTGCGCTCATTTACCAACAGAGCTCAGGTAGAAAAGTTTATAACAGAGTGTTGAGTGTATTGATAGCTATATTCTCTGTAATAGTAGTATTCTCTGTTAATAGTTAATCTATTGTTTTAACACAAGCTGTTTAGTGAAGGGAGATGTGCTGTTTCTGAGGAGAACCAAGCAGATGATCCAGGAGAGAGAACCGGGGTGTTTTCCTTCAATCACAGGGCCTCGTTTCCAGAATCCTGTGCCCACCATGCCTGTACCTCTTTCCCCACACAAGGTTTTAGGTATTCCAGCCAAAGACAGGACCTGTGTTTTCGCTCCATCTGGTTTTGTTTGTCCATCCCTCTCCCAGATGTGCAGTTACTGTGATGCCCCCAGGGAGCTTCCCTGGTGCTTAACTACAGGTGTGAAAAAGGAGGAGTAAATGAAAATATTCCCTCTGCTCCCACATCCTTGTTCCCCACCCGTGTCCATTTTGCATCCTGGGATATCCTAGGAAAGTATAACTTCATTTATACCTCACATCTTCTATTGGTGAGCACCAATCCATCACCTCATGGATTAAGAACTGTGTGTCACAGGCAGAAACAGAGGTTTCAGACAAGGAGGGAAGAATATTGATGGAACAGTGTGCTCTGAGCTGCTGACATCCTTTAGCTGTAAAGCACAACTACAAGCAAAATAAAGTTTGGAGAGAAATAAAAGTTCTGGTTAATATTTACTCCGTGCTCACAAAACTCATTCTTTCTTTCCTGGACTAGTCACAAACATAAAATTTCTATTACAACAAAAGAATTTTGGTCCAAACCCCATCAAATGTCAGAGACATCCTGATAGCTGAGTGCCAACACGAGATAAAGATTAATAATAGCGGCAGCAACCTCCTTTCCCAAGACTTTTACAAAAAGAGAAGGGACGGACAGCACCAATGCAGCCACGTGCACACTTCTACCTTTCCACTGGTGCCCTTCCCAGCGTAAACTTCATCCTGACTCCCTTAAATTATTGCCAAAATTCCCGTGGATTGTAATGATGCGATATCACCGCTTCGACCTTTCCCCCCAGCACAAATAAATGAACGAGGAGGAGGCTGTTYCACAGGGCAGAAATATTGTTTTGTATTCCAAACCAGCCACGCGCTTTCCTGCAAACACTGTGAGTGCATGGGTGTTCCTCTCATGCATGAAAAAGATCCTTAACAGGCTGTCTTTACTCACAGGGCCCTTCAACAGGTACTGCCGCTTATGGCCGCGAGCGCCGTGTATTGTAAACGTGCACCCCATCCTATTTGCCATCGAAACAGAAACAGATTGTTTCATATAGTTGAAATAACTGATAACAGAAGGCACAGCCATGCTAATTTATGTTGATCAGGATCTGTGCACATTTTCAGATCTTTGAAGGGAGGCAACTCTAACTTGAGCCGTTACGCTCGAAACCAGCACGCGAAGCCCAACGGGAGAGAGCTGAAAAAATTGTTGTGCAAGGAAAAAAATACTTCATAAAAAAATAGTTAAATTCTGCTCGACTTTAAAATTCAAGCAAGGTTTCTGATGCAATGAAAGAAGTGATTTCAGGTAAGCCAGAAACTCTTAAGCCAACTGTGAATTTGGGAGAGAAAAGTACAAATATTTTAATTACGTAATTGATGATGGAAATCTTAATCTTACTTCTTCTAAAACATTGACAAGGATTTCCCCCCACAGTTTCTRCCCTCAGCATTAGTAATCAACCAGCAAATGCTGTCCCAAGGTGGCAATGCAGTTGTCCCACCAAGGTGTGTAGAAGAGCATTTCCTGCACTGCACTGGCACTACCAGTGGCAATTTCAAGCTCCAGGAGAAACAGGACAACAAATCAATGCTGATCAAATGGAAAAAAAAATACGGAAGAAAAAAAAACCTCAGCAGAGTCAGTGGGCAGCCTTCTGAARTGTATTAGAGAGAGAGAGAGAGAATTATAAACACTGATTTGGCAGCACTGAAAAAGGCTGGAAAAAGCCCCTGTGAAGAGCTGGGGCTGTTGTGGTGTCAGTGCAGTGTCTGCTCCATTCCCGACCTCCTCYCGCTGTGATCCTAGGGAATTCCCAGGGGTTAATCCTGGCAAAGCAGCAGAAGAGGCAGCTCGAACAGGCACTGGAACTTGGTCCTCCACGAGGCTGGAACAATCAGGACAAGTGATAACGGCCGAGCCCGGTCCTTATCGCTTCAGGAGTGAATCGCCACAGGGATGGGAAGTTAGTGGGAAACTGGGCAGCAGCTGCTCTTTGCTGTRGCCATGGGCACCCTGAGCCAGGCTGGGGAGACAGAGTTTCATTCCTGAGTGCAGAATCACATTTTCAGATRGCTAAATACATTCCAGCATGCACACAGATCTCTGCACAGAACAAACAGGGAAGCTCAGGCTGTGCTGGGATGGAGATTTCCCCATCATCTCCACCCCCYGCCTCACCACCACACCACTGGCACAGTCACAGTTTTATTTTCTGACMTCAAAGGTACTTTTAGAGTGCCAGAGATGACATCTATTTTATAAGTGCAGGGCTAAAGAACCTTTATTCATGCAATATTAATGACTAAAAATGGCTGGGGATTCTTTCCCACCAAGAAAAAGACACTTATGACAAGCTGGATTTCCAAGTCAATTGTCAGGTCAAGAAAAAATTAAACTTAAAATCTTAACTTTAAGAAGTACATTAAAATAAAACAAGGTTTTGAAGTGCTTTCTGTTCTTAAAAATATCAGGAAAAAATACAGGATTGCTGCTTAAAACCCCTTTTGATACTAACGCATTTATTTATGGAGAAAACAGAATTTCCTTTCCCTTGCAATGCTTGATGAAGACCTTGCCCTAGCCATGCCCTACCACAGGAGACAGAGAAAAAGGCATTTTATTACAGAGCCACTAAATTAAGGTTTAACTCCTTAATGAGGCATGTAGAGATGCAGAACGTGGTACTATTGAAGCATAAGCATTACACAGGGATTTAAAAAAAGTCTTAATAATGCTTTGGCTTTCAGGGGTGGGTGCAGCCCTGGACAGTGTGGAYGGGGTTTTGTTGGGGAAAAGCTCTGGGAATGGCTGTGCTGGCAGTGAATGAACCAGCTTTTCCCTCCTTGGTACCTCCCTGCTCCTTTATGTCCTCTACCCRTAAATCCAGGGCTGATTTGTATAAAATAACTCAGACTAGAAAAATAAAAGTGGACATTTTCTATGCTGCACATCACTTGAGAAATCCCTGACAGACTCAGGATTTGCAGGAGACTGAATTGTTAACTTCTAGAATTACAAATCAAGCATCATCCCATATGGCACCGCTTTTCAAATGACTTCCCTGTAAATCACAAAATCAAAAGTCTGACTCATCAGCAGTGCCACTGACTGTGTCCATGGCATGAATGTGGGCTCCTCACACAACCAAAGAATTCACTATATCCCAGTAAGTGCCCAGCTTGAACTGGGAGTAACTCAATTTTCCTTCCTCCGTGTCCCTCTTTTTTAAAATTTTTTTTAAAATTTGTTTTTACCTTCTCACGGCTTTACTTTTATCTCGTGTGTCTTTTCTGGAGCTCCTTGGCTCCTCTCCAGGTGAATACAAGACCCAGTAAACATCCAACTTAAGCATTTTGCTGTGAGTTTTATGCAAACCAACAAGGACAAGCCCAGCATCAGCTGCACCAGAGCAAAGCTGCTGTTTGCATCCTACTTTCTATTGGTCAAGCACCAATTTTGTAAGCAAGATGACCTTATTTAAATTAAACATCTTCCTTCCATCTGCCTTATCACAAGACCCAGAGTCAGGCAGAATCTGGAAGTGAATCTGCCTTTTGTAACACATCAGTGAATAAAACAGGCAATGTCTGTAATGAGAGAGCTTCATTTCATGTTAGAARAATTTCCTCTCTTCCCCAAAGTTWGCTTCGTTTCTGGGGCATCCAGACAATACTTTTTTCTTACATATTTATTGTACTTCATCTCCTATTCTGAATATCCTTCCCCTCCATGTTTAGAATAGACCTGTAAGCTTTATCCTATGCACTTCTACTATGTAAACTCCAGTATAAAAATCAACTTTTCAGCAGCACCAGTACCAAACCCCATTCCATGTAGAGTGACCATCTGAGTCAGTCACAGGAATCAGGACAAATAGAGAGAACTTTGCTTTCTTCAGCCTCTCAGGGTTTTCCAAAACACTAATTTGATATATTGCTACTGAGAAATATTATACCTGTGATTCTTTAGCTTTCAAAAACACGAAGACTCTCCAAGAATGACAGGATAAAATACGATTTTTTTCAGTAATCCCAGCGGTGAATTAGTTGAAATTTACAGTGCAGCAGGACAGAAGCTCTGATCCACACTGCAGCATCCCCATAGCTCGCTCCTGAGATTMTTTCATTGCCATCTGAAGCACGTATGGAGAGGCAGGGCCTGCTCTAATTGCAATATTGTAGTTTTGACTGACAGACAATATGTCTACAATCAACTCGTTGGAGAGCCATGTGTTGCGACAGTTCCTCGTCCGACTCTGTCGTGTGCAGAACCGAGGAAAATCAGTGCCTGGTTCCTCTGCACCAATCCCACAGCTGAAAAACAACCCCAGCAAGCACAAGCACACAAACCCCAGCAACCTGGGCCGAGAGGTACCCCAGCCCTTTTCATCTSTTCCCAATTTTTGGCGTCTGCTGGCTCTTTAAACACGGCCAGGGCGTTTGGGAATAGCACTTCGAGGTGAGTTCACCCCAGAGCTACTCACTCCAAACTTCCCAAACTTCACGTGTGTTATTCTAAAGCAAAGTAAGCTTGAATCWGAACATTCAAAAACCTCCATTTTTTGAAATCACGCCACAACCCCCATTATTACAGATATCACTTACTCACACCAGTATATAGCTGATGGTAAAACAATGTTTTTATCCTGACCTCRCACAGGCCCGGATAAGTATAATTATTATGCAGCATAATATGACAGAGATATCTGTCATTAGTAGAATTTCTGGAATTTTGAACATACATTTCAATAGCCTGAGTGGACCTAGCTTGGCAATTTAGCTGACCCTGGAAAAGAGTGCCTTATGTTCATCTTGTGCAATCTGTCCAGTAACAGATGCACACCATTAAGATGTAAAGTGAGGTGGAGGAGGATGGGAACAGCAGGAGAAGAGTCAGGCCATTAGCACAGGAGCCATGAGCTTCCCTAGGCCGGCACCAAGGGAGACAGGAACCTACAAATCACTCAAAAACAGGTTTTCAGTTCAACCTGTGATAAACAAATTACTATTTTTGAAGCGTTGCACTTACTTTATGTTAAATGATATGTAAACATATAAAAAAAAAAGCGAGTCTCTGCGCTGTGTGTGTGGGGAGAGAATGCAGAGAGGTTCAGGTGTAACAGGGGCACTGCTGTGGCTGAGGGAGCTCAGGGAATCCAAACAGCTCCAAAAGCACTCCGGTGTCAGATGGAGAACATTCCTCTCTTCCAGAACACCAGGAAGCAGGAAACCCACCAGTGGTGAAGTTCTCCAAGGTGAGGATTTTGTGTTGGTGACCTGGCACAGCAGCAGGCTCAACATGCCACGTTACTCACTCATTTAATCAGCACAAAGAATATGCTGGATGTGTAATGGGTTTCAGCTCTGTCCTGCCTACTGGTTTCTGTGAAATTTTCTCACCTTTGTTTATTCAGTTACTACCACAAATGTGTAAAAACAGACAGGGCTTGCAATTAATTGGTTTTTAAAATGTTCAAAGTGCCACTTTCCAGGATTATCGCAACATAAAAATATTCATCATATCTGCCCACACCAAATGTTGATATAAATTATTAATTTAAGGCAAATGTGACAATTAAGCAGATTTATTAGCCTTAATATATCATGCAATTAYTAAATGACTTCTTTTTCAAGCTCGTCTTCTCTTTTTCTCTGCAAGCAAAACTGCTTTTGTTTTAGGTACCATATTTTATTTATTGATACACATCATCTTGAGAATGAGCTATCCAAGTTAAATTTTGTAGTGACAGCATTTAATTAACACACAAACAAAGTACATACAGATACTTATTAGCATCACAATAGCAGTCTCAAGGGAGGGAAAAAAGTCTCTTTCAGACAGAGTTTTCAAGTAAATAATTAACAGACAAAACAATCTATGAAACTGTCTCCAAAGCACACTTCTGTTTGCAATTTTAGCACAGGGACCTCTAATTGACCGAGGCTGGATTGTTCATACCTAAAAGTAGCCCCCTTTGCCATAAGGCTGAAACCACAGATGGGAGGATAATGGCCACATTTGTATTTCCCTTGCCTATGGCACAAGAGGATAGGAGAAGAGCAGTTTTCAGGACTGTCAGGATTGTGATTTTTATGTTGTCAGAGGTACGAGAGTCCCTACCACTGTGTCAGAAATATAGATACAAAATTTTAAAATCCACTTAATTACAATAAACCTCTATAAAATACGGTTCTTYGGACAACTCTGGTGTTTACCACAAACCCAACCTATTCACCACATATTCCTTTGGGTGTCCTTTATAAAAAATAAGTGTGGTTGTGGTTTTGGGGTTTTTTTTCCCCCCTCACACATTACGTGTTGCTCTGTGAGCTTAAGATATTGTTTTCAGCTGAGCAAAAGGAAACGCCRGGGATAATTTTGATAAATGTGAGCTCTCTCATACTTTCTGTTAACAAGTGCTTTGTGTGTCTAATAACATGCACCTGGTGAAGCTGATTTTTCTTTTTCGTGTGACCTCACAGAACTGAAAAGAGACTGTGCRGTGAAAGAGGCTGTGCCTGCTGCTGGGGCAACAACACTGATGGGAAGACTTGATAAACACAAAGATTAAAAAAGGCCTCCGAACGCCTCCCCACCCCGTRGGCCATCCCTGTCCTCACTTTGGGGCTTTTCTCAGGAATTTCCCTGCTCCCTGGCCGTGGTCACCTGGTGAAGCACAAACCTGGACCCACAGGGGTGAGAGGAGCACCCCAGGGCACAGCCTGAAGCTGCCCTCAGTGATCAGTGCAAAAACCCCAAATCAATGCAAGATCAAACACTGGACTCGATGGGCTTGGAGGGCTTTTCCAACCTTTATGATTGTAAGACTTTTGAATGGTTCCTCCAGGAACTAAACTCCCTTAACGTAAACAAGAAATCCAATTATTTCTTCTTTCTAACAGACTCTTACTAGGAAGTGAGAAATGCTGCAGCATACAGTGAGAATTTATACTAATCTGCTCAATATTTTGAGTGCTGCACTAAATTTCCAGAGTATTATTCCCTGTAGTTAGATGCCTTTGAAAATGGAAACAGAGTGTCAAATTGTGAAGTCTAGGAAAATTCATTGTTGTTCCAATCCTGTTTGCTTTTCAATCAAACGGATTTCCCATGGACAAACTGCACGGATCTTTCCTCCCGAGCTATCAGGCAGCGCTGCTGCCCACAGGGACGAGCTGTGGGCTTTGGAAGTTCCCTGATACACACTGCCAAAATTTCCTAGGTCTACTTTGTTAGGGATGACTAGRGAATGGTTTATTTTCCTGTTCTGCACAGGTGGCTCTTCTTTGATTCTGTTCTTCTGCAGATGAAAGATTAGAAAGAATTATATCCTGATCTGGAGAATATTTAATGAAACAAAAAARTATAAACCCTAATTTCTTTAAAAATTCAAATTTCCTGCAGAAGCTCTGTTGATACCTTTGTCACAAGCGAAAGCCTCAAAGTTTCTGTTTTGAAATGTGTTTCATATTTTATTATGTAAAAGCTCCTGTGAATCTGGGTAAATAGCAATGAGTTTCTTTCAATCACTTGACAACCACAAAAGAAGTGACTCTCCACCGGCTAATAAGAATTAAAAAGAAAATTGTAGCCTACCTGGCTTCCTGTAAAAACGATTTTCCTAGGCAGAATCGGCAGATCTCCAAGTGACAAAATATTTTTGCTTTAGATGAGACAACTTTCTCAGCTTTAAAGAAGTTCTTTAGAAAATTAAACACATATTTGAAATAAATGTTCTCCCATACCGAGCCTAACATTAAAATACTTCATAGTTAAAAGAAATATGTCCTGTACCATATTAATTTGTACAAACTTAATCTTGGTCTGAAGACTACAAWTCAATGTGTCTGTGAAACYTGCCTGAATAGAAATTTTCTTTYWAAATTAAACATATTTTAGTMATTTTTTTTCTTTTTATTATTCAATCTCTGCTTCTAGGCTCCTTTAAAGAAGCTTGTTTTATTTTAGGAATGCTCCTTTAGTCAATTATTTAAATTGGAAGGCTGTACAACAGGATATAGTCTGTAGGGATTTGTTATGTACCAATGGGTCACTTATTTATGAAATTTCTGTGCTCTATGCCTGTTAAAATATTGATGTTCTTCCCCTTTGCTCCTTTTTCTGATTTAAGTAAAATGGTAAGTATTGAATTGAATTAATTTAAAGATTAGCCGTTATAATGAAGTCTTATTTAATCATTAAGGTGAGCCAAAAGAGGCAAAATGTGGCTGACAGAGTTTTGTTTGGAGCAGGCAGGCATCCTGGGAGCAGAATGAAACTTCTGTAAAGTCTCACCCACAAGGTGAGAAAAAAAGGGGAATTAATTTCAAATATATTGGTTTCAATGAAAAAAAATAACCTCTTGATCTATACACTTGATCTGTCACCTTTTAAACAACATCCATGACTAGCTAAAAGTGTTAATTTAWTTTTGCTAAAAATCTTGCAAATCTCTAATTTTCTTCAAGTCTGCTCCCGAAGTCTCAGCATATCCCCATTAGTTTGTGGAAAATTRTCATTCATTGTCTATTTTGTGATCTGGCACTGCTGCTTTTGCAAGAGAGCTGCTTTCACAAGGTTCTCATGTTGGTAAAACATTTCCACTTGGTAATTTAATTCCTGTTTTTTCATCCATACGTGAGAAATGGACCTTGCTGGTCGAGTTGAATGATGGGTGTGATTGTGGCCTGAGGTGTCATTTGTAAAACAATGAATTATTAGGAGAGCTAATAGGAGCAACCTGTGATGATACAGTGTCAACTAAGGCTATTTGTCCTTCATAATCCCTGCCTTTATGGATTAAAAACAGTTGTATATTCAAAAGCAATCTGAAATTCAGTGTCTCCGTTGTTGATATGTCAGTAGTTTRTCTAAAATAGTCCATACTTTATCATAATATCCCCAAAAATATTGCGAGTTCGTTTAATAGCGTGCTGTGCTTTAGAAAAATACATAGTTCCATTTCAGGAAAAAATGTTACATTCAAAGTTTTCTTGGTGTCCTTGGTATTTTGAAAAAGACAAGAGACTTTGAAATTCTAATACTTGTGTGTTTAAAGAGCTTCAGAAATTAATATAAAAAAAGAAAATTTTTTCTTTTCCATAATAAATCTACAGAAATACCACAGTCTCTAGAATAAAATGCAGCTCATGGAATAATAAAAGAAAACCTTTATGTRTATATTTGATCAGCTTTGAAATATAAGTGCATAAAGAAAATATTAGTCTGCACTTCCAACAACTTCTAAACATAGTTTATAATGAACAATTGGATCACATTTGGAGGCAGCCTGTGGAATCACCACCGAGGTGGGAGTCAGGACCTTCTGTCCCTGACTCAGAGATTGACACCTGACTCTGCATTCTTAGGAAATTTGATTTTCTGTTTCAGTTTTCTGCCCGAAACACCAGACTTTCCTTTCACATAAGTTTATAAACCAAGGAAAAAAAATATCGGCCTCAATATTTGTAAGTAAAATCTGGGACTTCCTGTGATCCATGAAATCCTAATTACTGAGCTGTTTACCAGAGATAAAAGCTGCCTGACAATGCAGGGCACCAGCACAGTTTGATCACTGATTGTAACAGATCAGGAGCCATAAAATTACTTCAGAATGCTATTATGATTTTTAGTTCTGAACTGGGAGTTAGAAACYTTAAAATACTATTAAAAAGACCGTTTTCTATCCTGCCAAAATAAACTCCTACAAGTGATTAAAGGAAAATGAGGGATGGCTGGACTGACGAAAGGACAGGCTGTAGGGTGCAAGCAGGAAGGGATATGGTGTAGGAATATTTCAGAATTGGCATGACTTCAAGAGCCAATTTAAAGRTTTTCTCTGGATATCAGATGGCCTAGAGGGACATCAGGACAGCAGGTACCCCCCATGAGCTAAGAGCACCTACAGTACCTTGTTAGACCTACAACATTCTTGAGGGAATGAGGGCTAACAGGTTGGAACGTTCCTTCTCTAATATTTACCAGTTGCTCCACYGAGCAGCTGCTCCATAACTGCAGTCCAAAATTTACCATTCGAATTATGTAAACAAATAATATAAATAGTGACTGCAAAGGATTATTCCCGAATTCTAAATTACAATGTTTTTCTGGTAGCAGCTCAAAACTGAGCAGTTTCATTGTGCTTTAGCTCTTCCAGTGAACATTAAATTCAATTTTAGCAATTAGAATACTTATGTCATTAATCAGAGTTTGGACTTTAATGCAAATAACGATATGCAACATGATGAAAAATTCCAATGCTGCTTTAGAAAATAAGGCTGGCACTGCATTTTTAGAATAATGCAGATCAGGAATGTGGGCACAGGCTCTGGGCACAATCCAGATCTGACACAATCAGCCKCTGGTACAGGTGCAGGTCACTCAGGGACCTGCTGGAGTGAGTCCACACAGAAATGAAGGAATCAAGGATTCTGGAGTCAGGCTTTGCTTTCTGTGTGGGAATATYTGGGCTATGGAGGCACAGCCAGAGCAGGCAATTTATAAATTACACTGTGCTAAAATATGYTAAAATATGATGTAATAATTCTAAAAAATAATGTAGTATTGGAGTGAAACAGCTTTACATGGTCCATTGAAGAACCTGAGCAAGTTCATGGAAGAAAAATCCACMAAAGGCTATCAAAGAAAGGCACATTTCTGAGTGGCCTTGGGAGGGGCAAGATGCTGGCAGGTGGGAAATACTCTGGGAAATGTCAGTCTGGGCTTGCTGTGGTCTCGTTGTGGCCATTGGTCCAACCTTGCCAAGTGCCCTTCACAGTGTGAGGTTCAGTGAGCATTGACAAACCTGTGCTGAAAGAGAGAATCGGAAATTTTAGTGACAAAGCACAAATTATTTTTAAGATTATGTGCCTCAACCTCCCTGAACACTAATTGTGAAGGCAGATAAAAGATATTTCACTGCTACTTTTACTGGTTTAGCTGTGACTACCAGCCAGCTTCTGACACTCTTCCCTGTGATATTCAGTTTCTTCCTGAATGAAGCAGTGTTCTTACATAAAGGGCCACTTTGTTTTCCTGGTCTTCAGGGAAAAACCCCTGGCCTTAGATCTCCAAAGAACGAGCATTCACGTGACTGCTTATAAAACAGCACAAAAATTGTGTTTGTCATAATCTCCTGTAAAAATATTTTCCCTGTGCAAAACACTTTAGCCCCAATGTTACAGAAAGTAAATTCRTTGCAAGAATCCTTCTAATTTGGCAAAGAACCTCTTTGATCCCAAACTTTACACACAAGGCACTGTTTGAATATATCCTTCGGAGCAGCTGAGTTTCTTGACCTCTACCTATTCTTTTATATCAAGTCATATTTGCCCCTTCTTCCATATTCCTTGCTTTTTAAATGCAGAAATTTTGCAAGACTGGCTGATTTTCTCCATCTGTCTTATCCTTTGCTGACAGAACTATAATAATTTTATAAAATAAATTTAATAATTTTTTGAACTACTTATGTCTTTATAGCTTGGTCAACAGCCAGTGGTTCAGAAATGAAAATTTCCAGTTTGTTCTTTCAAAGCAAATCCAGCACCTGGTGTACAGAAATTACACGAATGCTTATCTTTCACATGATTTTCAATARAGCAAACTACTCTGACAATCACCCATCATGTAGCAGGGCTGTTCAAGAAATTTAGGTAAGTAAAAATCAAGAAAATAGTGTAAATACTTAAAATTCTTTACAAATATAAAACTGACTGCAGTTCAGACTAATACAATTAGGCTGAAAATACATCAGTATATTTCTGAAACACACCTTCCTTTAACCTGTGCTCCATGAATTCCATCTCTGCAGTGTGTATTGAATGGACCTTCACTCAAAATATTTTTACAAAGTGCCTTTAATTTTAAATCACGGAAAACTTTTCATTGAGACTAAAGAAAGGAATATGTTTTGAAAAAAATTCTAGAAGTGGAAATCTTTTGTATTAATAGAGCAATACTAAAATTCACAACTTATTCACTTATTTAAGGTTTTAAGCATTTTTAAGCATATTTCACTTTGGCCGTGGGATTTCAGCACAAATACACCCCAGGAYCATCTCTCCATGATCCAAGCCCACGAAGATCCTGTTTCAATAGGCTGATTGTAAATGTCTGTGTGTTCATTCTGGGACCTTTTTATAGCAATAGCAYGAGGCTGGTTTTGTGGAAGATGCTTTGGAACTTGGCATCTGACACGGAGATTGCACAACACACACATCTATGGAGAGAATTCCAAGCTCTGATGTCTTATTCAACAACATGTCAGCACCYCAGATGTCTTATTGCAAAATCCTCTGATCAGCAAAAACAATGCTAAAAACAYTGCACATCACTTATTTGCACAGAAATTAAGAACTGATCAGACTATTGCTGTAAAGCCTTTTCCTGACTTTTTTTTTTTTCAAACTTTATCACYCTAATAGAGTTCAAATTCTAGAGTTTGGTTCCCAAAGTTTGATGTTTATTGCATTATCTTATTATAAACCCACGCAAGTAAATCCTGGGCAGTAACTTGGGGTAAGTGAACTTCATCTCTCTTTTGTGGTTACTGTTTTATTGATATTGCTGAGATGAGAAACCCACCCCACAGTCCACACAGTGATTTAAGGGATGCTCAGGCAGTTTTTTCACATTATTATCAGTAGTCATAAAGAGCTGGAGAGGAAATGCTTATTCAAGCTACAAAAACATGAAAGAGAAAAAAAAACCCCTCTCTTTCACGTCGATTTTCCACATTAAAATTCTTTGTCTGTTTCGAATTTAAAAGCAAGTAATAGCTAAAATATGCATTGGGTGCTGTCAGATACCAAGCAGCACCGAGAGCTGCAGACCATCAGCGCAGATCCCTGGTGCTCTTTTCTCCACCGAGTTCCCAGGAGCCCGAATCCCTCGGGTGATTCCAAAACTGTTCCAGATCCTCAGCGCAATGCCAAGGCGAACCATGCCAAATCCATGTTCCATACTCTGTTTGCACATATATTACACCAAGCCTTCCGAGGACAGAGGTGTGTTTTCTTGGATGTTTGCACTTTGCTATGTAAATTCTCAGCACTCAGCACGGCCAAAAACCTGTTTCCTTCAGCTGAAATTGATATCGCAGGGATGTATTTTTTGTTTTGGTAAAAAAACCCCAACAACTTTAGTCGTTAAACCGAGTCTTAATTATTTACATACTTAAGTTCCACTAAGTCATGGGTATTTTGCTCGTATAAAGACTGAATTCTAATCAATATTTTCYACAGATATGAAATATTTGTAAGGAAATAAAACTGGGTGAAATATGCCAAATTTTCTAGAACTAAAATACAGTAAATCTGAAATTTCAGCAGAAAATAATGCAAATTAAACACTGAATTCAGCTCAGCAACAGTTCCATTAACTGAATGTTATAGCCAAGACAGATTTTGCTGTTTTGTTAAAGAGCGAATTAGTGTCAKAAACCCGAAGTTTCACCTTGCTGTGAGGTGACCTTTGGAAACAGACAATTGTAATGCAAGACTTGTGTTGAAAATGGAACTTCCAGATGAAGCCCTGACAATTTTTATTTTCTTTTTAGTAAATAAAACAAATAAATACAGCAGCTCAAAGCCTGCTAGAGGAAAATAAAACAAACYATACATAGGAAGTATTAAACAAACATTCATTTTCAGTATTTAAACATAGTGTCCAAAAGTGTATTTCATCCCCACTGCCTTTGCAGCTGTGGAACAGCACAATTAATGTGCCTTCCATGGATTASTGCACGGAAGAGAACACTTTCAAGAGAAATTAAATATGGATACAACCTTCTGGCTCAAGATGTCCCTAAACTGCAGATTGCCAGAAGTGTCCCTGGGGACGGGGCAGGAGTGGCTGCGTTCCTGCTCCGSTTTGCACAATATTCCAAGGGATCCTGCGCGGTCCAGTGCTGGGAAGGGCTGGTGTGACACAGCCTGGCAGCGCCCCTGGACACTCCTCGCTGGAGATCTCAGCAAGGTGACTCTGGAGCGTTTTTGTGCCGTGCATTCGTTCTTGAGGGAGGGAAGGGACTGAGAACAGCCTTTAATAAAGGGACACAGATGTTTGTGTTTATTGCGCCACCTGAGCTAATTAAAATTCTTACCTTTTTAAAGGAGAAAAAAAGCTCCCTGTGGGAATGAGAAGTGGCTTTAAAAAAAAAAAAAATTACAGATGGGAGAATGAAAAAAAAGACTATTTTCCAAATAAATTATTCGGCGTAGGGTTTTTGAGGGAAAAATGAGGATCGTGACGCCGATGCCCAATTTCTGAGCTTTCTTTGTTTGAATCAGGAATAAGGAATTGGGCTTGTCAGACAAGTGCCTGAAGTTCCAAGGTATCTCTGCAGCACCTTGTATCGGGTGAGTTTTTGTACTTAGCATTTGAGAGGGAAAAGCCTGGAAGAAAGCATCCTGTCCATCTTGAGCACGTGAAGGTGACAGCCCTTGGCAGATAAACACTGGCGTGGCATTGCTGTGGGTACATGAATCCCACAGAAGACGAAAAATCTCGTCCCGTATTTCCCAGATGTTTCCCAACTTTGCCACATCCACAGGGATTTCTGAGCAACACCCACACAAACCCACCAATTTCCCTGAAGTGATCTACAGCTACAAATATTCATACCTCAGTTGGAGGTGCACCTATCTTACTTATTTTTTTTTCATTTCATGTTTTAYTTTCAAGCGCTAAATTCTTTTTGTAGTGAAGTAGTTAATGAATATAAATGGAACGACCCCCTCCCATATTTCATGGAGCTGCTCTTGAAACCAAAATGTCAGATAAAAGAAAAAAACCAGCTTTAATCTGAATTAGTTTTAGAGTCAAATTCTTTTGCAGAGATAAAAGATTTCTGTTCACAGATAGGTTTCTGTTTACCTAACAACTAACAAACATTTCATAAAGGTCTGAGAATTTTCCATAGCATCTTGATACAATTGAATAGAAGACCCATTTAGCCTAATGAGCATTAAGATTAAATCATTTACTCACAGATCAAAGGAGATTTTAATTATGTAAACGAGTTGTTCAGAAACACAAAGTGTTCCATTAAGCTTCACAATTAATACATACAATATTTATGAGTTCAGACTTTTTTTCCTTGTTAAAAATTGATTGTTACATCAAAAAAAGAGTTTCCCTAGATGCACTGATTGCAGGAAAAATATTTTAAGCCATAAAAGTAGCAGGCATGCGAAAGATTTTACTGCCTTTTGCTTTTCCTTCTCCTCTTCTTTTCCCCCTTCTCTCTTTTTGTTGTTGTTGCTCTGAGGGTCTTGTCACCAGATGTTCGTTATGTGTACAAAACATGGAGAGCACACGAGTGAGGACTCCCGGCACGGCCCTGCCACGCTGCGGGGCTGGCACTGGGGTCCTCAGCGGGACTGGGGCAAAACAAAGCACTTCCAAAACATCCCCACTGAAGGTCTCCATGCTTTCCATGGCTTGGGATATGGAACAGCAATAACCAATAAGATGGTGCAAAAAGGAGCTGAGGGTTGGTTCGTCGGTGTGTATCACGAATTATTTTTCATTCTCTTCAAGTGAACAACCTTAGGTAAAATGCAGCATAAAAGGGTCCCATCTTGCTTCCATATCCTGACAGGTATTACAACAATGCAGCACAGGGTAGATTCTTAAATCACTATATTACTTCTAACAGGCAAGATTAAAATAAATGCAAAGAAAACAAATGATGGAAAGAATGCTGATAAAATATGCAAGCTGGATTAGTTATAGAGTAATTTATTTCTACTGGAAGTTCTACTTAGGAAAGCAAATCAAAAGAATGGAAATTTGCTGACACTAAGTAATCCTGGAAAACACAGAGACTGGTTGTAGGAAAACTGATGACTACTTAAGAGGGATGAAAAATCCATTCCAATTCTCAAGGCCAGGGGTTTGCACTAGAAAAACTTTTGACAAGATTAGTTTCTAAACTTAAGGAAASTTAGACACTTCATTAAAAAAAAAAAAAGAGAATGGCAGAATACTTTTACTTGATGTGCTGGGGCAAAATTCTACCCTTAGTTGCACAGCAAGCTCCAAGAAATGAAACCAGATGCATCTGAGAGTGCAGCCTGCTTTCAGTCAGAGTTAGCAGCTCAGCTAAGGAAGCAACTCAGGCACTGACAAATGTGTAAATTCGACCAGAATAGTCACTGATGATTCCATGTTAGATTTACAAGGAAGAAGCATAAAATATTTAAATATGTTATGAAATCTGTACCATTGTGTCAGTGAAAAATTCCAACACCTTCAACATTCTGTCTTAACAGAGCAGCTGAAGTTTGGTGTGTGTTTTTTTTTTTATTTCATATATTAGGAACTCATCATACTTTAGCTCTTTCACTCAATATCATGATCTTATGATTGATCTTATTTATTTTTGGTTTGTGTGCAACTTGAAGCCGATGCCAGAGTTATTCTAATTCTAACAGAGTCAACAGAATGACAGAAATCTTATGTCCTGTAACTCCATAAATAATTCAATGGAATTCGATAGTTTATATTCATTGCAATGCTAAGACATCCACAAACTTATGGCCAGCTTTCAGGTATTTTCCATGTATTTACCTTTCTACTGAAGTATAATTGCATCCCAAGCCAGAGTCATTAGCCATGCTCCCAATGCTCCTGCTTTTGGATACAGATGGCAAGAGAGAAAAAGTTTAATTCACCACCCATCCATTCCCTGCMTCTCAAAAGAAGTGTGAACGTAAATTATCCCAATCACTTTCATGTACGGCACATGGAAACTGAGAAATCYGAGTGTTTATTTTTCCTTTTGGTAGAGGAAGGAGTCAACTGAAAATACTTTCAGTGACTTCTCATGACGTAYTTTTTTCACCCACAGCACTCTCATCTTCCACGGATCTGCCCCTTTCCCCAGCCTGGACCCAAATAACTCACAACAGGCAAAGCAGGAAAACACTGCAGCACATTCTCCCTCCACACTGGGGCCAGACGAGCTCCAGGGTGGAGCTAAGAGAGGAAATGTGGGTGTAGAACACTCATCCCATGAAGCCAACGCTGGAATCGTGGGCTCACCTCTGCTGGACTTGGTAAGAGAGGAAATGTGCAGAGTGGAACACTCATCCCATGAAGCCAACGCTGGAATTGTGGGCTCACCTCTGCTGGACTTGGTAAGAGAGGAAATGTGCAGAGTGGAACACTCATCCCATGGAGCCAGCTCTGGAATTGTGGGCTCACCTCCGCTGGACTCAGCTCTTTGCAGAGGAAAGCAGTGCCCAGCTGTGAGGGCTGAGGCTGAAAGGAGCTGTGCCACTGAGGCACACCATGCCCTGGGCTGGATCCARCCTGGCTGATTCAGATTTTCCCAGGGGACCTCAGCTGAGAGTCCCCAAGCCGTGATCCCTGTGTGCACCCTTGGTGGAACTGGATGCATCYTCCCCACTCCAGCGCTCTTATTTTGTGTCTGAGCAAATAAACGTCTCCATCCAACTCCTGCCATATGCTCAGCAATTTTAAAGGCATTGGCTCCAGTGAAGTCAAAGCAGTTAAGCATACAAGCCTGGAAGAGAAGGATGGAACAGAGGGAGGCTTTGGATTGCGTTGGAAAAGTTGAAATGATCCGAATTCCCTGTGTGTGTGACAGGCAGGAGAAAGGAGCAGCAATGGGAAGGTCAGGCGAATGAGACCCTAACAGGCTTCTCAGCTGCCTCAGGGCTGCCTAATGTTCCAAAGAGACAGGACAAAATGTGCCATCAGTGCTGCCTCATGGACTGGGGGCGTCACCTTCGAAGCRCTGATATTCCAAACATGCATTCCACAGGGCTTTTCCAGTCCACAGAGAATTAAAAGGAAGCGGCTTCCAGAGTTATTGTGAGGTTTTTTTTCCCCTCCTTCTTATATATTTGATAAAAAACAACAACAAAACATCTGTCTTTCAAAAATGCCATTTCATGTCTTCTTGGGAAGGTGGTGAGTTTTTAGAGGTCCTTTTTAACACCCAGCAACACCTGCTGCAAAAGTGTGAGGAGCGCTGGTTATATATCCCTGCCACKGTTATTTGCACAAAGCTATGTCTTTCTCAAACCAAGAAATCACCTGAAAACTTAACCCACGAACCTGTTTCAGAAACTTCCCATTTTTAATGTCTATCATTTACATATTCCAGTTAAGTGGCAGAAGGAAGAGGAGATCAGAGCAAGAAATGTGGTGCTGGAGCTTCTCTTGCTGTCACTGCAAGGTTTTCTGCGCTATATTGTTTAGAGCTTTTCCCTGCTCACTCTTAAAGGACTCCAAAAAAGAGCATTCATCACTTTTATTGGAAAATGATTCCCTAGTTTAGTAGCTGCCAGCCACAAAAAATTAAAAGTTTAATTTTTCTTAAATTTTAGCCCATTAGTCCAGAAGAAACGGTGCCATTCCAAATGCTTGCTCTTTTAATTTGTGTATATGCACTCTCCTTATATTATGTCATGTGTTTAGTCTAACCAGGCCAAAAAATGATGAATGTGATGTATTTGTTTTAAGTGCACTCTCTAATAAATCTTTATTTATTCTTCTTCAGAGTGCAAAGGCAAGTAGGGGGATAAAGACTGAACAACATAAAAAAAAATATTCAGAATATATATATGTGTCTTAATTCAAAGTGCTTTAATAACAAAGATACTATTTAAGAAATATATATAGTAAAAGAGAAATCCAACTCAACTTCAGTCTGGGGGAAATTGAAGCATTCAGGCCCTTCCTTAACCCTTCTACAGCAGTTTGAAGATGAAAGAAAATCCATTTTACCCACCAAAAGACATGCTGTACAGCGGGAATTAAAATGAACAGATATAAAATGACAAAAAGAGGGAAGGTTACTACATAGTTTTCAAAAGCCACAACTGTTCAAACAAGAATTGAAAGTGAATGAATTTGTAACCTGCCAGATTATTGAATTAAAAAGTCTTAGTCCAGTTCCTACACTGTTCCTTTCAGCGGGATTAGAGAGGAGTAATGACATTTTTATGTCATTTGCTGCTCCCTAGTGGAGATAGAACATAATTTCAAGGTTAAAAAGAACAAGAAGATAATAAAAAGGCGAAGACCAATTATTTGCAAATCTTAAGCTGTAATGAAATCTCATTTACTGAGGAGAGTCTGTGGTCCAGTGTCCAGTGGTCCTCATTTGCAAAGTGCAACAACCCCAAGGGCGTGGATTCAATCCCTGTGTGGATCATTCACTCAAGAGCTGGACTCGATCCTTGTGGGCCCCTTCCAGCTCAGAATATCCAGTGATTCTGTGATATTCATACAACAGACCACTGCGGAGCCAGGCAATGCTTTTTTGAATGTAAATGTAAAGTTGGTAATGAAATTAGTGAGAGTGATGCTTGCGTATCAAACCCCCGAGTTTGGCTCCTCTTCTGCTTCAGTTGATGAAATACACTTTAAAATCCAGACATTTAATAACCCTAAAAGCCTGTAGTGCAAAATGAAAAATCACTGTGCAAAAAGAAGAAACTTTTTTGCTTAACCTGCACAACTTTGTAGATGTGAACATTCCTGTGCTAACATAGGCCTTTCTGTTTGTTTGTTATTGCCTCTTCCATGAAATTGATTCCCTAATTTCCTTGAGTGCAGAGATGGGCTTGTCTGCTTTTTGTAATGACAGAGGAAAAAGCAATAAATTGTATACAAACAGAATGCATTTGCAGAATCTTCATGCAATTGGTACAGCATGTGCATTTCTCACCAATTCTCCCATTAAAATCTCATCAGTGTGGCCGAGTCACCTTATTCTCAAATCTTATCATTTGTGTAGGTTTTGCTTCTGAAGGGGCAACCAAAAGGTCTCACTGTGCAATGTCAATTCTCCAGTGTCAGCTGGACTGTGAGAAACCTCCCAGAGTGTCACCAGCTGTGGATGATTTGGTTTTGAGCTTTCAGGGATGATTCTTACACTTATAGAAATTCCTCCATTTTAAAGGCACTGGAACCACCTGATTGTCAGCTGACTCCCAGATCAAAGCAAATCAAATTTTCAGTGGGAAAACCAGACTTGWACATTTTGGAACTGACACTCAAGGCTGCTCAGAACATTTATTTTAGGAGTCAGGGACTTAAAYAGGTGTTTGGCAGCTGATCTGCAGAGAGACTGGGGACTGAGTCACCTTCTAGTCCTGCTCACTGTTACCTCAAACATATTCACCATTTCCACTCCTCAGAACTTGCTGAACTGTTCAACAAAGTCATTAAAAACCTCTGATAGGCCATGGGTGAAGTGTGAACTGTGCAATTGAGTTAAGAATTGCTCACTATGAACAGGAAGGATTTAGACAAGARTAAGCCCATTTTGGATTCTCTGTGAGGTTTCCCCGGTATTGCTATTAGAAKAAGTAATAATATATTTAAGTACTTGCAAGTTTGAAACTTCATCTCATTTCACGTTCGTACAAAGCAACTTGTGAGTGTTTCTACACAGATTTGTACAGACACAACACCTTCAAGCAAAATGATCTACCTGGTTTATTGGACTCTTCAGCAATTTTTAGAAATTGTTGCCCTGTGCAGTCAAATAGGATTCAATACCTTATTTATAGCTTGCATTTTATTCATTGCTTTGTAGTTGTTTCYTCATTGGCAGTTTCAGTAATTACTGTAGTGTTGTGCAGAGCAAGTGCAACGAATTAAGCTTACTGTGGGCACAGATAAATAGAACTTTTTWAAGAACTCAATGAAATAAAAATGGTCAGTTGTAAGAAACAGGGAAAAGGTTGAAAAAAATCTGAACCTCTGCAACAGGAAGAAGGGAGTTGTGTGAAACTTGTTAAAAAAAAGTCAAGAAGAGATCAAATTTGACAGTACTAAAACTTTCTAAGTATCCTCCACACAAAATTTTGATTTGAAAGAGCAGCCACTGGTTGATTTGCAATGTTAGATCCTCATTTCCCTCCCTGTAATCAACTTGCTAAATAAATGACAGAGGGCACCAAAGCCACCTGCAGAAACCAGAGCCAGTCACACTTCTGTTTCCCAGAGCAAASCTTGTCTGCGCTGAAGCCTTATTGATAATGTTTACCTCTCCTGTATATTATTACCTACTACTGTTATATTTTTATCAGATTATTAATTCCTAATTGGCTATATAGGCCTAATGCTGTCTTAATTTGACTTTTTCAATTTATCAATGCTTCTTCAAAACCAAACACAGCAGTAAAACTGGTTTTACTCATCGCTGTCAAACCGACTTTTACTTGCAATATCATCCTTTCCCACTTTACCCCCAAATAGTCACTATTATTACAAGTGACAGGCTTTTACCCATGTGGGTCCTCCTGATAGCAAAGAAAAAGCACTCATAAAAGAGTATTTTGTGGCCTCTAATGCAATATCAACATTAAACAGAGAATGAGAAACAACAGATTCTGTCCTTGCTGAAAGAACTATCCAATGTGGCTCTGTGGTATTTCCTTTAATAATGTTATCTGTTCCACTCAAGGCTCAGATAGGAACAAAGCAGAAGGTTTGTTTTATGTTCCCACCCCCTTTCTGGAGGGCAGAAGAGGTGAATTCCACGTGTCTTTTTTGTGTCAAAGTTTTTCATGTAGAATCAATTGCCAGTTCCCTGTATTTTAAAGGTCCTGTTCACAAAGCTGTTGTTTCCTGACTCGGTGGGGATTTCACAGTGTTTAAATAGATAAAAATTCATCTTGAGGTTTAACAATCACACCATGGGAAGCCCACAAGACAGAGAAAGATCAATGTTTTTACAGAGGAAAACTCGCTTAAGCCTTCGGGTGCTATCATCAACTGCTCAAGCATTTCTGCAAATCTGAGTGCTTAAAAAAAGCCAAACCTATGTTGAGAAACAAAAATCTCTGGAACTGCTTTTGGAAGTGAAGTGTGCTGACTCTGGACGTGTGATCTCTCAATCTAGATCTCATCTTTTCTGCTTGAACTGCAAGATAAAAACAATATGAAATACGAATATGACAATCCTTGATCTAAGCACTAAATGGAACAACGAGATGTGCTCAGTACTGCAAAGAGCACTCAGCACCTCCTCCTAATGAAAAATGGAGCTTAAATTTTGTGTTTGGGACATAAATTTTTCCCAATTTTCTATTCCTGGTCTCCCTGAATTAAAAATCAGCAGGTACACAGGTGCAAAATATGTCAGTATTGCTGTTATTTGTACCACAATGTACTGGAAAATTCAAGATCAGCCTATACACACTCCCTGCACTGAAGAGCATGGAATTAGACGTGCAGGAAAGTAGAGGATAAATATATTTTTAAAATTGATTTATTTTTATAGTTTTAATAGTTTTTCTCAAATGTACGAATTTTAATCTAAAATGTAAATTTGTAGTGGTATAATTGACTAGAATATGCTGGAATTAGTACTGTTAGTAGCGATTTATCTCATGTCACCAAGAGAAAAATCATAAAAAGTAGCATTACACAGCAGAAAAATTCCTGTTGGTTAAAAGCTTAGTAGCATAACAAGCAATTCCCACTGATGAGTAAAAAATGAGTTGTAACTYATACTAAATAAATCTTAAAAGAAATGATAAGCAATTAAAAATTGACAAGACTGCTCTAATGGTCTGATAACGGCTATCAAGGGTAATACCCAACCAGATAACCAAGCAGCTGAGCTAATAGACCAGTTAAACCTATAAGAAGATTTGTGCCCACTTTGTCACAGTGGCTGTTCCAAGAGAGGATGTTCTACACAGAGCAGCCTTCCATGGCCAAGGGATAAACTGGATTTTTAACAACTCAACTCTTGTCTTGGAAATTCAATGATACGGAAAAAAAATGAGAAAACGAGTGTTTAAGAAGTAAAGAGAGTGTTTTGTAGGAAGTATGAAAATTTACTTCTGACCTGCTGAGATTCAAAAGGCGTATAGAAAAATTCGGGATTTTTTAGCTTTCCTTTCTTGTTTTTCCTCTTCGCAAGCCTACATATCCTCAGAAAACCCGAGATATGTTGGGACTAAGGAGAATATTGGAATCCTTGGGCCCCTCTCTCAAGAAGCCTCCASCTCCACGCCAGCCYTCTCTGTTAAGTAGCTGCACCAAAMMGATCTGGCCGTGTTTTATTTATTTAGCGCACGGCGAGCGCGCGGGCCGCACTTCATCACGGTGACGGCTGAATCCATCATCCCCTACCTGCGGCCGTAATGGGAGAGCTCTCAAATCAACAAGTCTTTCCTTCGGAGTAACTGAACTGTAAATTGTCCTTGACCAGTCAGACAAACAAAAACAACCTTCCCTGTTAATCTGCCGAAGACAAACAGCGCCGTGTCTGCCCTCCCGCCAAGAGGGATGGCGGTGGCAATGGCGCTTTATGTGTCACATCCCTCACGCGGAGCAATCCCGCTCCCGGGTTCAAAGGCTGGCTGAGGGATTAAGAAAAAGATGCAATCCGACCTCTATACATGTAAATAATCGTTTTGTTTCCAGGAGCGTGAGGCGCTTTCGTAATGGAGATGAGGTTTCCTGGATCGTTAGGAGATATTGGAGAAATGTAAGTTTTTCTAGTGGATAGGGAGAACTCCCAGTGCCACGGGCGTGGCATCTCAATAATCTTGTGCCAAACACAGGCGAATTTTTACTCTTGTGCATGATCAGGAAATCAATTTAATGAAATACAGTTGCAGAATTATCTGGGACGATGCGTATGCTTCATTATTCTGATTTTACAGCCCACATAAATAGATAGATACATACATAAATTACTGGAAGTATTTTTTACTTAGATTATTTTATGTGTTTCTTGCATCAGCCAAGTGCAAATATTTTCTCTCTCCTTGCCACTCATTGTAACTGATTTTTTAAGGTGTTTTACCAAAAAAAAAGCATTTCTGAAAGGCTCCATTAAAGAAATGCTGACACATTATGTTACAGTATGTTACAGTATCTTGGGTTCTATCAGTCACATTTCATTACTTTTACATAACATGGCTCTATTGATGCAACCTGATGTGACATGTCACTCTGCAGTGTCAGCGACAAACTTGGGCTGAAAAGTTTCCATCCTCAAAACCACTGTCTTGACAAAACACAGGAGGAACGACTACACACATTCCTTTATTTATCACCACAAATAAATAATTTAAATTAAGACTAACACCAGGCCTGTGTGTTAGAGTCTAATTCCCTGCCACGTTTGTGCCTACTGTGTGCAAAGTAGGTAATTGTTAGAGTATTCTACTACTGGCACAYCTTTATTCAGAACATCCAGAGGTGTCTGGGTCAACAGCTTCCTATTTATTCAAATTTATATTGACTAGCTTCAGAAGGCAAAGCTGACAAAATGATTAATTAGACTTTATAACTCATTGGCAGCCTGCAGTTTAATGGAATTAGCAGAGCTTAAGTTCATCTTTAAATACCATGACGGTTTTAATTTTAAAAACGTCCAATTACATTTTTCAGTCAGCACCAAATGGAAGATGACTTGTTCCAAACTTATGGGAAACCCAAAATTACTAAACAGGTACCACATTTGATAGAGTATTTTTATGATAATTCAAATCTTTAAGGGAACTGATCCACTTTTTTCCTTTTTCCCAAGTTAAGCAGCTGCACTCCTTGGACAGGSAGCGAGTTGACAAGGCACAAGGGTTTTTATAGTGTTGGCATGTAGGGGCTTTTTTTATCTACTAAAAATTGTTTAAACTAGACAATTTCAACAGAAATACTGTCAAACTCTACAAGGTGGAAGTGAAACAGTTACCAAATTAGTATTAACGATGGCATTTCGGTCTTAAATGCAAAAATGTCTACCTGGCCTTAATGGGGGACATGACTATGAGGGATGTCACACATCCTTGTTTCATATGTCAACTCTTACTGTAAACTATTAAAATTCAAGTAGTCATATTTAAGTAATAATATTGTATGATAATATGTATATCATTTAAATATTACACAACAATATTTTTGGATGAATCATATTTATATATATAAAATTAAGTAAAATTTATACTGAAAAATAAGAACTTTGTCTTTTTTCCTCTTTAGGCACCTTCATTTCCACCTCCAGATGCCATTATGTGACCTGACCTACAGGAAAACTGACACTGTTCACAATGTTTTGGGTTTTTTTATTCAAGACTTTCTAATATAGACAAACAAGTTTTCTGCTATCTTTCAATTTCACTATGGGATGCTTTTAGCAAAAGTATGCATTAGCCAGAAAGAGTCATGATATTCATGTTAATAAGCATTTCTAACTGATAATTTTAGACTAAGCTGTATTAAATATCAATTTTTATAAGGGATGAAATTTGCCAAAGGTTGACAGGTCTAACAAGAAATGGCCTTAGCATGCACATCCCCATAATTCTAGTAACAYGTTGCTGTATATTATTTTTTCAAACCTTATCTAGACCATTAATTTTGAAATGACAGAAAGAGGGGAAATACAAAATTTAAATTATGCTTTGCCCCCAGCAGTGGAAAACATATATATTTAATCAAGGATTGGATTTTATAAAACACCCTCATCCAATTGGAAAAGCCCACTGCTTCCCAAAGACTTGCACGTAGCTGTGGCACCTCTCCCCAGAGCTGCCAGGTGAGTGTGAATCTCACTCATTTTTATCTCCCCCATTTGTACGACCTGCTCGGTGTAATTGCRACGTTCAGCTGGGGCCACACGTGTTCATCCCCGCCCCGAGCCTTTCCAGCATCACAGCAGCTCTAATTCCTCTTCAGGGAAACRTCTCTGTTTTACATCCTGACCTTTACACGCTCCTTCAGGAGGGAGCCCTTCCAGGGATAACGATGCAGGATTCATGCAAAYGTTCAAGTTGTCACAGACTCGCTGGTCCTCGTGTTTGTGCACTTCCTGAGGAGCTACAATAATGTCACAACAGGCACCTGCAGGCTTTTATGTGACTTCATAGTTCCGAGTACAACTGATCACCCAACCTTTGTGCYGGTTCCAAGGGGTGAATTTGAAATAAATTTGTTTTCCTTGTCCATTTCCTCTTTCTTTATTTCTGGCTTATGAACTCAGCTTGGCTGAGGAACAGCATTTAAGTGTCACAAATTGTTTCTGGTTCATCTGCTTTCCCAGAGCAAGTGTGATTACACCTGMATGTATGACCAACTTATAAGAAGATTTGATATGGAAAAGAATATATTAATTTAATATTAATCTTGATATGGCATTAATTCTAAACTTATTCCACGATGTTTTACTTYAGAGTCATTCTGGTTTACTATACAGACATAAAAAAATGCTGATTTACACAACACTGAGACCATGTATATTGACATCACTTACTGAAGGCCACTTAAACAACACTTGATGAAGAAATAACGTCTTAACAGAGACACTACTAGGGAAATTGTACCAAAAAAAAAAAAAAAATCTTAGTTTTCGCTGCATATTCATGAGGAATTTAACACCMTGAGGCCAGAAGGCCACATCAGAGAGCAAAGGGAAACTGTAAAGAAAGTTTTCCAAACAGGAAAGGGCAGGCTCAGGATGCCCACGCTCTGCTGCTTTCCATGTGATTCACATGGGCACAGGCAGGATAAATCATCCAACCAAGCAGAGACTGAATCAGAGGAGGAGGTGGCAAACAGCAAGAGCAGACAGTGCATTATAATGTGTCAAAGTGCTGCAAGACCAYAGGGAAAGAAAAAAAGAGTGAGAGGCAGGATGAGTAAAAAAGGGTCCAGGAGTTAATGATATTCAGAATCCTCCACAATTAGCCTAGGGCCAAAATTAAAATCATAGAGAAGTACTCCTAGTACCTGCCTTTACTGCACTCATCTGAAAGTAAAGCATGCCACAATTTTTTAAGCAGTTTTTCACTTTTTCAAGGCAAAGTTAGAAACTCCCRATTAATACATATGCAGTACACCTCCTTTTAGACTTAAAAAAAAAATAAGCAGTGTGGTTTCTGCCTGACTTGGTACCAAATTAAGTGTAAAAAAGTCCAGTTTTTCAGAGTAAGCAGATACTCCCCAAAATCTGCATCTTAGTACAAATGACATTCTTGTCAGTTTTTGCAACAGTGAACAAATGCCCACGAAGTTCAGAACACTCCAAAGCACATAACACAATCTCAGTTTTATAACAAAAATGTGCCATTTTTATGGACTGCAACACAGACCTCACTGTGTTTCAGATACTTTGAATTAAAAAAGAAACTAAAAGGCACAAAGAACACTTGTGCAGCCAGAAATCTATCTACAATATGTAAATAGGCTTCCAAGAGACTATAAGGCATTATAGAAGCATAAAAATATAAAACTAGTATATAAATATGCTGGAAATTCAGGGAAAGGTTACATATATATCCCCATCATATCTAACTAAAAACCAACCTAACTTCCATGGTTGTAGCTGTGTATGTCACAAGACAGGTGGAATGGTGATTCCGTGAAATGGCAGGAAACTTATTTCCAAGGAAAAATTACACACTAAATTTCGAAAATTGTGGCATTGCATTTCTGCACGATTTGTACTCCCCTCTCAGCTATGAGAACGAAGGTTCCCTCTGAACGTGTAGAATATTGGGAGCAGACCTGGTTTGATGAGCTGACCTAAAGGAGACTGAAAACCCACAGAGCTGCAGTTTCAGGGGTTTGTTTCAGACAGTGCATTTTCCTGCAACGTTGATGGAATTCCCTCCTCATTCCAGGAACTGGACAGCATTTTCTGCACGGACAGAGTGGAAGCAGAAGACTGTGATGGGGGGGARACAGAGAATGGCCAGGGTTTCCATGCATCCCTCGCCCACCTGTGGGTTCTCACAAGCAACAGTGACAGGTGGATAAGGAAAGCAGATCCCTGGAGATGAACTGAAATGTGGCAGAAATTTGCAGGTTGGGTTTTGATCATGGCCTGGTAAGTCAAGAGGGAACAGAGAAATAAAGAAGGCAAGCTCTGCCTGTTAGCAGCGAAATACYTGAGTATGTATTTTACAGAAAATGCCACCAGACAGGTCTGATGGTCCTTCAGGAAGAGGTAATTTTCCACTTAAATGCATGTGCATATTAACTGGTGCAGTTGTGTGCAGATGGAGAGGGCAATCTATAAGGGACCTAAAGCAGGCACACTGAACGAGACTCAAAAGAGCCAATTCAGCATATAGGGCACACATGACTGATCATAGAGCCATAATGAATAACAATATCCCTTTGATGTTAATTAGTTGCACTTGATAAGGCGATGCTAGAGCGGCTTTGCAGGAGGGGAGTAAGAAAAATCAAAACCTCAATAAAGCTTTCGGAAGGCTAAAATAAATAAGGATTTTTTAAAAAGCAAAGCAAACGAAGAACACTACCAAGAAGTCCCTAATTCACTGGATTATCTAACCTCCATAGTAAAAGGAAAGACTTCATAAAAAAGCAGAAACAGAAATATCAAAGGTACAATTTGGCCAGAAACATCTACATTTTTTCTTCTTTTTAATACCACTGTAATACTACTCTTTGTCTCTTTCATAATCCACATTTTACTTCCCCAAACCCCAACAGAGCATGAACAGATTTACCCAGGGGATGTCCTCGGTCCAGCAAATTGCCACTATCCAATTACTGAACTTGCTCYCTGCCCTTGGATCTCGTTCCTTTGCTGTTTGTGCACCCTCACACCCAGCCAGACACCAAAGTGCTCAAAGATGAGTATTCCTGCTTCTGTGTGAGACTTAAAAATCCCAAATCCGTTTGAAAGTCAGGATTTCAATCACKGCTGAACTTTTGTCCTGAGGACAGGCAAAGTAGCTCTATAAACCCCCCKAAACTCCACTAAACCACACTTTCAACCTTGATATTATAGAAAAATTCCTCAATTTATTTGAATTTCAAAGTATTAGGTTACAAAACGAGCTGAAATAATCTTAAATACCAAGTGTAAATTAAATTTAGGGTAGAAAAAGCTCACGTTCTCACTATTAAGGTCATGTTAAATTTCTGATAGCTCATCAAATCTGCAGCGATTGTGTTTGTAGCATTAGGCTGATCAAAAAATAAGAAAGCAATTTTATGCATTTCCTATTAAAAACCCCCAAAACCCAAAAAAACAGATCATGCTTTGATTTAGGTTCTTATCATCTGATAGCCTTAACTTCATGGCTATGTAAGAAGATGGAGGGAATGATTTATTGTTGACTGTCATTCTTTCTGGAGATGAATAATCTTCTTCCTCAGTATTAAAGTGGCTTTCAGGCAAATCAATCAACMATAGATCATGTCATAAGACTGTCTGCTGATGTTAATAAAGCATTTGGTAATAAGGAGCTTTATGTGTTGTATTTATAGACACAGAAATGCTATAACGTCCTGTTTAAAAAGGGACAATCCTGCCTGCGGCATTGTTTTMAAATGAAGTTTAACACACAAAAGTKTCTTAATTCTCCAGCATATTTAACGTGCAAGAGAGCAACAGTTTGCCAGAAATGCCTTCTCAAATGCAGGGATCAAGTGAGGGTGACAAGAGTCAACTGAAGGTGCAGACTTAGTAATGGACCTTGTGGAAATTAATTACGGTATTTGATTTTTGTTTAAAATTTGCATTCCTGTATATCCTAATGTTTCTACATAATCCAAGGATTGCCTTTCAGATTATAAGGAAGAGAGGGATTAATGTGGAATAGCATATATAGTTAAAGCTTGCTTTAAACCTGCCTCTTCTTCATTGTATCTATCATAAAATGCCAAGATAATGGAATGTCAGGGCTGCAGAACACACAACATTGCCCCATGGAACCTCAGCACAAGCACTGGGTAATTTTCAGGTCAGGTATCCGAGAAGTGGGGAATCTAAATTATCTATGAATTCTTCCAAGCTACTGAAAATTCATTACGTCCATMTCTCCAATAATAAGGAAAAATGACACTTACTGCAGAATTTAAATATTTAGAGGAATGGCTGAGTAATGACTTATGGTCATCAAATTCAGTTTTGTAATTGAACAATGAAGGAGTAAAGAATCAGAAGTACATCCAGAGGCTTCTGGGAAATAGAGAAAGAATTCACTTTCTAAAACCAAAAATTTTGACYTATATTATTTGCATGTGTCAAATGTTTAGCCYTGCAAGCTGATCTTCATGGTTTGGTTTTATTATTACTTTTTGAGTAGAGGTTGGCTACTAAGGAATAGCTTAAATAAATAGCAGTAAAATAAATGTTTAAATAGCATTAAAACTAAGGATTCCTCAGAACTTTTTGAGCAACTCTCACACTCATGTGTGTTTAGGGATAGGGATATTGAGAGGGAGTTTATAAAYAGTGCCATGAAAGCACAGACATTTTCCTTATTGAGCAGAGACTTTCCCTGTAGGAGTGAAAAAGCCAAAGCCAGGAAATCCAACACCACAAGGAGAGGTGGATAAGGCACAGCTAAAGAAGCAACCACGTTGGGAAGCTCCTTCTAGTACTACAAAAAATGGATTTTGAACCTCATGGGGTGGAGAATCAGATACTTGAAGGATTCAAAAAGTCTTTGCTGGGGCAGTGGAATGGGCAAATAAAGGGATCTGGGCAGCTCTGGGTTCCACATTCAATTTTTTGAATTTTTTGAAAAGAACAGCAAAACCAAACGATTGAAGGAAACAATTTCGTTGTTGGTTATTCAAAGATTAAGAGAGTGCAGTGAAAAAATAGGAGGAGATGATGGAGCATTGATCGGTTTGGTGGGATTTGGAACAATTATGGAGAAAGCAGACACAGAATCATGGAATCATTGAGGCTGGGAAAGATTTTTAAGATCACCAAGTCCAGCTGTCAGCACCAGCCCCAAGTTCACCAAGTCACTCTGGTGAKCTGCAAGTGATGGGGAGGAGAAGTGTTAGACTTGGAATTTCCTTGTCTAAAGATTTAATTGTAATTAATATGGGGGTTTTTTTTCCCTTTTTTTTTTTTTGGTGCTATTTTGTTTTCCATTTTCCTTCTAGATATTGTCATGGGATAGGATTTAATGGCCTCTTGTGTGGACTTAGGTGGAAGAAGCCAGTTAGATGAGTTACCTGGTTATACTGTGGAGCTGTTTCCTTCCCTGGTGGCACTGAATTAGATTGCTGAAGTACAACCTTTACAATCTGTCACCTCCCCAGATCTTTTAAGTGCCGTTGATATGATCCTAGAAATTTCAATCACTAGAGTAGGAATAGCTTTGGAAATTATTGATGTCTATAATAAGGTAATATGTCACGGCAACAATGTCACTTTTGCATGGATTCCAGCTGGTGTAGATATTAAAGGAAATGAAATGGGAGAYAAAGCAGTCAAAAAAGCTTTGCAAAATAATTCAGAAGTCATTGAGAAAAGAGAATTCGGTCAGTCAACAAACAAARAAAGCAAAGCCAAACAACTAATTCTGGCAGCTGAAGGTTAAAAAAGGGTAAGGTAATTTACAATACAAGAATATTCCACTTCTGTGCCCAGCTGCCAAACCCCACAGAAATGGYAATAAAAGAATGCCCAAGAACCAAGACTGTAAGCAAACTAATTACACCAAGGTGCTTTTCTTTGATGCAGGTCCCTACGAGAACATTCTCATCCAAAACTGCTTCAATGTCCACTCGTTACAACAGCCAAAACATTGCTCAGCAGTGTGCAGGCTTTTACACACAATTTAAGAAACCTAATATTTGTACAAGTGGACATGTTCTCTTTATTTGAATAACTTGTATTTAATCCAAATACAGAAGATCCAAGAGGAATGAAAAATCAAATTGTGCCTTAGAGCTTGCAATTACTGGAGTGAAAACTATCTGTTAAGTCATACTTCCGTATTTTTTTTCAACTAAGGTATAGTATTAATACCACATGGTTTACAATATATTCTTTCTTCGGTGATGTTATTACTTACCTTTCTAAAACAGTTAAAAGTGGGGTATTAAGCTCATCTAAAGGCATATTGGATATATTTGCAGTAATAGCCAGAAAAATTGAACACCACTATGTAAAGCTACACTCCCCAATCAATCCTCTGACGCTGAAYGGAAATCAGGGTGCACAGGAATCTAAATACAGGTGCAATGGAGAGTTTTGGAAGAGACTGTTTGGAAGGGTCATGGGCAGAGCACAGGCCTCTTCACTGTTGAATAAACAGCATATTTAAGGAAGAGAGACGGTATTTAGAGGCAACATCTTCAATAGAAACACGGTATGTAAAAAAATTGCTTTTATTTTTAAAATCGAGTAGTGGGAGCTGGCACCTGTCCACGCCAGTGCATCACTTTCAATGCCCTTGTGCCAACGCCAAAGAAATTCCATCATGGAAATCTTAATCAACGTTTGACCACCAGCTTTGGCCTCTTTCCCTCTACTGTGACCACACTTTCCTATACACAAGGGCAGGAAAGAGAGACCTACAAACAAAAATGGAAAAATCCTTATGACTTTAAAAATCTGGAGATGGCCAGTTGGGTGCTGTGTAAATCACCCCTAAAAAAATGATATAAGTTTTAACAAGAGTTCAAACATTAAAAAGAAAATTTAAAAAACGGAAAATAAAAGGAAGGGAAAAGGGAAAGTTGAAAATATTTTACCGCCCTCCAGTGGTGAAATGCGAGATGGACAAGAACTGAAAGTTTTCAGGGTGTAAATGTTATTTCTTCATCTGTGCTCAAATCTCCCCAAAATATTTCAGATCTTAGAAACTTGAAATGTTCAAGAGACGATAACACAGATATATGTCAAAACCAGAACAAGAATTTAAACATATGAACCTCACTGAACATCTGCAAACCTTTCTGTCCCACCGCCAGTTCATGCAATGGATTCCTAGCTTGGAGATGTTTATATTCCTGGCATTCCTAGCATATCAACTTTTAACATGATTTTGAGATAGTTGATAAGTCTTGGTGKGGTTTTTAAAATTTTTTTTAATAGGTGAATAGATGAGAGTCTCAAACACATCTTTTGATTTAACAAGGAAGGCTGAAAACAGTGAACTGCACTGATATTAACTGAATCAGTACACCCAACATCAAAGCCTCTCCATCACCATCTCCAAGCACACCAACATTGTATTCTCATGCCGATGCTCCAGCAGAAAGGAAAGGTTTTCCTAAATTGTTAATAATTGGAATACAGCCTAACCTTGGGAAATAAATTTCATAAATCACTGATGCCACGCTATTTTTTAGACAACCTTTAACATTTTTTTCGTATTTCCCCTCCAACAATTAAAATTCATCCATACCAATTCTTTGTCAGATCAGGGCACTGCAAGGTAGCCATTCCCTCAATGAATTTGCATCAAATTGTTTTGGGTCTTCTCTGAAAATCAGAGATGTCTTTAAATGCCTTATCGAGTACAAGAAACCAATGTATTTGATGCCTCTCCCAGCATCCCTGAGTCCACCAATTGCTCACTGCAATGGTGGGTGCTGAGATGCTGTGGAACAGGAGGGTAACACCCAGCACATCTCAGAGATCACACAGGAGTGTCCTGCACAAAAACCAGCTCTGGTGGTGGCTCTCATGGAAAATAACCTGATTCCAAAGGGTGACTCCTGCAGAACCACGTCAGACATCTAAATAAGTATCAGATGAAGGCAGTGGAGGCTTCCAGAGTGCTCAACACACTGAAAGGTCTCTATGGTGCTCCTGCAGCTTAGTCCAGGGCCTGAGACACAAAGTCTGGCTGGACCTGCCCTGCCCTGGGTGGCTCGTGCCCAGAACACAGAACACACAAATATCTGAGATTGTCCTGCATAAAACCTCTTTGCTCTGCAGTTTATTAATTTCTCATTCAGCTGTACAAAAACATCTATAATATCACTTTCAACCCAGGCTGTGAAATGGCCAAGGAAACAAGTGTTCGCTTCTCCGGGGACGAGCACACTCCCTCCCCTCGGAGTGCTCCCATGCCCCTGCTCCGGGGGATATTCCACTATGGCTCTCCTTCTGTTGAGACATATGACTGCAAACATGCTCTTCTCACAAGCAGATAAATGTTTCCTCTCAATCACAGCAAACCATGTCTGTCAGCTGCTCGTTTCCTCACAGTGCTTCATTGTATGTTTTGTATCGAATTGTATTTTTTGCGTGAAATTTTCTTGCCTTATTTGAAATTGAAAAAAATCCCCCAAACAAACAAAGCACTGAAAATGCCAAGGAAAAGCACTGAGCTATTTGATTACTGGGGTGTGTGATTTCTGTGAGTATCTGCATTTTACAAATAGCTGAATATCTGTGGTGAGGAGCCCAGCAGCTCTCAGGACATACTTGTAAATAGCTGGAAAATCAGTTCTTCTGAGCCTGAACTCCTCCTCTGAAGTTCTCTGGACTTGGCCACTCTGGGGGAAAGAAAAGAGGACAATTTGTCTTTTTGCATCTTTGTTATGTTCTGCTGTTCCTCCAACAGCTCCTGCACTTCTGTAACTATAAAGCATTAACTATGGAGCAGCAATGGCAAAAGTTCCTTTATCAAATCCCACCCATTACTGCAATCCTCTAACATCATACACAATATCCTAGTGCAAGCAAAGCCCTCTATGATTTCAGTACTCCTTTCACAACTTCAGCTGTCTGTGAAATGCAGCTACCAAATGAGAGACCTTGGATAAACTTTGGATCGCAGAAGTGGTTGATCCTTGGCAATTTGATTCCCATTGTAGTTCATACAAAGATACAATTTTGATTCTGCACAAACAACTTTTCTGCCAGATTTCTTCTGCTCCATCATTTTGTCCTTGTGGAGATGACAACTATCAATTCCACCTGGGTAATGCAGATGTGCTTGAAGAAAACAAAAYGTCACTGCTTTCAATTACAGGAGCGGCAGATAAACGTCAACTCATTATAGAGTCCTTAAAGCTCGAGTCTAAACTTACTATGAATTACTTTCTAAATCTAAATGCCAATATTATACTTAGGTGTATTGATTCAGACATATAAACCTGTTTAACTCTCTGGGTCAGAGTTTGTTTTTCTTTTGTCAGGAACAGATTAGAGGCAAGTAGAGCAGTAATGGGTTTGGATAATGCAAAGAGCTTGCCTCGAGTGCCAGCTTCATTAGGAGGTGACAAAAGCCTGGGATTGCAATGCACATGGCATTCCAATGCATGCACCAGGCCATTTTGATATTTTACATAGTGCTCAAGTCTGAAATTAGGTGCTGGAACTCGGATTGAAACCAGCACTGCGACACACACAAACAGTGGAGGGACTTGAGAACGTGCTTGAAGCTAAACAAGTTCTTCATTGTATTGAGGCTTCAGAGAGGCCCCTCTGAACTCAGTTAATTGGGCAAGAATCGTTGCATCAAAGACAAACCCACACAATGGAGTTCGTTAGTCACTCTTTGCCATTCCTCGTGTAATTACCTGCCTGGCAAAGGCTATTGAGAATCATAAGTCTCTAAAAAGACAGTTTTTATATCCCCACCCCCATCCCCTCAGATCCCTCTGCTACACGACCTTGGCAATASAAATGACGATGGTAAAGGATCCAACAATTCCTTGGAAAGTTTCAGAGCTTTTCTCAGGAGTCTGGGAAAACTAAATCACTCCCCTGAAGCCCCACAGACAAAACTCACTACTAAACCCCAACATTACCATAAAAACTTTGGCAGCAGGCAGAGGCGTGAGAGAATAAACTTGAGGAAATTAACAGTTAGGGAATATATTCTAAGCAGAACCAATACTCACCTAAAATTCTCCTTCCCAGAGCTGTCTGTACCCAGCCCTGCCATGCTCTGGAGCAGGAGATCCAGCACAGCCCCAGCTGAGCTCACATCTGASAGGATAACAAACAACAAACAACCTCAGAGCTGTTGTGGGATTACAAACCACCCCCTCACAGGTGAAAGTTTCCCCCCATTGCCCCTGCCCAAGGAGGGTGGGGGAAGGTAGAAGGGCTGGAAAAGCAGGAGTGAGGCTGAGCCTGGGAAAAGTGGTGTGTACCTGTGTGAGAGGAATATGTTTCACATTGTCTTTGTTTCACACTACAGAACTCTATTGCAATCAGTGATAAATCAAATTGGAGTTCCCCCAGTCAAGTCTGGTTTGCTCATTGGTAAGCTGGAGGAGGTATTGGGCAGTATCTGCTATATTTGCCTATTTTGGTTAGTCTTTGTTCACCTCTTTGCTAGAAACACCAAACAACGAGTAAAGCAACATGAATTTGGAGAAGTGCTCTGTGACATTCCAGGTGAACTTTTCCCAAAGGGCAGCATTTCCCAGTATAACTGAGTGATACTGGGGGATCTTTATGCACACACTGCYCTGTTGAGTGTTCAAAGGAACATTTTAACAGTGTTAAGCATCTCTCGTGGTCCAGCTCTAAATGTACACTCACAGRAGACTTCACAGAATGGCCTTCAGCTGCAGCTGTGCCATCAGTTGCTGCTTCCTTCTGCTATGTTCCTGCTCTCCCAGTTAATTCAGGGACAAACACTTCAAACGCTGTAGGAACCGAATATTTACGGTGGGGATTAAACAAAGAWAGATCAGCACTTTCCTTGAGGAAGTTCTGAGCGAAAATAAGTTTTGTTTCCTAAATGTTGTAGTGACTTGGTTTTCTTTTCCAATCATGAAGAAAATTATAGTAGTAATTAATATATATAGTAGWAATTAACATTTACTCAACATGTCTATTCTGACTTATTTTTGATGATTATGTTTACGACTGATTTTAAAGCATCACTCCCGACTGGAGTTGTAACCAAGCAGTGAGCAGTGAAAATGCTGTGTTTGGGTTCCTATTACATATTTATGGTATTGAATATAGGGAGTGGAGATTTCAGAGTGGAGATTATCCTTGCAAAATGATATCTTGAAACGTATGTTCTACAGTATCCAGCAGGTTATTTGCCATGCTATTGTGAAGTATTTCTGGGCTGGGATACAGAAAAAACCCTATCAATAATCACATACACTTTCCGCATATTTGATATCTGCCAAAGAGAGGGAATCGAGGGAAAAGCACGCAGAAATCTCTCAATTTTTTTCATCCAGAATGGCATCTGCTGGAAATTCCTGGCCCTGTGTTTTAGCAAGGTCTGTGACACGTTCATTGGGATCAAATGGACTTACAGCAAGGGGGGTCTGTTTGTGGGAGCTGTGGGAGAWGTCTGCTCACACGGACACAGATTCCTGCTGCAACTGCTCCCAGGAGGCTGGGAGAGATGAGCATGGGGATTGATTAGAACTGGCCTTTGCTGCTGACACTCTGCACTAGCAGCTTTTCTCAGCAGCCTGGGATGAACTTGCTTTCCTTTATCAGCTCAGCGACACAGGAGGGTGGAAATGTCTGTGACCACCTCCGTGGGTTTGTTCAGGAGAACCTCACGGACGCCGTGGCCATAACAGAGCCTGAACACGCTGGTGGGGAGGAACCACAGCTCAAGATGCCCTGACCTGCTCCAGTTGCTTGTCCRAAACGCTGCTGAGCTCTGATGGATGTGCTCACTGCGAGCGTTCCCATCGGCGGAGGTGGATGTGATTGGAGATATCTGACACGCTCCCGGGACTCCACATCGAATCTCCAAAGGAAAGAGGGATGGCTGGGACYGATCATTTGCTGGGAGCAGGGCGGTGGATCCGACAAGGAAAAGCACAAAGGCCCAGCTGCGGATCCCGGAGAGGAGCCAGGCTTTGGGTGGGAATGGCACTCGCAGCTCGGGGTGCTCCGTCGGGRGTGGCAGGTTTGTGGCCCCAGGGGCTGTCGGACACAAGGGAAGGGGATTGGAGGACCTGGGTGCAGGGAGATGAGTCTCTACAGAAGGACAGTGCACCATTGTCCCCATGAACTCCAGGGATGGAGACAAAATATATATTTTTTAGAATTGCAGCGCTTTTATTATTGGCAGACCATTTACGARTAACAGAAATTAGGGCTCAGTTTGCTAAGCTAAATTAAAAAAATATATATTTTTTTACTTGARTATATTTCATACATAATGTGAAATTACAATGCGATTGATCCAAAATTCCATAATCCTATTTTTCAGTAAAAGGCATTCTTCCAAGGTAATGGTTTCCATTATGAGCAGTTGCATTCCAATTCTTACTATCGTAGTGGGAATCTACAGAAATCACCAAAATCCTTGTGTTAGTGGAGCATTACCCAATTATCTMTGCATTACAAGCATTATTATTGGTGTTTCAGTGCTTTTTACAGAAATTCTGATCAAAACCACTAAAATCTGAATCTACAGCTCCAAAATCCCAGCCCAGTGCTGATATTCATATTTAAACCAGATTTCTCATATTCATTAAAATCTAAATGATATGGATACACACAAAAATTTTACGTGTTTCTGTTCTAAATATCTTTRAAAGATTTATAGGCAATCTAACTCTTAAATGGAATTAGACTCTAAACAAGGATGGGGACATCGCTCMGGTGAATTTTTTATCTCTAGCATTCTGCTTGCAATACAGATTAATTTCAAAAAAAAAGGTCACCCCACYCCCCCCCCCCAAACGTGAGAGGTATTATTCTCATCATTTTCSTCAACTATAGTTATAGTATATTTTATTTATCATTAAAATATCATTAGGAAAAAGCAATTTTTTTCTTGCAARTGTCTTCATAAAACTAATTTCTAAAATCATGTGAAGACAGCTGTATTCGCTATGTAATTAATATTTGTTTATATCATGAAAACGCTTTGTATTACTAAAGATGCACTTATATTTCAAAGGTAACAACTCCAACCCCTYCAAACCTGTGCAGGGAATTTTGGAAGGAGCCAGCAGAGGGACCCCTTTGGTTAAAAATTAAAAATCATCCAAACCTCAACCATTGAATCAAAACCCACAAGGGTTTTATTTAGGCACATGCCCAGGTAGTGTCTAAAGTAGTAAGAGCACACAAAGTAGAAATATTTCTGATACAAAAAAGACAGGTTTTAATAAATAAATCCTCTTTTGATGTTCACAGATTTCCAATAAAAAGCTGTGATAGTCTAAGRTTACCAGTCAGTTACATAACATTTAGGCTGAGTGGTACCCAAGCTGTGAAGTGCCACTGTGTCAGGATTAGGGTTAGGACAATTATCTGCTTGTGTTGTGTGCTGTTACCTGAGAGTAAATAGCAAACAGGGCTGTGGCAGCAGCAGAAACTGATCCCACAAACTCTCCTCCTCATTCAAACCTTTGCCTTCCTCGGGATTAAACAGGATGTCCATCGGATTTTGGCCATCTGAGAACAGCCCTCGAGCTGAAGAGGATGTCTGAATCCACAGAGCATCGTGTAGTGCTGGGACTGAAGCCTGGGGATGAGTGGTGCTGGAATASACATATTTAGAAAGTGTGGTTCTGCAGCAAACACTTCCCAACTGCATCTTTAATTCCACGGAAATTTGATCAGGGAGTGTGTCTCTGGAATCGTTGCCATGGCAGCTTAGCCAGACATGCTGTTGTAGAAACAATTAATATTTCACATTACAGGAATTTGGTATTTTAGAACTTTCTGCCTTTTATTCCTCAATTCTCTGAACTCCCAGAATATTATTCCTAGTCATAAGTGGTAACACCTTTGCAATCACTGCTGATTCACACTGACAGCCCCCATGCTTCCGGAACATTTATTCTAAAAAAAAAAATTGTAAGCTTTGAAATTCTGAAAATGCAAATTGAGAAAAGAGCTTATTGTGCAGTCTGCTTCACAGTGCTTCCCAATGTTCTAAACCACTAATTCCATGTAAAAGGCTACTTTGACACATAACACAGCTCTGGTTTTGCATTAAGATTGGAAAGTAAATCAGGGTTCACTCACTGCGGATTGAACCCAGTTGTGTTTCTTTGATATGTACTAATAACACTCAGTAAGGTTTTGAGGCTCAAAAGAGCTTTGGGGAAAAGTATTTTGTTTTCTAATCACTACTAATAGTTCATAAATGATGTTATTTACACAGAAAAAGGAAGCCTGGAATCCGTAAACCCCTCACCTTTACAAATGTGCCTCTTTCACAGAGTGACAAAATCTACAATCCAGTAACTCCCTGTGATTAGACAGAACACTGACAGGTGTATTTTTGAACCTATTTATTAATTATGACACAAAAAGATTCATTTTTGTCAATATATGAGCGATATTATAATAGCAAGGCACAAGGAAGCCATTTCCTGCATACAACACAATACTTTCACCRTGCCTTTTGTCTAAAAATTCATCTCCTTCCTCTTCAGGCTGTTTTGAAACTTCCTTCCTTCTCTCCCTGCAATTGTCTTCCATTCCCTTATGCCATTTTAATAACTCGAGTTCTCCTCTAAGCATTCTTACATTTGCATGGCCTTACAGAATGAAGTGACTGTCAGGATGTCAGCAGAAAGGGATTCTACTTTTTTCCAGTTGTCATCATTTTTGATGGACAGGTAAAAATTTACCMGGAGTTAAAAAAAATCACTTGGGGAAATAAGTTTTTGATTATCTGTGCCAAGATGATGGAGAAGTTTATAAATGTATCAGAATAGCAACATGGGAAATAACAGGAAACGGTTTGCAGGGAATTATTTTATGACAGGACAGTACTGATAATTTGCCACGATAAAATTTTCATTTAGTGTTTCAACAAAAGAGACAACCTAAAGGTTAAAAATATATTCTCTGCTCTATTCACAGATTATCTCCATCTCTATTCTCCACATTCCTAATACTTTTTGGGTTCTCCTGTTCCCAAGCACTGCTAGAAGGAAATGAAATCCAATTGTGTGTGCCAGTGCATGCACAGGAATTCTTTCCCCCATTTTGCTGATAAGGATCACACTGAAGACAGATGGAGATGCTAATTCCTTCCCAGCTGACACACACACACACACACACAGTTTTTGATCCCCATGTAGGGAAAGAAAACAAGAACTCATAAGTTAGGCTGAAAAACTCATTAGATGACCAGAATTTGCTGGGCAGAAAACATATGGTCAGCAAAACTTGAAAGAAATGAACAGGTTTGTGATTATTTTATCTGATTTCTCAAATCTGCTTTTTTGAGAGTCTTCTGGGGCATTTCTACAGAGGTTTCTTGCCTCATACATATACATAAATATACATATATATATATATATGTAAGYGAGTAGATGAGGATCTCTAAATAGTATATATATGTCACTATCTATGTAACTATTATATATAATTAGATATATGTTAGTATCTTCACCCACATTTCCAATTCTTGAAGTTCTACAGCACTTTCATAGTAAGAGCAGCTAAATTCTTGGCATTTTGGGATTACAGAAACTCCTCACTAGTAATTTAAATATGTGTGACATTTCTGGAGTGCACAGTTAAAGAGAAAGAGAGGAAAAAATAAATTTAGAACTATAGGTCCATGAAATTTCTTCTCACTTTGTAAAGGTTATGRTCTGACTGCACTCCAGTGCATATCAAACACTGGCGTTCCCATAGCACAAGTGTAACAAATTTACCTCCAAATGCATTTAAATATGGAATTTCTCCCTGTACATTATCTCTGCTATGAGGCTGTCCCTGCTGTACAACCTTTACACCAGAATTCTACTTTCTCTCTCTCAGCAGCAGGTGGCTTCCTTTCTCCTATGATAAATTCCAAGAGCTTAGTCCTACAAGACACCAAAGGTTTAAAAAAAAAGGCCTTTTTGAGTGAATAAAATTTATTTTAGCTGGCAAATAAAAAAATATTGGAATAAATTATTAATAATGGGGGGAAAATGGGGTAGAAAAAATATGAAATCTCACAGTTTGTTTCTTAGAGAAATCAGTTGTGATGTATTGTGTTATCACAACAAGGCAACAAAACCATTAAAAAGCCCCCAAATTGGGAAATCACCAAAAATGGAAATTTACTGCTCTCTGTTTGTAGTGTCAATCTGTCCTGATGTTCAAGTTCGTTTAGTATTATCTATACTACACTACTCTGAATCTAATGGCAAAACAGCTTTTGAAAGCTCAGCTGGAGAGATGAACTTCCTATAAATTATTTTCAAAGGTATTGCTCAACTTTTTAAAAATTTATTTCAGTGGCATTCATTTTTTCCCCAAAGCAATGTCAACTCTTGCCTTACATAACTTTTATTTAATTTAAAATCAATAAAACAATACTCCTATAACCTTGGCGTTCAAAAATGACATTTCTCCCTTGTTTTTACAGTACACAAAGCAAGCAAAAATCAATGCTTTATCTTTCCACACTTGAATAAAAAGGATAATAAAGCAGCAGGCTCACAGTGCTATATAATATTGATTATGGAGTCTCTCAAGATAAATTACTAAGATTTAAAAATAATTCTTGGTAAGCCAGCACTACATRTATTTTTTTATCAGTTTTCACAAGAGTTTGAGGGAATATGGGCATCAGTACATGAGCTAAAATACATTACATTGGGTGTAATTCTTTGTAAAACTCTACAATGGAAAATGTACTCAAGGAGCACATTTAAAAGTGAATATGTTTCATATCATTTTTGTAGGGAAAATGCTGCAAATTTCATGATGAAATTAATTGATGACACCCCAATGCTTGTCCAATATATGGAGAAACATATTCAACAGCAGAGATTATCATTTGTCTGCAGTTTTTGGCAAAAGAGAAACTTAGGAAAAGAAAAACGTTACTCTGTAGGCATTGCTTCTTTTTGAGAAAAAAAATAGCTTTTCAAGATAGGGCTTTTTGGTGAATATTACATTACAGTCAGGATCTACCTTAGTATTATTTATAAAGTGTGTTTTGAAGGGAAATTTAAGATGAGAAATTTTTATATGCCAGCTTAAAGGGCAACCTTTYATATGTTACCCTGAAAGGATGGCTTTAACAGATTTTAAAATTTGAAGTTAATTCCAACATGAACGTAGCTCRCTTAGCAACTTTATTTTCACAGTAAAACTAATGAATCATTAGTGCCATCAAAATGTGCACACGAAAACCTGAATCTTAACTGTTATAACGAAAGTTATTAAACCTTTGACTCGGAGGACAAGGAGCCTAAACAGAAAAAGCTTTTAGCAGGCTGGAATATTGCTCAATATTGTTCTGTAAAGTAAATGAAAGCTGCTATCAAGCAGCCTCWCTGTAATTCATCTTCTTGTGTTCGCTGGTCTCCCACAATTCTAATCACCTACCAATACCAGGGCTTAAAATACATAACATTGTACCTCGATCTTGCCCCTCAAAGGACATTCTCATCTCACAAAAAACCCCCCAAAATCTGACTTTAATTCTGCAGAATTGCTACTTCTTGGCTCTGYGATTATCCTGTAGGAAATATCTCTACAATTTCAAGCAGACTGTGGATTTCCGGACAAATTTTCTGGAGCGATTTTGAAAATCATTATATTTAGAGAGTGGGAAATCTCCTGCCATGAGTACCACAGTGGCAGTGGGCAGGCATGGCACAGTCTGGAGAAAGGAGAGGCCTCAGGAAATGGTCCCTGGCAGAGGTGTTGTTTAATGTGGATGCTGAAGGAAGTTCAACGGAAAACGTTTATCAGAAACTTCCGTCCGGAGCGGAGATACGGTTTAGGGAAAAATGCAAATATTACTCAGCAGACCAAGGGCAAAGGAAATAGGAAATGGGCTAGAGAGTTCTCTGAAATAATCTGTCACTGAAATGTGAGAACACAGGCTCGTGTGTTCCCTGTTCTATTATTTGAAAGCCTTCCACAAGTCAAGATCCTTTTTCCAGCATTGTGCCATTATCGGAAAGTTGGCTACTTCCAATTCAAACTTCTTAAAGGTAGGATAAAAAGCTTAATTTTGTTCTTATCTTGACATATCATTTGCATGTTTATTATTTGAGCCTTTGGAGTAACTCATAGGAAAGTCATGAGCTTATCACGGAAACAATACATCTCAGAAATGGTGTAATCGTTGACTTTGGGGCTTTTTACAGSCTGCAGAGAAATGCCAATGATTCAAAAACCCTTTAGGAATCTCAGAGGGACAGAGCACACCTCGGGGAAGGGTGTCACCTCTGAGCCTGCCAGGGCTGGGACAAGGGGTGGAGCAGTTCTTTTGGGAGCCGATGCGACGAGGAAACCTCCTCATACACAACACTGAGCTTGTACAGGRAGAGAAAGAGAGATTGTGCTCCAAACTCTGCATTTTTAACCTGGAAATGCTAGACTCTACAGGCACTAACTCTCAAGAATGCCTTCATTGCAAGTGCTTGTATGAGTGAAGACAAAATAAATGCTTATTAAAATTTGACTCCTGGTGTTTTTATAATAGTATTGGTTGAATGAACAGAAGAGTAAGTCCTTACACAGAGGTATATACTAACAGTCCTTCCTTCAGCCATATCTTATATTCTCCACATTGATTAAAAAAACCCCAAACAGCCTTCTCAAAGGTAAAAAAACAAGGTAGAAATCATAACTGCTGCAATTAGTGCTGCATTATCTTTTGTATTCCAGTATCCTTGAGTTCTTATTCAATACAATATCTCTGATATTGTACTAATGCCCTTGGTTTGACGGATGCTTTCCAGGCTTATCTGAAAACACAGCAGGAAAGAGAGAGAAGTGCATTATATGGAATATTCACTCTGTTTAATTCCAGATACCAATAATATGAAACAATGCTCCCAAGGTGCTTCGGCAGGAAAGAGAGGCTCCTCCAGAGGGTGATTTAGGACAACCAAATTAGCCCCGTTGCTGTGAATGGCACTCGGAAGGCTCGTGAAGCCAGGCAAAGTGAATATGTCCTACAATGGCTGGTATCAAGAGGATAGGAAAAAAAATGCAAGCCAGGAAGAAGCAATACAGGAGGAAAATAATCAGCATGATTGCAATCTTGCACTCAACTGGGTGCTTGTCTTTGTCTCTCTGCTCTCCTGTCTCCATTGTTCACTCTCCGTATCTTTTCCCTCACGCTACTTTMTGTTTTGAACTCCAGTACCATGTGTTCCTCACCACTTCCTTAATTTATAGTGTAGATAAATAAATGACTTCATCAAAAAGGATTCACCTAGACAGTGCATTCACATGCCTCAGTGCTTACAACTTTTCTGAAGTAGCTTTAGTTCATTGTAATTGAGCAGAGGAAGTGGATCTTACAAAGCCTCTCCTCGGTGAGGAAAAAACAGTTTAAAAGTATCTCATTCATAAAGCTTGATAACAGCAAGAATGGTAAAACGACTGTGGCTGATGCAGGAAAATTTGACAGTAAAATAGTGGGAATGCAACAGAACTGAGGAGCAGGGCACCAGGGCAGGAGCAATTTCAACTTGGGTTGGCWGAAAGAGAAAAGGACAAAGAAATGACACAAATTAGTTGGGAGATGCGACCACATCAGAAAGCGTTAAAGGTGTTCTAAGTGGCTTTGTTTTTATTTCTGTAATTCCTGATGCTGCCCTTTGCAATACTGGGAGGGCTGGGAGGAGTTCCAGGTCSTGGCTGGAGCCCTGGGCACGCACTGGTCCCGCTGGGTGGGGATGCTCCGCACTGGGATGGGCAGTCCTGGCTCYGGGACGCATCCTGAGGCAGCTCAGGAGCTGAGCTGAGAGCCCTGCAACCCTGAGCCTGCCCTCTGCACACCCTGGGGGACTGACTGGAATGCTGGGATACTGGCTTATTTTCCAGTTYATTTTCCTTTGGAAGGAAACCTGAGCGCACAACAGAGCAGAGCACCCTCAGTTCCCTCCCCTGTGGAAGCAGGATGCAGGCGTGGCTGGAGAGCAGCATGGGAGACACTGCCCCGAGGGCTGCTCCAAAGCTCACATTCAGCATGTGATGCCAACACGGATCACAGCTCTGCTGTGAATGAAAAGGAGGAATGAAAAGGATGCTGAAGGAATGCTTCTACTGGGCTTTTTATTTTTATTAGAGAAGTCAAACGGCTTGGCAGGGAAGAAGGAGTTAAAATAGGGAGAAGCTGTATACATGAAGAAAATAATCCAGTTACTTCCGAGTTTCATGACTTTTATGTATAATTAGATAGTTCTACCCCTTTTTTTAAGCACTGGGTATGTAAAGCCGTGTAGGTAGTGATGACAGCTGACTGTGCATACGTCTGTGAGAGATCAGATTCAGAGRGATTTCTTTAGGAGAGTTCATTTCAAAAACTTCCACCCCCTTGCTGACAGCATCAATAAAAAGCACTAGTCTTGCCTAATTCCTTCATGCAGTAGAACTGACCCCCACAGGACCACATTTGGAGAATATATTTAGGAATATCAGGGGGATGAGGAGGATTGTAATCTTCTTGCTCTTCCTGTAAATACTGCATGGATATCTAGAAGGTTTAGGTTCAATTGCAAGAATTAACTGTGTGGTTATTTTATTTGTTTTTAAACCGTTTATGGTTTCTATTGTTAATTGTCGATAGGTATATTGTGCCACTCACTGAAAAACAACCAATTCATTGGTGTCTTTTTTGTCCTAAAATGAAGAGATTTAACTATTTTTGTTAAAATCTGAACAATTTCAGATTGCAACAAGAACATATTGCCTTTACTCACTCTTAAAGCTTACTGTCAAAAAACTACCAAAGAAAAAATAACCCTCAGAAAGTTCTGCATAGAGCAAGATAATGCATCAATTTAAGTATTATTTTTACAGACCATGTCTAATAAGTATTCTTTACTCACTGGAGCATACTCTGGGTCAGAAAAACAAAAACTAATAACTCATGAGGAATTGACCATTTTCCATTTGGAAATTGCTTGTTAACACAGTTACAGCCATGCAAAGCAAGGTTCCTTGACACTCTGTCACTTCTGACAAGACATAATTGATTTTAAACTGTATGGGGTCAAACATACTCTCTGTAAATACAGAAGATAAAACTAGGCAGTGATGCCAGAGTATGTGAAACAACTGAATCCACAGATGTCCATTCTAGAGAAGAAAAACCAACTTACTCCTGGGGCACAGAAAGGCGAGTCATCTCTATGTAATACATACATAGGTGATGCTATATAGTTATTATGAAATTTTAAAAAAATTATAAATTATTACAAAGGTCTAGCAGCACCTGCTTGGCCACAGAACATGCCAGGATAAAGTAATCCTTTTGGTCACTATGTGTTCAGCAGCGATACTCAAAAGGTTGGTGGAATGAGTCTTCAAGTCAACCAGATAAAGCAGGACTTAATTACTTGACTACAACATCAAAAATAAAACTGCATAATTTGAAGTGTGCAACATTTGAACGTTTTGCTCAGAGAAGGAACAGGACTGTCTGCTGCTCTTTCACTTAAGAAAATATGAAGTCTTTACATAAACCCTTGTTTACTACATGCTAGATAATTAGCTCGTCAAATGTTAAGGCAGTGTCAGTTCTGTTCCATTAGCTAGCTGAAGATACTATAAATTACATGGAAAATGTCCAAGGAATAATAATACCAAGGAACACCACCTCCTGGAGGAGTTTTGGTGGTTTTTTTYCCCCCCTCTCTCTCTCCACTGTATATCCTTTGCAGAGAATTTTTAGACAGAAAGGTCCCCAAATTTAGCCCACAGACTGGAGTGTAAATACCCAGCAGGGGAGATCAGCTCCATCAAAGTCTGCATGTCATATCATATTTACAACCAGACCCGAGTGTGTGATTGGTGTAACACGATGTAGAGGAGGCTCACCGAGCAAGGTCAGGGGGATGGAAGGGCTGGCATCCCTCTCCCTCTCCCTTCCCACAGCACATGGAAGCACATCTGGCAGAGCAGCAGAGGCTGGCTGGTCGTTGTTCCCTGTATGCAAATGCAGCTTAGCACCTTCTCTCAAAYACTCTGGAGTGTTCACCACAAATAACTGCACTATAAATAACCTGCAAAGATATGCACCAAAAAAAAAAAAAASTCAGTATCTTAAGGCAGCAGTCTGCTTGRTTCTGGTGGAACTCTAGGAAATCTCAAAGAGATGACTTGCTCTCTGAACTGAGCAGTGGGATGGTTTTCCTCTGTAGCTCCATTTATAGATGGATGGATCAATACAAATACAATAAGTAAATAAAGCATGATTAAGGATTACAGCATTTTTGAGGCTCTTTGCAAGCTTTACTGTAAAACAATAGCAATACTCATGAATGAGTGGGTTCAGAAGTCACTGAGAAAGGGATAAACCCCACTAACATCAGCAGTTYTGCAGGTCCAGTTTCTTGGGGTAAACTTGGATTGTCAAAGTCTATTTCATGGATCTTTGCAATTACACGTGTAACAATTTAGAATCACAGGATAATTCAGGCTGGGAGCATCCTCTGGAGGTCCTACCYCAYCWAGCCCAACCTTCMTCKCRAAGGCAGGGTCAGCTATGAAATGATAGCTAAAATTAAATTTTAATAAAAAAGATATAAAAAGACATATGAAAATAGCAGAAAGATGATACTCCAATAGATACCTGCATGTCAGATCTTCAATTAGCAAYSTTCAATAATCATTGTCACACGTTTACCAAAATTAGGGACAGGAACGTTTTCTATAAAAAAAGTTTCATTTTTTCTATTTATTTATACCTTCCTAAGCATAAGAATTGGAAACCAATAGTCCACCTGGTTTGCAGCCTTTTAGAGGAAAGCAATGTGGAATCACAGGAGGAATGGAGACTTGTACCTGTTTATGGCTGATCCAGACACATATCCACAGTCTGGTTTATCAATACTGGAGAAAACAGCTCTAAAATATCACACTTTGGATGTGGGCTGAAAAGATTGATAGAAGCTTCTACTAAAGGCAGATGTTCTTTGAAATACCTCAGGCCATGCATTTGGGAGAACAAAACAATTTGTCACTCTCACAGACAACCTGGCCACGAGGATTTGGTGTGCCTCTACTGTCTGACAGGGTTAGGTCCAAAGGAATGCCAATGCCTCCCAAGCCCAGAAAAATCCAAAGACAAAAGCAAACTGCAACGCAGATAATATTTCAGCTTTTASTTTAAGGGATTTAAGGATCTTAACTTTATAAAAATGTTTTTTAAGAAATCAAATACCAGAAACTGTAATTATAATTCCAATACTCTCAGTTCCAGTTTTTGCTTTTTTTTTTTTTTCCCTGTGCCTACTGTTCGCGCTGTCAACACTTGTCTGGTTCATTTTGGTGTCTGAGAACTCCTAGAATTAGAAAATAAATGTACTGTATCAGAAAGCTGGAGACATGAAGACTTGTATAACAGCTTGTGTTACACCACAGCAGAACGGGAAAGAATACGTGACACYGTTATCAGCTCGTGAGAGAGCTGATATCACACCCAGAAAGTCTCCAGAGATACCAGGAGCAGATTGAAGCTACTCCTGTAATCCAGCAAGCAAACTGTGTGCTGTAGGTCCTAAAGCAGGCAGCAGTGATAGGCAGAGRTAATGGTGTAGAGCAGGCCAGATAACCCACAGCAGATCAATCATCTCTGGGGGCTATAAGAACTTTTGCACCTCTGARGAGAAACTCTGCAAGGAATTTGAAATATGAGTAGATCCCGTCTTAATTTTCATTCTTGTTTTGCAAGGCATAATGAAAAARTATCTTTGGAAAAAAATCAGAAGTTTTTCCATATGTCACTTTTGACTATTGACTTGATCCATCTGTCAATAAACCACCAAAGTGCTTTTTCGTTTTATGTCCATGACTGTTCAATGGGGCTGGGGTTAAACATGTTCCAAGGCTTTGTGGGGYGGAAATCATAATGACACATCTATTTATTTCTGTTTCCCTAACTAACTAGACTATTTCCTTTCTCTCAAAAGCCCACTCACTGCTCTTCATTCAGACTTTACACAAATTCTTTCCACTCTGCTGGCTCAGAACCTTGTCATCCCAAATCCCTCAGGACATCCCTTCCCTGGGCACGCCTGGCTGTAGTGCTGTCACACCTTTCAATTCACTGCCTCATTCTCTCCGTCAGTCCCGCAAAATCTTCCCTCCTTTCCGGCTGCTCCTCAGTGGGAACAAGCAGCTTGCTTGGAGTGGAGACCCAGGACAGAAACCCCACATTTTCTGCACCTTTGACAATTTTACAAAGCCCTGACCATGGTAAAGCATTTGGTGTGACCGAAGTGAATGTGGAGTGATTGGCAATGAGCTGTGAACTGGGACAGTCCTGGGAGCAAGAAACACTGTAAAGTTGAACAGAGGTAGAAAAAAAAATAAGAAGTAGTTCTTGCATAACCCTAGAAAATGTCTGGAGGCTTTTTTTGAAACAAAGTTTCAGTACTTCTTCAGAAATTCTGCTCTTTGCTGACAGCAATATTTTTATCGTTTGGAGCACAGCATTTATTATCTTTTACTCAGTTATTCTGAGTTAGTTGTTATCATTATGAGTTATTCTAAGTTATTCATATTTGGATGTTTAGTCATCTTGTATGGAGTAGAGTCGTTCACTAAGTGTTAATTAAGAATTTGAATATATCACTTGGTTTCCTAAGCAGATATCCAGTACAAAACCTCTATTAAAGAAAGAAGAATCTGCCTGGTTTTACAGAATAGCAGATCAAAGCTGCCTGAGAAAAGGAATGGTGTCTTGTAAGAGAACTAGGATTGCTTTCCAAAGGCCAGTCTTAATCCTTTTGTATAATATTCATACATGGAAGCAAACTCAGGTCATGCTTCAAATAAGTTGTTCCAGAAATTAAGTTATGAAGTCTAACTCGAGTATTTGTCTAAAAATAGTAAACACGTGACCACAAAAAGCTTAAAGCTGAATTCCTTTAAATCCTCCTGCATTTTGGAGTATTATTTGAGAAGGTCAGAAAAAAAAAGGCCACGAAAATGAACTCAGTATTACTGATATGGTTTGATGAGAGATATCTTTTAGTATATCAGCTTCAAATAATCTTTGAACATGACTTTAATGCACCAGAACTTTAATGCACTGTACACAAATTGAGATCTCTAAGCTATACATGGGACATTTATTTGGTGACAAACCTCTTCAAGACTTACACATGAGGACAGAAGAGGAAAAACTGGAAAACACAGGAAATAAGACTACTATCTATCTATCTATCTATCTATCTATCTATCTATCTATCTCCATTTCCATTCCTAATAATATCAAATCTCCCTCTGGAAGCGGGATCAGATACATAAGATATGACATGATGTAACCTGCTAAAGTCAGTAAGTGCTTTAACAACAAGTTAGGAACAATTGTCCTTGGCTCCTGGATGCTTATCCTCATGCTAGAACTGTTTTATTAAGCCATCAGCTCTATGCATTCAAAGTTGAATAAAAGTTACAGCAATTGAAAAACGATAAATATAAAGCTTTGTTTCCTTATTCACCAAAAGATAGAAGTAGAAGGAATGTATTTTATAAGAAATTTACTTCCTAGTTATAATTTTGTGTTTGGAAGCACCTTCGTGAAGAAGATTTAAGTCCTGTATTGCTTAAATAGATGCTGAGAATTATCTTGCTGRTGTCTCTTAGTGAATTGCTGAAAGAGAATTAGCTTCCAAGAGGAATCAAACAGTTGGAGGCCTTATTCAAAAATCTAAGAAATAAAAAGTCAGCCATTTAAGGAACCAATTCCTCTTCAAGTAAACATCTCAGCGATGCTTCTTTCAAATCTATTTTGTTTGAAGAAGTATTTCCTAGATAAGGAATAATTACTTGTCTTTCATCTGTTTGGTTCATCTGCTCCTAGAGTTAATTTCTCCTCCAGCATTTTAATTGACTGCCAGTCCTGCTCCTGCTGAGGGAAGCGTTAAGTCACAATGGATTTATAAATGTTATAACTATGTTTTAAGAGGGACCAATAGGTTTGTTATTAGTATTATGTTGTAACGGGAAAAGAGCTGGCTTATGTTTAAAGACATTTGTTCAGTTCAAAACAAACTCACTGTTTAGGAMCAACAATTTTATTGTCTTTGTGACACACAATGCAGACCCAGGAAGCGGCAACAGGCTTATGAGCCATTACGGGTGTCCCATGGTCCCCTCATCCCATTCCTACCCTGCTCAGAGAGTTCATCACCATCACACAGAATTATTGCCTCTGTTCTGCTGCACACGAGGCTGTGGGAGCAGCTCCTGGCTGAGCTGACAAACCCAAACCTTCATCTGCTGTGGGGCAAACATAGCCCCACTGTCCCCTCGCCCTGGTGCTGGCTAAGGATGGGAAGCATCAATACAGCAACAACTACTAAACCTCATTCTGTACCTTTTTTTCCCCAAAGCCATGCTCCTGCCTGTGTGGCTGGCAGGGTTTCTGCACCTCCTCCAGCCTGGGCAGGTTCTGAAGCCAAACACGCTCGTGTTCCTCTCCAGCAGCTCGTGGTTCTTCATGCTTCTCCCACTCATTGCTGCCCCAGCTCCCTGACCCTAAAGGCTCCACAGCAGCTTCCCCACAGCTTATTTGGGAGAATTTTCTGCTTCCTCCAATTTTTTTCTCAGCAGCTTGGTAGAGTTTTTTCTTATTGCTTTGCTATGTAAGGTAGACGTTTCAAACAAAAAAGTTTCATTGGACAGACTTTACACCAAATTTTACACAACAAAGCTCACCACTCTGTTGAAACAAAGTGCAAACCCGGCAACAACTTCTCTACAACCTGTTGTGCACTATTCACCCTAGAACTTGGAATAGTTTCCCACCATTATGAATTTTATGGGCTAAATAAATGTCACAAGCCCACAAGATGAATGCCCTCAGAGAGCCCCAGTGACAGAATAAAAAGGATTTATCAGAGAGCAAAAAACCTCTTCCCTGGACCATGTTTTTGCCACCTCTCCGTTTCGGTAAGAGAAAAAGCTCTCAGTGCATGGTGAATGGGAAAGGGCATGACAAGCACAATAATGAGTCCTGCGAGCAAGAATGGGAATTGGTTCTGATTGGAAATTGTCAGCATTTCTTGAAAAAGGTCCATACAAAAATTTTCCATTTGGAAATACCGGTCCTGCAAGCCACGAGCTCCAAACCCTATTCCCTCCTAAAGCATCTGTAAATGACAACAGCAACCAGGATTATCATCCTGCAGTCAGCTGAAATTGGATCTCTTTACACCACAGAACAGATTAATGGTTTGCAACAGCAATGTCATTTCTAAAACCCCTTCCTAATTTACATAAGGAAATTAATATTCTGAAAGAATATTCTCTGGTGTATTGGTGGGAATATAATTAACAAAATCAAGACAGTATTTACATCAGTGTTTGTTTTGATAAACAACAAAATGTGCTGAAGACAATTTTCTGGAATAAATTGGTATTTTTTTTTTTTTTTTATGGATGGCATGAGTTGGCCTAAAAGCTTGATTTTCATTTAGGATTTTAATTACAGCCATAGCAACAGATGCTTGCAAATTCTGACAATAGCTGTCGAGTTTTTTAGTCTTAATCACTATATGGGGAATATATTTTAAAAAGTATTTATTGCTTAAACAGCAATTCACCCCATAGTGCAGGACATCTGTCAGGAAGATCAATAAAATCTTAACCCTAAGGGGTTTGACCAAGGCTGACTAGAATATAAACTACAGATGATGCTCGRAACCTAAAGTAAAAACTAAATTTAACTTAAAAATCTCTCAGGGTAAAAATACTCCCTCAAAAATCCTATCTGCTTTTAGCTCCGTGGGGGATCAGTGGGTTTCTATTCCTGAAAAGGAACAAAAGCCTCTCATTTTCTCAGACAAACCCACAGAAATGTGTCACAGCCATGGACTCTTTTCGGTTCCTTTAAAGGTCTTTCTTTCGTTGGCATCTATAATGATAATAATTTTCATTACTGTTTGTTCTATATTAAAAACTGATGAAGTTTAATAGTSTCTACTAGAAGTACATTCATAATTAATTTTCTACCGGTGGATACATTTTAACTGTGCTTACAGCATTAATCTTTGAACTCAGCTGAAGGGCATAAAAAATAACAGGAATTCTTCCATCAGTCCTCCAAGCTATTCTGTTTGCCATCCTTTAATTCCAGRATTTGTTGGCTGGAACAATGTCAATATAAGTAGAAAATGAAATATAAAGACTATTTCTGAAGTCAAGGAGGAAAGGATTTAAAAAACCCATGTTATTTCCTTTGCTGTGTTTTGTGTTTTTTTTAAACTTAGATATGACTCATTTCTTGCTTTAGTATGTATTACCAAGGCTGTGCATAAATCTTTATGCTTGATCTAATTATTATTTTTTGCCAGAGTGTGCATTTATAAAATGTGCATGGCTTACACYCGGGGATCTCAAAACGACAAGGTCCATTTTTTATACAAGCACCCAACATGTTTGGTTTTTTTTTTTTGGTTGTCAAACCAGTAGCTTTGCACRGAGAAATCTGGTGCGAGTTCCTCTTTTCACTCCATAAATTCAGTCTGAAATTACATAGGACTGTAAGACTTGCTCATTTACTTGTGTTCTTACAGYATTTTTCATTTGCCTTATGCTGGCCTCCTTTAGAGTTCTTGTTGTGTTCAGATCTACAAAGCAGTGAGTGGCTGCAGAGCAGGGTCTGCCACTGGGAGAACACGAGGGTGGGCACTGGGGTGACCCCGAAGGTTTCTTCTCTCAATGACCACAATCAGAAATTGTGGAAATCTTGCAAAAGCAGAGCAAACACACAGCTGAACATCTCCAGAGCTGCCTAGAGAGTTCATCTTTTTTGGGGGTGTAATTTTGACATTTTCATGAGGTTATAATCATAACCCAGGACCTTGCTCCTGGGCAGGAACACACAACTCAGAGCCCATCGTCCCATCAGGGCAGAATTTGACATTTTTTGTTACTGAATCTCAGAGGCCTTTTTATTTCCCAGTTACTGAACTTTGATGACTTTTTGTTCAAATCCACAACACTTCACTGCCAGGCCCTGACTGTGTTAATCTGCTGCTCTGCATCATCAGGAAATGTTAACAACCTATAATTCAAACCCTTTTCCCAAATGTTATAAATATGCTGGACAGCAAAGTTTCAACCTCCCAGCCTTATGTAACTCTGCTAATAAACTCCCTCAAGGTTAAAGATGACCTTGAATTCTACCTCGTTTTGCACTTTAGCCAATTATTTATCCACTTATGAGCCTTCCTTCTTATCACATATCACAAGAGGGTGTGCAGACCAGGAAATATCCTGGTGAGACTCTTGCAAACAGGCAGCAGGAGCTGTAAACACAGAGATTCAATAATTATTGGGGCTTGTGTGCATGCTTAATGTAAGGCTAAAATGAGTAATCAATCAGAAGCTGTGATGCATGACAGATCAGAGCAGATAAGAAAACAAGGGAAATGAAGAGTTGTAGCTTGGCTCCTCTGGTTATAGAACACAGATAAGACTTTCAATGCTGCTCATCAGTCACACTATAATTCTTCCCACCTCAGATGCAACATCAGATAAATGTACTCCCATAGCAAATCCAATCTTGAATCAGATCCTGTTGTTTAAAAAAAAAAGCCTACCTTAGACTTTCCTTGAAAAATATCGTGGAAAAAAATTGCCATATTTGAGCACATGTTTTATTGGTACTTAATGCTGACATCTAGATACTTTTTAGGACTACAAAGAGAGTTGTTTTCAGTGCTATGATGCCACATATGGGGAAAAAGACTGTATTAATCCACTACAAAGTGATTTTGGGAGCATCTTAGAACAGCCAAACCCGACTAGATTTGGTTTTGTTCTGGGCGTTCTGGAAAGCTGAGTTGCTCCACTCCTTAGGGGGTCAACATTCATCATTTCCTTTCCAGCTTTGTCCCTTACTCTCCACTGACATTTCCAAGAGCAGTCAACAGCGAGCTTCTTTCCTTTGTTAGGCATCTTTCCTAAACATCAATTTCAAGTTCTATTTTGACATTTGCTTTGGAGAAATCAATACCGTTTGTGTTTTTACTGCAAATGATATTATTTGTATTTACTGATGTCAAAACTTCTACAAGGAACCCCTGCTCTATAACTAGATCATTTCTAAGATGTCAGCTCTCTTCAGTGCTTCAGCAAAGACAGACTGGTACAGTCATCACAGTTCAAAGYGATAGTGCTTTTGCAAGTATTTGATGATCAAAAAGCCTCCTTTGTTCCTATTCTCTGTTTCCATGTTATTATTCTCTGGCTTGGAGGCATTCAAGCAAACTTGCTTGAATCAAATATGTAAATAAGAACTGTATTCTCAGTTTGCCCTTTGACTCCCATGTGAACRGGGTTAAGTTCTGATAGCTGAATTTTTAAGAGAAACCAATGGTTAGAACTTTTAGCTTTAAAATGAAACTTAAATATAAACTTGTGAAATATAAAACCTGCTGCTTCTGCTTGGAACCAGTATTTAATTCTTGTAMCTATCAGTCAGCTCTCACACCGTCACGTGTGAAAATGGAATGCAGCTAACACGTGTAATTGAATTAACACGAAACTCATCAAACGAAAAGTTGCCTTTAGTCAGACTTCAGAAGAGAGCCCTTGCTAGAACTGCAGAGAGAGCAAGTCCAACACTTGCTCTGAAGTACTGGAATTTTCACTCAAAGTGCTATTTTCTCACATATCTGAAACTGAGGCTTCTCCACCACCTCGAAAGACGCCTGACACACAGATCTACCCAAATCCTTCTGTAACACTACGAACCCCATTTRTAATCTTTTCATTTTAATTTAAACCCTGTTCCTGAAGAAGAAAACCCTCCCTTTTATCGTGGCAGTTTTGCTGTGACTGTGATGTTTCCTTCACCGTTTCTTGTTGAAATTGGATAGCCTAAAGGTGCACCCTGACGAACAGGAGCTCCATGCAATCCCTCTCCAGGCTTTCCAACAAGGTGACACTGAGAGACTTTAATTTTCAGTTGTGTAAAATTGTCTGCCTTACTGAGCTCCAAGGTATGAAGCAGTTCGTGTTTTGACAGCTTATTTAACAGGCTTTGCTGGCTTCACAGGCAGTTTTATCTTTGGCCATGAAGCAAAGTAACTGGGGACAAGCAGTTCCAGGAGGGAGAAAAGGACTGAAATAATGATATAAGAAATGGTGACGATTCATACACTGTAAAAAGAAAGGGGAAAAAGCTATTTTCTAATCAAAGAAATAACTAATTTCAAGTTTATGCTCCGCTTTCCCTTCTGCAATATCCCTAATTATCAGTGCAATTTGCTCCATACTCTTGTTATTCTAAGGCACAAGCCATGACTGTGTCACAATTTTCCTGTCTAATTAAATAGAAACAGCTCTCTGAGTCATATCCAGGGAGGCACTGCAGTCCTGCTCACACACTCTCAGCCACGTGTTGGAAAGGCTTTCACTCCAAAATAGCCTTTTATCCATCTGCACGTGGCCAAACAGCTCCCACCCCTGCCTGCATTTCTTTTGAGGGGATTCCCCTTTAACCCTTAGTTCAGTATTTCATGTAGACTCAAAGAGCAACCTCAAACATTTTCTTTCCTGGGAAGATTTGTGTCCAGTATATAAATTCAAGAGGAGATTTAAGAGTTTGAACAGGACTTGAGCAGGAAAACTAGCCTAGAACTAAATTAATCCACAAAGTCTGTTTCCACTGTACAGGCAACAGAATTAAAGAAAAGGTTATTAAAAGATCTGGAAAAACATGAGGCTATGTCCAGCAGAGAAGCAGCTCTGAGAACTCTATGAAAGGGTTTCAGAAAGCAAATTATATTAAGCCACAAAATATTATACTTAATTGTTCATCCCTTAATTGTTCATCCCTTTAATTAMCCTTCATGATTCAAAAGCTTTGCTCAAAACTCTCAGCATCTCTTCCATCAGCCCATGTGTTTTGAATTTCTCTCTAGTGATATTTCAGAGTTTATGAGAATTTTTCATAACCAGGATTTTCAAATTGGGTGGTTTTAACCTGACCCCCGGGAAGGAAGGCTCTGGKACTCAGAACACACCAAACACAAACAGTGTTTGTAGGTACAGCGCCCACAAAGAGCCTCGTTAAAAACCAGACCAGAATGGGAAAAGCAGGATTTGTGCCCATTTTTTCTTATCAAACGAAGTGGTTTGAGTACTCCCCCGGGTGTGAGGACCTGCTCTGTGCTGTTCTTAGCCTGATGCAAAGCCATCTTGTAGGAAAGGATTGGGTGTTACCATCTGGAGGTGTTAAAAAAACGAGCAGATGTGGCACTTCACAACATGGTTCAGTGGGCATGGGGTGTTTAAAGGTTGGACTCAATCTTGGGGCCCTTTTCCAACCCTAATGATTCTATGATTCTAAATGTTCACTGACTGTATTCTAAATTAGCAAAGCAGGATGGAATGACACTTAGAAGGTGTTTACATGATGTAATATAATGATATTTCCATGCTGTATAATTGCAGAAAAATTATAACAGATTAAATCATTGATCAGTTTGCAAAACATATGTTGACCTTTCTCAGCTAATCAATTCCCTTTAAAAAATATATTTTTTTTAAACTAAGAATCAGGGTCTCATACAAAAGGACTGAATCAGAGTTCAACAACATGGTAGGTTCATGCAAATCTCACAGGAAAAAAAGCATATCAGATTCCAAAGCTTTATTTCAATTTTCATTTTTTGTGCAATTTCCACTTAAAAATCTCAGTTCCACTGAACAGAGCCAAGACTTACTCATTAAGTACTTTCAGGTATGAGAAACTTGGGAAATCACTGAGACTATTATGAAAGATTACAATGAAATAATGTGGGACCTTTCATATTCCTGAGCATCACTGCTCCAATCCCTCTGCTGTCATTGTCAAACACCATGCAGGGTTTATAATGAACCCATATACAAATGTTAATTAGAAATTTTTTGGAGATTTTAAGAACAGGAAGGGTTTAGTGAGCTGTGACAAACACCCTGCTAAGCCACGTGTCCTTTTTCCAACATCACAGAAATTATTCTGTTGCAGCTACAGGAGGATCCCTGGTGTGAATCCCTTTTGGACCCTTCTCATGCACTGAAGGCTGAAGTTCAGCTGTAACTTGAACTGCTCCATGCAGTTGTATTAGGCTGTAGATGGGGCTGATATGCCTTAAAAACATTTTATATAGAGTTACAAAATATCCGTCCCAATCTGATAAGAAATACCTTTGGCAGTGCCCAGTTCTGTTTCCCATGAGAAGCTCATTTACAGGAAGCATCATCCACAGGACTAACAGAGTCATTTACAACAAACTGAGCTCGGTAACTTCACTGTCACCACAGAGAAAGGGAGCTGAAATATGCTGGACATACCCCAACAGCTCCATGCTGACTCAGACAGGGACTCGTTTCTATTTACCAAAGTTAAATTCATTGTTCCCACTCAGATTTTCAAGCACAAYCTGATCAATACCCTGTCATTACTTTGCCCACTTCACACATTTTTGTACAGCCTGTCCATTTTAATGTTTGCCTTGGTAACATCGAATTTCTTCACTATGCAAGAGAAAGACATTCCCTTGAGTAGTCCCATGAGTATTAATTACCTCACTAATTTCAGTGAAGATAGAATTCAGATAGCTGCCAGGTCCCAAATCTTGTCCACAATTAATTAAACCTGTGGAAAAGATGTTAAATGCTGCAAKACTGCCTAAAAGTTCTCAGCAGCCATATCCAGGCTCACTGTGCCCACTGCTGTTTGTACAGCAAACATTACAGGAGCCTTTTAAAAACAAAGATCAAAACTCATCAAAGAGAGCACAAATCCCAGCAGTCAATTAATATATTCATATATTTTGCTCATCACAGTTAGAGTTGAAAAYATGGGAGTGGGAAGGACTGGGGAAGCTGCAGTACCTGTCACCTGCTGGCAGCACACCCCAGTCATGGACAATTGTCTGTGTGCTGGGGACTGTGGCCCATAGTGATAAGAAAGCTTTGCAGTCAACAATTGCTCACATTCTGTAAAAAAAATCCTCCCCAAACCCCAAACGTACAAAAACCTCTCCTTCCCCCCCAAAAGATACCTAATCGATATTTTTGAGGCTATAAAAACCCATATAATTTCAATTCTAATCACAAAATCACACACATTTATAGATCACATCTCCATTTGGGTGCAAGAATATTTAGGAAGAAAGGAATGAAGACAAAGAAGAATAAAACAGAGGCCCACTAAGTTTCAAAGCACTGTGTGCCGTGAGTTTTAGCACGTTTTCTGCTTTTAAACTCATTTTCTCATACAGAGAAGCAGCTGTGTCAGTTAGAGAAATCTAAATTAATAGATCAATGGATGTGTCATTATTGTCTTACACGTTAATAGAATTACTGGCACAACCAAAACCRATGGACTTCTTAAAACTCCTTGGAGAGAAAAAAGAACGATTTTAATGTCTATATCTGAAAAACTTTAAAATACCACTATATTTTTCCCTCCTCATGCTGTAGATATCCCTTCCCAGACACACTTAATTGACTGGAACAATTCTGCTTGGCTTCRGTGACTTTATAATTTGTCAGAACCACCTCACGAGCTGTGGAGGAGACAGACTCTTCCTCATTCTGCCAAAACAGTCCAATGAAATATGRTTTGGTTTAATTAAAGTATAATTAAAGCCTTGAATTTTAATTATTTCTGCTGTGATCTGGAGATGAAAATATTCTTCTGCCAGAATAACACATTTAATAGGAAATGGTCACGCTTTGTATTAATTTCCACTCTATATCAACTTCAGGAATGAGTTCCTTTGACTGAACAGGCAGAACCTGGGAAAAAAAAGTAACCCACAAACTTGCAGCTTTTCTGCCTGTCAGAATATAAATGTAGTTGTTGAAAAATTTATTAATTTTATGTGGCTTGCAAAAATAAAACTGAAATCTGTTTTTTGAATGCTAAAAGCTATCTGGGATTTTCCCTTTTATCTGGTGATGTGACTTGGAAAAAAAAATACTTCGTGGTTAACAGGCAAGGAGTGCTGAGTGACACATTGACATGAAAATATTTTTGCTAAATGTACGTGTTTTAAATTTTAATTCTCTTCTGGAGAGACCTGAGAAGGAAAACAAATCCCTGCTGAAATAAATACAGGGCACTTTGTCTTTAGAGCTGTGATTCCGTGACAGGTTTCTTGGAAAATAGGGTGGAAACATTTATTGCACAAACTGTTAAGTGTGCTGATAATTTGGTTTTTGTCAAGTGTGACATGGTTAACACTGGATTTAGTACTGCTGACCAACATTTAACAGGTGACAGGGGAAAAGCAAATCACTTTATTCAGTGCTTACAACTTCACCATTAGGCACTCTTAGTTTTTTTCCTTTCTGAGCTTGTTAGCTATTGCTCCTCTGGGAAAGAAAAACCCACACATTTCAAACACATAAACAGAATAAATTGAATAACAAGTCACAGAAAAGAAATAAATAAATTAATAAAAATAATCTAAGATCTCTCAAAGGCACCATCAGTTTTCTGCTGGTGCAGAAAAACTTTCATTTTACTTTTTGTGGATTCATGGAGTTTGAGATGCTCAATCTTTTTATAAGACCACGAGTGAGAGTTTTAGTTGGACTAATTAATTCAGGTTTTCTTATTAGCTAAATTTCCTGGCTCAAAATGTATTTTGTGAAACTGAAAATATTMTATTTCTATCACTGAAAACGAATATGGAGTATATAAAGGATTTATAACAGTCTCCTTTKTACTAAATCAATGATCTAAAAAAAGATATGCCAGTGTTGCCACCATCTGCCTTTCTTTCCTTTCCTACCTTTGTTTCCATTTATACCTCCTTGGGATTCCTCTACTTCCAGAGGAGCTCTTAACAATCCAACCTAWAATGAATTCAAACAGTGGCTCTAAACATTAATTCCCCCAGGTTCAGAACGAAATACCAATGTGTGCCAAAAACTCTTACACATTYGGGAAAACAGAGCTGCAAACATATGCAGCAACATATGTCTTMAAATGAACAGTATAGTTATTTTAAATATTGAAATGTTTTTAATTTTTGAAGGCAGGAAAACAGCTAACTGGTGGTAGCATCCTTAAAAATCAGGCAGTCTAAGTTTTCAAATGCTGACTATTAAAATGTATTACAAATGCACCAAATGTAGGCCTAAGACAGCCCAGCAGTAACTGACATTTACCCCAGATTACCTCCTGTCTTCAACAGGAGCTTTTCTGGTAGATATGGAATAAATGTATGAATTGCAAAAGTAATTGCAGTGTCCTTGGGCATTTGCTTCCAAACGTTAATTTATTCAAATAATGAAATGCAAATGTTACACCAAGACACAATCCACCTGCCTTGGTGTGCTGGAGGAAAGTTTTCCTCAGCCTTCCTCTCCTCCAAAAGCTGTAACTGCACCTGAAAAACCTCCCTGTGTCAGACCTGGCTCAGCCTCTCAGCAGGGAAACAGCAAAATTCCATCTTGTTGCTCCAAAAATGACGAGCCAGGAGCTGCCTAGGCAGGAATGGGATGTGTCAAAATGTCCATGACCACAGGACAGGGAGAGAGGGGTGCCAGGGTGGAGGACACGCTCTGGCACTTCAAAAAGTTTTACTCCCCCCTAATGCAGAGAGAAAGCTCTTTTCTCCCTGGCAATTCCTGAGATGTCCTTCCCTTTCCCTCTGCCCAGCTGTGACCCTCCCAGCCCAAACACCACACGCTGTGCTCCGGGTACAGACCCAGAGCTSCTGAAACTGCTCCAGGATCTGAAATAGTGAATTTGAGAGGATATAAACCCCATCAGCTGTCTCATTACACTTTACCATACCTGCATTAAACTTATTGTGAAAGCTGCTGARTTTGGCAGCCTTGCATTGGCTCTCGTGGGACAGCAACTCCATTTATTTTTCCACGTATTCCTCTATATGATAATCCTCACTAAGACAAAAGACCTCTCTCTGAAGAGAGGCTAAAGGAAGACAAGCTTACCACGGATTGTCGCTCTCCCTTACATGCCCAGCTGCCCAACAGGGCAAGAAAGATCCATAAATCCAGTCTCCTGACAAGCACAAACAAAAATTCYTATGGAATAGCTTGTAGCTGGCAGGTGAGCCACTCCAGTTGTGGAGCAAACAGCCCATTAAARAAAAAAAAAACAACAACAAAACCCAATAAAAGTTTCTTTTCCAGTTTTTGTTCTCCCTGMAGAAGGAAGGATCTAAAACTAAGACTACATTAAACACAGCTATCTCAACTCAGAGAAAATATTCCAGTTTCGGCCAGGAATGCTCATCACTAAGGTTTGTAGCATCTATGTAGCAGAATTAAATTGAAAATGAACTTCAGGTGGAATTCACATTTCATTTGTTTAAAAGTGTGAAAACCAATGAAATTTCCTACCTCTGGTACTACTGCATTACCTTCACATCAAAAGTCAATGTTTTGTTTGAATTTCTTGTAAACAGCACCTGTAATCAAAGAGGAATTGTGCCAGTAATTCCTGTTTGGAGTCTCCTCTGCCCCAGTCTCAGCCACACAACACAGCACTGGCTCAGCCTGAAGCTGTAATCTTGTAGTAGGCTTGAAAAATAAATTCTCAATACTACTCCTCCACCCACAGATCACCCACAAAGTTACTTTAGAATATGGAAATTTACATATATGGACACATATGAAACTATTTATGTTGTGTATAATGTATTAATACATACATTATATAATACACATTATACATATTTCAGCTTGTTAGATGGAGAATAGAAATGTTCATGTCATGAGGGGTGTGGTATTTTGTTAAACAGTACCAGTGTCAAGTAGAACATGAGGTAAATAACAAAGAATTTGTGTAAATACGAAGCAAACCTTGTTCGTGTCTTACCTCCAAATGAAAAAAACCAAATTCAACCAAAAAAAAATCAGTTTTTTGCTTGTTGCCAGGAAGAAAATGTTATTGGAAGCTTCAATGCTTGTGGCAAATGGTATCAGTCATCGTTAATTTGGCTGAAACTGTCAGTTCTGCATTATTTGACATGCACTTCTAGTTGGGGCTTATYTTCTGAGCCCACTTTGACGAGTGTATCACAGTACAAGTATTTCTAAACAAAAAGAAATAYGCTTAGGAAGCAGCCAGAGTGCTGCAGAGCAGAGGTGTTTGGGTTAACTCCTCAGAAGTCTGGAGAGGGRAACGCCAAAACTGAGATCAATATTTCCCAAGCAATAACAAACACCCACCCAGAAAACAGCCCTCAAGCTCTGCAACCCGAGGATACGAGCACAAGTCATGTAAAGCATTCTATATTTTTAGAACATCTTCCAGGACTTCTTGGCAGCCTGAGAGCTGGGCCTTGATGCACTTCCTTAAGGACAGCACTTCCCAAAGCCACCCAGATCACTCAGTGCAGGAGAAACGAGGATTACAGCATCCTAAATCCCAGGGCKATTCTAGAACGGAATGCAGAACCATCCCTCGAACTGAAAACGTCKGTGAGCTGCCTCCACTCCCCAGAAAACATCCAAAGGTTTAACTGAGGGGATGGAAATTCGCTATCAAGATCGAGTGCATTCATTCACCTTCTAAAGGGAAAACTTTCCCCCCGTTTTTTTTCCCAGACAGCTGCTCATATTCTCAAGTCCCAGGCTATTTTTGGAAGGGCCTGCCGAACTGTTCCAGGACAGAACATACAATACCCTCTAAGGTTGCCTTCAGCATTCAGCCGGGGATGCACTGGCAGGAGGTTCAGGAGCACGGCGTTGGATAATGGGTTGCCGTGGCAACATTCCTGCCTGCTGCCAGATTCTGGAGCTCAACTTTAAAAGCTGATCTCAAACCGAGGTCCTTTTCCAAAAAATCTCTAAGCTCTTATTAAAAAAAAAAAAAAAAAGCAGCAAACACACCACCATATTCCTCTCAAAAAAAAAAAAAAAAAAAAAAAAAAAAAATCCATCCCACATAAAAGGAGGCAGTCCTTGCTCCGGCATTCACTTCCAGAGCTGCTACTCCAGCTCTTCTGACCTCAGCATTGGCTTCTCTGATACTAAAATGCTGTATTTCCACTATGAATTTGCCTGGCTTAAAAATCAAGCGTGCAATATTTATATGCTTCTACTCAAGCATGCAGAAGATAAGAATGCTATTTCTCAGGCAAGCAGCAGGGTTTAAAAGGCACCTCTGTTACTGTGGGTTTTCAAAAGCACCTTTGGTCACTGCCCTGTGAACCTCAGCAGAACTCAAACCAGAAGTCTCCCAATAACTGATTTTTTTTCCCCTGGAAGTTCTGAAAGARCAGGAGAAATAGTTGTCCTAATTTTATGAAATTTAGGGCAGTGTGAAAAAACTCTAGGCCTATCAAACAGGTTTTTATTAATACAGAAGGTAATGCAGAAAGGAGTTAAATTTATAATGGAGCTTGAATGTTATTCACAAACTGCAGCAATGGCACAATTTTATCATTTTATTCCAATTCTTAGAGCTTTTGAATCTGGGTTTCCAATTCCCAGCTCTGAGTTCTCAATATATTTAAACTACATCACAATAGAAGAGAACCCCAACAATCTGCAGCAACTCAAACATCCTCTTACAGGGAGAGAATGCCAGGAAATACAGTATATRAAGGGCTTTTTTCCAAGGAATGTCAATCTCTTTCTACTTGGTGTTCAGAAAGGATCCACACTTAGAATCAGCTAAATGTGAGAGATGCAGCTGAACAATCACTGACACTTCAGATAAGAAAGATCTTCAACATCTTCAAAATCCCTCTCAGTGATGGACAAGCCTATGGATCTTTCACTGTGAAGCAAATTCGATAACCCCTGTGTCAACTGGGAAGGCATCAGCAGACCAGAACTTTTCTACATGGGCTCTGCCTTGCACATCTCACTTTTCCACGCCTGGAATGTGCTTGTGTCTCACTTTTGCCCTGCTCAGCACTCAGCAAATCCTCCAGCACAGACCAACATCGTGTCCTCACTGTTATAAATTCAATTTAGTCACTACATGGATGGCAAAATCCTAAGAACAACGAGGAGGTTGYCTTTAGCAGTTTCGTGTTGTGATATATAAAGCTTTCCACAGAAGTTTTAGCTCACTGAAATCTGTTTGCTGCAAAAGCAAAGTAATGGGAAAAAAAATCATCAAGCACGTCAGGTCTGGCTGATTCAYGAACGAGTTACAATTCAGATTGCCTGACAAAGTATTTCAAACAAGCCTCTTGGCAAAACACCTCATTCTAGGTGGTTCATTATACAAATAACATCAACTAAGACCAGAATAATTGCTTTTTTTCATCTCTTTCTGCACGGAGTGCATGCATTGTTGTTGAATGTACTTTCCTAAAGCAAACAACCTCCTTCACGGGCTATTGAAAAGTCTTTTAAACTACTTGAATCATAAACCTCCCTGGTTCTCAGTTGTGCTGTGCATTACACAGGGGTCTTGTTTGTGCTTCCTATAATTATATTTCTGCACATCTGCAAATGTGCTTATGGTGAGCAGATTATGGCAACACACCGGGATCTTCGGGGGAAGGGTCAAGGATAACGCTCCACACGCACAGGCAACRCCACAGAAGAGTTTTTAAGACACATTGCAGTAATTTAAAGCAGTGACCCTGTCTTTAATACCTCTGTAAAAACTTTAGGTGCTCATAAATCCCAGGGACAGAGTGGAACTCACTGGTTCCTGAGAGTTTTTGAGTGTGTAAGAACTTCATGGATTTAGATCAGGGAAGAAATGTCTTTGGGACAGGACAAAGGCTCTGCCACCCGTGGCTTCCTTTCTCCATCCTCCCTACTCCTTGTCCCAGCTGTGGGGGGTTTTTAGGACACTGAGGGAAGAGTTTGTGTCTGGTTTTGTTGAGGGGCTTAGAGRGTGAATGGGCAGAGCCCCAAGGYTGYCAGAGCTCAAGGACAATGTGGGATGGTTGGGGTGTCTGTGCAGGGACAGGAGTGGGACTGGATGATCCCTGGGGGTCTATTCCAACTTCTATGAAAAACTCCCAGAATATAATCTGCAGTTCAAGGAAAAGAGTGCCTGCCGTGAAATTTTAAAAAATTAATTCCAGAAAAGAGATCAGTAGAAATTTTAGCGGTTTCATCCTCAGTTTTAGGAAGCAAAAAGCTCTCCATCCTGTCCCATAACAGAACTAAAATTGTGGCAKGTTTGAAAATTCTCCCCTGACTGATGCAATCAGCTGCCAATGTCTCACTGGTAATATATAGCAATAATTTATATATAYATATATATTTTAAAATATACATAAATTATACACAGTATAAGTGCTGCAGAAAGACACATTTCCAAAAGGAAACAAGCACCTTCCAACTTTGGAGATTCCAAGTTACAAGTTTAACAAGAAAGTAGATGGAGTTTTTTTAGTACTAACACAGAATAATACCTATTTTATTTTCATGGTCCTGATCTTAAGACAATGCAAATGTATCACAGAACCACTTATCTACCCTAATGTAGTTATTGTCTACCGGGATCAGCTCAGCAGTTGATGAAAATACACAAAACCTTTGAGTTTCTACTCTCTCAGAGCTCAGAATGACGTTAAATCCGTCTGTTTGCAGAATTGTGTTTTCCTTTCTGAAAGCACATCCCCAGCCTGACAAGCTGCACAACCTTCTGCCATTTCACTAAAAACATTCTGAACATGTGTTTTTACACGTGTTTATAAGGGCAGATATTTACCCGGATGAATTAATTGGCAACAAGATTTTCTGAAATAGAGAAGTCTGTTAGGCAAAGCCAAAGAAAAGTGATGCACAATTCCTTGAGTATCTTATTTTAAGAATAAAATTTAAGAGCTTATCTGTTGCACTGAACTGGTCCATTGCATTATTTTCCAGTAAATCCTATATCCTGCCCTAAAACCTCTCCACTRGGGTCACCCTCCCCAGTGCCATGCCCAAAGTGAGCTGATGAGCCAGAAATATTGCATTATTTTCTTTTGAGGTGTTATTCTGCTCAGAGGTGTATCCTGGCTGGGTATTGGGCACCCAGGGAAACAGAGTGGAGAATTGGCTTTGGCTTGTGATTCTGGACTGGGAGCATGGGCGCTTCTTGGTACAGTTCCCTGTCCCAGTGCACTTCCTTTGGGATGACTCACACAAGGACAGRGACAACAGGCAGGCCAAATTAATTATTGAGGTAATCAGCTCTCTGCTTTAAAGAGAGAAGGGTCACAGAGAGCAGAAAGTTAATTTATATACGGCAAAGCAAAGACAGGGGAATATTGCTTTTCTAAGAAATCATTTAAAGATTTCTGAAGAGGTTCTTAGAGCTTTGGATCAAAGATAATGAAAAAATACCCAGTGCATATTCTCATTGTARCTTCTAGGCCAATACTGTGACATTTTCAGCAGAAAAATCCCAGTTTTTCAACAGATTGCTTTTGCTTACTAGGAGTTGAATTATTTCTTATCTGTGGCTCACAGACCTGATTTTGTACTGGTACAAGGAGACAAGTGAGGCTCTGAAATCTACCCCAAATACTTAAAAATATCGGGAAGTATCTCATTACCTTTACTTTTATGGCTRATAGAGCAATTTGTAGTCTATAGCTGTTGAATACATGGTAAGCTTATTTCTCTCCACCTAAAAATGTTTTCACAACTGTAAGTAATGGAAGTTGTACCCAGAAGTAGCCAAGAAAGCACTTACAGTTTTGTAGCACAGCTTCAGTAGCACAAATAATCACTTGGAACTGTGTGTTTCTGACAATTTAATTTACTATACAACATCTGCAAGCTGACAGCCTGTGCCATGTAATTAAGAAATAGATGCCTGGCAAGATTTATGTGTTGGGGAGAACCCACTGAAACCTAATAGGTTTTTGACAGGACTGAAGAATTGAACAAACTTAATGACTCCACTGGTGGGTCATATAATTTCCTGACTAAGGTATTTCTTTTAAGGTTTTTAAATTATGTTTATTTGCTTTAAAAACAAGCAATTGAGGAGACTCCCAAATTCAAAATGGCACTATCTATATTGGACAGGCTATTGATGGAGCTGTATGGATTACATAACACAGCACAGGAATTTCCACCTAGCTGGGTTCCTATTCCTCTGCTAAATTAAAGAGGTGGGAAATGTGCCTTCAGCCTAGGGGTGAATGATATAGGAAACATGGCAAAACTGGCTTTGAGGAAAATCAGGAAGAGAGAGAAAATAAAGAATAAAATATTAATAATATTAAAGCCTCGAGCTAAAACAAAATAAAGGAAGGAAAGGCTTTAGTCATGCTATGGAATTCAGCACTGAATTCTTTATAGGAATGACAGCACAACCAGGCACAGAAGAAAAAGCTGAAAGTTTAGGTTGCAGTAAAAGGAAGTGGGTCTGTCCATACAAAAGCTGTCTCTTTTGCAGGGAAATGGATGATCTATTTCAAGTACTTTAAAGCTTACTAAAGAGAACATCACACAAGGACAATTTTGCACTGACCTGGACTAGGTGCCCGAGATCTTCCCATTTCAGATGATCTCATTAAAAAYTGAGATGGCAGCTCTGATCCGTTTTACATCATTTTACACCGCTGACAGTATTTTAAACAGGCTCCAACAACAAAAAAATTCCAATCTTCTTYTTCATTTCTCTTTTTCTGAACACGTTTCTTCAGTCCTTGGATGAAAGGGATTTCCAAACCTGTGCCTTGCAGCTCCCCTGGCAGGGCCAGGCAGAATTTCAGGCGTTTCATTCCAGCCTGTTTGCCTGGTGACGGCTTCAGGTGCCACACAAACCGAGGCCAGGCCTTTGAAAAGTCTTTATTGTGCCTTTCAAACCCACATCCCTCCTCGGAGAGGCTCGGCTGGGATGTGCCCTGCACTGCAAAGCTCTCCGTGGGTGTTATGGGCTAATTCACAAAGCCTGAGCTGGGCTGGGGACCAGCAGCAGTCATGGAACACTCATTAAAATGTGTAAAGACTGGTGAAAACTTCTTATTTTGCCTCATTCCCCCTTTTACTTTTATATATTGCTGACATCTATCAGTATCACATGAGAAGAATATCTCTCAAACAGCTTTAAGAAGGGTGGCACGAAGCAAAGCCTCTCTTTAAATCACAGTAGCACTATTAGTTCCTGCATGCTGAGAATTCAAATACTGCATTTGTTCTAAATATGTACTTTTTGTCCTGCTCAAACACAGCCAGGCAAGGGGGCTGCACTTTGGCTTTCACTCTGGCATTAAAGCCTGCCTGGGGTCTCTGCTGACACGTGTGGCTAAAGATGCAGCTTTTTGTGGTTTAGCCCTCAGTCGTGCAAAGCTGATTTGTGCAGCCAGATTAACCAGTCACCTACGTGCTGGCAGGGCTAGAGAAAGTTTAGCGCTGTGTTGACCAAAATATTGACCAAAATAAGGTACTTCAGTTAAAGGATTCTCCACTTTTGAGCTAGGTGAAAAGGCGACTGGAATTTTGCAAGTTGCTGCAGAAAGGAACTAATTCCTGTACTGGTATTAAAAAAGCCAGACAGAATAATCTTCTTCTGTTTATTAAAGCTTCTTGGACTTTACCAAGTTGGTGAAAAGAATGCYATTAAAGATGCTGATACAGAAGTGCTGTGAATCGCACCACAGATTTTCAGAATTTCAGTATTGTTTCCTTTTGAAGATAAAATATGTGCTATTTTCCAGGGGACTGTATGTCCCAGTAACACAGCAGTGCCTTTCCTGTGGCATGTGCTTGCTGCTATGTAAGTGAGAGGTCTGCAAGGCAGAGTGATTAGGCTGTCAGACAGAAGAACAATGAGGYGTGTTCCAGCATACAGAAAGCAATTTCAGAGGGGAAAAAAACCACCTAAATGGAGCAGCAAGAAGGAATTATTAAGTAAGGAGAGGCAAATAGCTTTTCTTTTCCCACTGCTTTCTCCCATAACATTTTCATTAACGTGAGACATAAAATTATGAAATAAAGCACGAAAATAATCAACTGAAAACAATGATTAAGAGGCAGTCACATGTCCAAGCCTTTTCTGCATGTTTCCATGGTTAGCTGAATCCTGTGTTTTAAAGCAGTGGAATTTGGTAGTTGTAATTTTTTCTGTAATCACTAATTCCACATTAGCACCACCACAATTACAAACCTTGTTCTTTAAAGTCAGCTGTATTTTCCATGAAAATGGTGATAACATCCAGTATTYCTAAGTGTTCAAGAAGATGTAAAGCCATCAGCCAATCACTAACGAGAGGAATGAGCAGTAACTTGATTTAGGAAACTCAGTAAGCCAAGATGCCAAACAGTGTCACTCCAACTGTGCCAAACACCTTAAAATGTGTTCTAAAGTAAAGTACTTTATAGCCCCTGCTGTGCAGATTGAGACCTCAAAATGATTTGATGCAAGTAGCCTTTGAAATTGGCACAATCAACCAAGAGCATCTCTCTTGTTTGTGACATATGCTGAACTATATCAGTTAGATATTACCAATTTATTTCAGCAGAAGTTTAATTTCAGGAGGCTTGCTAGGCTTAATTTCTCCTGAAACAGCTCCCTGGTACTGTATTTGCAACMTGATTGAATTTGTTACAGCAGATCTGTCTTTGCTATAGGATTTCTATAGTTAATGTATGCAGCTGCAAGTCTTTTCCTTAATCAAAGAGAAAAGGGCCACTTTCCGTTGCCAAACCTCATCAGAACACAGGCACCCAGCAGTGATGGGCATTTCTGTCCTGCATCGATTCCTACACCTCCCCAAAGGACCTTTCAGGAAATGGTGCCACTTGACATTATCACCCAAGCACCAGCAATTCCTGCTGACCAGTTCAGTACTGGAGAGTTCCCACCTCCCAGCCATGGGATCGACCGCCTGCATCTCACTGAAACACCSTGGACCGGGCTGGAAAACTCAAAATGGAGTTAAAGTTTTTGTCTGCAGCTTTTAACACAGAAGCTCCGATTGCCACACCCACAGAAATTCCTCTCATTGATGTTTGGGGTGGCAAAAATCACAGTGAAATTCAGGTTCAAGATTAGGASATGAACTGTATCAAATAAGATTATTGGCGAAGTTCTGAAAAAGATTTAAATAGCATAATCTACACTAAAAAGGAGGTGATATTCTCAAACACGTCCCTGTCCTAGGCCATAACTGGATTTTTCAGCCATTTTATGCTAAATAGTCAGAGTTAATGTGTTGGGTTCTGTTCTGTTTCTCTTTACGAGGCTGTGTGTCTCTGCTCCTTTGGGAATCTGTCATTAATAGGCTTTGCCTCAGAATATTATATGTTGTATTCAGTAATCTGTGTTTTCTGGAGGTTTCACGCCATATCTCTCTCCCCAAAATTTGCTATCACTTGCAAAGCTAATCACTGTGTTGTTCAGTGCCTTTTTCTATTATTAAGATATAGATACAGAGATAAAACATATTATATTTTCCCATCAATTCTCCAGTTTTCATCTTATGGTGCAGTACTTACATGTACCTCTAYTTTTTTCCCAGAAAGTATGAAAACACTTACTAAAAATTCCTTACACACCAAAATAGAAATGCTGAGTCTGTCTGCTCTAAAAACCRCACACATGAAAGAACCAAAGTTTTTTGCATGAGAAGGAAGGGATTTGAGTGGTTTAAATATGGTTTTGTGTTTTTGTATTCTGGGCCAGTATCAGAGAGTGAAAGTGCAGCCTCAAGGCTTTTGGCGGCTGACAGCAGCCAGAGCCAGGCTGAACAGCAATAATATTGTGATGTGGATCTGTATGGCTTYTTGTCAGGGTAAAAATTGGGTTATTGTGTGTTTTTACAGGTGACATGACCAAAAGGATGGTGTTAGGATGCTGGGAGACAGGTTGCTGACAAGGATATTGGTTCACAGCACTTTTTCAGATGAGCTTTGACTGTGATGTTTTTGAACATCTGATTTTTAAAAAGACTTCTGTCCCCTGCATTCTTTTGGAATCACAAAAGAGAAATAAACCTCTGGGAAAATTGGTAGGAAAAGTGATGACARCTTTGAGGGAAACTGAAGGTAGGGAAAAAGTTGATGGATTATTGTTCTACCAAACCCCAACAGTAAGAGTCTCAACCTGTAAAAAATGTCACCGTTCCTTTTTTAATGCCAAGGTAGAGCAGGTGATATCCCAGAGTGCCTGGTTCCACCTGCAGAGACAAYAAACCAGCTTTGGGAACCTGAGTGYGTGCCTGTGTTCCAATCAACGTGTGCACTGCAAGTCAGATAACTCATTAAGGAGAAAAACAMGAAACAATTGTCTCAATTCTCTCCAACACCTGCCCCAGGCTGGTCATTTTCCCGGGAATAATCAAAGAGCTCTCCAACCCCTGATGTCAGGGATTCAGGGCACATGCAGGACCACACATTCTAAGGGGGCTTTATTGACACACAGTGCCTTTCATGAGCCTCAGAACACATTTGTGGGATTAAAAACCAATACTTCTAAGAACCATTACATTYTACCGTGCACGGAAATACGACTGCCTCGAGGATTCCCGTCTCTTGCAATTAAAGGTGCCGTTTATTACTTTTTAAGAGACAACGAGCAAGATCACATTAAAAAACTTCCCAGAGAAGGCTGACCTTGGGCATGAGTCCTTATTCTGTCAGGGCTTTGAGACGGCACATGATGCAGACCTGTACTGACAAGTGTCAAATCCAAATACTGGGCTTTGTTGAGGGTATGCCAGATCCTTTCCATACTCTTTCATATCCAACAACAATAATTGGTGGTTAAACAGGTTATTATTACCAGTGAGTGTGCAGAAAATTAAGTGTTTTCTACAAGAATGTAACTATCATGATGCTTTTACAGTTGTGGAATATATATCATCATATGCTACAAAYTGATGCTTGTTTGATACAGATATTCCATGTAATAAATGCAAGTTGCATCTACCATTCTACAACTTACGAGTAGTTACTGGGTAAGTTACTGGTGGTTACTGGGTAAGCAGCAGTCACCTTTAATTCAACACATAAATACTGCCAGATTTGCACGGCCCTGCCCCTGTCTCTGTCCTAGAGGTTTTCAAGACAAAAGTAGATAAAACTTTGAGCAGCCTGCTCTGACCTCACCTGCTGTCAGAAAGGAGAATGGCATTCAAATTAAAACATGCAACAATTTGTATTTTAGAGCATACAGCAAAACTTCCAGTTGCTYGGTTAGTAATTTTGGTTTTTTTTACTCAGAAATGGCATTTTACATGAGCAGTAATGAAGACAAAGTCTGTTTAGATCACAGCTGGGGTTGGAGGTCRTTGCAATGAGGGACTAACAAGTGTGTTCATGCGTGCTGCCTGTCAATAGCCTGCTCAGATCAGTTTTCTTTAAGGAGAAAGTCTTACTTTGCTTCAAACCCTCTGGAAAATACTCTTGCAGAAGACAATAAAGGGCCAGAGAGTGAAGAATGAAAATAACATGTTCTGGAGTACTTGAACTAGTAGGATACTTCAAGAATAAGCAAATAAACAAACCTTAAAAAGATCTCAATAAACCAAAACCCAAYAGACCCCTTCTGACTCACTAGGAGATAAATCAGGATTGAACTTTGCACTGGGAGGAGTGAGATTTTTGTGCTACTCAGAGTTAATAAGGGAAAAGGGATATCATTTTACGCCTCAAAAGAAAATCAATATAAAGTTTGAAATATCACATTGGAAAGTTTRTAAGAATTTTTTCATCTTGAGTATATTTAAAGTTATTTTACGTAACCCACTTGGAAGAAAGSTTTCTTAGAAATGGGCTTTGAGAAAGCCAAAATGCACCTATTAGTTTTCTACTCTCTATAATACGTGCAAAATTACAAATTGCCTTTTTCTAGCTCTGCTAATCCTTCTTGAGAGCTGGGAGTGTTACTATTYGTAAGGGGCAGAATTTCTGTGAGAGCAGTAGTTCCACATAACTTCTTGTGACAAAAATTCCATGCATTTATCCACGTGATATATCAAGAAAACCTGCAGACTTCCTAAGCAGGAAAGGTGCTGAGGAAAACCACCCCAGCAGAGCTGGTTCCAAACCCTCCTTCCAGAGAKTGGGAACAGTCCCTACTTCAGCAGGAGGGCTGGTACTGTGTCCCCTGTACCTGCAGATGGAGAGGATGGATGTTGAAAAATCCCAGCAGCTTCACAGCTCCATTTCCTTGTTCCTGCTGGACAGGGTCGGAATCACCGAAGGGATGAGGTTGGAAGAGTCGTCTGGTCCAGTAGGAAATGAAATAATTAATGTAACCATTGGCTTTTCTTGAGCACAGCAGTTTGAAAAAAACCAAGAAAAATAACTCTAATTCTACTAAATATAATGAAAATCAGTACAAATTATTTTTATACTTCTTTGCATCMATCCACATTTTTTCCGTTCTTTTATATCTTGCCCTTGATCTGTGACAGGTGTTTCAAGTCATGGTTTGAGCTTATTTTTGCTGCATTAGTGGCACCATTTTCAAGCCCTTGTCCATGGCAGATCCCTCCCAGCTGGCTGCAGAGTGAATATTTGCTATTTCTTATTTCAATCCAATATTCTGGTTTTGCTTTCAGGGTAGCAACTTTGGTCCTGTTTGTCAAGATCTTAATCAGACTTACTCATACCAAGCTCATGTGTCACATTTTTCTCCCTCGGATCTTGTAGAAATCCTGTGATTTTTTTCCCAATTTTGGCAYGCAGCTTTGTAGGTGGGTTGCAATCTGTAGGACAGTTCCCAGTTATTTGAGGAAGCAATTGCGTTTAAATGTGTCAACACTTTCCCTTAAGTGGATCATCTCTCCTGACTCCTTTAGCAGGGACTGTGGAGTCACTGATTGTCTTAAACCGAGTCGTGCTTGTGGAATTCAAAGTTTTCTTTGAAAAGAAAGTTGAGCTTTCCTGCAGATTTTAAAAATAGCAGTTTGTTTTTGTTTTTGTCCTGTTCCTTTCCCTTCAGCTTTGAGTCCTGTAACGCTGCTGCTGTGCAGTGCAGATGTTTCCTGGCCTATCTCTTTCACAAAGGATGGACTAATGGGAGTTCTTTTCAGCATTATTTTCAAAACAAGGTCATCAAAATATTCAACTTCTTGCTCTCTGTGTCTGGCCTGATGTGAGTACACAGACCGTGGAGACCCTGTGGAACACAGTGTTTGGGTAGAGATTGAACAGTTTTTTGCATAGAATTTGATTTAGTTATCAACAATCTGTGCATATGTAAATTTCATTGTGCTGTTTTCCTCCAATGCAAACACTGTAGAGTAAACAATGCTGATACAAGTAATTAACTTGACTTTCTAAAAATGTAATATGATAACAGACACCAAATGTCTCGAAAAATGTGAGAAAACATTCTTCACTTTCTGTGCTTATCTTGCTTTTGGTTGTCTCATTCAGCATCTGCAGATTTTTCCTGGTTGACTCAGTTACTTGGCATTGAAGAACTCTGCTCCAAAGATATCCTTGACTTTAACAAAAAACTCACTTTTWTTCTTGTCTGTCTCATATCCATTTTATCAGCTCTTGCAAGTAACCTAGTCCTTGCAATACTCCTGGCTTCAGACTCCACAAGTGGTGTCTTTCTGGAATTATTCTATAAGAAAGGTGGATGAAGGTGGATGATTCCTCTTTTTATTATCCTTTGCTAGGCTTGTTGGAACAGAGAGAGATTTTTCTAATAGGCTTTCCATACATGCACTGTACTACCAGCTCAGAGCAAAGAGAAAAAGAAAAAATAATGATTTTCTGTGTCTCTTTTGAGAAGAGAATAAACATTACATAACTGCATGGATATATTCAACTTGCTTGAATTCTCAAAGAAAGAAATTACTAAGCTATTAACTAGAAAATCCAGACATTTTGAAATGCATTACAAAACTCCTTTCTGTTGGGTGTTTTGGTGGCAGAAGAACTTGGGAGGCAGCTGTAGCTAAAAGTCATTCTTGAAGCCTATTTAAAACACAATTTGTGACAAAATTCTCAATTTCCTTTTGTAGGTAGTTTGTGACGAAAGTACATTTACAATTTGCTAAATCAAAGGGTGCGTTAGGTGTTTACACATGCAATCTTAAAACGATGACAAAAATCTATTTAGACTCTTACTTTTAATACACATCACTCAAATTATCTGCAAGTTCAACATCTTTATGCMAAGTTTTTAAAGCGATTCCCAGTTTCCTACTGGGTGCCAGCCCACCATCAAATTTCATGCGTTTTCCTAATGGCAGCAAAGATCTTTCTCAAAATCTTGTACCCATGGAATCGAATGGAAGGTTTCCCACAAATAAAGATTTCTTTTCCCCTCAAACCACGAGCAGGGCTCCCGTGGGATGAGCAGTTGGCAGCCCTCCACCCCCGCAGGCAGCGATGCTTCCCTGCCTTGCTGCTGGACCGGAGTGGAGATTTCCAGAGATGCATTTGTTTTTCCCAGCTGACAACCACAGGAATTTTGCTGGGCTCTACCACAGCCGTGAGATAAACATATCAGAGCCCYTGGCATGTCACACAGTCACAGAAGAACAGGTTGGRAGGGACCTTTGGAGCTCATCCAGTCTGGCCTCCTGCTCAAAGCCAGCCCAGTCAGAGCAGTCACACAGGACCAAGCCTACTTGGGATCACAGAATCCCAGACTGGTTTGGGTTGGAAGGGACCTTAAAGCCCATTTTGCTCCATCCCCTGCCATGGGCAGGGACATCTTCCACTATCCCASGTTGCTCCAAGCCCTGTCCAACCCAGCCTTGGACACTTCCAGGGATGGGGCAGCCACAGCTTCTCTGGGCACCCTGTGCCAGGGTGGTGGACCCCGCTTTCTCTGAGGAAGGAGATGCCTCTCCTGGCAACGTCCTCCCAGCTGCCTGATCACCCTCACAAGTAGAGAGTTTTTCTTTCTAAATCKACTCAGATTTTTCCACGGACCAACACGTTTCCCCCAGTCCTGTCAGTGGCCCCAGCCTGATTCTGTCGTCTCTCTGCTCTCCCATCAGGTACCTGGAGGCACCAATAAAATGCYCCTGAGCCTTTTCTTCACAACGTTGAACAAATCCTTCTGTAGCTGCCTCCCCTCATCCATCATATTCTCCAGCTGCCTGACCCTCTTGGTGGCCCTGGCCAGACTTGCTGTAGTCCTAGAAAATCCTATTCTTTGGAGATTTCCAAAAATTATRCTGTTCCGTTGTTATTCATCTAAATGAGACCAAAGGTATTGTGAAGAGTAATAAGAGAAAAAACTCATATCTTTTCACRTTTAGAAGTTTGAACCCAATCAGARATACACCTAAAAGTATGTGACAGATTTAGAAAGAAATTGCCCAGAAGTAAACTCTCATTGCATTCAGGTTCAGGGGAACTAGTTTTCTCCCCAGCAGATAGATCCAAATGATTAAAAGCAGGCACATAAAGCAAAAGRCTGCACCAGGGTTATACATATCTATGCCACATACTCACTTCTAATAATTTCAGACCTGAAGTTCTGTGTTATCAAACCACTTATATTGTCCTAGTACAGCACRTTGATATTTTAGCCAGAACATTAAGAAGCTGTGTGAAAAATAATCTCCTTATGCCCTACCTGAAACACATTCTGTGCTGACTCAAGCTGACTTTTTGAGCAAGACAGTCTCTTCAGCAAATGTCCAGTTTTACTATTTTAATTTTAGCTGGATACGCCACATCTGCTAAAACATATACTGAGCTAGCAGGAATAGGAGTAATTCACAAGCAGAAGTGCTGTTTGTACATTCCTCAGCAGATTTCAAGGAATATGTTTTTGATGATATCTCAAAGGATAACTTCTGCAGAAGGGATTTAAGGGAAGGAAACCGACAGAAGCTTTGTGACACGGTGAAAAAATATGGATTAAGTGTATCAGAGCTGTTGCTAAGAGGAGCTGACAGAGCTGCTGAGATAGCTCAATGACCTATTAAACAGTAGCGAGAAGCTCTGTTCTCTGTCCACCTCTACAAGGTTTCACCATAAATTATTTCATTAACTTGGTATATAGAGGCTCCCTCCCTAAAACAGGTGTCGGATTGCCACGTAGGCAATCCTGAGGAATATATATAGATACCAGCAAGTCTCATTATCTGTGTGAAATTGAAAAGAATAACATCTGTAAGTGTGTAGGCTGAAATTGAAAAGTCAAGAAAGATTACATTGAATATTGGATAGTTGTAATGCAAGAAAAATTACCTGGAACACTTGAGTCTCCAGAAAGTTTTGGATTGTTGTAAAAGGTTAAAGTGTGAAAATGTCTTGCAGTGCCTTTGGATATACAGTAATCTCTCTTACWCAAAGCCCAGCCTTTTCACTGATCCACTCATTCCCTATAAATTCTTTAATATCCCTGAAGATTGKTAGCAGTTTCTTTATTAGCTCATATTCTCAACAAGCTTAAATTGAAACCCCGTATTAAATGCAAAAGCAGGCCTTTATATACCTTCTTCTTAATATGACTTATTAGGAGTTGAATAAGTTTTCTAGCTTCTATCTATTCCTATAACACATGAAAGGAAGTCTTGTTAATGTACWTTTGATTGCAACAGCTCAGCCTCAGTGTTCTCTATAGCAACAAATATGCATTGGCTACATCTGTCAAACCTTCCCTCAGTTTCTTCCTTTCTGCCTTTTATGGCCAACTCTTTCACAGGTTTTCTTTTGTGCAAAGTCTTTCCCTCTGTGTACCTAGACACTATAATATCTCTAAATTATTTTACTGCTCTTCACTCACCATGTAATTTCTCTCACATGCATCCAGTCCATGTTGCTGCACGTCCTTTGCTTGAATACCATGAATAGGACACGCTTTATTGTTTGAAGGTTCAACGTCCCATCATAGAATTTAGGTAAAAAAAGAAGAAAAATTCACAACAAAGAAAGAGAAAAAAGAAATTAATGYCAGAAGGCCTAAGAGGAGATGTAAGAAGGTGTGTAGGAGGGGGTTACCATCCTTTAGCTCTGAATCCTGTTCTACTGACTTTGGGTTACATCTTTGTCTACTGACTCTGTCACAGCTTTTTCTATTTCTGCACACTGCCTGCACTTGGAGAGATCATCAGCAGCCAACCTGGGAGAATATAACCTAACAAAAAAATATCCAGTCCATTCATTTATCTTCAATTTGCACATGAAAACATTCTGTGTACTTTATTTCAAACCACACAGGGAACAGTTCTCACAGCCCTGCCTGGTAACCAAGGGATGGGAGTGAATACATATCCTCTATTAAATGTGCTGAAAACATGTCACAGTGCACACTATCAAAAGAAAGAAAAGAAAGGTGTTTTCCAAAAAAAAAAAAGCCCCACAAGCGTTTCACTGTCCGTGAGAAATTAAGAGCAGGATGGGAAAGGGTGTTTACACAGGCACTTAGCCAGGAAACTGTGTTTTCCACAGATACAGTCATTCAGGGAGCACATCTCTGCTTTTCCTGAGCTCCCTCCCTCTCTTCTCATAGCCCTGCAATTACATTGAGAAATCTATCTGTAGGTGAGCAAATGCATCCAGCCCTGCACCATGCCTTCAAACGCTGCCTCTCCTTTAGGTAAGTGCTACCACACTGAGGCCATTTGTAGGAATTTTACACSGCCAGACAAACAGATGCAAACCCTTAAGGAAACCTCGTGAGCTGCGGGAGAGTTCCACGGCGAATCTCYACCGAAAACCTGCCCGAAAGAATCCTCCCCACACCTCCCGCGGAACGCAGCGCTGCTGACGAGCGGGCTTGATGGAAAAAGCGTCCAGATAGATGGAAAGTCTCGTCACTTTGTTTGTGCCTGCTTCCCTGCATCTTAAGTTGCGGCTCCGGCTCCCTGAGGATCATGTGAGGCTGGCTTATATATGAGGAGCGCGCTGGAGTGCTGGGAGTGTGTAAGCCTGGCAGCTGGCGAGTGTTATGGTTGCTGCTTTCCTGTGCTAAGCTGATTTACTTGTTTAAGGTCTGACCTCATCATCCTGYCAGTATGGATTCCCACCTATGCAGCTAACAGCAGCTCAGCATCGGCCGCGGGAGCTCGCCGCGCGTTAATCAGGAGAGAGGGGAGAGAGCTACCGGTATTTGTTCTTTTGTTGTCTTAAGAAGAGGAGTTGAAACAGAAGAGATAACAAAGAATCCATTTCCTTCCTAAAAGAATAGGCTTTTGTCTTTTTTTTTTTTTTTTTTCCCCCCCTCTGAAAAAAAAAAAAAATGTCAGTATCTGGAAAGAAAGAGTTTGATGTGAAGCAGATCCTGAGGCTCCGCTGGAGGTGGTTCAGCCACCCCTCGCAGGGCTCCGCCGGCTCCGGGGGCTGCCACCAGCAGGAAGGATATGAGCACAGGGGCACTCCGGTGCAGAACAGGCTCAAGAGCCACTCTCGGGACAGAAATGGGCTGAAGAARAGCAGCAGCCCCGTGCACCACAACATCCTGGCCCCCGTGCCGGGGCCGACCCCCGCGCACCACCGCTCCATCCAGACCTGGCACCAGCAGAACCTCATCGAGCAGCTGCGGGCGAATGAGGATATTCCCAAAAGCAGCGCAGAGGAAAACTCTGTCAAAGAGGATTCGAGTAAAGCCACGCAGGAGCTGCAGATGATCACGGAAGAGAATGCAGACGAATCTGCAGAGAGGTAGGAGTTTTAAAGTCTGCGCTTGGAAAGGCAGACTTGTTTCCGAGTTAATCCCTGAAACTGTCTTTGTTTTTAGCCAGAGTTCCTTACTGCATTCATCTCACTTTGTATACGTGCACACCCACACTCATGTGAAAAGGAGCACTTCCACATCAGAAAAATGAGCAGAAACATTGGCATGAAATGTTCGTCTTTGCTTAACGTACATCATTCCATAACTTCTCCATACACAGAAAATCTGCCAGTTTGTCAAATTTTCTCTGTTAACATTCACAGCATATTAATTCTTCTCTCTTGATTTATTATGTGTGAGTGCAATGAAGAAAGGAGCCTCCTGAAATGCTGTCCTCATTCTGACTTTATCAATGGATGCAACTTTGACAAATGGAAGCTGCTGGAGGTGCACAGGCTCTGTGGTTGCACTTGGTCTCTCAAATTTCTCACTCCTTTTATTTTACTGTCTTCCCGACAAGTAAAATTAATCTTGAACCAAGTGGAAAGGAAGCATCATTATTTGCTTTTTTAAAGGTTTGTTTGAAATCTCAGTACTTTCTCTTACTATTTAGTATATCAAGACAAATATTTTCTGCAAGGTCAGGTGAAAAAACATTACAGCTATGAGACCTGAAGGGTGTAAGCACAAAGGAAGAGCTATTTTTAAGTTGTGAATAACAGAGAATACAATAKTAACACCAGTTATTTGATTAAGACTTTTTTATTACTTCTCTTTCARAACTGATGTCAGTACTTTTTGCTTATACAGCACCATTTTTACCCCACCTTTACCCCACCTTAGACTGAAATCAGGCACTTATGATACGATTATTTGCACCATTTGATGAGATTGCCATCAGTCTTGGGAATAATTTGACTGTATTACATCGCATTTAAATACAAATTTATCTTACTTGCAGTTATAGTTGTCTCTGTAAAAACCAAGCTGACAGCTTGCATATTTTTAGCAGTTATTATTTTTCAAGTTGTGCATCTGCTGTGGGGAACATCTGCAGACTGAACAGAAAAAAAGCTGCATTCCAAAATGTCACTTGGAAAACAGTCCTAGTAGTCAGTGGGTACCAGATAAAATCATTACAGAATAAAAGAGAGGAAGGACTGTGGGAGTTCTGTGTGTTTACAAGGACACTGGTTTGGAATGTGGAAGCAGCATCCCCTTAGTACAACATTGCAAATGATAGCACAAATTTCCTGAAAAAAAGGTAATTTTAGCCACACCTGAGAAAGAAAATAATTTTAGTTTGAAAAAAAGATAAGGAACACTTATTCTTCAAAATAAGATTCCATAGCAGGTGAAGAAGGAAGTAAAAGAAGCCAAACCAGTTCAGTTTGGGAGGCAATAAGCCACTGCCTTCTAAAATAAGATGTGACATTTTCTCCAGCTATATATAAAGTTTCTGCTAAGACCTCCTGAAGTTTTGTGCCTTCATATTTGTACAAATTTAGGTTCTCCTCTTGAGCTGTTTAAATGTGAAACTTTCAGGAGAGTTTGGGAATGCATATATATCATATCATATCATATCATATCATATCATATCATATCATATATTGTTATATTCAAAAAAGGGATTTTTTTAGCATTTCAGTAAAAGCCTTGTTTGCACGTTGTAGGTTAAAATCTATCTTAACATAGACCTTAAAAAGCCGAATTGGTAAGAAATTGTTTAGAAAGTGATTCATGACTATGAGATTCTCTACGACTAAAATTTATTTCAAGAAAGTAAAACTGACCATTAAAGACACTTTAATGTAGCTCCAATGTCTTAAATATGTACAAACAGAAATCATTAAGTAAAAATTCCCTTCCCCTATAGCATCCATCATAGGCCACACATGAACTAATACACTAATTGGCTGGGTAGAAATGAAATACTGAGTAGAAATAAAGAGAAGCAGCCTTAGATCTACATCTATCTATACCTAAAATATAGATCTCTATATCTGAATATACTTCCATCTCTTCAGAACAATGTCTCATCTCATACCTTTAAAATCATCCTTTAAAATAATTTCAGATCTCCTTTTCTTTTAGAAGTTCCAGATAGTCCCAATCAATTCTAATCAATAGGCTCTGCTGGTAGTTAAAACTTCTGAGAAATCAGGCATTTCCAGGGTCCCTGAGTCCATGTTCTCGCTCTGCTGCAGCCACCACAGCAGGAGCTGTGCAGGTATTGCAGACAAATGCTGTTGCACACCTAGACCTGACACCAAAGGCAAATTTGATTTTCATGCCATGAAAAAACTGTACGTTCAGAGCAGCTCCCTCTAAACAGTGGGTTCACATCTGCCTGGAGAAGTCCCATTTTTCAGGGGATCTAAAGCAGGACAGTGTCATGTGGACATCAAAAATACTAGTAAAGGGGAGAAAATCTGGCCAATACCTCAACCCTGAGCAGAATATGAAAGCAATTTCTACCAAGAGCTTAGTGCTTCCTCTGAAAAACTTTGTAGATATAAAAAAAAATACTCTGAATTTCTTCAGAAAAACTTGAGCTGTCTATCTCTAGAAACCTCAGAACTTAATACTATCAGTGATAGAGAGGGAGCAGCATGGGCTTGATGAAACAAGGGTTGTTGATCGAGGAGGAARGGTAAATAATACAGTTCCAAACAATGGTTCCATTCTGAATATATAATCAATGAACTTATTTCTGCTTTCTTCAATCCATTTTGGTATTCCTGCCCCCAAATTAAATAGTGCAAGGTTAAAGAAATCCTTCTGACCCATGGGCTTGCTGCTGAATAATATCCCATGACAAGTGACAAAACAAATGAGGCTTAAGTGACTAAAAATCGTTGGTTTTGCCCTAACAGTAACCAGTTAATGTGTGACCAACCAATGCATTCTAGGCTGTAGATAAATGGCTTATTGGCACAAGGGTAAGGAAAGCCTCCCAGTGCTCCTGGGGACTGTCTAGTCCAGGGTTGCTCAGGGAAGCTGCTCAGCAGGTGTCAAGCTGCCTTCTAGAAGCATCTAAAATCATGGGCCTTGACCTGCTGTAAGATCCTTATGGAAGTTGCATCTATAGTTTGGCAAAAAGATTGACAGTGGACAATATATATTTACTGACTTAATCTGATTCTCACCAATCTAGTCCCTGAATGAGGATTGGGACCTCTGCATGAGTGAAAAACAGGGAAACTACCTAAAGCTGGAATAGATACCAAGCTTTTTGTTTATTTGTACAGAATATTTCCCATTATAACATCTTCTAATATTACTGGGATGATCAGAAAGCTAAGCCTGTAGAAAGAGCAAATACCTTCAAAGATTTCAGGTTTGGCTTAAAGACGGAGCTGAAGGAGCTCTGAAAGAACCCATGGGAAATAACCTGTTGGATCAGCAGGCAGGGCTGGGGGATGTTGTTCACTTGAGCTGTTCAGGACCATCTCTGATCTATCCTGTCTGGAATCCTTTGAGGTTCAGGCTCCTCCGTCAGTGAGACCTGGAAAAATTTCCATTTATTTCCAAGAAAGGGATCTGGCAATTCTCCAGAGACATCAGCACAAACTGGGAGGGTTTGATTTTTAGGTTTTGTTTGACAGAACAACAGAAGCTTTGCTCTTGTGTGCAACACATGAACACATGTGTGCACACACAGAGTACTGAAGCCTTCTGACAAGAATTGTGGTATTGAATTACTTTGATTACTTCCCTTGATAAACTCTGGACTCACAGGTATTGACCTCTCCATGAGAGCACAGTGCCCAGCATTTATTAACATTTTGSCACATTACCACATCCATTTCTGGATGCCTGCAGGTTTGTGATTCTGTGTGTTATTGCAGACCATGTGTGCTGCTAAACTATTTCCTAGTTGCCCAAAAGCACTTAGATGTCAATGGTAAATGGAGCATCCATTCTTCATTTTTCTCTTATGCATTTTTTTTCTAATTACGTGGCTGAAAAATTGCTGAGATACTCTAGTTTGGGACATAAAGACACATGTTCTCTAATTTCCCACATGAGACAAAATATACTTCTAATTAATTTTAATAGAATCGTTTGATGTCGTAATCCAAGCAGTCAGTACTGATGAAACATGGAAACAGCAACTTGGGAGGAGTGTCCTCCCAAAGGCAACTCTTTTCTGTGGTGGCTATTTTTCATGTACATCTATTTTGATAGTTCATCTCTTAAGACTAGAAAACACATTATTTTTTAGGTTTTGTCAGTTGTATGGAAATAACAGACTATTTTCTTCACTGTCTCTGACATCCATAAACACACACACGTGTACATGACTATTTCAGATGTTGTCTCCTGCGTGAGGGTTTTCCCTTGAGTTCTGATTTTAACTCCAGTAGCAGATGAGAGTCTTGCCTCACATTCCGGCGCGAAATAAAGAAAAGAGAAAAGAAAACAGGTGATCATTTTCCTGGTGAAAATGGAACACATGAATTATTCTGTGAAACCASTGGTCAAAGTGGATTGAGAGGGCTTTTGGCACTAAAAGTAAAGTTCTGGGTGTCCAAATAAACAGGCCTGCCACTGAAGCATGGGAATGGCTGACAATGGATGCCAAGGCACAGGTAAATGGAAGGACTGGGATGTGCCCTGTGCAGAGAGGATGACAAAGGGCTGAATTCCTGTTTCCCCATTGTGGGTAAGAACTCACTTCCATGAACCATCTCTGATGCCTGGGGTAAAAGTTTTGAAATGATGATTCTAAATTTCACACCACAGCAGCCTTTATTATTAAAACAAAACKACTCCAATTGTATTTTCACTGAACTTCCAGCTTTTTGAAAAAACTTTCAAAAAAATCTTAACTTTAACAAACATAAGTTTTAGAAGCATAATAAAGAGTGCTGGACATCCAGTCAGACAGTGTGTCAATCCTTCTGGGACAAAGCTGGACTATATTAAACTATAACAAAATAAACTATATTTAGGTGCTTCCTTGGTTATCTACAGTACAATTTAAGCTCCTTCTTGCCTTGATCTTTCCCCCTTGGGTACATGTAGCATATTGTTCCCCTTATTCTTCTTGCCACACTTTTCTTCCTTACACCCTTTGTTTATGTTTGAAAATGGAAGTCTAAAGAGCTGCAATTCCTGCACTCTTGTCTCAGAATTCCTAGGCCTGGCAGCTTTGATACTTTCATTGCTGTCCTGCCTGTCTCCAGCATGTCTGTGTGCTCTTGCAGCTCTGTGGTCAGACCTGGATGTGCTCGTGTTGAAGTCTGGCAGTTCTAGTGTAGAGCTGGATGATTTATGTGTCATCCTGACCAAAAATCTGTTTGAATATCCTCAGTAGTTGTTTTTCTTTTATCAACAACATGGTGCTGTTGCTCATGCCTGGCTCGTGATTCATGTGAATCTCCTGCCTCTGTACCAGAGGCCTGTTCCCAAACCATCTGTACATTTTTGCAGTTATTTGCTCCAAAAACCAAAGTACTTTGCACAAATAAATTCCATCTTCTGTGCATCAGATAATGTCTCCAACTGGCTGAGTTAATAGTCAGTTCTGATGCTATTTAATAACCCTGATTTACTGATTTAATATTGAGTTCTGATCCTATACCCCAACACACTTGCAGCTCTTCCCAGCTCGGCATGATCTCTGATTGTAATATATAATATGAAAGATTTCTCTTTATTTCTTCCTCCCTTCGAGTGATTTAGAAAATTTATGAGAARTTATAGTGGAACCTCAGCGCTAAGTTCCTTGGGAACCCAGTTTGATTTACCTTCCTACTTATGAGTGWACCATTGATAATTACTTTAATAGCACAATTTCAAACCAGTTTCACACTTGTTCCATGATGGTTTACTCCAAACAGCCCTTGAGGTTGAACTTAGTGCTATCTGATATGAGACACTGTCAAATAACACCCTCACGTTCAAGATGTAAATGACAACTACTTCTTTTTTGTTCTCCATAATGTCTGGTAAAACCTATTAATGAGGCACTTCAGTTTACTTTGACAAGTTATTCTTGGCAAATTCTTGCTGACTGTTAATMTTTTTTCCTTCTAAGTGCTTAGAAATAATAATTATATTACATTTACACTGTATAATTTGGCAAGAAATAACAACTAGGAAAAAACCTATGTTTGTGTCTYGTGAGAAATTTCGCAGTTTCTTTGGCATTTATAACAAGTTAATATCTATTTCAGCAGTAGATTTTCAAAATATGATTTTATGCCAGTCTGCTATGGACAACCAAAATGCTTCACTGCTACCTCAGGGACCAGCAAAAACTAATTGTCTTCTAACAGTGATCTTTAGCTACAAGTTAAAATATAAATTTGACATTGGACATTGGGCTATTGAAGGTGTTGTGGCTGATCTGAGAGGACTCAGAAGAGCAGCTTGAGCAGCTCAGTGGCTGAAGAACTTGAAAAAGCCAAAAACATGGGATATTAAAGTGGGCTGAAACAGTTATTAAAGAGGAAAGGAATGAGTAGAATTGTATTTTGAAATTAATTTTATATTCAACCCATGGAAGGAGTGGATATTTATTCAAAATATTTTTTTTCATAGCTACATAAATAAAATCATAGGAAAATTTAAGCTGCAAAGGGCCTCTGGATGTCATCAAGTCTAACCCCATCCACCCACCAAGAAGCCTATAATGAGAAATAATTTGACTTACTAGAAACTAGAAACAATATTTTACAGGCCTACATTCAACATGCCTAGCTTTCAAAGATGAATTATTACAGGCAGGGGAAAAAAATACCATTTAATAGTAATTTAAGAAACTAGGACAATTCCAGCCATTTCAAAACAATTTTTTTATGATTCAATTATCTTCTCATTTTCACTCCATAGAGCTCGCTCTCAGCAAAGACAGCTGTTAAATGACTTTTTAAAGAGTTATTACTGTTCTTAAAATCACTTCTTAATGTCTCCAGAAAAAGTTAAGGAGATGATTAAACACACGTGCCCCATGCAGAGCAGTTTTTACAGACACCCTGAGCACCTGCAAGTGAAAGATCAACAAGAAATCCTATGGCTGGTGAAACATTCTGGGAAAAAGGGGGAGAGGATCTGCTTGGTTTGGAAGCTGCAGCCACACAGCATTCTGAAAGAAAGGAACCATTTATTTTCACCGTTGGTTTGTGGCTGAATTGTTTACTTTGAAATACTGTGATGAGGAACATTACTAAAATCTTTCACATTTAAAAAATAAAGGGATTTGTTTGCTGCAGTCAAACRGCTAAATTAGCCCAGCTAAACTGGGCCAGTTTGGTTTAGCTCCTTTCATTCTGCTGGAATAAAATAAAACTGTATTTAGAGGATGCCTGTGTCAGGCAATCAGATAAGGACTGTGGCTTGCTCGTGGCACACCTGTAGGAGTGTTAAAAGAATTAAAAAATGAAGCTGAAGGACTGTTGGGCTTCACAGAAGGAGTTTAAAGTAAGTATAGGAAAAAAAGCCTTAAAGAAAATAACCTCTAGAACAAAGTTATAACCAAATTTCCTCCTCTGTGACGTCAGACTCCACCTCAGTGACTCTGCAAACAGAAACCCTGGCACGGGAACTTCCCACCCTGCTCTGACAGCAGCTCTGCTCCAGCCCACCCCTGCCCTCCTTTGCCAAGCAAATGCTTGATAGCCAAAACTCAATTCCAAGCAAATGAAAACAGATAGAACAAGAGCAGAGAGCCTGGCTCTTTACAGAACTTCTGCCCATCCAATAATTCTTAGCGTAAAACATCTTTGACTTCACTGTGGTCACTGTTTCCATTTGATGGGACAAGTCAGGATATTTCTCTAAAACCTCTCTGCTGCTCACAGTGAACAAGGACAACTAAAAGTATTTAAAGGGACATAGTGCGTTCATTTGAGGTTGAGATATATGATATAACATCTAAATTAATAGAGTTTAAAAATATTTTGTCAGAAACTAGGTGCTGTATTTTCATGCTGTGATTTAGTTACAYRTGAAGAGTACAGGATTAAAAGTTTGCTTCATCACATTCTCCACTARAACCCATCTAGGCCAAACAAACATGTTTAGTGGAAAAGAAAGCAATGGCTGATACCTGGTCCTTCCTTCAGTTTTGCTATATATATTTTGAAAACCTTGGGACAAGAATCTTTATTTCTTACCTGCATATTAACATTTGTTTCAATCAAATTCAAGCGCTCTCAGCCAACTTCTAAATTTCTGACTTTATGACAGGGATCTGAAAATCAATATATGAGTTATGTCTCAGATTTGTTGCCTGTTTCCTGTATTAACTCAGAGAAATCACTCAGCCTCTTGGTATCACAGTTCACTCGTGTAAAAGAGAGCATTTTCCTAGACACAGAATGAGAACTGAGCAGGGCTTTCAAATATCCAAATTTGCCTGCACACTGCTACTGAAATGCAAAGTGGAATTCATGTACTCTGTGATTAATTCACTGTAATATACAGTAGCACAATTTATCTTCTCTTTACACTGATATCACAAAATCAAAGTCTGCCAGAACTTTCCCCTTACAATAAGTAGAGACCAATATACTTCTAATACAATGTTTTGAACAGCAAACAAAGGCAATACATTTGGGAAGGTGGACAGCCACTGTCACCKTTTGCCACGCTTCAGTTCACCTGATGGATTAGAAGTCAAGAGGAAAGGAGCCATTCTGGCCAGGAACGAGCATTTTCAAAGCCTGTTCATTTTAGTAGAAGTCGAGAAAATGAAGAACCTTTTTGAACCGGGCAAATATACCTTGATTTAAATGGAAATTGTGAGCAAACCACTAAGAAATCCTAGGAGTTGGAGAAAAGCTATTTTAAGCTATTACATATGGTTTGCGTTGCTAGGGAAACCTCTTGCACGGCGTTCATTTAGCACAGATGCTCAGGAAAGCTCTGTCTCCATGTCAGACCATTTCAGAACGCTGCAGGATGGGAAGAAATAGAGATGCACTTGCACACACACGCAGACAAAAATATCCCTGGAGTTTTATCTTAGTCATGTTCCACGTCTTCGGTGGGAGCTCGTTCTTTCCGTCTCTGCCGCGACCGCAGCGATGAATCAAAAGCTTTGCAATCAAACCCCTCCCGTTCCAGGCTGAGAATATTTGTTCAAACGTTGCCTTCAGATTTGATCCATTGGGGCTCATGTTTTGGACACTCATCTTTGCAGAGCAGGAGCTTTGCCTTTGCCATACCCATGGTGAGAAGGCAAAGGAGAGAGGCCAGCTCTGATGCCACTGCTTCTGGCCACCCTTTCGAGCAGGGCAGAGAATAAATTCATACTCTGAACAAAACATGGGCTGCTCTATCCTCTTTATAATGGATGTATAATGATCACTTCAAGATGAAAATTGTTTTTCAGGGTCGTGATTCTCGTGACTGTCTCACAGAAGTCACTCCCAGAACTCTCCTCAGACTGTCCAGCTCGTCATTCAGTTTGTGGAAAATGACATGTAAAAGCAGGAATTCCCTCCTGTGCCATTCCTTACCCCCACCCTGTTCTGTGTGCTGGTGCAGAGGCTTAGGATGGACTCCTGATCTTTCTGACCTACTAAAATCCCCCAGCAGTGCAGCCAGTGCAGTCTCCTGGCTCAGCCTGTCACAGGAGATTTAGGAGCAGAGCAAGACAACTTCCTGGGAAGTTCCAGCCTGGCGATCCTGCAGGAGCCAGACTGTWCAATCAGAACAGAATGAGATAAGCACAGAAAATAAGAAGGTTGTAAGTCAGGACTAATTTCTTTTGTCTTAATTTGTTTGTTTCATTCACTTAAAAGGTCCCAATTTCTCCTATAAAAGAGGTATAGAGTGGCTTGGTGGTACAAAATGCTAATAAAGGTGCTGGGCAGTAAACTCCCATGGGATGCCACCAAGCAGGAGAGCTCATATGTGCCTCTTCCTTCCKCATTCAAATGGAACTCAGTTACTCCTCACTTGAAATGTGAAATTTCTAATWTCTAGACTTGTAACTTTCTTATCTCTTACTTTTTTATTCTATAAACTGCTGCTGAGATCATCCCAGTTTTCCTCTACCACAAAAACTCTCTCAAATGGAAAACCAATTWCTAATGTAAATTATTTGGGAAGACTTGCAATACATTAAGGTGGTCTGTACRCTCAGGGCAAGATAGAAAGGTAAAACCCCAGCAAAAAAGAGTCCTGACCCAAAGTAACATAAATACAGTTACAGCTTTGCCTGCTGAATTTAATAATCGAATTTCACATTGAACTTGGAGGGAAGATCGATTTTATTCAATAAAGAGGTGCTCAGCAGACAGTGTCTAGCAAAAGGCAGAAAAAGGCAGGAAAGGTTGAACTGCCCTTAAAACATTTGATTAGCCCTGATTTGATCTTGTTGGGGGAAACAGGATCAGTGGGAACACAGTAGAATAATATAAGTTATGATATTGCACAAAGATTAAATAACTATTGGCAGTTTTCTACAGTCATAAGACAAAACTTTTTCAGAAAATTCCCAAAAGAGAAGCTAGAATGTAACAATTTCCAGAGAGAGGAGCATCACCCTCAAACATTGAGATGGGACCAGATAAGTATTTATGTTAATCTACTTAAAGACTTTTCACTTTATATTTGAAATCGTCTTTAAGCATATTATTACCTCTTCCCAGTTTTKGAATTACTGGGAGTCACACAATCATATGATCACAGGAAAATGTRAGATGGAAAGGATTTCAGGAGGTCTCCAGCCCAATTCCTACTCAAGGCAGSGTCAGCTGTGAGATCAGCCCAGGCTGCTCTGGGCTTTATCCAGTGGGGTCCTGAAAACCTCTAAGGATGGAGATTTTACAATCAGTCTAAAACTGATCTTGTAGCACATTTTCACTGAGACAACACAGATTGCAAGCAACTTATATAATCAATTCCTTCTTCACGAGGCAGAAAACCCATCCAAGATTAGTTTCTTCTCTCCAGATTAGATATGATAGCACATTATCACATGCTTCATTTAGTTATTGCTATAGTACAACCTCAGCCAAGTTGTAATATATATTTTATTGAATAAATGCAATAAAATTGCTCTGTTATTTTTAGTACGATCACATTACAATGCAAATTTGCCTCTCTCCAGCCTAGTGAATACTACAGGCACTCCAGGAAAAAACCCTGTCACAATAACAATATAAGCAATATTTTCCACAATTCATATCACTTATACACTTCCAGCCTTTCTTTTTTTTTCCTTTTGATTTAGCGTGCTGCTTTTGTTTAAATTTCATGTTTTTATTCCGATTCAATTACAGTGAGCTGAGGCTTGTTGGAGCAAGTTATCACTGTTATCTGTTTAGATGAATGCCAAGTCACTAATGGCATGGAGAGCAGAGGTTTTATTAAGGCATGTTGTCAGAAAAAGTGTTAAATACACTTGGTACTGTCAAATAAAAGCAGACCTAACATTCTTTCTGTAAAGGTTGTGAAGACAATTCTGTCTCTGTCTTACAAAGGTGCTGTGGGCTCAGGAATAGAGGTTTCCTCACTAAGCAATTCCTGCAAGGTTCTGTCTCAAACCCCTGCTTTTCTGAGCAACAATTTAAGACATTAGCAACAGTGTACATAATAATAAATGCTAAAATATTTTTCAGGTATTAACAAGTGAAAGTCAGTGACCAGAGGCAAGAACAGGAGGTAAAGCCCCACAGTCTACATCATTTATAACATTAACAATTCCTTCCAGTGAATATGGAAGGACATTCACTCTRTCCTGATTTGATTGTACTGGCTTGGAAGAAAATCCCCTCAATTGAGGCAGAAATGAATAAAGTTAAAGGCTGAGTTATTTGAATTCCTTTCCAGACCCAGGTTTGAGTTATGTTTTCTGACACAGGAGCTCAGAAGATAACAAGTGGCTGGAGAATACTTTGGTATCAGGATATCTGTACCTATGAACACAGAAATRTTTGGCTGTGACAGAGGGAATCACTCTCAGGGTATAATTGCACAATTAAGAGAAGGAAGGAACTGATCCCAGATAAATTTATGTGGCTCACAAAACCTTCAAAAAGAATAAAAAACTTCAGTCTACCTCTCATCTGTGCTTTCTACCTGTRGGGCTGCCCAGACCTTTATGCACAYTCTCTCTCACTCTTTTCTAATAAATCTGTAACAATGACAGGGCACACTGGCTAAATAGCTTAAAAATCAGTTTTTTCCCCCATTGCAGTAGTGTTTAGCCTTGAATGAGGTATCCAGCAGATCAGCTGAATCAGGTCAGCAGATATTTTGGAACAAGCCTGGAGATTTCTACACGACTGGGGGCGTCTCATAGAGCAAAATGAAATTTGAAGTGGTGCCTTCAGCTGGGGGAATCATCCTGTTTACCCATTTAAGTGAAACATAAGTCTTGTTATTGGTTAGTTAGGATCTAAGCAGATATAAATGTAGAAAAGAAAAAGATGTAAAACATGAAATGGTCACGAGAAGCCCAGGAATGGAGTCCCTTTGCCTTTGATGAAGTACAAAGAAGTGAGAAGCATGTATTAAGGTATTATGTTCGTGGTTTGAGGTTTAATAAATCAAGATATCTTAAAAAATSTCCCAGCAGTGTCCATATCTGATTAGCTGCAAGGCTCAGAATGGTAGGGAAGGGATAATTGCTATTGGGACTGTTACTGCCTGACTTTTCAAAGTTCTGTTCACTGGAGGCAGAACCCCTCCACATTTGTTTTTTTCTTACACTTGTATCTCCCTTTGCTCCTTGTTCTTCCCCTGTTGCCAGCAGTGAAAAGGGGTAGCATGAAGCAAGTCTTCTTTCCCATGATCTCTCCCATCAGGAGCCTTTCTGGAAGGTGCTTAATGAAGTAAGAAACATGGAGTTAATTAGTTTCATTTGGCAATGGTCTTGCTTGGAGTGAAAACCCAAGTTTTTTGCCATTGGCCTGTATTTTGTTTYATATGTCCTCYAAAGCAAAATGCCACAGGCTCCTATCCAGCATTTGGCCATTATTTTTCATTTTGTACACTTTGACAGCCTGAAATAATGCTATATCATGCCTGCTGGTCACATCATTTTTTGTTCTTTAGAAAGATTAGCTATGAGGAAGTTGAGCAAGAAGTACTCAGCCTCACTGAGTTTCTCCTTCAGGACTTCTAATTTCCCTCCAACACAATCATGTAACACAAACGYGAGTTTGGAAATCATGCACTGCAGTGACCACTCAGAATCCTTGTGCTGTTGGACTCTGCTAATCAGGACAATAATTATTCCTCATGGTTTACATCATATCATGTCTTGCATGGCAAATTTCAACGTACAAYGACTTAGTATTGATTACTTTTTGTTTGTTTTTGGAAAAACGAATGTTAATTAAAATATGATTTTGCTTTAAAATTAGTTCTACAACAATATTCACCATGCCAGGCACACAATCTTACYATGCAGGGAAATATTTCCTGCTGCTGCAGTATTTGTGAGTCAAGGAAAAGAGCCATGGGTATATGAGATAAATAGGCCCCACTATCTTTGGCATTATCAGAACAAAGGATAATTTTAAGATGGTAACATACCTACTCCTATCATTTCAGCTGAAATGTTTCACTCAGTTATCCTTTATTACATAATATAAATGAATGCAATGTTAATTCTCCTGGAGGATAATGTTCTTGAATGGTGATTTAAACTGGCATTAATTGAAATGATTTGCCTGAGACACTCACTCCATCCCTGAATATGAACATATATCAATCAAATAAAACACTCAGGCCACACAGGCAGGGCTCTCCCCAGATTGATTAGATATTGCTACAGCTCCAATTTCTATGCAGGTATCTCATGCTAGAGAAATAAGTGTTCCTAAATCATGCATTAGAATGTTTATAATAAACGTTCATGTTCAGATTAGTCTGAGTCAGGAAGAGAATCATTAGAAACTCCTTTCTATGTACATAGGATTATTCAATTTCTTAATTATCTGCATAAAACAAACAGCATAAAACCCCTCTGTAGACACAAGATGCCAATAGAGGAATGCATTAAGCTTTCAACAGCAGAAAAGGCAGAAAAAGACCAACAACCAAGGGAGTTCTCACACTAATCTGCAGTGAGACTGGAAAATAATTTCGTAATTAGCCTCCTCTGTTAAAAAAAAAAGAAAAAAAAATACAATTTCCAAAGGAGAACAGCTTACTGAGGAGAGAGTTTGTACTGACTCATGTCTGCACCATGAAACCACAGCGGGGCCACAGCTGACRGAAAGCACCAAGGGCTGTGCAGTGCTCAGGGGCTCTGCACTTTGGGTGCAGCCTCCATTTTCCAGTGGAATTACCCTCCCAAAAAATACTTGCCTTCTATTCTTAGGAGAATCCAGAATCTCACAACCCAAATTCATGCTGATATGAATCATGGTGACATTCGTCTGGGCGTTGTCGTGTCTRGGGGGAAGAGCAGAACTCAAACCAGCCCCAGTGGTTCCAGTGTCRTGCTGAAGCTCCTGCATTTAATGAGATGCACATTTATACTTGTAATCCCAAATGGGAAAAGTTATTTTAACTGACGCCGACTGAGAGAAGTGGCAGGTTTATGTTAATTCCAGCAATAAAAGAATTGCTAAAAACAGGCAGTTTCAAGAGCTCCAAGTTCGAAAGGAATTGTCAGAGCTTTCAGTTTAGTTGGGAAGTCAGGAGTTTCTCCATTAACTGAAATATAAATTTCTTCACTTGCTACATCATTTTCTATCATTGCTACAACCTCATGTTAATGTTACAAACTCAGCAGTCATCAACATACAATACAATTTTCCATACTCTTTTGGGTCAAGTGTTTTCACCCATGCCCTAAAGACTTCACACTGTAAGGAGTAAATAATAAAGGAGACAACTGCAGTAGAAATTTCAAGACAGAGGCTGGGACAGTTACTGATGTGGTATAATTTTATCACCATCAATTAGTACAAGTGCATGAACTTTATCATTGTTTTATCAGTGTTCAGAGGTGCTTTCCCACAGCCAGCTGCTGTGGTTTATCTCTAAGAGACGCTATGATTTCTGTAGGAGATCAGGTTCTCTCAGTGTCCAGCCCTACGACACAGCCCAGCAGACAGCAAAATCAGCAAAAATAAAGRAGAGAAAGGAAAAATGATGAGCTGCACTGTAAATATTGCTGCACGAACAAASTGCATTGATGAGGCTGCAGATTTGCCTCGTGCCTCGTCACAGCTCCAGCACACCCAGTGYCCCACGGAGACAAAGTCCCTTGGAACTCCCAGCTGGGCTGGGGTCCCTGGGGTGCCCCTCGCTGGTACCCGGTTTGCTGCTGAGGACTGGAGTGATTTACAGGGCAGAGAGGAGAGCCAAACTCAAAATCTGTAAATGGCACCGATAGCTGAGCTTTTACGTGATTAAACTGAATTTCGCAAATATCACACCAGGTTAAATAGGTACGTTCAACAACGACCCCAGAAGAGAAGTGGGAACCATAAAAATGTAATAATAGCCTTATCAACAAMAACAAAATTGAAATACTCCTATAAATCAAATGGTTTTCGTGCARTATTGTGCTTCTATGGTTCCTTATCATCACATCTACTTTCYGGTTTTGGCCACAGGCACACCGAATGAGGTTTTATAACATACTGAATTTTAAAAAGGATATGGCAAAYAAATGGCATTTGTATGTTATCACATTCTAATTAAATAATGAGGAAATCTGAATTTATCCTTTCTATATTGATTAATGAAGAGTGTTCTACTGATTAATGTGAAGAGTACTTTATTATGACAGAAAATAGATTTAATATAATTGAGAAATTTAAAGAATTGTAGGCCTGGAATGAATCACAAAACTCATGACATCAATCCTTCTGACTACAGAAAAAATGAAATTTTACCTCCACACCCCATTTTTGAGTCCCAGCTTGCTTAGAATCTGGTATAATCTCCCTCTTACCTCTCATTTCTTCCCCTGTGTTTTATTCAGGTAATTGCTCACGCACAGCTGTAAGAGGTCTTTGAAAAATAAAAATTTGCCTAAAGTTCAATGAGGACAAGGCCACAGGTGCCTCTCTGAATTTAAATTCTCTTCCTAAAWACTTTGTCGCTTTCTATTCTCTGTCCATGTATAACAATTAAACCCTGTTTCTATCACATGAATTTCTGTACTAAAACTGTGGAGCAGCCTCAGAAGCAGGATTTGCCTGGAATGCTTTCAGCATCTTGTCTGCCTTTGGAAGTGAATCCCTGATAAATTTCAAGCSTGGCTAAACAAGTTATTCATCTCTCTCATATTTCTTACACTTAAAACTCGCCACCCCAGCTCGATTTTGAACATGTCATGTGAAATAGTGTCAGAAGTCATACCAAAGGCGAGATGACTTCTGACAGCTAATGTTTTTCTCCCACTAAGCTTTGGTATCTTGTAAAAAAAAGAATAAACCACAATGTTCTGACATGATTTGTTCTGACCAGCCACGCTGGCTGGTATTTATGTCCTTCTTATCATCTCAACGCTTAATGCTTTTTGATTCTTTCTTCACATTTTCAGTTTATGTTGTCTGTTTCAAAATTCCATGTTTCTTTTTAAAAATGGGACCATATTTTCTCTATCCTCCACAAATCCTTGCAGGAAAATTCTGAAGTTATTTCACTTGTCTCTCCACCTCAAATAAAGTTCATACAACTCAGTGACTCTGGAAAAACGTAAATGTAGATTTATCTCTCCAGGCCAATCCACGTTTTAAGCCATTATTACTGATGTTAATGGTGCTACCACAACTCCTCCCAGTGAACACCAAGACAAAGATGGCATGAAGCAATTTGGGTTCCTGATTCTTCAGAACAATTCATTGATAATTTTCCTTCCTGATTCGTGTGCTTTGGTTCATCGTTACCCAGCACTGCATTCTGAAGGTCAATATTTGGCTCTGACGGTCATACACTAAGGGAAATATAGAAATATTTACCTTTGAATTTAATTTTTCCCTTCTGTAATATAGCTACCATTTTGAATCAGCTGCTGAAGATGAACCAGAAATTATAATATTAATATTAATGGAACACTTTCTTTTGCTTCCAGTATTTTTCGGTCTCTGAAGACTTTTGCCTTTGAAATAATTCATTATATTAGTGGTATTTCTGCTGTAGTTAAATGTGACTCCACAAAACATGTAGAAAAAGTACCCAGGACTAAATGAAATAATTAGACTTTTATTCCCTCAGAAATKATTCTCTAACCACAAATAAATACACACTGTGGGGAATTATTTATTTCACACAAATAGTACTGTCTATTTACAAYAGGGATGATTGAGAATGATTTTGGKTTTTTTTTCTGCAAACATCAAGGCTAAGTGCAATGTACTTCCATAYGACACTTAGAGTGGATATAAAGAATCTGACAAAAAGATTTTTTTCAAAAAACAATTTTTCTGGAAAACATTAAAGGAAGCTTAAGAGGTAAATAGCAAAACATTACAGAGTATGAATTTGGCATCCAGAAGCTGATACAAAACTAATGAGCATATAATCCAATTTTGCAGCTTCATCATTTTCAATGAAGCATTGAAAGAAAACAAATAAGAAAGTAGACTCATTAAACACACGGAGACAAATTAATTTTTATAAGCTGTAAACTACAAAGGAAACACATTATAGGTGGACTTGGTGTTCCTCTTTTTGTTTAAAAGTAAACTAAACTAAACTGGATTTGAAATTGTAATAAAGACAGAAACTCTTGTTTGGCAGAGAGGATGGAAAACTGCTGTGTCTCAATTCAATATTACATTATAATTTGATTTTTAATTATTTCCCTTGAATTCTATTAGCTTTTTAATGAGGTATGATCTTTGAAAATGTGTAATCTAACCTCTCTATTTTCTGATATTACTGATTCAACCTGACTTACCCATTTTTATTTTTCTGTTTTCTGAACTAGATGTTAAATTGTGGATGTAATCTGATATTCTGCTAAATTTAATACGTTAATGTCACAAAGAGATCTTATCTCTCCTAATCATTTGTGAATTTGCATTAACAGTGTCAAAGACAACCAGTGAATTTAGTCAACCAGCTGCCACTATTTCCTGGCTGGGCTTGGAAATTAAAAAAACCCAAGTGCTTTACATTCTAACAAAATATGATATTAAAGTGAGAAAATGTTTTTCTAAATAATCTAAATAAAGTAGTGTTGAATATTGCAGCATTTTCAAGCTATGTGATACACATTTATATCAACAAATGCAGTATTATTTTACTGAGAACAGATGAATAGACAAATAAATAGTTTTCTAAGAAAATATCCAAAAGGTGTTTCAATCTGCAAAATAATCCATATTAAAAGGCAGTAAGGAACGATGTTTTGAAAAAAACAATATAAGTGTTTTCATAAGTGGGAAAGCTAACAGAATTCTGGAGTGGGAGGAATATGTTTATATTGTACATTTCCATGAAAGGCAGAGAAATTAGTTTGTCTCCATTATTTGCATTCAGATTTTAAAGGCCATGTAATGCACTGATTCCATCAGCTTTTAATTTGGTAATTTGTCTGGAATTATATGGTGCTCACTAAATTGTCTTCAGATTCATTCCTATTTAGTCTTGTAATTTAATGTACAAAGTAAGAAGAGAAACAGAAATAAGACCTAAGGACGCAATGCCCAACATTTCAKGCCAAAAGATATTTTAATTTTTAATATCACGGGAAAATTGAGGTTTTTTGTGTATTCTGTTTGTGAATGATGAGGAGGCTGCATTTATCACATCAGTGCTGTGCAAACAGTGCATCCACCCAAAACTGATGGAAGTAGACAAGCCGGTAGCACCACCTACCACAGACAACTGTAGTAAAGTGCAGTTTAAGTGCAGCCTTATGAATGAAAACTTCCAGGTACCAAACASAAAAAGCTGGAAGGAGGCAAGGAAAGACCAGGATTGTGAGAAATTTGTAATTTTAAAAATTTCTGTGCTGCCTTTTGAACAAAAATCTCCGTAATGAGCGTTTATGATGAATCGATAACGCCGAGTTCATCCCTCTGCCTCTGTCCCTGGCAGGCTGTCCACGACCAGCAGCTCCCTCGGGATGAGCTCCAATGGCTCCGACGAGTATTTCCAGTCGGCCAACCACGCGGAGCAGACGTTCCGCAGGATGGAGAGCTACCTGCAGCAGCAGCAGCTCTGTGACGTGCTCCTCATCGCCGGGGACCAAAGGATCCCAGCTCACAGGTGCGGCCCCCAGGGTTGGCTATGCCTGGAATTCCCAAATGCTGCCTCAATTTAACCCTGGTCAGCTGTGAATGAAGAGCTCGTCAGCTAATGTGGAATAAAATCACGTGACCAACCCTTCACATCTRTTATTTTAAATAGAATGAAGTTCAAATGCAAACCACTGACATTGTCCATCTTCCCTTCTTGCTGCTGTCAAACTATAGYGAGATGAGYGAAGAAAACCTGCCCAGATAAGCACCCCGGGAGAAAATTAGATTATTAATTACTCTTTTAACTTCACTGCTCACTGCTATAAGATTTGAATCCCACKCTGAATATAATGTTTCTATTGCACRCAATATTTATAACGTAATAACACTGAATTTTACTCTTGGTATTGAGATTAGGAGTTAATTTGCTGTCCTAAACCTCCCTAATCTCCAGGCTGGTTCTCAGTGCAGTGTCTGATTACTTTGCTGCCATGTTCACTAACGAYGTGCGTGAGGCAAAGCAGGAGGAGATCAAGATGGAAGGAGTGGATCCCGAGGCGCTGAGAGCTCTGGTGCGCTACGCCTACACAGGTACCTGCCCCCACTGCTGCCATTTACCACCTTCTTGTGCTAAAGTTCTTCTTATAGAAACTTATTATAGAGATTTTTATTACTTAATATGTGAATTTTCATAGTTTGGGTTGGAAGGGAGCTTAAAATTATCTATGTCCAACCCCAACACCTTCTGCTAGACCAGGTTACTCYGAGGCCCATTTTGGGAAAGACTTTATCTCTAATCACAACTTTTTCTTGTATTTTTTTTTCATTCAAATCAGACTGAACACTCTCAAAATTCCAGTAAAAATGTTCCAGTCATTGTATGCAAAAGCCACCAAATCCTGCAAGTCTGTTAAAATACAGGTTTAAAGAATCCTTGAGCGAGAAAGGAAAATGAATTTGTGAATCACCTCAGTGAGAMATTGGGGAGTGGCAAAGTTTCTAACAATGAAAATACAAAGAAAATGACATAAAACTTTAATTTTTTTTTCCTAAATGGAAATTGCCCAGGTATCCTGGAGTTAAAGGAAGACACCATAGAGAGTTTGCTGGCTGCTGCGTGCCTCCTCCAGCTCTCCCAGGTCATCGAGGTGTGCTGCAACTTCCTCATGAAGCAGCTCCATCCCTCCAACTGCCTGGGGATCCGCTCCTTTGGGGACGCCCAGGGCTGCACGGAGCTCCTGAAGGTGGCACACACATACACCATGGTAAGGTCAGCTGCTGGCTGCTTTGTAATTACAATTACACAAAGAAATAGTCACTTCTGTTGGTTCCCATTTCAGAGTTTTGCCTTGTAGAAAGACATACTTAGTGAATTTAAATTTGCAGTACRAGTGGTRCCTAKTTCTGACAGAAAATGTAATAGGGCCTTAACACGGCTCGTGTCTGGAGACAAACAGCAATGGGCAATCCTTATGCTTTTCATCCCACACAAAGAAAATCCTGAAGCTGATTTTAAGGTGAGACACGCATAAGAAAGAGTCAAAATAAAGAACGTATTGGAAAGATTTGGAATGCTGAAAAGAAGCASATCCCTGACTGGAACATAATCCTCCTCTGGCTCCAAGCAAGAAATGAATATTCAGAGCGTGGGAAACAGAGAGGCGAGATAACTCGCTGTGAAACCAAATCGAGGGATAAATATTCAGGGCAACAAGATGTGCTATCACAGCTCTGAGCACAAGAAGAATAGCAACTGCTACAGCTAAATAGATATAAAAAGAACTACTTGTTAGGAGACACACGGCAGCTTTATGCTTGAAATATGAGGGGAGTGTTTCAAAACCAGTTTAGAGGCCTCATAATGCTGAGAACACTCCAGCAAGAGGTTGTTCATGTCCACCTGCKGAAAGGAGTGAGAGTGGCATGTGCAGATCGAGGGCACGCTTGGGCTCCTTCCTGTCACGGTAACGAATGGTTTGTTCAGCAGCGATCTGCATTCCCTTTACATTTTAAGGTTTGAAAAACAGCATTTAAGATAGATGTTCACTCAGCCTGTATAAAATAGTGTTGTCCTTGCTGCTCCATACCTTTTTATACTCAGCCAAAATCAGGAAATTCCCCCCCACTGTTGCCTCTTTCCTCCCACCAGCCTGAGCACACGGGGGGAGCATCTGTAGGCATTTAAAATTATGGTTCATATTTCTGCAAAACTGCAATAAAATCATATAGTTAGACTTATGATTTTATGACAATAAGAGAGCCCTTTTTGTTTATATTTTTTTAACCATGTGAATCCTCCAGTCTTTCCCAGGAGTCAAAGCATTACTCCTTTTTGACACCATGTGTCACAGAAATGACAGTCAGGTCATTAAGAACTGTCTAACACGAAGGATCAGGATGAATCTGTGACACTCAGCAGCACTGTGCATAAACTTTATATTATTTTCCTTGCAAACAACTTCTACCAGCTCTAGAAGCACCTCCTGCACCTTGTATGGAACACATAGACTGAGAATGCTGCTGTGAAACAGGACCTYGTGTGCCACGAGCCCACCTGCCAAGGCTGCACTCCTGACAGCTTGGAGAGACAAGAGCAAATCTGCACCTTTGAAATGAACGTACAGAAAATTTTCTTTCAAACCCTTGAAGTGATATTACAAAAGACAGAATAAGAGATCATAACAATGCATAAACACATAAGAGCTGTGGGAGAGGATAAATAAAATATTTGTGTTTGTTTCATGCCAACCTCAACCACTTGGAAATGTGTAACTTAGGGGAAAGACTAGAAAATTGTAGTGTAAATACAGAGACCATTCCATTTTCAGAAGATGTGCTGTAAACACCAGATCCATTCAACAAAACCAAACACAATGGAGACCTTTCCCTCCAGTTCTTTGGCCACTGATGCAAAGCATTAACAGTTTCCTGCCTGGTATCTTCTCGTGCAGATAGAGTTGGTTCTGGTAAACAACTTGTGCTATATTTGTAACTAGAAGTGGACTTGCTTTCCTGTCCCTATTCCTGAATGTCACAAATATTAAAGCAGGATATGCATAACAGACCAAAGCTGACATCTCCTTTAATCACTGATACTTCTGTATTTACATCCTGGGTACACTTGAAAACAGTTACAGAAAGTGAAGAAACTACTGAAAACAAACAATAAAATATCAGTTACTAAAATCTCTTCACTTRCCCTATTTCAATCTGGTTCCCAAAGAAGATATATTAATTCTAGGTGCAGAAATAGAAATTATATTTCAAATTCAGACATGAATTCCTACATGCGTTTCTTTGCAAGTAACATAACTTCCATCTCTCTTCACCAAATTTAYTTCTTCCTTTGGAATTAGTTAAAGAAACCTACTCCATATATCTTATCAACTCTGATAGTGTTGTAACTCAATGGTAAAATGTGTATTTTTTTATGAACAATATTTCTATGAAAAATTCTGKGGATTCTAGGGATTTGATACATGTGGTCACTTCTGGAGATGGGGAGTTTTATCACAGCAGTAGCTAAAAGAGTGAAACCCCTGTGTTGGGACTTGTCCAGCTTTGTATTTCCCAAATAGCACTGTTAGAAAAGTGAGTTGAATTTCCTTTGCTGCATTTTCTTCCCCTAAGAGCAGAGTCACACAGCCAACAGCTCATTGCACAAGGGTTGGAAGGTTTCGGTGTCATTGGCTCAAAGCCTTTGAATCTGCAACAGAAGGCACACAGTTTATTAGAATGCCCACTTGGCATTTCTAAAATGCACATTATATCTTCAAATAGTATTTCTGTTAAGCCTCAGTGTTAAGATCACATTGATGAAGAAAACTGCCAGTGGCAAATCCCTGAGCCAGGACAGGCTGACAAGAAGCCTGACAAACACAACTGCAGCATAGTGGAGTGAGGAGGAGCATTATTCTTCAGTTCTGCAAGAGTAAGGCAGGAAAAAGCAACCCAAATATCCCTTAAATGGCAGAAGGGCATTCAGTGATCTTTAGAATATGTACAGCACTTCCCTGTATTGTGGAACATAACAGGAATGAAATATATGCAGAGCCTATGTTAGCTAGGAAAAAGCTGTTTCTCTGTGTGAAAATCATCAGCGCATTGAAATCTCCTTTTATTTTTAGGAGCACTTCATAGAAGTAATAAAAAACCAGGAATTTCTTTTGCTCCCAGCTAATGAAATTGCCAAGCTCTTGTCCAGCGACGACATCAACGTGCCGGATGAGGAAGCCATTTTCCAGGCCCTGATGCTGTGGGTGAGGCACGACCTGCAAACCCGACAGAGGGACCTGGGCATGCTCCTGTCCTACATCAGACTGCCCCTGCTCCCACCCCAGGTATGGAGGGAAGGGCTAACAAGGACCTTTATCAACTGAAACACTTGTCTTGAGCATCCTGGAGGCAGAGAGAAGAATTCTGTGGAAAGGTTCTGGTTTGGAGTGGAGATTTTTGGTATTTTTTATATTTTTTTTTCAACTGTATAGTATACATCTCCATTATTTTTAAACACAGACAAAAAGAAATCCCCCAGTGGCAGTGTAATTACGAGGTTCAGAATTACCTCTAAAAAAATGGCAGTTGTATTCCTAAAGCCAAGAGTTTCTTTGTTGGGTGGTGATAGTTCTCCTCTGAGAGCACAGCAATTTAGATACCACAGAAAGATATTTGTTTAGATTTACCAAACTGCAGGACAGATAAGACACGATGCTTATTTCTTAATTGCCATAAAAAGCAAACAGATACAAAAGGGCCTAAATTATTGCAGACTATTCTGAGCATTGACATTGCTTATCCCTTAAGAATGAAAGAGAAACTTCATCACTAAAGTTCCAGAGCTGGACATCCTGTTTTATAGAAAGGTGATACTGCTGTATCTGAGTCATAGAAGAATATTTCTATCCCATCAGAAATGCATATAGAATATCAACACTGTCAGTCAGGGCAATTTATGAATCTATGTGACTGAACCTGCAAATATTCTACTTTGGATAAGTTGTAAAACTACTATACACACTTAATTTTAAATACATTTGATATCTTGCAATATTCACAGAGAAGTCCAGTACTCAAAGACTTCTTTTCTCCACCTTTTTATAATTGTGCTTTCACTAGAGCAGAGTTTCCAGCGAAGCCCCAGTGAGTGGTGAGCTTAAAATGAGTGTTTGTAGCTACAAATACTTTAATTACTAAAGTGCATGGAATTTCAATGATTTAGGCATATATCAAGATGCTTTCTTTTCATTTCTTAGCTACTGGCCGATCTAGAGAACAGTCCAATGTTTGCAGACGACCTGGAGTGTCAGAAACTCCTCATGGAGGCCATGAAGTACCATCTCCTGCCTGAGAGACGCTCCATGATGCAGAGCCCCCGAACCAAGCCCAGAAAATCTACAGTGGGGGCCCTTTATGCTGTGGGAGGTATGGATGCCACTAAAGGTGAGTCCACAAGTTAATTTGATCCTATTAATTAATTGTATTAGAGACACCCAGAGAACGGGTGACATTCTGATAAATACGACAATTATTTACATATTACTCTTAGGAAAACAGCAATTTAGGGTTGAAAAAGAAGAAAAAAGCAAATGACAGAACAGAATCCTCTGTGTCAGAAGTTCCTTCTTCTTGCAAGAATCCTATTTGTAAACAATATCCATATCTTGAGGTGCAGACTGAAGAAGTCTGATTCAGACGGTGATTTTAAAATTAAACTTTTAATGAACTTGTATGTATAGTTGACTTTATAAATCACAAGAAAAATTAAATATCCAAAATGTTTCAAGATTTGTTTAATGTTGAACCTGGTGGTCTATTTTCTGACAAAGTTAGAAGTCTAAAGAAAACTTAAAGAAGAAGAAGAATAAACCCAAAAAGCATTACTGAACTACAGAGAACTCTTAGCTAATGCTTATCAATCCTTATAATAAAATTTCAGGTGGAGAGATTTATAATTTTCATGAGTGCAGCTTTTTTTTTAGGACTTCATACACTGGTTTTCTTTCAGGTTTGTAGTTGAAAGTTAAATATTATAAACGTATTCCAGCTTTTATTATTTGATTTTCACAACTGCAATCAGGTTACAGCTTTAAACTCTGCACTATTCTATTTGGTAGGCAGAATATTAAATCATTTTCTCTGGGAACCTTAACTTCAAACCCACAGCTTGGAGCCAGGGAACTCTAATTAGTTTAAAGTCTAGCACTTGCTGCACAGTGTCACTTTTAGCCGTGTGAGTTCCCTTTGAATAGGATCACAAGGAAGATAATCCATTTCATGGTTTACAAAAAGCTGCTGACAGCTGATTTTTCCCATCTGAGAGACCTTGCAGAGCTCCCTCCCTATCTCTGCGCAATCAAATCAAGAGCAAAACACGCATTCATCCCCGGCACAACATGAAAACACTCATTCCTGGCACAATTTAGCAAATTGAAGTTAAACTGTAGCAATTAAGGAGATTCATTAGCGATACTGAGTATTTATGGATTATATCAGACAACCACGAATTGAARGTAATGTTTGAGATGTCTTCCCCTAAAATAAGAACACAATTTTTTAATAAGCTTTTCCCAGTAAAGATTATGGAAAGAATGGGCTGTTTCAGTCAACATCTGCACTTCCTGTGGGTGCCTCTTTTACTTCTTGCCTTGGAATGGAGCCAATTGTTTGAACTTTTGCCTTTTGATGGGCAAGAAGAGCAGCCCTTCCGCTCCTCCCCGCTGTCCTCTGCTGCTCTGACTCACTCTTGGAGCCTGGGCTGGATTGTAGGATAAAGGAAACAGCAGTAAGAGACCAGGATGCACTGAAGGACAGCTCTGAGAAGGGAGTAACTCCCACCTCTGGCAATAATTCTCCGTCTGTGATAGAGGCAGACACCGGGTTTGGCGTCCCAGGCAACGCCGGGTTTGGCTTTGTGCTTATCTCAGGTGGAATAGGAAGTCACAATCTCGAATTCAAATGATCAAAAGAAGATCAAAGAGCTGCTTTCGGGCTGGAATTTTGAAAAACGTGAGTGTGCCTGAACCACGTTAACTTTTGGRACTTTGGAATCTTCCAGCCCTCTGTAAAAATTGCAGCCCACGGGGCACGTCTGAACACACTTACACCTCACTGCATTTTTCCTGTTTTTCAGTCAGTTTGAGACATTTCCTTTGAAGTGGAGAACTTTGGGGCACTCACATATTAGCATAGAATAAATGAGAAAGAATCAAAGCAAAGAGGAGCAAACAGACTAACAAGCTGGAAAGAACAGGCAAAGAAATCTGGCTGCTCTGAATAAAGAGGAGAAAGTAGAATTTGTCTTTTATTGCAGATGGAGCTGGTAGTTTCTTTCGCAGCCTGTGCATGTGGAAAGACATGTAGATGAGATAAAAGATAGCGTGAGATAAGCTCTTATCTCACTAAATTCCTGGAGTACAGCAGGTGATCTGYAGCAGATCTCTAAACCAAATGCTACCTTCCTTTTCTGCTTTATTGCATGGTTGTTTTCCTGTTGTAAAAATAATTTCTTAGCCTATTGTTATCTTCAAAATACTGCTTGCCTGGTCCCAAATCCCAGCCAAGGAACAAGAAATCAGCTCTGTTTTCCTCATTTGGTTGCCTTCGACTGAGCTGAGTTTGAGCTCCAGGGTGCACTGGATGTGCAAGTGGCAATTCTGCCTTGGATCTGATGAGCCATGGCCCTGCTGTGCTTCTCAGCTCTCAGAGGAGCAATTATGGCCCCTAAGTGATGACAGGAGCCAGTGCATGAAAAAGTGTCAGTTCTGAATGGCAGAGGGCTCGTGCCTTGTGAAGAGGTTCAGTAAAAACCTTACTGGAAGAGCAGTGACCTGAAAAAATGGAAAATACTGCTGATGTGTTACAGCAGACAAGGAGCTATTGCGGGGCTGGTGCTCAGGTGAACCCCAGGGAAGAGACCTGGGGGAACCAGATGTGTTCTCACACACAGCCCAGTCTTCCATCTGACTCCATCATAAAAGGGAAAATATCCAAAGGATTGCTGAGGATTCGTGTCCAGTTACTCAGAAACGGATTCTGGTTTTAATGTCACTGATGGTTTAGGGACAAACATGGTTAAAGAGTAGATTTTTGTGAGGCACTGTATTCATAAAGAATATAAAAACCCACCCAAACAAAACCACAAAACCTCTACCCTCATGGTATTTAAGTGACTAACAGATTAAACTTACATCTAAATTTTTCAGTGCTACAAAAAGTGCTGTAATTTAATTCTGCATCCTCTTGCCCACGGTATATTCCCAAAGATTTTCCAATCATGTATGCATGCAATTRATGCAGCTTTCTCACTAGGATCACTTGAGAATTTAAGTTCCCAGGGAACCACAGCAAAATCGCCCACACAGAATATCAATATTTTATGATTTAATCATGTTTYGCACCGACTACAGACTGCTGTGTCCTGCTCCCTGCATGGCTATCCCATAACACTCCTGCTTTCAACAGGCACCACCACCATCGAGAAATACGACCTCAGGACCAACAGCTGGGAGCAGATCGGAACCATGAACGGCAGGAGGCTGCAGTTTGGAGTGGCAGTGATTGACAACAAGCTCTACATCGTGGGAGGAAGAGACGGGCTCAAAACCTCCAACATCGTGGAGTGCTTCAACCCTGTCACCAAGGCTTGGACTGTAATGCCACCCATGTCAACGCACAGACACGGCCTGGGTAAGAGGTGCTCTGCCTCTGCAAATACCTTACAGCACACCCAGATGGATTTTCATTGACACAAACACTGCTGGTAGAACTTTTAACAGCATTTAATAAGTGCAAAAATATCTGGAGAAGGCATTTTTCAAAGACAGACTTTCCTATCTCCATAACTTTATGATTTTATTAGTATTCACCCAGCTGGCACTGGTCTTCCACAGTTAATTTTGCTTGTAGAAAATTCCAAAATATAAGCAATAGTGAAAATAATCAACTCTTCACATAATTAATGGTCAAAAGATACACTCACAATACAATCGCAACCTGATTTTATTTATTTTTTTATTAAGTTAAGCCCACAGTTATCAAACAACTCTGTAATTCAAATCAAAGTATTACCCACACTGAGGAAAACACTGCAGTATGGAAAGAAGTACAACACTTCCAGTTTTAATGTTGTATATTAATGTTTTACAGAGCTCTGCCATGGCTTAGTACCTGTGGGTCTTTACTGCACAATAATCTTTAATATTACTGACATGAATATGAAATCTAGAGGTGATTTCTGGAACTATAAAAAATAAAGCCAAGTTTACAGTTGTGGAGACTGTAACAGAGGGAATATGATGATTACTGAGCAATTTATATATCCCAGGTTTTATGAAAAAGCTGGTTTCTCTTAAGTTACAGAAAGAGGTACTGCTTGAAATCATTGGTAAGTTCCAATGACATGGAATATATTTAGGAATAACAGAAAAAGATTGATCTAGAATTATTTGGTAAAACCTTGTGGCCTCTATCACCTTCTCCATTGCTTGCTGGAGAAAGTGTCGGGTTCTTACCAGGTAGTCCACGAAATTTATGAAACCAAATACTAGAAGGTGGCAAAGGGAAAGAAGACCAAACAGATTAAATAATTTCCATATAATTTCCATAATTTCCATAATTTCAATAATTTCCACTCCTGACTTCAGGGCGTTAATTTCACCCAACAAGTAGGTCACAGCCACAAATTTGAGAGCCCAAAGTTTGGCTTCTCTCTGTGCCTCAGCCTGGTTTGCAGAGCTGCCTTACACTTTCAGCCCCTGTTACCTTCAGGGAGGTTCTGTGGACAGTTGGTGCTTTTGAAGAAATCAGGCCATGTATATTTAGGCCCGAAAGACAGATTTAGAAGACTTTTAAGCAGCTGGATTGAAACATTTCGCCTCACCCAACAAAGGGAGCAAAGAGCAGCAGCAGCTCCCAAAGGGGAGGCACCAAAGCCCTTCTCTGGAGGAGCACAATGGCACAGGGTTTGTCCACACAGAGCTTTGCAGAGACAGCCAACTTCACTCTCCTGCRCCTCAAGGACAGCAGATATGAGCCAGCTCTTCTCCAAAAGGCATTAAAATGTTGTGGTGCTTCAGCTCTAAGGACAGCCAGCTACCCACCCACTCAGGCTTCGTGCTGGCAGCACTACAGAGCCGCAGCTGGCTCAGAATTAGGAGAGGCTCTTGGTTCGGGCATATTTTTCATTGCCCAACTCAAGTTTTGCCTTTCTTTAGGAGAATTACATCGTTTGCCATTCAGGGGCTCAGATTTGTCTCAGAGCAAGGTCAGTAGAAGCGAAAGAGATAAAAGTCCAAGCAGAGAACACCAGAAGTAAAGCAGCTTTGCTCTAATCTTTTGGCAAAAGATAATGGTTATTTAGAAGAACACTGTATATGAAGCGTTTGTTTATCTTTGTTTATTCTGCCGAATGAAGAGGCAGCTTTCAGATGGTTTAATACCAGCTGAAATTGCTTATCTGCACGCAGGGAATTCAAGTATGACACGAATACGCTATTGGTCACTGAAATGAAGAGATAATCTGTCCCTAATTCTGTCTCTCAAGGAGTGGCAATGCTGGAAGGGCCAATGTATGCAGTTGGTGGCCACGATGGGTGGAGTTACCTCAACACTGTGGAGAGATGGGACCCCCAGGCCCGGCAGTGGAATTACGTGGCCAGCATGTCCACCCCCAGGAGCACCGTCGGGGTGGCAGCGCTGAACAGCAAGTATGTCAACAGGAAAGCCTCTCTTTGGGGTTTTCGTTGGCTTCCTTCCTTGGAAGTGCAGTTTCTTAAGTTTTCTTTCCCATCTCACGGTAATTAATGACCTCGAGGAAACAAAGAGAAAATATAAGGCGCAGAAATGAGAAAGGAAAGCGTTTCCTCTGCCGTGTGGTGAATTGATTTCAAACTCGCAGTCATGTTTTAAACATATTGCAGCCCTTTTAGGCTATACCAATGTGAAAATGTTATTACATGCATATCAGATTTTTACCTAGAATGTAACTTATGGGGGTATAGAATCAGCTACTTAAAAAAATATCCCAAGTTTATGTTTACCTTTTAAAATCTCTGTGTCTAAATACACTTAAAAGAAAGGGTACGGAAAAGAAGTCTTTGTTATAAAAATTCACAATCAGTTTTTAAAATGTTAAAGGTATATGGTGTTTTTAATGGAAAGAAGACTAGTTTATTAATTAGGTATGGAATAAACAGTTTATTAATTCGGTGTGGAATAAAGAGCCTCCTATCAGTCTTAACCTATCCAGATTTGTTCTGCCCTCAATCTATTGCTTAAATACACCAAAATCATGTGTAAATGTATCTAACATTCTGCTAAGATGCTAAAGCTACTCAAGCCCCTTTACATGGGAACAGATACCTGTGTGAATCTTACAAAAGCCTTGTAAAAGGCCTAGGGTCATGCTGGAGAACAGGGCTTGAGCCAACATTTCATATTTAAACCAGTTTTTTGGGGCTGGCAACACTCAAGTTACAGGCAGACAATTGCATTTACCTGGAACTTTTGTCACTGACTTCCCTGATCACTTTAAATTCCAGAGAAAGGGAAGGATAAGAAGCAGGAAAAAAGATGTCAGCAAAGGGATATTTGTAAATGMAAAAGTTCTTCCTGTACAGGCCAGGGGTTTGCATTCACACAAAAAATGATTGAAATCATTAACTCACGAGTGCAAGAGAGGCAGAAGTGCCTCTCCARGTCCCTGCTGTCCCTCAGAGGAAATGCTCTCAGCAGAAACTCCACCAGAAACTCTTGTTGGTACCTTCCACAGGAACATGCAGGAAACCACTTTGTCAGAGAGGAAATCAGCCTGATGCTGCCTCTGTTCTCAAGCACTGCTGATACAAACWGTCTCCAGCAGGGCTGAAATCACGTCTGTGGGTCTGCTGATGTAATTTCTGGCATGCCAGGAGATCAAATGTCCATCACTCAGTGCTGCTGCTGCTCTCGAACCAAGCAGAGTGCTTCTCCTTTTCCTGTTTCCCCAAGCCAGGCCATATTTTTTCCTATTCAACCCCACAAGGAAAGACTTTACATTTCTTTTGGACCAATAAGAGGTCCATTGAAAACATCAGTCAATAATGTTGTATTTGGTGTTTTCCTCAGAGAATGGGAAACACCACTTTGTTTGGAGACATGTTATGGAAAACAAAGGATCCCAACCAATCCCTTTGTATATACAGCGATTTCCTCTCCTGTGAAAGCTGTGTAAACAACCAGTCTGTATCCAATGGCACGACTGGAAAAGAAAACAAATCAAAGCCTCAAGTTTTGTAGGGATCAGGCAACAAACTGCGCAACCAAACCCAATTTTATCAACTCCACAAACACCAGGAGRGACAACTGGGAATTTTGTGTTTTTCTAACAGTGGCCAAGCATCTTTTAGTTCAAATATGCGTCAGAGCAGTCTAAAAGTTTTTTCAGTCACTGGACTAAAGCAGGCACTTCTGAAGGAAAATTCAGCCGATCTGGTTTAGGTGATTTACTCTGGGCAAGTCCGTGTKTTCCTCAGGTCTCTAATTAGCTGCACCAAGTAAATTCAATGTCATGGCAGAAAATAACAACCAGGGCTGGAAAGGGAGTGGGAAACCCAGCACACCCAACATCTGAACATGTCTGCTGTTACATCCTGTCATAGTCCAGCAGCAGCCGAGTTAGCTTGAAACCATATAGAAATTAAAGCTTTCTAAAATTCATTGACAAAAAGCCACAAATCCCAGGTGTTTTTTAATGTGATTTCCACAATTTATTCCTACATGTTGTCCCAAAATCAGCTGTTCAAATCTCCGCTTGTTTGCTAAGTCCTTTGGACTGAACAGACAAGATGAGACACCTGTATGGTACCTGCTGTCCAGATTCTCTTAAATACAGACTTGKAGGAAAACATATTTAATAAATTTTTACAGATTTTTTTGATATCTATTTATGCTATTAAAGTTCTTTAGCAGCACAGGAACAACTCTTAACGCCATAAGATATCAAATACTTTGTAAGCCTGTCCCAGAGGATACTACTATATTTTTCAAACATATGCAGCATCTTTCAATTCAATTCCTTCTACAGCTCACATTTAAAGAAGCTGACGTGCATTTTCAAGCTTAATTTTCTTATGTGGCTGCTTGAACATTTACACTGCAAGCGAAGAACATAACTTACTTCATCTAACAAAAGTATATTTTTGTATGCAAAAGTCTTTGAGCAAAGAAAGTTCCAGAGTRTAGAAAATAATGGGCTAATGACAATTATAAAGTCTGAATAAAGWTAGCCAAATAAAATTCTTATTAAGCTGGGAGACTGAAGACTGAAATAGTTTGCCTGCTTGTGGGTTGTCATCCCAGGCTGTACGCAGTTGGTGGACGAGATGGGAGCTCCTGCCTAAAATCCATGGAATGCTTTGACCCTCACACCAACAAGTGGAGTTTATGTGCCTCCATGTCCAAGAGGAGAGGTGGTGTGGGTGTGGCGACCTACAATGGGTTCTTGTACGCCGTGGGAGGTCACGATGCACCTGCTTCCAACCACTGCTCCCGCCTTTCCGACTGTGTAGAGAGGTAAGGAATTTTTTTTCCCCTTTTTTTTTTTTTTTTTTCCTGTTTGCGTTCCAGGAGGGAATTACAGAATACAATCACTTCGCAATTGGAATGTTATGTTTGTGAAACACAGTCTGCCTTTTGGAAATAATATTTTGAGCAGAGTAACTGATTTCCAATAGTGTTGTGATAACAAAAGAATTGAAACCCAGAAGCAAATTCCTCCCTTCTTCTTCAGCTACCCAAGAGCCAGGTAAAGGCAACTGAAGTAGTGAGACAAATTCAATGTGTGACCTTTCTATTTCTCAAATGCCAAACCCCAGGTTTAGGCTGCCTGTGCTGTGTATTGTAGGAATTCAATGTTTTCAGTTGTGTCTTCTTCCAATAATTCGGCTGATATTGATAAAAATTGTAAAAATGTAAGAAATATCCCAAAGTCAAACTCACTGCACAGGTATTTTCTGATGGAGGAGGCTGGAGAGCACCGTTATAAGGAAAATGCAGGTTCTGGACATATTGAAATGAACTTTTCTGGGTCAACTGGTGGCTGTGTTATCATTCCCTCAGGTCCCGTTTGTGTTTAAAATATATTGATGGCTTAATTTGGTTGAAATAGAGAGACTGTAATCAAAAAGTGAAAACACGGGCATTTTCCRTGTGCTTGAAGGCCCCTCTAGTGGCTAAATTAAAAATTGAATCACATCACAATTCTACTCATTCCTGGCGTGCAACACAGGAGAAAACCAGCAAACGTGAGCAATTTAAATCTGAAATGTGTTTCCACGGTGCATTTTTCTAAATCTGACCTTCGGACTTCCTAGGTATGACCCCAAAACAGATGCTTGGACAACGGTGGCCCCTCTGAGCGTGCCCCGGGACGCGGTCGGGGTTTGCCCKCTGGGGGACAGGCTCTACGCCGTGGGGGGCTACGATGGCCACACCTACCTGGACACCGTGGAGTCCTACGATGCTCAGAACAACGAGTGGACGGAGGTAATGGGAACAACGAGCTGAAAAATCATAGGGAACTCTTCCTGCAGCCTGCAGGGAATAATTCGTGTTCAAATCGTGGACAAAACTGTGTTGGAAAATTACCTCTGGTTTCGTGAAAAATGACATATCAGGATGCTGCAATAGCGTAGGTGGGCTTGAATAAAATACCATTTTCCTCTCTAAAATAACTCTGCAAACCCTGGCAGACCGAGGGGTGGTGGCAATGCATGGGYGAGTGAACCAGGTTGCACAAATTATTTTGGACTTTAAGTGCTTAATTTCACTGTTGCTATATCTGGYCCTCTTCTGGAGGCACCTTCAAACTTTTGTATTTATGGTCATCAGCTCAGAGACCAAGAGGAAATACAGAAAACTGTCAAGACCCTTTTGCAGCCACACAGTCCCTGGTTTTGGAAAAAAGGATGTGAAAGCCTTTGGAATATGTTGAGGGAACAACACCAGGCTACACCCTTGTAACTCCCAGTGGCTACCGAATTTTGCCAAAAAGCCCAAACTCTGTTTTCATACCTTAGTTAAATCTAATTTTTTTAGCATTACATCAGTTTGAATAAATGAATTGCTTTCCTATTAWTCTGAAAGTAATTCCTTCTAGTCCTATCTATGGGAGACTTCTAAAGATGATTCCTCCTTTTCATTTCCCTTTTTTCTTTTCCATTGCAGGAAGTTCCTGTCAACATTGGAAGGGCTGGAGCATGTGTYGTCGTCGTGAAGTTGCCCTGAGGACTTTAAATTCTGGTGAAACTGAACTGAGTGGAGCCCCAGGAGACAAGAAACCCCTGGAGGAGCAGCACAGGCTGCACACACCTCAGCAGCAATCCCCTACAGACAGTACTGATCCCTGAGCTCTCACACTATCCCAGCACTAAAGTGTCTTCCTGCACTGCAAAAACCAGACAATTTTGAATAAGTGAATTAATTTATTATGCCTAATATGTAAAAGCCAGTAATACGTTTAATTGGTTCAGGTTTGTTGCAAAAGTGTATCTGTTATTTGTAAAATGCAGCAGTAAAGTGAGAAAGGTGTATGAGATTCATAAACTTTTTTCCTYTCTATGTTGTCAGGAATGCTAAAGTTTATAAAAAGTGCTTTTATATTTTGAATAAAKGAGAGTGACTATGGAACACCAACAGAACTGCACAAAGGGAAATATATGCTCAAAACTATTATTGTCAACAGAATATTCTTTGCAGAAGGAACTTGATWTCTATATTCAGAAATCAAACTGCTAAATTAATTTTAAAATCAAATCAGAGAAGCAGATCATTTGGTTGTTATTTGCCATCCAACATTGCTGGTACTGTGACAGAATATCCATTTTTATCAGCATGTTGAACTGAATAACGGAGGTTGAGAAGCAACAGGGTTAAGGTACCTTTATGCTGTTGTGTGCCAGCAGAAAGAAACTTCTTTGGTTAAAACACAATGCTAAGAGAATTTGCAGTCATTTTGACAGTGCAGAGATATGTGACATTTTAATGCTGCTCTGTGTGTCAGGTTATTCATGGATTTCTCTTCGCCCAGTAACCACCTGTCAGTGTGACTTAAACTAATTTGACTCTGCTTGGGATAATAACCACGCATTAAAATTTAAAACAATCATATAATTACATTCCTGGAATATAACTTACAAAGTGAAATTTTTATATCATATTGATATGACAATCTTTGACCTCAGCTGAAGATTACCAGCTTCCTCTCCTGTACAGTAGAAATATGGTAAGGAATAAACCACATCCACTGTGTAACATTATCTAGCATTTATGTAAACACGTTTATGTTTTCTCTGGAATTAGGGGAATGCTAAGACTCCAGAACAAACAGGAAAAGGATCACCTGAACACAGCACATAGTGCTCCACATGCATGATATCTTCTTTTTGTGTGCCAATTTCTACCGTTTCGCTTTAATTTCGTTTGTTTTATAATTTCAAATGCTGAAAGTGTATTTTAGAACAAGAATGTATGTAAGATATTCTATGCTGTGAAGCACAATATTTGGTCAGTATCCACCTTAGTGTTCGTTGTTGTTTTGTCAGTATCAGAACATTCAGGACAGAGATGAAAGTCTCTGAATGTGTAGGACAACTTTCCTGATAGAATACTGTGGTTTCAGGTTTTAGCAATATGCTGTTTTAAAAAAATTTATAGTATTAAGCCTATTGAATGCCTCTAAAGAAAAAAAAAATCTCATAAGCATATTTATAAAAACATTTTTAACTTTAAAAATCAATTATGTTTATATATAGCATGCTACATTCAAATAAACTTTACTTTCTCTGCTAAGAAAATTTAGACTGTGTTTTAACAGCTTTGTGGGTTTTATTTTACATCCTTTCTAAACTAGAAAACACAGAAGTATCAATCTCATTTTTGTACTCTAAAAGAACAAAGGATGGACAAATTCTGAGCCAACAGGAACAGCCAAATGGGGAATTAACCCTAAACTCGTGGATTCCAGAATTCACACCAGAGGGGGGAAGTTTTTTAATTTGACCACCAAATGAATWATCTAAAGCAAAGAGAAGGGGCCAGCCACAAACAGACAGAGAACCTGCACAGTGACACTGGGGAATGCGAGGTGGATGTTGTTTCTCTCTCCCCCCTGTCYCATAAGGGAGTGGTCTGACCACCCACCTAGAACATCTTTTGGCAGCAAATTTAAACGTCAATAATAAAAATACTAACATTTTCCCCCTATTCGTTGCCATCCTGCTTTGGTCATGCGACAGCCACGTGCATTCCTTTATACAAATAAGGATTTGTGCGGATACAGGGAGGAGGTCACTGTTGCTCATCACTCAGGCTCTAAATCAGSCTTTTCTCCTTTAAAAGCCCATCCTTGCTTCCAATAACCAGTTCCACGTTATATATTCTGCTCTTGTTTGAGAAACACTGATGTCAAATGCCCATTTTTAAAATCCCAAATTAAAAATTATACACGCAACGTGCAGCTGATGCCAACGTGTGCAAGAGACACATCAAGACAGACCCTGACAAACTGACAACGCCAATGGGTCTGACCCAGAGAGCCTTTGTGTGGAATTTGAAGTTTATTGGGGCAAAAGAAGGCAGACAGCCTCAAGTGAGAGAAGCAGGCATGGCTCCTGAGCCAATAGAGAGGTTTATAAACTATAAATTCATCTCTAAAAACTTATTCAAATCTATAATACCTTAATGCAAACACACAGGCCAGCCTTGGAGAGCCACGTGGCTTCCAAATGTGACAGCTGCAGAGGTGACACAGAATTCTCCTGCCTTTGCCCCCTCCTCAGCCTGCAAATTTTATTAAATGCTCCATCAGCAGACAAGGCATGAAGCACTTAGGGAAAACACTTAGATCTAAACAATCCCCTTAAATGTATCTTGAAATACACACTCTCATTGCCTTAATTTAATAAAGGCTCAGAAGCAGCATTAGAAGAAAATTACACGTTCTGTATTTCCTTACTGCTCCCTAAAGAAATCGTGTCATGAGGTTTGCTTATTTAAAAAATAAATAACATAAGACAGAAAAAATATATAATTCTTTTAGCTTGCAGAAAGCAGCTGCATTTATCAGTTTAATAAATTAAGTAGCTCTTCCTACGATGAACCACAACCACAGAGGCAGAGTATGTGAATATTTGCATGTGTGTGTTATGCGATGAGATGGCCTAAAAATTCCTATGGCAAGGCTGCACTAACAAGAACACCTTCTAAATTTTAAGTTTAGGCCTACATCTTGTTAGAGAAACAACATAAAGATAAATACGGGTATGGGGAGAAGGAAATGATGGGAAGGGTATGGTGGTTTTAGTACTGAAGATTAAGAAAATCATGGGGAAGAAAACTAGAAATCCACAAAAGGAAATTGGGTATTTAACGGGAAGGAGGAAGAAAAGAAAACTGGCGAGAATTTGAAGATTTGGGGGATAATCTCTACACGAACTGCACCAGCAGTGATTCTTTGTATGATATAATGTATGGAGAGCAGGGATACCRCTCACCCACGAAATCAGTTCTGGAAAAGACTGAAGATGAAGCTTAACCACTATCGTGTCTTTATCTCTTAGTAAATATTTAGGCCAAGAGCATAAGCCCAGAAAAGTCCCTCCCATAACTTTAGCAGTGATACTTGTAGAAAAGCAGTACTAGAGCTACTCACAGCTGTCACAATAAAAATAAATTATTTTCCTGATAGAATATAATTTTTAATTTCTTGCATAGCACAGCTACACTAAACCACAGTCTCRACTGATCAGAGCTGGATGTGTTAGAATTGCCCAAACCAAGGATGGAAGAGCCTACATTCAAAGGTTATAGGAGCTTGGTCAGGATTTCTTCAGTCCATGCAGTAAAAGGAGATTTTTCCCTCGACAGGGTCACACATACTATGTTTTCCACATAGGATTCCTCAGTGTGAATTTCCTTAGTGTCACGTGATGTTTGTCCATGAATTTTTCACTCGGGGCAGACATGAGACTCGTAAACACAGATCCATTTCTTAATAATGAGTCCTCTTCCTCAGCAAATTGGGTACAATTTTCTCATCACCTAGACTTTGAAAACTCAGGTATGGAGCTCTGGGGTTTCTGTCACTGCCTGAGTGACACTGGAGCTCAGCCTGGGCTCGGTTTGCCATTCAGGCTCTGCTCAGAAGATGGTGCTGTGTGACAATTTTTAGAGAATTCTGTCTCAACACGAGGCTACCTTGTAGTAATAATTATGCTTGAAATATAAATGCACTCTTTAATACTCTCAAGAGCCTCCTACCTTTGTTAGGGAAACTGCTTTATGGACACGCTCCACACACACACAAACACAGACACCTCCTACTTCTTCAAAGCAATTTTGGAATCAGAAGTTCATGAGGTACACAAATCACGAAGTCCATGAAGTACAAGGCACATCCGTAGATGTAAAAACCATAAATAAAATATAAAATGATTTGTACTCTGTTTCCTCATTTTCCATATGAGGATAGTCATGAAAAGGAGGCAGAGATGAATATAATGTGCTTTACATGAAAGATAAGGAACCTTCATACAGTCCTAACATTATTTTCTGTAAGGGATAAAACAGGGCATCATCCTTCCTCCACAGCAGTGAACAGGGACTGCTCCCTGATATTGGATGCAACTTTCCCAGGATTCAGCAGCCTCATCTCACCTCCCCTCTCTGTAAACACTGAGCTGCAACTTGCTTTTATATGTATTTCTCCCTGTCACCTCAAGTTAATATACTATTCAATGATGCTACTTCCAAAATTCAGAAAGAGGCTCTGAAGCACATTCTGTATTAAAAAATACAGATTGTGAATAATTTCTTACAGGAAATAAGACCAGTTTACAATCAGCTTTATACCATTTGCAAGACAGCTCTAAATAAAAATAAGAATTTAAAAAACGTTGGGGAAAGTGAAGTGTTAGAGCACTTGAAAGTGACCCTTTCCTCTAGTACACTTTAATCAAAGGGATAAGGATTCCTGACTGACTTCTGTCAACTCAAGGTAAGTGTGAGCTCAGAGACTCTTGACTATGCTCTGTCTGGAAAAGCAAAACCACCACAAATGTGTTATAATCTGTTACKAACCACCACTATTACATAGCAAAGTTTGCATTTGCTTTTCCAGGACACCTGTCCCCCACCGAAGACATTGCCTCAAGAATTCCAGCCCCGATGAAAACCCCTTTATTTCTGAGGTACGAGCRGTAGAGATGGAAACAGAGCTAAAAATCCGAACGGATCCATCGCCTCAGCTTCCCAAACTGCTCAGTGTCCACCTGGTCCCTTTGAAAAGCCAGAGCTAACATTTGGATGCAGCTGTTTACACAACAAGTCCCAGTGGCTCCCTCCCTCCCTCCCTCTCCTCACCAAAAAGGAGCTTTCTTCCAAAACTTGGAAGCATCACTTCCCTGGAGGCTCCTCTGTGCTTTACCTCCTCTTCTACTCTCACAGACTCCTCAAGAACAAACATCCTGCCCTCGAATTCCCCAAACCTCTGCACGCCAAAGGCTTTCCTGCCTGGGAGTGTTTCCTCCTGGAGCTCAGTGTTTGTGGGACAGTGCTCACACGTGAGATCCTGCACGAGAAAATAATGCCACTCGTCAAGAAATCAGTCCAAGTGGGAACGGTTTTGATTTCGAGCATTCAAATGTAAGTTAATCTTTCTTAAAATAAAGATAAAATCAGCACTTCTGGATGAAAAAAATAAAAAAGCCCATGCACAGAGACTGAACAACTGATGGTAATTGAAAACCCACATTCTGCCCAAGGCATTTCTGATAAGAATTGATTATCAAAGACCTCATTAGTTTCTTTCACTCTGCACTGTTTGTGCTGAACAATAGTAAATAAAAAGTCTTGTGATGATTGTGTCTTTACAACCTTAAGTATTGCACGATGCTCAGAAAAAACATGTGCTTGTCTGATTCAGTTGGGAAAAACTGTGTGCCATATAAAGAAAAAATTCATTTTAATCACACTCAGTAATCAGATTCTTTTGTGGAAAAAGGGGCCCACAGCTGCTGGATGGAATCAAACAGGCTGCAAGAATAAAGAAAAATCACTATGGCATGTTTCTCCCGAGCAGCATTGTACACACTTCATTAACAATATTCTGTAAAACTGAGAAAGATTGGAGAGAAGAGGTCAGGAGCCAAAAGAGACACTACAGAGGAGGGGGAAAAAAAAAACAACCCAAAGTCAGTCCTCTGAAGAACCTGTCAAACTTAATTTCCTCCTCAAAATACAATAAAATGCAATATAAAAATCTTGTTTGCTGATTTACTATAAGAAGTAAAAAGAATCATGAAGCAAAGCAGGAGCAATGAAACTCTAAGTGTATCCAGGAGTGTTTGTTACAGACTTCTTTCCTGTTTCCTTCCTGCCAACTAAATAATTTTGTCGGATCAGACAGCAAAATTGTGTTTGGAATTTGTTTCACTCTATACTTAGCAACTTAGAGATGAAAATTGCATATATATTCATAGTTCAATTACCTCCATGCAGACATAGCAATGGAGTTAAAATTCATAGTGATTAAATGCAAAGAGGTTTTTCTTTCATTTAGCAATAGAGAACGGAGGGGCCTTAACAAGGTTAAAAGCCAAAACAATCCAAAATGTGATATAATTTTCTTAAATTTTAAACATCAACTTCTCTGAATTTCACTTTACATATACTGTATTTGTTTGTTATCTCCTTGTATTTCTTCTCTTGTTCACTGTCAAGCCTTTTTTTTTTTTTCAGTTGTCGTCATAAACCCTTTATAATTCTCCCGGGACTGTTGAGTTTGTTCAGCCCTGCAGAGACAGATATAATGCAAGTTTCACTACATATGTTGGCATCTGGTCATAAAAGGACTGTAGGTAGAGATGAAAGAGAACTTTTGCTACAGTTATTTCAGGAATATTGTTTGGAAACTGATTTGATAATTCTCATTATCTTGAAAGGTTTAGAGTTCCATAGAGTCCGGACTTAAAGGGTCACTGTAAGAATCTAGAAGTGATGTGCAAATTAAAATATAACTTCTGTGCAATGTGATAAAAGTTTCTCTTCTCCACTATTAAAAGTTCATTTGCTCTTCTGTTATAAATTGTTATGTAAACTGAGTTCAAGCCGTACAGTTCATGGAGGAACAAATTTCTGTCATATCCATATTACTGTGCCTTACCCTTATGGTAAAATGTTTCTATTTTCTATGTTTCGTGACCTACGAGAAGTCCAGATGCACTTCATAAAACAATAACTTAATTTCAAGGTGAAGCAGACACATATTCTAACGTTGTAACATCACTGCAGTGTAAAATAAGGGATGTGTTTATCAAGAGCTTTTCATTTCTCAGTTTTTCAGAACACAACCCACCAAGAAGAGAGACCTAAAGGAGCTTTGTAGTGGGGAGGGATCAATCTCTTCTCCCAAGCAACAAGTGAGAGGACAAGAGGAACAGAAAAATCAAACTCAGTCTCCCACTGGGAAGGACCAAGGATCAAACAAGAAAAAAACCCAAACAAATTATTGACAAGGATCAAAGCCAAAAGTATGATATTCCACATTATATCTGTAAAACTCCCTACAGCTTGAACCTCCYGCATCTCCCCTCTGCCCAGGGCAAGCACAGCACTCGAGTTTCAGTACAGACATATTTTATTTTTAGTCTCCCACAGGTGATGCCTCAGAAAGTCACCCAGTCTAGCCAGTCCATCTGTAATGGCACTYCAAGCTATTTTTACAAAGCAAATCAATTTTTATATATGGTATTGAATTACAATATCACTAATTTAATTTTGACTTGAAAAAAACACCACAAACTGCAGACTGTTTGGCTGAATGAACMAGGGAAGAGAGAGGAAAAACAGCATTTCAACACCAGAGGAACCAATGTTTGGATTAGATAGAAAATTCAAAATAGGGCTGAAGAAGCAGCTTAAATTAAAGAAAAAAAAGATACACCATATCCCTGACACATATCCATTACTTTTATGGTATTTTTAAAGTTTAAAAGCTTGTTATGTGTCTCARTAGTAACAGATTTAACAGAAAATTACATTACTGGAAAAAAATAGATGCATACAGCTCTTACAAAAGGGAACTACTGTCTGTGTATGGTAATTTTGCAGGGGAATCCTATTTCTTTGGGGGATGGAAGAGGTGACTATTTATTCAAATTGCTACCACTAATATTAAAACTTGATGTGCTCATTAGGATACTGAAATGTGTATCGTTTTAAAGAAAAAGTGGTTCTTTTTACTGCATATTAATTCATTTGGACTGACAGTAACTGGATAATGATGATATCACTGACTAAATTCAAACTGTCATCAACTCTGTCAGGTTTACTAAATGGAATTAATTTTCAGCTGCCTGCTAATAGGAAAAGTATTGCTGTGACCTAAGCACGGTATTTATTTATTTTAATACATGTTCAGGGCTGGAATGGCAACTGGACTTCAGTAGCCTCTCATTTTGAAAAGAGAAAAGAATAAATATTAGTGCCACAGGACAATARGAACTACAGGACCTCACAAATCACAAATGTTAGGGAAATTCTTTAGTTGAATTCATCACCACCATGCTCTTGCATTGTGTAATGCAAGCACGACCTTTCTGTGGTCTTAAACAAAAAGAAGGGACAAAAGGAGATTGTTTCATGACTATAAACAAGGAGGGGAAAGAACAGCATGAATCAAATGGGGAATGAGCCATGCTGGTGTTCTGCACTGCTTACCAACAATCGAGGTGAAGGGTTTGCACCATTTAATAAACATGCAATTTTTAAAACTCAGACCAATAAATTGTTTCCAGCACAACCCTGTGTTTCGGACATCCTTAGATGAAATTCTTCCATCAAATGACTTTATCAATCAACACWGCAGTCACCTGGGGAAAGCAAATAAATCAATAGTCTTGTTCTAAAACTCTCCTGCAAGGTAGAATTTGGAAAGGTCAGAGACTGCTGGAGATTCTCTTCAGAGCCACAAGTGGGGATTTTCTCAGCACTGTTGGTTACTCAGGCTGAGTGTGGCTCTCTCTCACTGCTGCAGTGAGCTCTCACCAAGTGTGAGCCCAGCAAAGCTCTGCTCTCTCACTCTGAAAGAGACTTTATTTCAGAGAGGCAGCAGAGGATTTAAATTTTGGGTGGAGCTACACCAAAATCTTAAAAAAAGTTAAAATAAATTCTCTTTTAAAGAATTTTCACACTCCACGGMATGTTTCTTTGGTCTTGGTCAGCACTAAAACTGTTATAGCCTACAAGGAAAGGGAAATCGTACATTTCAGTGATGACATATCATGAKGTCATGCTGTGATGCTACAGCTTTTAATACAAACTGCAGAAAGTACCAATGAGCTGCAACATTGATTACAGTAAAGTCAGTAGGATCTGACCTCTGATGTACCAAATTTATAAGTGGCTGCACATAACTGGACATAAAGACTGGAGCAAGTCTAGTAACTTAGTTAACATTGACCCCATCCTCTGTGTTAGGATTACTCCTTTTATACACAATAATAAGCCTGTCATTTATTCTTTAGTACATGAAATTCTTTTAGATTTTCGAGTTTGTTTTCCTAAGTAAGGACCAACATTTTTCTGCRATCCCATAAAGGTCCTAGCACGTGTAGCCTTGAAGGGAGGTCACTGAAGCATTGCACGTGTGATTTGTATCAGCTCTTTCTCTTTATGCCTATTGCACTGAAAAATAATTGCAGCTTAATAGACTTCTTGTGCATAGCATAATTTATATAGTGCGTAACTTTTAATGTAGACTGAGGTTACTTTAAAAGGAAAGGTAAATTAAACATTTTGAAGAGTAAAGATTGTAAGCAAATGGAAACATAATTCAAAGCTGGGGAAGAATTATGCTCCTGGTTGGAAACTGAAAAGTACTAATTTGCATTTCTGTAATCATTAATAGGGGTTATGAGGTGTCAATTATGTTCCACGTGTGACCTTTTTAGTTTCTAGGTAATGTACCTCAATTAATTGTCTGTGGCATCATAAAGCACCTTTTCCACTGCACCATGGCTACGAAAAGCAATAAAATTCTGCGTCTGCAGCTGAAGTATGAAATGCACAACTGACCTTAGCAGCCAGCAGTAGCTCACTGATGCTAATGCAGACCTGCTATTGGCATAAATTACAAAGCAGTCAGACTCTCAGGGCTCAGCTAATGCTTTCCCAGTTCGTGGTGCATTTTRGTAAAGTCACAGAAATGACCATGCTTTGAAACTCCTGTTTCAGTGCTCAGTAAAACTGCACACTGAGAATTATGCCTTAACACAACTCAATCGACTGCTCTAAATTTCAGTGCAGAAATTGCTATGAAAGGCAAAACTGTGATCCAGTTACACTGTTCCTCTCTTAGGAATATAAATGAACTGAAAATCTTGATATTGACAGGCATTCTGAACAGCATTGATGAACAAAATCAGATGAGTATCGTGCAATGTTTTCTACCCAAGAGCCTTATGCTGTAAATACAATGTGTAAATATAATTTGTGAACTAAAATCTGTCATTAACTCATTCAGTATTTTGGAAACATTCAGATGAACAAATAGCCATATGATTCTTAATTTTTTTTAAAAAAACTGCAATAACCATAAATTAAACTTCTTGAAGCAAGAAAACTGATATGATTTTCAGCTTTCAAAGTAATTCCCTTGCAAAATAATACAGGAGGAAGAAGAGAAAAAAAACGGGTTCTAGTCATTAAACAGTAAGGTAATTCAGTAATCTTTTGTTTTTCTAAAATATTTTTAGGAACCCTAAATCACAGTTACATTACCATTTTAAGAAGGAGAACATGGTGAAAAAATTAACGTATAAACCCCCTTAACCTTCCTCCCTCTACTCCCCAACAATGGGCTACAGAACTGAAAATCTAATCAACAAACAGAAAGTAAACTAAATCCAACAGAATATTTCATCTTTCTCAGCTTTCTAAATCTTCAAATAAATGTCATATGTAAATATATTTTCCAACCTGCCAAAGCCAAGGCATAAAAAATCCTCTTGGGCTCATGCAAATGTTTTTTTTTCTGCTTACAAAGACTTTATGAATCAATGGTGAGATATCTATTGAAGTTTGTATTTACTGCCAAGATTGCTTTTCAAATCCCACCTGTCAGTAGCAGTTTTGTTTTCATTAATTATTGACCCACATGTCCCTACACAGAGACAGACACAGCAGAGGATTTGTCTCAAGTTCATAATAACAAGACTGCTCAATAATTTCRTGAAATATGTACTGATGAAAAGTTGACATTACTAGAACTTTTAAAAGAATAAAAATATACTGAGTTGAAGTAACAATTTCGAAAAAGCTTCCAGCAGTTCTATGAAAACTTGCACATAATATATGGGATCAGTGTGCACCTCCATCAAAACAGACTTCCCCAGAACACCTTCCTTTTATTTCGTCCTGACATTTTGACTTTGAGAAATTAAAAGACTTAAAAATGGAGGTGGTTTCAGTATTAAAACCCCCCAAATGTCTGGTATTAGAAGCACTGTAATGTGTTGAGCTGCTCTGTCAAACTCTGCATTTGAGTGCTGAGCCCACACAGCCTGGGGGAAAACCAGCACATGCTCATTATATGTGAGTGATTCTCATGTGCACTCGGTTTTAGGGCTCTGAAGAAATGCAGACATATGAAAGTCACAACTTTGGCTTTCCTTCCCACATAAGAGTATTCAATCAGCTACACTATAAATAGGGAATTCTATTTAGGAATCTACCTCGAGCACACTCAGAACTTGTAGGTGGTTACCACACTACAGCTGTAACATTTTGCCTTAAGATTTTGCCTGTTAAAACAAGATTTAACAGGCACACAGAAATGTACTTCGTGTGCTCAAAAACTACCTGGGCAGTTCCATAAACTTATTTTGCCTTGCTGGTTCTCTGCTATAGCACAAGCTGCCTCTCACTGCTAAATTTTTCTCTACGTAACAAAATTACGTTCTTTTATTGAGTTGCTTTATGAAACAAAGSGTTTCCATATGTGTCCTGTAATAAATAACATGAGTGAAACTAAATTATATCAATTCTCAGGAAGAAAAGAGTGCAGTTGTTTTTGAGAAGGGAACTTATGGATTTAGTGGGCCCAGTATTGCCCAAGCTGCTCCTTTTGAACAGCTCCAACAACTTACAAACTTACTTTTCCTCCAACCCACTGCTTGTGACATTGGAAAATGTCCATTTTTAAAGGAAATCAGTACAGGAACAGTAAATGATGTGTAAAATTGAGTAAAAGATCTTCACTTTTTCTCCATATTTATTGTTGCCAACTATTCTCAGAGTTGCATGGGGATGACTGAGGATTCAGTAGAAGTTTCCATCCATCTGTAGCTTATTTTCATTAAATGCTGTAATTTCACGTCAAAGGAATTTATGTTCTGTTCTGACATGCATTATACTTATATGTCCTAGACATAATAAAGTAGTTTCTGATCACTAGAGTTCGAGAGAGATTAATTCATTCCACTTATTCAGAACATGCTCTGTGGTTCCTCCATAATAATTTCTGAAGCTTTTCTTTTGGGGAACAGTGATTCTGCAAGTAGGATAACTGTGAACCTTGGGCGCCTGGTGATCAAATGGAAACGTTTATGTTAATATTGAAAATTAAACCTTTGATTACTTCTAATTTCAACAGTCCTGAAAGGTTTATTAGATTATAATACCTCAAGAGAAAATATATACAAATTATGGTTTGGTGAACTGACACTTCAGAGAAACATATAAAGACATGTATAGGTATAAATGTACTTRGAAGACAAAAAATGTTGTGCAACACAATTTGTCTTTTTAATTTTCTAGGTGTTATTCTAAACCTATAGCAAGTTTTAATTTCTATAAAAGTTCACCTGAAGAAGATATAATAATAACCCAGGATATCAATTTTTTTTCAGAATCTGGGAATCTCTAGATCATTTCCTGGGGATAATACTRTTTGGCCAACTCTGTCTTTCACTGATTAGTCCTGCTGAAGTAGTTTTGTGAATTTAACATAYTGTTTTATTCTATTTTGCATATTGAGCAACAGAGAGCTTTTAAGTCCAGCCTGTTAATGCATTTTATCTGCTCTCGTGTTGCTCCATTAGTGCAAGCTCYCGTTTTAATTAATCTATACCTTCAATCTTAAGACTTCTCAGTGGCAGAGATAARCCTGAATTATTCTAGCACTCCATTCTTACAGAGGGGACACCCTTAAATCCTGCCTCCAGGACTGCCTAACAACTTTCTGGTGTTTCTTATGCATTTAAAACCCACGCCCTGGGTTTTAAATCCTTGCAGAAGATTTGCAAAGGCAAACGTGCATCAAAGGGCTCCAAAGAGGGAAAAGCACCTCCAGCAAACACCCTGCCGCCTTCTGGCACATCCCAATGGAGCTGGGGCACACCTGAGCTCTGAGGCTCCCAGCARAGCGGTGACACTTGACAACAACCGAGCAAATCCTGGCTCTGCTCCACCGAGCAATCCCTCCCCACGTGCTGGGAGCCCCTCTGAGGGTTCTGAGCGTTCCGTGCTTTTCTTCTGTCTAGAGTTTCCCCAGGACCAAGAATGCTGCTTGAAAGGCAAAGCAAAATCTTCGTGGAAGGTTCCTTTATGTTCACAGTGCACTTTTGATCACATTCTTTATGTGTTTAGAAATTCGTTAGCAGCGTTCCGAGGCTGTTTGCCTAACTTGGTAAATCTCTTAATGTCAGTGGCAGCCAATGGAAGAAAACAAAAGGAATAAAAACAGCTGTAGAAAAAAAATAGAAAGTATTTGTTACTTTTACCTTCAAGAGTCTTTCTGAAATTTAATAATTCTCAGTAAAAGATATTGGTCCACATGTAAGACCATCTTCTGACCTGTAATATTTTTAACTCACAGCCTATGCTATGATGGGAAAGGAAAAGGAAATAGAATTGAGAGGAGTTTGTGAGCAGTTAAATCCACTGCCTGTGCTGATGCCCAGCCCTGCAAGAAGTGACAGGATGGTGAATTTCTGCTCCATCGACTTTCCCAGGAATAAGCAGGATGAGCYGATGCTCCTGCGTGGGATGTGGATGATGGCTCCTCGTAGGTCCATATTTAACTGCAGGGTGCCCTGGCTGTCTCCCTGAGGGCTGCAGATCAATCCCTGCAGCTTTAGGAGAGCCATGTGCATTACCCCAGGCTGCCTTGGATCAGGGCCGAGGTGACACAAAGGAAGGTGTTGTGGACACAAAGCCAGCGTGGCTGGTCACGGGGCAGCCCTGCAGGCCAGGCAGGGTTTGAGAGGATCCAYCAGCTTTTAAACCTCTCAGGCATTTCAGTGCTTCCCACTGCCAATTCCAGTCACCTCTGCTGCCATGCCAAATGATCCAACTTATCATATGATGAAAGACCTCATTCTTCAAATTTGATTGCTTTAAACAGGAGGGCTTTGCAAACTGATCCTACTTAATCAACTGCTCACTTAAAGCTTTAATTGTGTGAATACTACTAATTTCATTCCAACATTACTCGTGAACAATTATCATCTTATTGACTGTCACTTATATGCAAATCACTCACACATCCTGATCAACTTTACAGCAGTTTCCTGCTCAGGGTCATTAATGACATTTCCCTGTACTCTGTGATCTCTCTGCTGTTATCGTAGCTATAATGAATGCTTAAATTCAGAGTAATGAAGCAAAATTCTTTTTTTCAATGGATCTTGATGATTGTTTCAGAAAAAAATCCTTGCACTTAACCTAATGACTAAAAAAACACCACAGCCTTCTATAATCGGTATTGAATTTTCTTAGAGAGAAAGTTAAAAAACAAGACATTATTCTCAAGTCATGAATCAGGGTTTTTTTTACAAAAAACCAGTGTAAAGGGGGCTGGCAGCTTTGTGCCTGGGAAAATGTTGTATCATAATCCACACCAGTAGATCAATGAACTGTTGGACAGAACCACTCAAAATCACCTCCCTTCCCATTATCCTGCTTTCTGGTCTTCCAAGCACAAATTACCCATCCACCTCCTTGACCCAGTTCCAGAGACGCTGCCGTAAAGAGCTCCTGTCAGAGTGATGCATGCACCAGCCCAGCTCGGTGACAAATAGGGAGCAATAGCACTTATCACAAGCAATAACAATTGTGCTACAAATCTGGCTCAGCATCAGGCTGGCTTGATTTCCCACTGCAGAATCTCAGAGCTGCCCCTGGACAGGACATTATCGTGCCAAATCTTCGTGATTCGCCCCGGCACAAATTGCCAGCGAGGTGTGTGACTGCAGGGATGTCCTCCAGCTTTTTAAAGACCTGACACCAGATTATTTTCTCCCTCAGGTAAAGCCTGTAAAAGACAGCACAGAGGGAACACCCCCCCTCTCTTACCAGATCAACTTCTAGAGTGGAATTCACAGCCTGACAACCTCAGGGTGCTCACCACTGCAGTCCTTAGCATGTTCTGCCTGTTAAAAAACAGAGCTTAATTAAAAGCATATATGCTTCCAAATTGCAATTAGTCATATGTGAAATCTCTGGAGATGCAATGTTTGGCTTAGATTTTATCCTTATCTACTGTTTCTAAGCTGGAAGGACAAAACAGATTTTCCTACTTGACATTTAGCTTTGGCATCAGCGAAGCTAAACGAGGAAAAAAAGGACAGACAGGAAATTAATTGGCTGTGTCCATTACCATGAAGGCCTGAAGTTGTCACTATAGAAACTGTTGTGGGGAGTCTGGCACAGGCAGAACAGGCTCCTGAGCTGCTGTCACCTCGGAAATTGCCGGGGCATGGGCCAGGGGACGGAGCCGCGGGAGCCGCTCAGGCGTGGTCGGGCACGGACCCTCACACCCTCATTTGTGGTTATAGCTGCATGGAAATTAAAGCCTGTAATAAAGGCTGCCATTTCCATTAATGAATTACTGGCTGAAGTTCACGGGGGTCTCCTGAAGGGAGAGTGGTTCTGCCTGTGGTGAGGATTTAACCTGCTCTTGAACTCGGCGAGTGCTGTAAAGTGTTTCACATCCTCCCTTGTGAGAGAATCTGCTTAGCTCAAACCCAAGCCCAGTGCTCAAACTCGGGGCCTTCAGGAATATCAGAGCCCACGTGATGAATATCAGAGCCTACACGACGAATGTCCCAGGCTGAGCACATGAAAAGGGAGGGCAGAAAGGMGATTTCTGCCACAATTCCTGCCCCRTTCTGGCTAACATTTTAAAGTGATAAACTGCTTGGCTGGCAGAGATTTTCCAGAAGGCTGATTACCTGCTTCTGCTTTTCCTTCTGGAAAGGAAGATCTGTCTCTGGAAGAGGGAGGAAAAGGAAAGGCAGCAACAGCCAGAGCTGAGGGAGACTCTCCGGGTCACCAGCCAAAAGGATGAAGCGACATCACATCACAGGCTCTTCTGTTTGTTTGGTGTGTGTATGTAAACTCCAGGGCTTACAAGAAATACATCCATACATCACCAGAATTACCTAATTCCCTCCCCAGCCATGCAGAACTCAATACTGTATCATCCAATTTCTCACATGCAGTGAGTGAAAATGCTTGCCAAACCCACAAATTCATAGTAATGGATTGTAAATTCTGCAGGAATTTATCTAAAGGCTTGACATTTTAAGATCTATGTTTTGGCATTTCTCTGTTTCAGCTTATTGAAAAAGCAGAAGGTGAGGGGAAAATAGATTGTTAACACCAGAACCCCGTTCTTTAAATGGGGCACATGCCATATGGGAATTCATGCCAAAGAATAATAATCCCATGAATTATAAAYGAAGCAAGTGCCAAGGGAAACTTCAGTGCACACTCAAGACATTAATTAAAACTTAACATTTCCACCAAAGTTTCTAGCAACAGGTGATGATCACCAGCTCCCAAACTGCACACAGAAATATTAGTTGCTGAAGTTTTCAAGAGCATCTGCCTGATCAAGAAACAATTTTTACCACTTTATCCAATTTTCATTTTCAYGCCAATGCAAAAAGGCGTTTAAAAAATCTATTCCTAAAGCTCAGGTCAAGAGCATCTATGTGAAAACCTTGGGGAATCTGCAGGAGAGGGAGCTGAACACTTTGAGCTGGTGACCAGTAGATGGTGGCATAAGCTAAAATACCGAAATATTTTGTGAAAAGATGGCAACAGTGATAAAAYGACAGCTTTTGTTTTTACTAAGACTTCAGATATTTTATCTGATACCAGGATTCTTTCTGCTTTGTTCTTCTTATTCCAGTTGCTGTCTTTGTTCAATTTGCTTAAAGTTGGAGAGAAAGGTGTATTTTATTGTCTTCAATCATGTTCTTCGGTATAATATTTTATGCTGCAATTCCACTGAATCCCTTTTAAGACTCCTGATTATTCAATTTGTTGTTTATTTAAAGCATTTAATGCAGAAACAATAATTTAAAAAGAGCAATGCCCCTGTTGGCTTGATTCAGCCAGAGCTAAGCATCAGCAGGACAGGGCAGGAGAGACCCTCAGACAGCTGAGGGCAGCAYCAGCTGGCAGCACCAGCTTTGCCTTGGCACAGGCCAAAGGAACAACAACAGCAGCTCCAAAACGACTTTTCTGCAGGTATTTGCTCCACAAATGTCACACACTGCAGTTCATAAACCATTCCTGGTCCAATACCAAGGAACAGCGAGAGAAACAAAAACAATTTCCTGTTCTTCATTTCAGACTCGCAGCAGTTGGGAAGCAACTGGTGGATTTGGTGAGACWGGAGCAGCAGCAATGCTCCATCCACGCCGTTCCAGCAGCTCTCTGTCGGGTAAGGAGCACACAGCTCTTCCCAATATTAAGGAAAAATTGGCTCTAGAATTAAATAAGTGCTGCCCGGGTGGATGAAGGCGAGATGTAAGCAGAGACAAAACGAGCTTTCAGAGCTCACCACGGTTTGTCAGGGCATCTCTCAGGAAGCTACAGAAGGATCTGGTAACTGGAGGGCACCCCTGTGCTCTCTCCTGTTTCCTGCAGGCCAGTGGGAATGGGAAGGAAGCCCATCCATTGTCTCTGTCACTCAGAGCAAAAACTGTGCTGGTGCTTGACTGTAAAGAACATTTCAGCAGAAAGGTGCTGTGAGCAGGCACTAAGATACCTGCCAAGGCAAGGCCCTGTGCAGCTACACGAGCAGGGCTCGCTTGAGCAGTATTTAGTGCAAGGTTTCCTAAAAGCAACATCTCCAAAGTTTCACACGGCTCCAGATTTTCCTGCCACACAATTACCTACAAAAATTAGTTGCAATCATAAAAGAAAGAACTTTTGCTGTCAGACTTACAGTTCATAATTCACTTCCACGGGAAGTGACGACTGCAGAACTACTCAAATTTAAAATAAAAGTCTTTACTCGATTATGCCTACGTACACAAGATACATGACACACATGCTCACAAACATAAGCAAAGATCCCTAAAGGCAAGACACCTTTACAGTTCCACGAAATAACCTTAAAGGATCATTATAACGTTTTTCAGGATATAAAATCTCAACATGAGCCATCATTGTTATTGTTCTCTCGGGTGGTTCGTGCAATGAAGCTGATGCACACACAGAAGTTTCCAGTTTGCCCTTGTGCTGCAGTCCTATTTCCATTGTCTGCAAACAGATTCTTGCACAATTAGAGAATCAGCCTTTAGATGTTGTGGTCTTTGTTAAGAAATTCAGTTTCACAGTCTCTGTCAGCTGGATCTGACAGGCAGCAAACACAAATCTAAAAGTGTCCCAGTCAGGAGGAAGAGTTAATGGAAATGGGAGAACTAAGACCTCACAGGGGCAACAATTCACCAAAACAAACCCATTTATGCAGCAGCTTTTCTCTGAGGAGTAAAACAGGTAAACAATGTATAAGCAAATTATCAAGAAAGAAGCCAAGTGAGGAATCAAAATCCACTGAAAGGAATTAGATTGGTGTCAGTGGTGCTGTGCAGTAATCATCTTTTTGAATCCCTGAAGTTTTAGCACATACTTTTTTGCAGATATTCACTTTGTATAACTTTAGGGAATGACATATCCTCAAGGAAGTTACTGAACTAAATTATATAATATCTGTTTATTTTCAAATTATTTTAAAAATAGAGGTGGACTAGGTCAATAAATGCCATTCTTATGAGAGCTCAACACTATTTGAGTTTTGTGCCAGTATGGGGTGGTGGACACACAGGAGCCCACAAATACAGGAGCAGAAGCTTGTGGGGCAGCAGAATAAGTCCAAATGTGCCTTTGTTTCTCTGATGAAGCCATGCAAGAGAGGCTAATTTACAGCCAGCACATTCCTAATGATCACATGTAGGTTTCCAAAATACAAGTTCACAGTAAAGGAATAATTTCTCCAGTAGCAACAACTACTCAAAACAGAAATGATAAGACATTATTTTTAATGATGAGTGTCTGTTAACGTAGGCACACATGCAAATGAATGACTATATTTTAATTTTGACACCGGAAAAAAAGGTTTTGTTTCATTTTTCTTTATCTAGGGTAGTTGTGCATTACACAAATGTATCTCTCAGAATGAAATGCTATGAATTTAGCTGAAAGACCTTCTCAGGTGAGACCTTCTCAAACTGAAGTTATCAAAAATAATTCAAAAGTGAAATGCTATTTGTCAGTCTCTTCAGTCCTAAAGCTTTGTAGTACTTGGATTTATTTCTTCTTGTCTGAAATCAGGAGATTTTGCCCAGTTATATTTTGAGCAAGTGAGCCTTGCCACTTTCCTCTTAAAACACCTAGATTCCTATCTCTGGTAAATGACCAATCTAATACTTATTTTTTTTGACATCTAATATTTCTTCAAGATGAAAAAAATATCATCTCTGTCTTTTCTGATGTTGCAGCTATTAAGCTCTGCCATTCCCACTTAATTTTGCAGGGGATGCTCTTTCCCCACACATGCTGGGCGATGCCCTTTCCCCGGGTCGGTGTGTGCTCTGTGTGAGTGCCACCACAAGTGTGTGATCTGTCAACTTTACTCAAATGCTGATAGTTTATTATCCCCTCGTGTTTTGACAAAAGGGCTACAGTAAAATAAAAAGTGGCTGCACCTCCCTATATATCCCAATGACTCCTCCTGGGTGAGTGCTGCAATTTTCCCTCTATCTTTTCTGTTAGTAGTGGGATAATCACAACAAGCTCTTCTCACCATTAATTCGAGTGGTATGACACAGCCTCTGGACAGAGAATGCACAATTCATTTTAAATGGCAATATTTCCATTTGACTACTTTAGAGTGGAAAAAACATTTCTAATCTTTCGCAGCTGCCTACTGGAAAGGATTACAGAAATTGCTAATGTAGGGGAATAGAGAAATAAGAGGTGATAACTACTGGAAATGAGGTAGCATGAAGGTGGTTCCCCTCAGTTATCCAGCGAACTCCTTTTGATACACCACTGAATTTGCACTATATATAAAAACATAAAATAACACAGTGACTCTATAAAGTGCAGTGTTAAAAGCAACATGTAAATTGGAAACCACTAAAGCTTCACTGATCCTTGTTGTGCCAGCAAGTAAAAAGATGTCACCATGTAAAAACTGATGCAACTGCAGCTGCAGGATGGCAACAACCCCTGCACGAAATGCTGTCAAATTTCACAGCCTCACCAGCCACCTCCTACTCGTAGGAACCTTGTGCATTCCAGTCCTGCCAGTGAATTCATGAACTCTTCGTGAAATGTTGGAGATCTGTCAAAATTAATGCAGATACAGGCTGGATGTGAACTGTTTTAACTCCAAATCTCATCCAGCCCCTGTACTGCAAACAGGCTGTGGGTTTAGAAAAGGAACGGAGCGATGATTCGAAGTTCTGTAGGTTCACAGAGAATAAATCACATTACAAATGGAAACAGCCACAATCTAATCAAGAAAACCTACAAAACAGGTGCTTAATGCATATAAATAAACAAAATTCAGAGAAAATAATCATTATTTCTGATCTGMGGTAAAATTTAATTCTTTTTTATTTAACCCCCCTTAGACAGCTAAACACCCACAAGTATTTAGTTATTTATCCTTAGGCTTTCTCATTACCTYGATTTTCTTAAAATTTGAACATTAACACAATTTAACTGCTGCATCTTTCGGTTCTTCACAAGGTACCAAAGTAAACGTATTTAAGAGGGAAGCTCTTTTAGCTGCTGTCAGTCATTAACATCAGTTAATTTGGTTTTATAGTACCTTTCTCATTAGACTCCTTTCACAGCTCCCATTCAAGTCAGAGAATCCAGCTAACAGTGCTCATCAAAAGGTGCTAGGCTGTACTTTGTATTACAGGTATTTTTTAAAATAACTCTAATCTCACGTAAATCCAAATTCTAGTTGATTATAAGCCCTTCACAAAGATAAATTATAGCAAACCAATCTTCTGCAGATGAAAACGACTGCAAAGCTGATTTTATGCACGCTACACATTCTACTTCTAACTCTCGGAGTCTAGGAGAAAATAACTTGTTCTTTTCTATTAAAATATAATTGAAAACACACGGCATTCTTTCCCAGCTCATTTGCATAGAGCAACTAATGAAAGTGCTGCAGTGAAACTGGGCTTCGGTGGGAAGCAATATCACAAAAGTAATGCCATCGCAGCATGGGTCTAATTACTCAATTTTTAAACTAATTCTGAGGGCCTTTTAGTAAACGCCTGATTTAATAGTTTTACCGTGCTTTGGTTAATATATGACCCAGATGAAAAAGAACAATCGTTTTTAAGCATTACAACAAAGGCTCCCTCCAGAAATGTTCCCACCCAATCGTTTYGAGATGCTTTTCAGATCCAGCTCTCCCTTTTCTGAAGGACCTACAGGTCGCCTGTGGCATAATCTGTGGGAAGTTTTGCAAAGAGGCTGGGAAAATATGGAGTCTACATGGGACTGACTCTAAGAGTTCAGGCATGAATGACTCCTGAGATTTCCCTCAGCCCCCCCATTCTCTGGCTGTACAACCCCTACATTTCCACTTTTGGTGTCAGAAAAGCACGTTTCAAAGCGGATTTAATGCAGCAGGGCCRCAACAGTCGGGTGCCGAATGAGGTTACTTGTTAATTATGCTGAAAGCCTGACTTGTTAGGAGTTGACTCTTTTAAAATATGTTTTAAAAGAATTACAGAAAGAAATGACATTTCACTTTATAAATCTGTTTTTATGGAAGTGAGACTGCTATAAGGTAATGGATGTTGCAGCTYTTTGGGAGCACTCTGTGGGGATTACTGCTTGCCCTTACACCGTGAAGAGCTTTAATGTGCTTTAGCTTATGCAGTGACTTCATGCTTTGAGCTGAAATCCTCTGGTTACACCATAACTCTCTCTCACTTGGAGATAACAACCATATTTAAAAGGGGATATTTTTCTTTGCTGGACAGTCTATAAGTTGCTCCCACATGCAGATTTACACATGGTTTCAGTGACAATTAAACAAGGGAATTGGGCTTTATTTCAGCGTGGTGAGTTCTCTGATGTAACRTTTACCATGTGTACAAACTCTTCAGTTCATCACATCCTCTTCTGATAACAAAGCTCTAAGTTCTCTGAAATTCTAGCAATAGGAAGAGCTAGAAAAGGAAATATTTGCAATAGTCTTTGCATGTATCATCTCTCGCCTTTCCCTCAACAAATTTTACTGCTATCTGATATCTTTTTACATTTTTCTTAGAGACAGAGTGTTCTCTAATTATTTAAATCTGTATTTTATTAGCAAGTGATAAACAGAGAATGGCTTATTTCAGACAATTTCTGCCAGAGGGCTCTGTGGCAAGAATCTGAGATAACTTTAAGGGCAGGAAATTAATACTATAATTTTCAATAATCTTGAATAGTCTTAATCTCAAATACCTGCCCACATTCCTGTGCCTCTGCACCTAAGCAGTTTTAATATCATGACAAGCAGTAGGAGCCCTGTGTGCTCTACCTACCAGGCCACTGAGGTGATCATTTACTCAGTGAGTAGACAACCTATAGGTTTACCTCTGGTAAATCCAGATCAGCTCCACAGTGAATGCAAATTGTTGAAGCTGCTCTGCACAATGGATCAAACCTCAAACATTTYATGCAGAACTTGCATGTGAGATGCAGTTGGCATGTGAGCACCTTCCCAGCAGGCAGCTTTCTCCCTACACTGAATGTGTCAGAATTTGATGCTAATTTTAGTCGAATTTAACAAATAGCTAATTTACCAAACATGCAGCCAGTTAGTAAGAGCTGTAATCATGGTGATTTTCATGACTTGAGATGTTTAAGACCAGTTTGATTCATATTCAGTAGGCAATCCAGAAGATAATTTCAAATTTGTAAGTCTGAAATCAGTTATCCTTAGAAAGCACTATGGAGAAATCATTATACAGCTTTCTTGGCTGTTGTGGTTTCTCTGTGAATGCACAGTGATTCTCTGCATAGACAGTGAGAACCGCAGACAATTTAAAATTGTGAACTTTTGAAGCGCCTCTGTTAATTGCATAGCAACTACAAAATCGAAAGGAATTCCAAAATTCAAATTAAAACATAGGAAATAACCTCTAGGAATTCTGGGCATTATTCTTTGGTTCCAGCACTWCCTTTTCTCACCACTCTTCCAGCACTAATTAGAACACACAACAGCAATCCCTTTTCAGATGATTCCCTCACTCATCCTTTTTTTCTCCCTTTATCGGGAACCAGTGATAAATGCCGGAAGCACAGCACAGGGRCTATGCACCATAATCCCTTTAACAACCCTTTCTGGGAGATTTAGCAAAGAGAAACAGCTGCACATTCTTAGGTAGGGCTTGGAGGAAACAGTTCTACACACAGTTTTGGCTGCAATGTGTTTAAGAAAGGCCTTGCTCCATGGACATGATTAAGATTAATTGCTGGTTAGCAAAATCTCTTAAAATGCTACAAGAAATCGTCAAAAAATTCTAGTTTAAATCATAAAAATGTTTCTCTGTATTCTATGATCTTCCCAAACCAGGAGGAAATTGCAAGCCCTCGTGTGGACCAATTTACAAATTAAACTCCAGGCCAAGGAGCATCAGCCTGCCAGGGAGGATCTCCTACAGGTGTAGGGACAGGAACACTCACTGAAGTGTCAGCTCAGATAAAAACACAGATCCCTTTTTTCCCCCCCGATTCACTAAGCAAAGAATGCTTATAAAGGGCAGCATTAACACAGAGGTAGAGGAATATCTTCCCTTAATGGTGCTGTCAGAAAAAGGGAGAAGAGACTGATTAGAATCTAAATGCCAGGAACCCAGACATTCCTGGGACATGCAACAATTTGTAACAGCAAGAAGAAAAGAATATTGGAGGAGAAAATAAGTCAGACCTGTCAGATAAGGGCAGTGACTTCATGATTCAGCAATGCTTCACTGTTCTATCGAAGGGCAAGCATGCAGGGGAAGATRCTGGAGCACCATATTCTGGCAAAATGCTAAACACACACTCACACCACCATGCCACTTAAAAGCCATCAATTAAAAAGGGRTATCACAGCCTCCTCACATGTTGTTGCCTGACTGCACTGTGACCAAAGGCAGCAGACTTTTTCCTTTTATTTTTTTTTTTCTTCCCTTTTTTAGCTAAATTGACTCTGAAAACCAGCCTGTAGCTTTTAGAGGCATCTGGCACCCAAATGCCAATTCTCACTGCATCTTGACGTTTGTGTGAGGTGATCATCTTTTGAGGCTTCTTCCCTCTTCCCACACCAAGAATGTGACATTACTTTATCATATTCTCTCAGGATTTTGAAACTATTTCTGAATTATGAAAGGTTAAGTGTCATGTCCTCAAACTGCAATTTGCAGAAGCAATTGCCTTGATAAGAATATAATAGTGAAGACAAGTTCATGCTGTCTCTCTCTTAATTAAGGAAAAAAGGGTGAGCAAGATCCTGGCATTCGACTTGGCAAATTTATTGGAACATTATATTTTGTCATTCTGATGCAGACCCAATTTTCCTGTCAGTGAATGGAAGGGTGACACTGAATTTCCAGCTGGCTGGTGAGGGCCTTATGCCTCCCACAAGCAGGAGATTGGCACTGGACCCCGTGTCAAACACACACACATATTTTACATTACAGATATTATAATGTTTATAAATTGATTCACAGGCACAAACTGTAATGGCATCTGGTGGCTCTGAACGCAGGAGATTCTAAGTTATAAAAGTAATTGTCCAAGCCTCTAGTTATTTAAATATTAAAATTTATGAYTAGGAAAGGATAAAGCTCATTGTAACTACTCAGTGACATCCAGGTGAGRCATGATCAGAAGTGGAGTAAAATGAGTTTAACTGGGAGACAGACTCACTGGAGTAGCCTCAAAACAGTGAAAACAACATATTCAAAAAGACTTGAGTAATATTTGGTAGCAGAATTTATCTGCAGGCTATGATCCTAGAAATCATTACTCCTAATGGAAGCCTAGTAAAGCTTCTGTCTAGTTTTTGCACTTTTTTTCCTAATGTGGAATGTAAGTCCTTTCTTGTGGACAAAAGTAGTGTCCAGATTAAGGGTAATGAAGACAAACAGTTCCTCAATTACTGTTTGTAAACAGCTTATCATACACTTGCTTCTGTTTCAGTATTATGAATAATAAGCATGATTCCATCATGTTTTAATAAAACTTTAAACAAAACCTCAGTTATTTCTATAAATTTCAATGTATGTCCTTGTTTGAGAGAACTGAAGATCTGAATTCTGTTTTTTTCCTGAAATAGCCATAGGATAGGGCAGCTTCAAAGAGAAATTGCTGAAACCCCCAATTTTGCAAAGCAAGTAATGAAACCCATATTTTGTACATGTTTAGCTTGTATCTAATAGAGAACAGGCTCTGTTCCTAGATTTTTCATTAAAAGCAAACAATCCCCTGACCACAACCACAGCTCAGCTCACACTGCTTTGTAACTGGATACACACAAGCTGAAGCTGAAATTAACCTAAATTGCATTTATTTTTCACTGATTTATTGAAAGTGTATTAAGAACAATTTTGCTATAAAATGAGCAGTGCTATGTCTACGCTGGACAACGCTGAGGTTTTTCCAAAACTGCCTATACTAAAAAAGTACCAGGTCTGCTTCCCATTTAATTCCAGCTTAATGTAGAACACAGCTAAACCAGGGCCCTACAAAAGGATGAAAGCTAAAGCATTCTGAAGATGCAGATCCTGTCAGGGCTGCAACACAAACCCTCCGGTTTGTTTTTTTCCCTTTCGCAGACCAACTGTTGGACTCCAGGCTCGGGTTCTGAATTTCAGAAGGGAAAAGGAGTGGGTGTCTTGTAGCTGTCACAAGGAGGGCACCAAGATGAAATTTTCACTTAGTTCTGGCCACAGATAACTCATCATTCCTCTTTTCACCACTTAAAATAGCTCTTCCAATGGTGTGACATAATTTGAACTGTATCATCATGAATAGAACACTGTAATTACATATAGGAATTCACTCAAGTAAACATCTAATTTCTGAAGTGTCAGGCAACAGGCAGCATCAGGCAAACTTACAGCTCCACATTTTAGTAGTGATCAATTCAGCTAACGATGGAGCTGATTGACAGGAAGCTTTACGCTGTTAAAAGCCAGACATAACAAAAAGCTGACTTTCTCTAAACCATGAGAAATGTATGGGMCATCTACACTCTTCTCATGTTCTTTTCCTGCAAAAAAAAMCAAACCAAAAMAACACAGCTGAAAGCCAAAGTAACCTTATTGGCCCATCCTTAATTAACATCCAAGTCTGAACTGTTGCACAAGGGTAAGAATTGGCCAATTTCTACACTACTTTTTTTTGTGAGCTGCTATTTCTGAGTCCAGGAGAAAGTGCAAAGGAATCCCCACACACAGATTTGTGCCTTGGTTACCGCTGGTTGATAATTACTATTAGTTTGATTTCCAGAGCTGAGAAGCTGCAATCATCACTTGGGATGTGTCACAGAGAGCAGCAGCAGAAACCCTCTCATTGTTACTACCACAATAAATGCTGTTTAAAAAAAACCCAGTGGTTTGTCGTGGTCCTGGTACACACAGGCCAGAAAACAGCAAATAGAAAAACTGCTGTGGAGACACGGTTAAACCACAAACTCCTTTTCCAGCTGAGGTCTGAGGAGTGTTTTTCTCTATTCACACAGAAATAAACCAAACAACATCTGCCCTGGCAGCGTGGAGGATCAGCCAAAGAAAAACTATTGTAATAACCTGGAACTATTGTCTTCTCCTCTGACCTTACAGGTTCACTGCCACTTCTCCACGCAGCAGGAATAACCTGAGACATTCCATCTTTCTCTGACGTGATGAATGAGCTTCGATTAAAAGGAGCTAAAAGAAGAAAAGCTACTAATGTGTTTTATACAGTCACTGCTCAGTTCCTGACATGTAATATTTCACTTGCTTTAGGACATTAAGAAATGTTGTGTACCTAAAAACAACAGCTTGTATGATAGTGTATCTATCGYTACATACATCATAAAAACAAGAAGGACATAAATTTGTTTCTGCCTGTTAAAGTCTAATTACCTGTAAAATCATTACTTGGCACTTTAACAAATTGACACAATCAACTTAATGATCCTTAACATATTAAAATTTGCAATGTGTTTCTGCTTGCTGCCTGTCCAAACCACAGTAAATATTTGCTGGTTCAGGTGACACCACAGCAAGGGTCAGATCTTAATTTCTTTTGCTAAGTACGAGTAATTGCAATATTGTCACTTGCCATGGTACCTGTATTATCTCATCAGTCCCACAGCTTGGGATGACAGTGGAGAGAGAGATTTGTAGAATTCTCTCTTTAAAATGACAACAAACACTTGTGCCCTGTGTCACCTTCTTCCTTAATATTTGGAAAGAGACGTAAGAATCATGTCCAGAATATGGCCTTCAGGTAATCCTATTTATGGCAGTATATCCAGAGTAGTTTGCTATCACTTCCTTTAATACCTAAGACATCCATGTTACAAAATTCCTGTGATGAGCTGCAAGACTCTTCCTCCTGACCACCCRCCTTTAGCTCTATACACTGATTTATTTTCTTTACAGCACCTTCTAGCAGTCCAAGAACATGACTAGTCATAGATTATTTTTTCCCACTGATATAAAAGTTTTCTCCTCTGTGAAAATTACAATATACAGATCCTTTGGCGAAAACCAAACCACCTCGGAACACAACCAAGTTGAAAATCTTGTGAGCCAACATCTGCTATTTTATCTAGGAGATAATAACTTCCTACAACATTTGATTTTAACTCTCAAAAGTCCTATGTTCAATGCTGGAATATTTTCAGACGTAGAAGACTACTTAAAATTAATGAAGTGGGTTCAAATAAAGTGTTCTATGTCAAAGTCATGAAGAAAGAAACTCATTAGCTGCTGAAGGAGTGAATCTTTACAGGTGTTGTGATGCTATTAAATACATGTGCAGAGCCTCTTCTGATTTCTAAAAACTGTGCAGAACTAAGTTCTTAAAAATTTCGAGTTTAGTTACTTTAACGGTCCTTTCCTCATCTTTACAAAGTACAACAGAAAACCTTTTCCATTTTCTTTTGCTTGTCTCTTCATAGTACTTCCTTGATTTCTCCCCACAGAAGAATTTACTTCCCATTTTCATGACCATTCTATGAATCTTATCTATTTCTAATGTGTATTTAAACCAAAAGACATAATTAACCCCCAAATCAAGGGAAGACACTGAAGATCAAATAGCTACTTAATGAAGGCACCAGAGAAAATGAGAAACCCCTTCACATTAAAATAAAAGCTGATAACATGGCATAGAATCTTCCAGGCTTTCTGTGATCTCTGTTTAGTTATATACAAATGAAAGGGAGAGAAAAATTTTACTACCTTAGATTGAATAACTCTATTTTTTAAAATTTATTTTGAAGCTGTTGTGCTACAAAAGTAATCTTCAAATTAGGAAAAAAAAAAAAAGAAATATTTTCAAAGACTGAGTTTAAGATGGCAATTCTGGTGTTTGATCAATCCTTACACTGAGGTACTACCAATTTRTCTTCTAATTAAAACATGACAGTATCTTGATCAACAACCATAGAAACATCAACGCAAGAAGGTCATTATGATTGGATTTTTAATCTTCTAATATTTCATTTCTTCTTTATCTTTTCTATAATAAAAATTATCTAATAAATAATAAAGTTTGTTTAAAATAATAAAGTATTTTTACCTTTTCCTTGTTAAGTATATTATTCCTACATCTGTAAGAGAGGCAACGCCTCTATCAAGTTCTACAGGTAAGAAAATTACCTATTTGCCAAGTTCATCCTTAAAAGAAAATCCCAGGTCAAAAACGTGGCAGTGTTTGCCTGCTTCCCATGCTGGAGACTTTTCCCAAAGAAAACTCAACAGGAAGATGCACTTCTACTACTAATTACAGGATTCAGACTGGGCCAGAGACAGATCTTGGAAAATACATAAGGAGATTCATGGTTCCTGTTTATCTCCACGGGTCTGCTCCTGACATAAAAGCTCAATCTGCTAATTAGCGAAAGATGCTGCAGAATCCCTTTCATAAAGTCCAAATATAACTCAAGGTAGCATTTTTTCCCTCTTTCTACGAAAAGCCTGTGCTGTCAGTCAGCCAAACCACGGTTATTGATGGTCAATTTACAGACACTTGCTCTCAACCCAACGTTTATACTTCATAAATCTCTTTCCTCCAATTCTCCTCATTATCTTCACTGCATTACAGTTGCCATTAGGAGGAACGAGCTTTTGTCAGAAGCTTCTCCACGTTCTGCTGTCTCTTCCATATGTCTGGCAGTTTGTATTGTGCTTTAGGTGATTTGTCACCAAATGCATTTCCAGACAGGGTAGAGAGCTTGTTCCTACARCTGTACACGTTCATCTTAGAATTAGGACAAAACAATTTAAATTCAGTGCAGAGCCTGACACTTTTCTTGGAGCATTCTGCTTTAATCCTGTTTGCATTTTTGCAAGAAGCCTGTTCCTGCTGAACAGCAAGGTGAGGATGGTACAGGGTCTCCCAAGAGGCTCTTTCCTGAATCCATCCATGAAAAAAGTTACTCATGGGAAAACCAGGACATTATAAAGGATTCAAAATGCTCAAAATGAACAAACGTGCGTGTAGTTCTTAATGAAATGGTACGCTCCATGAAAATCTCAGAAAGGGAACTAACTTGTCCTTCTTTCCACCTGAACTGTAAAAATCATGTGGGAGGTGAATCCATAGTGTAAATTCTGACAGCATTTCCTAACATTCTGGGGAAAAGCGAAGAGGAACCTGGAGTTTGAAAAACTCAAACCTGAGAGTGAGGAAAAGACTTCCTGACTAGGAATTATTTTGTTGTTGAGACAATCTCTATCTTCTTTCATGTACTGACACATCTTAATGCCCTGTCCTGGCTGTGTCCCTTCCCCACCCCGCTCRCTGTTGTGGTGAGGAGYAGGARAGGCCCTGGCTCTGTGCAAACCCTGCCCAGCMATAACAAAAACATCCCTGTTTTCAGCACAAATCCAAAGTACAGCCCTATACCAGCTATTGTGAAGAAAATTAACTCTATCCCAGCCAAAACCAGCACAAATCACTACCGATTAATTTAGGAACTACTATATAGTTTGCAAAAATCAAAATGTCCTCACCCTTTTCTAAGAGCAAGTTCTGCTGGGTATGTTGGAGGAAGGATCACGAAATTAATTAGGGGTCTTTCYTCCAGATAAGTGCATGTGGCTCATTAACATTAATGAGAAAAAGTCTTTTGTAGTGATGGGAGAAAAATATACCCCATGTGCAATTAGACATACACAGCTCAGAGAAAAAAAGCACCAAAACCCTAAAACCTGTTGCCTCAGTTCAGGTCAGTGATGGTTACAACGACCAGAAGTGATAATTTATTTCCCAGAAGAATGAAGAGTTGGTAAAACTGCTGTCCAAGCACACTTGTTCAAGGTACACTTCTTGCTATTCCATTTGTATTTTGCTGTAACAAAGAATTCAGGCCTGCAGGCTTTAGGGCATATAATAYAGATGCTGAAATTTGGAAGTCACATCACTTTCTAGCAAGGAATCTGACACAGAAGGTCACAAAGAATGAAAATCAGAACGTTGAGGATAAAGCCATACTAATAGTGGGCTTAAAGCTGGAGGCAGACTGCATTTCCACTTGAATTTGAGTCAGAAAGGGCCCATTGCTATCATTTCTGTGATTACCCATGTTTTCCCCTGGCAGTTTAGAGCTAACATGATAGATTGATGACTGGGTATTTTTCCTTTATTTCCTTCAGTTCCCTTACTGTCCATTGTGTTTGAACTCTCTCCTTCCCTTGTCATCCACTGCCTTTATTTTCCCTCCTAAGATCAGATTTATTCCTTAGGGTCATCCCATCAGATATTAAGCCAGTCATTGTTAAACACTTATCYACAAGCTTGAAACGGGAAGATGCTGCATGCTACACTGGAGAAGTTGATCACAGGTACTTGAATTAAATCAGGTAATACTTTGTCAGCAGCTGTGCATTTGAACCTGCTTTCAGCTACCTGGGATTTGAGACTAGAGATTCAAGAAGAACTTGTACAAGTAATAGAAGCTGTGGCTGAAACCAGAAATGCAAGCTGCAGCCTGCTCCTGGGAAAATATCAAAATGCTAGGAAAAGTATTTCTCTTCACATCAAATTCTGTCACACCTCTGACTCGGATTATTACCACTGGTGAACACCAGAAAACAACAGCCCTGACCTTCAGCGTATCCCAAGTGCAGCCTGTATTGCAAACTCTATTCCTCTGTTTTGAAAAAGTACAAATCACGTGCAAAAAGGAAAAGAAAAGAGCTGYGCCATCAGTCATAACCACATAAAAGTCATAACCACTTTTAATAGTTTGGAAAAATGTAAAGATTGAGAACCATCACTGTGGGGGAGAAAATGGGGACCAAGAGGAAATTCACTTCCAGAAATGAGAGTAAGACTGCACATGGCACTAAGGAAGGAGCATGGCCCCTGTGTTATAGAAGTTTTTCAGAGYGTGCCAAATTTCAAAGCCTTCCTTTGCTATGACTGCACTGATTATCATAACCTGCATCCCATCCTAAGAGCTCCATATGTGACATTCCCTAATCTGCATAAATTCACAGGGAGGGTTCAGTTCATATGTTTCCTCACAAATGGCTCAGCGTGGATCCCAGGGATGCAGAGTTACAGAAGCTGGGTTACTTGTAATAACTTTCATATCTATATTTCATTCACATCAAGAACTTCATTTCTTTGACATGTGTCACATATCAGGCTTTTGGTCTTGTCACTGAACTTTCATTAGATGCCTAAGGAAAAGCTTTATAAATGGTGTTGCGTTTAATTTTACACTATCCTTTTTCACCCCTACAACTGCACAGTAAAATAAGTATGTTTTATAGTTCTAGAACTGAGGAAGTTGCTCTGATTTTAAACAAATGAGCAGGAAAAACAGCAATAAAATCTTTTAAGATGTGTACTAGTTACTTGCTTGTTTTTATTTGCAATATTTGCCCTATTCTATTCCTATATCTTAGGGAAAAAAGTATTAAATGGAATCCATGGTACTCGTATTCATTAAAAGTAATAATTCCATGTATCTATATGAATATGTATGGATATTGTAATCATGGCTTGACTACAAATCTCCATCTGTGAGTGAAATTTTATGTTCTTCCATGCTGGCTGCTCTGTGCTTTGTCCCTGAGCTGACTGCCCCAGGCTGAGTTCAGCAATTCCAAATACTGCCAAGTTTGGAGTGGCAACAAGTCAAATGGCACACTGGAAATGTCCATATTGCTGCATTTCACCCTGGCAAGGGAGAACCTGACAGTGCTAAGCCACCCCAAGAACTAATTGAAAATTATGTTGGAATTTACATGTTTAGAGCTGTACACTCCAAAGTTGCCTCCATTTAAATTCATGTCTCCATTTTTGTTAGTGATCTCACTTTTTGTGAGAAAGTTGCACAGAAAGGCAGGAGTGATATCTGCAGCTCTACCACAATTTGCAGTTCAAGAAAAGAATGAAAAAAATCCCTGCCTCCAACCTGTCAGAGGCAATCTACGTTTCACATTCACTAAAACAGCCATAGATTTTAGAAAAATCGGTGATGCCTTTTCCGAAAGAAATATCACTCCGAAAACCACTCCTTTAAAGTATAGCTGTGCAAACATTAAGAAAATTATATGCTATCAACTTTTTTTTAGGTTAAATATTCTTTTGGAGGAAAAACTGTATGTAAACCAATTCATACAGTCAGATACAATATTTAACATCGTTTCATCGAGAAAGACTGAACCTCCAAAAGTAATCTTCCTGAGATGAGACCACACAAATTACACCAGACTTCTTTTAGAATTTGATTAGGAGAAGAGATAAATCATAATCAGTGCTTGTTATCTCTGTAGTCTATTTTTATTAACAATAACCTTCACAACATAAGCAGTAAGCAAGAAATCTTTATTTAAATTCAGTTCTCTTTAATCTAATGAAAATTCTGCCTTTTAAAGCATCATGACTCAACTCAGCAGTTTTTCTATTTCTGTTGGGTTTGCACTGACTCATTCCTTCTCAGAGGACAGATTCTTGTAGCAATGCTTCATTCTGCAAAGTGCTCGAGGTGGAGATGATCATCTGTACAGGATTTATTGTTGCTTTCCAACAAATAAAACCAATGACTGGATTTGCAAATCCAGATGTTTAGTGTTAGTCATAAACCACAAAGGCTTAAATCCCGCTCATTCCATTCAATGCAGTAATTTTGTTGGTTATTACATAATATAACTAACAACAAAGGTCTGTTTTAGATAAACTTCCTCTTTATACACTAATTATGAATGAATAATAATGAAAAAAMCAATAAAAACTCCAACTCATTCAGCTGTCAAAATGAGCCAGATTTAGAATACTGGAATTTGCTGAAAGTCTGTCCTTTCTACAGGTACAGAATAGATATCTACTTAAAAAGAATAATTATGCTATTAAATTATAAAGAATTACCTAGCTAATGTAAGTTTAATTAAGCATACACTCCTGACACAATATTTTAGTATTCTRCACTGTTTGTTCCAGTGTAGAGAGACTTTGTTTTAAAAAATTGATGGAGATTTCTCTTGTCATGAGTTCTGCTAGTMCTTAATTGGAAATCATTTATTATATTTACCAGAAGTTGCAGTTAAAAAGGGGAGRAGAAGTTTCTCACTAATCATAATAYTTAAGCAAACACTGGAGCACAGGGTGGTGAGGTGGGTTTTTTGTTTGGGTTTTTTGAAGTGCCATTTCCATATTAACATTTTTCTTTAAAGTAAAAGCTTCTGGAATTGGTTTTAAGTATGCAATCATAAAATAAAATATTTGGACATAGATTCTACTCTATAACCAGCAGGTTTTTCAGAGTGATACGTTAAAAAACAAACCCAGAAGCTCCTTTTCCCTCACCTTAAGGTGAAAGCAATTTGGATCACATACATCAATAACACACATATATTCCAGTATTTCTTCTCCATCCTATTTCCCTGGTAATTAGGATTTTAATTTATTTGATTAACACACTAATTTTGTTTCACATGGAAAATTCTACTGAGGAAATGCAATTACAAAAGTCACCAGCTGTACTATTTGGGCAGCCAGTGCTATTTTTGTTTTTAAAGCAACAGCTTTTGGTATCTCCTTCAAAGGAGGGAGGAGTTCTAATCACGAGTGCCTGGCTCCAGCTTAGCCCATGACAGGGATCCCTCATGGCCCTGCCCTGCCCTCAGGGAGGACCAGCAGGTTCCCTTTTCRYTCCTTACACAGGGATCAACCAGCAMCCAAGAGAGATCYYYTGTTYGAGGCACAACCTTTAAAYCYGCCCAATTCATAAACTTGTCTCATTACAYAATTGTCTCTTAATTTTCAAAAAAATGGAATGATCAGTTTGACAAATACTGCAGAGAGTCAGCTCAGCCTTGACACGGAAAGGCACCTGGGGTTGAACCTGTACATCAAATACTGAACAATTTTGTTCGTTGTTCACACTCAGTTCGTGCCATAAAACAGATCCCTGAGCAAAGCTCTGCTATCTGAAATTCAAGAACACCATTCCAGTTGGTGAGAACTGTAACTAACACAATCTGGGCCTTGATTCACCTCCMTGGTAATTATATGAAATTCAGTAAATTTTCATTCAGCAGTTCCCTATTTGATACAAATGCGAGACTTTTTTTTTCTTATTTATGAATGTAAGTGCATGGACTCAGCATCTTGGCAATGTTCTTAATGAAGTCTACAGAAAAGCATTAATTGCTGAGATTTAATAAAGAACATGATCTATATGAAGCCCTTTTGATAATKGCTCTGTCTGAATTAAAAGTTCAATTTTCTGCCTTGATTTTGAGAATTACTGGAGTGTTTTACATGGTATTGTTACACTGTTTTTTCCTGAAATTAGAAAAGATGATTGGATCATACCTTTGTTTCTTGTGTATGCTTCATTATATTAAGATTGTAGCTAATTTGTAATTTAAATTTGAAGAGATAATATTTCTTTSTCTTAATAAATTTCTGTCAAGATTACAGCCAAAATTATGCATTTTAGGATGAAATACTTGCTCCACACACAGAGACTGAATCCAGCATATTGGGGTTAGATATAAGAATAAAGAGCTGAAAACCAAGATGTTGTTGAAGTACGTTAAATAAATTAACATAAAGCTGTCTAAAGGGAAGAAGCCACCCAGTCTTCCTCTTCTGTTCATTTATCTGCTTTTCATGATTACATTTCTGTCTCGAGTCTCTTTTAGTCACAGACCTCTCTCTGTACCTTTAATCATGAGTTTCTATTACAAATATGGGATAGGACAAACCTGCTGCCATTGTTTGTGAAGACAAAAATAATAGAAATACACTATTTTAGCTTGTAAAGAGCTCAGTTTTTGAGCATCTTTCTACGAGAATTTGAAAGCATAACTAACGGATAAATTCCAGCCAAGTTTCCCAAATGCAGGATGCTTATATTTAGCAGAGGAGGCAACAAAAGAGCTGACATCTTCTCACAAACTTAAACCAAAAAGTTGGTAATTTGATTTATTTGCATATAAGTGTGAGAAAAGTAAGAACTTAATCTTTGCTTTAAGGGAAAATATTCAAAACCTCACTACCTGTGGAGCTGCCGGGCCCTTTGTAGATTGGGTCAAGCTAACCTTGAAATACTGATTAGATAAAATTAATAATGCATTTGCTCCTGTAATCCTGGTTATCCATACTTTAATGTAGGAAAGGCCATCTTCAGTGTTTTTATAGACTCACCACGAACACGTATTAGCACAGCAGTCTGTCTGGCTGCAGCAGAAATACAATTATGTAAATTAGATGTGTGCTCCCTGAAGACTGCTAATAGAATGATTGACCTATATACYGTTTAATTTGTTCTCATGCTTTCTCTTTATTGTCTTCCAGCTGCACCAGAAATTAAAACTTGTTAAACTGCGCCGCTCCCCAATTATATATCAAAGGTGCTTGTGTCACTTTGTGTCAAAAGCAATTAATGGTTTGCATGCTCCTTATCACCAGCAAGACATTGAGAGTTGGTTGGTGTTTTTTAACGTTTGTTTGTTTTAAAAACAAGCCACCACTGCCTCTATAGACGCTGTATATGAAAAACTTGGGGAAAGTTCTCAATTTATAGTTGCTGCTGCTAATAAAAATWATAATAAAAACAACCCTAATAAACTTGTTTCTATAAATATGCCACGGAATGGGTAATAAGTTAAAAAGAGGAATTTTTCTGTAAAGAAAAAAAAGGAGAAAAATTCCTTGCAATGGTTTCACAAGCTGAGCTGGAAACTCAGTTGTTTTTATTTAAGAGCTGTCTAAATGTTCTCTACTAATGCATTGGGGTGCTTTAGCTATTCAGGATATCAAATTTCCAGCAGAGCAAAAAGAAATTGTCAGTGGACCATTGGTGAAGACATCACTATTTCCAGACCAGCCTTATTTTGCCTCACCTTTGCAATTTCTTAAGTTTTTACAGTTGATTCCTATAAATATTTGCAGACAGGTAAAATGTAAGTGCTAAATGAGATACTGAATGAAACACACTTTTAACTCTAGTCGCTGGGTGGAAAATGGATTTGCTTAGCATTAAAYAACAAATTCTAGATGAAAATGACCAGAACAACTCAACTGTGCAGTCAATGAGTTATAACACAGAGTGTATGACAACATAAGGAGAATAAAAGTGTTATTTCTTTGACTTCATCATCTCCTGTGTACAGCAGCAATAATTATGACCTCATCTCTCTCGAGGGATCTCAAAATACATTCAGCCCTTTAGAATCCTAAAAAGCACTTCCAGAAGTTGTGTGAGTTACACCACTCTTTTGAGGCTGAACAGGTCGAAAAACTAAAGCAGCCAAGTGGGTGCAAAATTCTCTGTAGTCTGGGCAGCTACACCAGGCACCCAATTAATTTTCAAATGGTGTTTGCACTGTGACATTCCAAATCTGCTGTCACTGGAATTGGTGCCCAAGATCGATCGTCTGCTTCTGGCCCACACTACATGGGATTAGCTGCTGAAAGTATTTCTTAGCCAGCTTTATTTTTGTTTGTTTACAGCAAATTTGCTTTCCTTAAGCTGTAAATATTTGATGGGAAACAAAACAAGAAGTGAAAAGGACATGTAAACACTTACACCAAGCTGGAACATTCAGCAAACATCGGAGGGTGAAGGAACAGGGTACTGAGGTCTGACAGCAACACAAAGTGGGGCATGGGTTGGGGGCATGGGTTGGGTTTGGGGGGGCTCCAGGGCTGGTTTCTGAGACAACCTGCCAGAAGCTGTCCCTGTGACCTATAAARCTCAGGTCTACAAAAAAAGACAAAAATAGGTAAAGGAGATTTAACTTCAGAGGTCGGTGACAGATATCCACAGGACTGTCCTAAACTACGGACTTTAGGGACTTCAAACGGAACCCCGTGTCCCAACCATGCAGCCTGGGCACCAGAGAGACAAGCTCCTCTGCAAGGCACCTACAGTGATTTATCCTCTAGAAGATTCTCAGCTGAATCCTCCCACTGAGCTGTGACATTTAACACTCTCGTACGTGTCGAAAAATGCTGATACAAATTCGTAGCTCTAAGACTTCCTAGACTAAGTATTCAGAATGGGAGAGAAGAATTTCAGCTATTGAAACTGTAAATGGAGATAACAGTTGAAAATGTCAGATGTATCTGAAAGAAAAATCATTTGACAAGATAGATTCATTAACTCTTCATTCTTCTTCAATAAAATGATTTCCTGTTGCGTTTTTCAGACATTTACACCTCTCAATCTGGCAAAGATGCAGTTCTCAAATATTTGAGCTCGTTAAGGTTGTYTTTTTCTTCTCCCTCCCAAGGAAGACATCACTGACAGCAAAGCAGCTGTTAACTCACAGGCAGCCTGAGACACCTGGCAAAAAAGTATGTTCATATTAACAGGTTCTGAGTAGGTCAGTGCCACGTTACCAACATGCTGAGAGAGGGAAATACAGCAGGCACGGCTGCGAGTGGGATCTACATGTAGAGATCTGGAGCAGRAACATCAGCTCTGGTGTGAATGAAGCACGAGCAGAAATCTGTGTTTAAGCACCCAAAAAAAACCAGAATTGGGAGTTCCAGGCGGAGTTATGAAGGTCCTGCTCCCAGGACACCACTCAGGAACAGCATTGAAGGTGTTTCCACGCCAGGGCCTTCGTTCTGACATCATCACCAGAATGGAAGGTGCAGGAGAGTGTCCAAAATGTCCCTCAACAGGGAAGCAGATGGCACATGTACCATTCCAACTCCTGCTTGAGCCAGGGAAGACCAGGCAGTGTCTTAGGATTGCTGAAAGGTAAAGCAAGCAAGCTCCAGAGGTGAAGTCATCATCACAAASGATGACTTCAGTGGGATATAAATGAGATGTCCAGATGTTGCCAGCAAAGAGGGAATGGAAAGACACAGGCAGCACTTGCCAGTTGGTGTCCCTTGCCCCCTGTGTTGTGAAAAAACTRTCCTTACTGGACTCCTCATATACACACAGCACCCTGGCACATGTAGAGTATGGAGTTGGTAAAATCAACTCACCCAATGATTTTGTATAATAAGACAAATGTTCTTTTCATAGGATGATCTTGCTTTTAACTTATTACAGAAATTTCCCCGCAGGAAAGTTCAAAATATGTTTTATTTTTTCCCTGTATTTTCTCCCTTCCTAAGCTCACCACAGGAATTGAGAGTTATTAGTGGTCATGCTTGTAAAATGTGAAATTTAGGCCAAATAGTTAAGTTTATTGCCTGCAGTGTCGTCTAGTGTAGCTACACAATTATGTCAATTGTCAATTCAGGACATCCTGTCTGTTAGAGTATAAATCTTCTAAAAAGAAAGAATCAATCCCACATGATTTATGCAACTCATACTTAAAGTTTTGAATATTCATAACAATCCTCACAATCTGTAGGCAAAATCTATCCATAATAATTCACAAATCATTTGAAATAATTAGTACATTGGAGGATTTTCATTCTGTGATCAATAATTGAACAGTTAAAGGGGTAAAATCTGTCAAGTGAATTATTCATGGTAAATGCCTCACCCACTGCAAGAAAAAACTTCAAAGAACACAGTCCTGTTCTGTTCCCCCTGACAGGGAACTGTGGATTTCCAGGGTTGCAGATCCCACGAGGAAGAGCTCGGATTTAGGATGTTGYGGGAATCCTGTGAGAACCAATGCATGGCTCAGCATAAAACAGGTAATCCAGAGTTAAACTGACAAGAGCAGCTTTATCAATAAACCTGGCTTGGATGGCTCAGTGCCAATATTCCACAATTCCACGTCTCTAATCCAATCAGAGTCAGATCTAATGATCCCAACGGGCAGACACAGGCAGTGCAGCACAACCACTCAACTCAGCTCAAGCGTTTTTGAGTCATTTGCTGAGCAATAGAAAGTCTGATAGATCCAGACAACRGAACTAAGGTTGTTTTCAGTAAAAAATAACCCCTCTTTCTTTTTTTCGAAGTATATTTTTGCTATAGAGTTGTAGCAGAGGTTTAGAATAATTGTTTTTTAAATCAATTAAGTGGTTTATGATGATTTTATTTTGTTTTTCTCTTCCAAGTGCTATTAATTGTCATTATCTGCTGATTAKGTAAAGAGTACAGAAGTCTGGAATCCTGTGCTGAGGGTTCCAGATTTATTTTTTTTTAAACTCGAAAATAGTTGCRAATATAATTTATTAACCTAAAATTACATTTAAAAATTATATTATTAGTAGAAAAATAACTTGCCAATGAAGATGAATAGAATGCCATTAGAAGACATAGATTTTCCAGCTTTATTAAATCAGTCTCCTAGGAGCAAATTGTGTTAGGAGCAGATAATCTCACTGAATATTCCTATGCGTGTGCTGAAGATTATTTTTTATTAGCTCAATATATTAAGGCTACAGTAATGTGCAAGAATTAGTACCCTGATTTCTTATCACAAGTGGTGCAGAGCACTGAGGCACTGCTCTGTAATGAGTGCTTTGCTAAGGAATATCTTATTCATGCTTTAGAGAGGAAGAAGGATTATTACAATTTCTAAATTGCTAAGTTCATTTTAGAAAAGAAAGAATACAGTCAGGAAGCATAAATGAAAAATATGTAAGACCTGTATGGTGCAGCACAAGGTATAAATAAATCACTGAATCTCTGAAAGCAGAGAAGTTTCCCCTCACCTGACCTCCCTCTAGTCACTCCAAGGAGGAGAGAGAAGAAAATGATGGATCTTTCCTCATCCTTACTATTTTCTGTTTCACAGTCTGGAACTAAAAGATGAAAATCTCATCTGATGAGATTTTAATGTCATGAAATATGAAAGACAGCTAAGATAGGAATCCTGATCTGAGTAGAGCACCTGCAAACTCTACAGCACTATTCTCCAAAGCTCTCTGTAATAGAAGATTTTGAAACGCTTGTACATAATCTGTGCCTCTATTTCTGTTTGGGAGGAAATAGAGCTTACACTTAGTTTAATAAATTCACTTACAGGGTAAAAGGAAGCACTAGGAACAGAAGGTTTAAAGGAGTATTGGGAATAGCTGCTTACAACAATACAGCTAAAATAAAACCTCTGTGAGGTGCTGAAATGCAGACTCTTTGCTCAGGGCTTAACCCATGCTTTCGAGTTGGCATCTGTGACAAATTGGTTCTGGATTATTAGTCAGACTTCAGGCTGTTGGTGAGGCATCAATCTCTCATCCCCTGGCACCTGCTCACTCCCTAACCTGTGCAGTGTTACACAGTCAATTTTTGTCCAAGGATCTGATAGATGCTGATGTGATTGTTTCAGCCACCATCCTTTTGTTCTTGTGATGATGGTTCAAGCTTTACTCTACAGAACCYTCTCAGATCAAAGCTTGATTGGATAATAAGGCACGAGTTTGGAATTCATCCCCCGCTCTCTTCTGCCAAAGAACAGATTTCTCTGCTTAAGATACAATTCAGCAACCAAAACCCAAAGAAACTGAGAATAAGTTCTCCCTGTGCCAGGCTGGAACATTTTGTTGTTGACAGATGTTGTTTTGGGATGGGCTGTAGGGCTTATGGATCCCACTTCGATGTCTCTGTGACCCAGGACACTGCYTGCTGACAATGCTTCTGGAGATTTATTTGATTTTATTAAATATTGCATTATTTTAACTTAGACTTTTATAGTAAGAGAGGTAATGCAAGTTTTGGAAATGTTTCATTTAAAATGGGATAGATTTTACAAGCTTTTATTTGGGTTACCATGATTGTAAGAATACGATTTAAAATGTAAAATGAAGTTATATTTGCCATTCTTTTCTATTATCACCCACCAAAATATCTTCTGGTTTTGGCTATAAATAACAGTTKAGACATATTTGATTAAATGACTAAYCAAGCATTAATGAATGTATTAGTATCAACAATTTTCATGACCATATCAGATAAATTATATATTAACATAAGATTCTTTATGATACCTGATCCCCTTTGAAAGGGACAGTCTCCATCCCAATTATTTTTTTAAATCAGTATTGTAAATAATAGCTAATTTTAATACTCATATTTAGCATTGTGAAATCAAAATCAAAAATACATAGTGGAAAAATAAACCTCAAACTATGTATCTGACAGAATTCTTTTCTAAAACGGAAGAATTTATCTTTAAATTTTTAAGGAGATGAGACTTATTTCATGTAAAAAGAGGTTTGCTGTGAAACTGTAACACACAGAATTTTTTTCAGTTTTCAAAATGTCTCGAGCAGGGTTAAGTGGCTCCTGTGGAAGTGTGTGGCACAAACTGCAGTTCCACAATAAAATTGATATCTGTTGGGTGCTATGGTTTCCCTAATTAGTATTACTGCTCTTACATATCTGTCAAACACAGGATGGACCAACAAAACCTAATTAGCCGTTTAAACTCATTTCTGTGCCACATTTAATCTTGAGCTTGTCACATTTAAATTTCTTTAAACCTTAATAATATTCAAGATCATGCACTTGTGTTAAAGGCAAAGTGAGCCATAATGAATGGCTGATGTTGAAGTGTTCATTATGACTCAGACTGCTTTTTGTCTTTATTTATCCAGGTCACTCATTTATCTTTCCTATAAGATTTATGAGGTTGTTTTACTCAAACCAGTGAAAAACCAAAATCTAATAACTTGTTTTGCATTTTGTATGTTGCTAATTCAGCCACATTCCTGATCACTAAGACTACAGTTTTAATACAGAACATGCATCCAGCTGAAAAGAAGTGCTTAACTTAATACAAATATTTAATTTGTGTTTTACATTAAGCATATAAACTAGCTTAATTGCATTCAAAGATTCAAAAAYGTCTGGGAAAAAAAACTTACTGAAATTTCTTATCTCCATAAATATTTTGCTAGGAATCTGTAGGAGATATGAAGCTACTTTAGCTGTCAATACCAATTTGTGAAAATGCTCTCTGATAAAAAGAGCTATTAAGGATTGTCATATTTTAACATATGTATCTTKGAGTCCACATTCTGACTCTATGTGCTCAAGAAGCTGCAGATGTTTGTTATTCTGAGATGTGCGACCATTTTAAGCATTGGTAATTTAATAAATACATYGTATTAAGAAGCGATGGAAAGTTTTACCAAAAATAGAGCAGGGGTTACTATATGAGTATAATACTTGCATTAAAGTTTTATACATAAAGAGGATGCAGGAATTCTTGTTGGAGGGAAATTAAGCAATTAATTTTTAAGGCTCCTTAATGTTTTTGTCAAACAAATCTGGCTGCAGAATACAGGCAACAAAAGCCCTCACAGAGCTTTTTGCAGGAARCTGATAAACTACAACAGACAAGCACCTTAGTAGGTGACAAGAATCAGACTTCAGAGGCTTAGAGCAGATCCTGAGAATAATTTTCACGAGTAACATCACTGATATCTCCAAATGCTCTTGAGGACCTGAGSGGCTCGAGTCACAGGGGCCAGGCTTGGGCACAAGGACAAACTTCACGATGTCACAGTGCAAAAGGTTCACAGGGAATACAGCCATGCTCCTAAGACTTGTCCTGCTAAAAAGTAGTGCTAATACACTATAAAAAGGCTATTTCCTGTTTTCCTTGACAGCTCCTAAATAAATAGATGCCTGCAAAATTTTCAAGCTCCAAAAATATGAATACCATTAGTGCCTGGTGGGGACTGTGCAAAAGGAAATAAATTCCAGAAATAAATTCTTACCAACCCTACACACCCTTTGTCATCTGTCACATAAAACCATTAAAAGACATAAGGGGTTATCTAAATCTAAAGGTTTTCTCCTTTTCTGGTGAGATAATAATATAATAAAATTGTACATCATCCAGGATGAGGATAACTACAGGATGGATGCCCTGCACAGGGCATGTAAAAAATATTTTTAAAGGGATGYTAAAAAGACAGTAGTATTGCACTAATTGAAATCAATCGTTAGTTATTTTTGCCCTAATGAATTTAATTCATGTACTCTACTTCAAGATCTTAAAGGGAAGAAAAATAATATGATATTCAAAGGCRGGCAAGGAGTATCTACTCAGAGGAGAAATKAATGCAATAAGATCTCYTCCAATAAGCTCAGAATTCATATTCAAAATGAAAAATCAGAGGACATATCTATTTTGGCATGCTATTATTAATGACTCATTTGTATTGGCAGCAAGGTCGGGTTTTYTCATGTTTAATAAATCTTTTTAAATAAGAAAGATAAGGCTACAGTTAAAATGCTTTTTTCTTGTTCAKTTCTCTCTGATCTGAGTGGAAATTAGCCACAAAAAGTGTCACCACTAATCCTCTAAATCTTAGACTAAGTTTTCCTGATACACCTAACATTSTGAATTTGAACAACGGAAATTCACACTCCATGTTATTGACATGCATGTTATGACAAAAGCCTAATTTCTGCTTTGGCCACTACTAAMCTAAACAGGAAGACACTTCCATGTCATGTTGAGGACTTAATTTCTTTCCCCTCTATTTTTCATTATCTGCCCTGATTAAAGAGGTCGATTCCTATTCTAAAAATGATGTACAGAGAACAAATTAATAATTTGCTGTGTCAGTGCAATTCTTTTTAAGTGACAAGCTGCAAGTCCTTTTACACTGCTTTGCTGTCTGGATTGTAGTACCCAATTTATTCAGGTTATCACATTTTCTAAGCTGTTACCCCTCTGGCAGCTATCACTCTCCATCAGAATCATAGGCCCAAACCAATACCTGATTATTTCTACATCTTTAGGCAGCTGTCCTGATGATGTGGTTTCAAATGAGATTTATTCCTTCTAACAGAAAACCCAGTGTTGATTCACTCAACTTTATGGTCTTGCAATCAGCAGGGAACAGCTATCAGGTAGTCTCCATTTTATTTAAACTGGATTGACTAGCTCAGCTCGTGCCTTCCTTCGCTAAATACAGGGAAAATACGAAGTGAGTAGTTTTCCTAGATGATTGCCCCATTTAAGCGCTTGGAGGGTGGTAAGAAGACAACTTCAAGCAAAATTCTGAATACAGACTGTAATAAATATATCAAGACACTCCTCCAGTTTGGCTTTAAGATTGTAATATGAACTGTTTCAGTGTGTCATTAAAATAGAAAATAAAGTGAAAGAAACATTTATTGTGTCCAATGCTGTAAAGCCTCCTCTTTCTAGTAAGGAATAGGCTATGTAACAATCATAACATTTTTCTTTTTCTTTTTGTATTTAAGCCCATTCCCCACCTAAACCATCCCACTGCAGCTGTGAAAGTGGTGGGAATATWGCACCTTACATTTATCTTATCTGCACAAAAATGAGCAGCACATGGAACAAAGAACCRGCACAGGAAATCTGCACTGCAATGTTCCAGGCCCACATTTAGGCTTCTAAAATTGCCACAAAATAAAATAGCGTGTGCCTTAGAATACACCACGCTTCTTGGACAATTTCATCACAATTTGTCATTCATTCTGAGATATTCATTTGTCTAAAAGCAATTAAAGCTTAATTGCTGCATAACCTGAATAATTTAGAAATGCAAATTAGGATAGCAGGCAAGCAAGTATGTGTTCATTAATTTCTTTGTTATCACCATCTGTTTAATTAAAAAAATGAGTTTTACTGAATGACAGCTTGCTAACTATATAAACGTTTTCCTTAATTGAAAATGTCTTTTGCAATTGAGGTCAGCATCTGACAAAAATTGTTTGAGCTTTTTCAAAAAACATTTTCTCTAAACAAATTGTTGTATTTTTAAATTCACATTAAAAAACATTGCCAACATATGCAGGGTAATTCAAGAAATGACATCTTCACTTCCTAATGCAAAGCCATAATTTTAGAAAAAAAATYACTGCTTTGGAAAAGTGAYGGTTATTACATGAGAWGTATATGTGATTTATCATCTTTATTATAGATTATTTTGAAAACTTTTATAAAATCCAAACTCAAAATATGAATACCTCTGGCAAAAAAAAAAAAAAATTGTCAGAAGAAGGATGGAATATTTCAAAATATGGATCACATGATGTAGAACTCTTCATACCTGATGTTTATCAAACTCCTTTTACTACCCCTGGCTTTATTCCAAATACCTTTACTGCATTCCATCTGTAGCAGGGTGGKGAGGCCCTGGCACAGGCTGCCCAGAGAAGCTGTGGCTGTCCCATCCCTGCAGTGTCCAAGGCCAGGTTGGACAGGGCTTGGAGCAGCCTGGGATAGTGGAAGGTGTCCCTGCCCACAGTAGGGGGTGGGACTGGATTGGCTTTGAGGTCCCTTCARTCCAAACCATTCAGTAATTCTATGATTYGATACATTCAGGAAAAAGAAAAATCCTTTGTACCATATCAACGCGTGTTTTAATGCCATAAGGACAATGATCTTACATTTATCTTGAGTTGGTCTAAACAGACAAAGCTGTGCCTGGGAGACAGAACAATAAATAAACAATGTACATGCCTGCAAGCCCACTGAGTGTTAACCAAGATTTAAGCCAACAGTACCACACTTTCTGGGAGATCAGTAAACTAATTATCCTGGAATGAAATCTGGAGAAGTGAGGAAGGGCAATGTTGTACTTCTGTACTACAAACTCATCTATTATTCACCCTGTGTTGTTTACACAATTAATTATATTACTTTGCTGTAATTTAAGTTACACTTGGCTTCTGCTGTCTCTGACTGCATTTAATAGAAACTTTATATTATGGCTCTGTATCAGCACAAACATATTTACAGAGTGCAGCAAAAGGCCTTTCTGCAGTGAAGGCAGCAGTGGTGATAAAGATGACAAAGCTTCAGTGATTTGCACTGAAAAAAACCCCCCAAGAATGCACTTTTTCTTGTGGTACCCTTTGCTGTATCCCCTTTTGTAGTAAATTACTGGGGTAACTGTGAGGTGTATCTATTGCCTTTTAAATATTTTGTTACCAGACTAAAAAAAATAAATAAAAATTATCATTCAAGGTCATGGTTTTCCCTCAAACAGTTAAAAAAAGTGAACTTCTCAGTCTCGCTGGGCAACAGCACAAACACAAAAYCAGGGTGACACCGCAAGGCTGAGCCACGTGACTTGGTAATTTCCCYGCATGAAGTGTCTCTGTGCTCAATYAAATGGTCTTCAGMTTTTCCAAGTGTTGCATAAACATCATCTGACATTTGCAGGCTCTTCCTAAATGTGGAGACAAACATTATGATTATCACTGAGGACTTTGGGTAACACACAACGATTAAGCAACTTKTTCATGACGGAAGARTCCAACAGAATCCAACACATGAGGAATCCCAAACTTGCATCTCTTAGGGAGACAAATTTTCAGTGAAAGCAAGAAAATTCCTTATGAACAAAAAAAACCCACCCCAGTAAATCTCTGCAAGACAKTTTTATTTTCTTATGATTTGGAGCTATTCTAAAATGAGTGTGGATGTGAATGTGTTTTCATGGAATTACAGTGAAACTACATGGAAGATTTAGCAGGTAAMACAACACAACCACCTGTGTGGAAGTACAGGAGGATGAAAAATAGTGGAGAAAAGCAGCAAAGAATATCACTGAATWTACAAATATAAACCCACAGGCAAACAAAATCAAACCACAAGTCCTTATCAGCATTTGTTTGTCTAAGTTCCACAATCCCAATGTGTTGAGATGTTAATTTGTAAGTGCCATAGTAACATTTTTTATGCATCAAAGGCTCACTTTGGCTGGATATTTTTCATCCTTTCACTAGATGGCAATATTGTATTATATTCCAGTAATGTTTAAATCAACAAGGCACAAACATAGCCAAGTAAACTGCATCAGTGCACTGAAAAAAAATAAGGGATAATTAAATTAAAAATTTACTTCAATAGCTTGTATTTCCACAAACTCTCTCAGCAAGGACATCACTTAGGTTTCTCTTTGATAAACCAAGTGCAAGTTCTTTGATAGAATAGTGAGATTCAGCACTTTTTTCCCCCAAATCATAGGAAGTCTCCCTCTACTGGTTCCCATTGAGAGGGATTTCCAATTCCTATTTCTATGCACATGATAACTAAAGGGAAACCAAAGTCCAAGTGCAAACACACTTAATCTTATTATCCAAAATCATTAGCACAGTTTCTTCATTACTCCTGCATACGTGGTGGCATTGTTTGGGATCCCTACTGTGTGACCTTTCTATCTTGCTGAATTCTCCCCTACCTCAACAAGAAATCACATGAAATTAATTCTCTCAATCCTCAGATTAGAGATGTGTTTGTTTCCACTCTTTTCCTGTATCTCTACAGCAAGAATCAAGTGAAGCAGGAAACATTAGATGAAGCAGAAGAATGATTTATTGGTTAAAGGGAAGGAAAATGTATTTAGAGAAGAAGAATGAGAAAGTTGCAGTGACAGGACCTGCTTCTGAGGTGTGTTCCAAACATTAATTGGACCAGGAAGCAGAACCTCAGTCAAGCCTGCACGCTCAGGTCATTAAGCAAAAGATTTATTTTTAGTTTTTTTCAGATTCCCTAGCTGTGTAACCTCAACAGGAGTGACTGAAAGAGTTTGATTTCAGGTGACTGAACGCCCATTTGCTTCGGGCGTGTTTCTGGTTGGTAGGAAATAAGGTATTTAAGATTCAGGCTTTGAGAGCTGGCAAGGACTAGTGCTAGTGCACAGAATCTGCAGAGTCTGGAGAAATTGTTTTAATGATGAAAGGTGATTAAGAACCAGTCCTGGTGGCAGCAGCCTCATTTTTCTTACACAAAGCTACTCTTTTCCCCTGGTAAACTTTTATAAGTTGGCAAATCAAAGCAGTCTGAAAAACAGGTCCCTACCTCTGGTCCACTTGCTATCAAAARGGCTTGAAAAATCTCTTTGACTTTGGAGAAGTCACCTGGTGTGATCTGGACAGGTTTGMCTCTGGTAGAGCTGCAGCATTTCCTGTAGTGAAATACCCAAAGCTTGACAGGAAGGAGAGCACTTGAGAAAACCCCAGACACACACATCTCCTTTGGGCACACTCCAGAGATATYCAGACAGAGAATTCCAGGAGGCATCGCCAACTTACAGCCTATCCCTGACTTGCCAACAACTACACGTGTAACAGCTGTAAACCAAGGCAATAAACCTTATCTTAGAGCTTGTTCTAAGCTGTTTGTTTCCTGACTCAACTGGCAGATCATTATATCATCTAAGAGRAGCGAAAATTTCAGCTGTGAACATCTTAGGACTATAAGTAGCTCATTCTAGATTCATATCACTGAAAACATTCTGTTGATGTAACAGGCAACCCTACAACAGAATCCATTTCAGATCTTTTATTGACCTTTCCTCCTATKTAAGTCTTTACTTAGATCATTGCTGCTCTCAAGACATTCACTCTAATTAATTTTAAAATTGTGTTTTACAAGCTAAAACTTTTTTCTTTTGGAATTTATGGCTGCATTTGGTTTTAGCATTTCTTCCTCCCTCCCTGTTACATCAGTTGGTGTAATCAGAGACATAAGCCTTGCCCACAAACCTTGTCCTACTAAAGATTCTTTGTAACAGCAAAATACCACTGATATCTTTCCCTGGAAAGTGATAYAGGGAAAACTCATGAAAACAGAATATACCTAATCTAGCTCCTTACTGTTATTGCCTTATGCAATAACATCACCCGTTTGACCACAGAATAACACAAATGTAATTGGATTTTTGCTCTCACTTATTCCAGTGGAAAGCTGTAGAACCTCACTACTAATCAATTAGAAACATCTTTTGGCTTCTAGGTAGATTTTGTATATGGACCATCCACTTATTTTTCTCATTTCATCAGTAACATTTATTCTGAGTTTCTGCAGTATTCAGGACGAGCAGCCATATCTTACATGGCTAAAGCAGCTGTTGGTTTCTAGGCTATTTACATAAAATTGCTCCATTCCATTTTATAAATGTTCCAGTTTGCATTCATCTGTGTTGAGCATGGGAGAGCAGTTATAAACTGTGTTCAAGGTCCTCTCTGCACTTACTGTGCAATGAAATAAATTCTTCCACATTCCTGGTAGGAATAATTTAACTAATATGGCTTCATATCCCCATAACAGACTGAAGATACAATGCTGAAATAAAGATTTTTAGGAACTACTTGTTTGCCACAGCAACCTGGGACGTATTATCCACTGCTGGATTGTGCCTTTGTGATAAGCACTGAGAAAAGAGGGATAGCAAATMGTGGTCCCATTCCAGGAATAGTTCAATGCCTGTGTTCCAGTCCAGGGTTCTAATGGATCATCACATCAGCTTCAGCCATGGACGGTTATTTCATTCTAACATGTTTTTTCCTCACTACTTCCTATTTTCTTATGGGAGGGAAAGGGAAGAGAAAGGAAAAGTCTCACGAATTGAAAGGCTAAGGGTATGTTTTGCTCTTTCAGAGAGGTTAGAAGAAGGTGAGGTTAAGGAGTAAACAATGTATCATTTTTAGTATTCTATTTGAATAAAATTTAAATTAGGTAAGATGTATACCACAGTATTTTTGAAATGCAAGAAGCAGGACACTATTGAACTTCTCCATTGCTTATTAAATTGGTAATAGAATAACAAAGGACAAATGCATCCTCATTTAAAGCCATATTTAGTATGCAAATCACTAATAAGGAGGGTTTGTAAAAGCTCAGGTGCAAATGGTGCATCAGCTTGCAGGGTGAAGGAATAAGTGAAAAAATGATTTGGGCTTCAAGCACTTTGCAGCCTTTTACCCAACTTTGATACGCTGCTTATTACAGCAATATAACATCCTCCTCACACCTACAAGTGCTTTTAGTGAACACTGGAAATGTTTTCTGCATATCAAACATTCCCACATCAAATACAAACGGTGAAGGGGCATCCTGGTTGCAACACACATCAAGAGAGCTCTGCACAACTGCTCCAGCAGCCTCATTATTCCAGGATCCTGACTCGTGGCTCGGGAGACCAAAGGAGCTGAGAACGCACCCGACAACTCCGAGTGTTATCTATGGATATTTGGGCTTGGGAAGCTACAGTAATTCAAGGCAGGCTCTGAGCAGAGCTCTCAAAAGTGTCTTGTTAGCTGTAAACAAATGGAAGGGGACAGAGCARACAGCACAGCTCCTGCTGATGTAGAAGCAGCACATTCCTGTTCTCTGGAGTGATGGGAGGGCTCAATCCCAGAGCAGCTCCCTGCTCCAGGCACTGAGGGACAGCTGCCCTTCTGGACAGCACCACCCGTGGCACTRCAGGGGACAGTTTTATGCACACTCCCACAGGCAAAAAGAGATGTCTGAAAACTTCACATCTCAAAGAGCCACCATCTCAAGGTGTAAATTTAACAATTGCCTGTCCGGAAATAATTAAGGACCACATTTTTTTATTAAATGTTGGATCTATGAGGAATTCTTGAGAATTCTGTGTAATGCATGAGAAGGGGTGGGAAGGGAAGTAAATCACATTGCAGTCAGCTGATCCCATGACATTTCTTTCATTGAAGGTCAAAACCTCATTATTTCAATATAATGAAATCTGGAGGCAGACATTGGTTTCGATTTGCCTCTAACCTAAAATTCCACTCAGAACATTAAATGAAGTCACAACTTAATAGTGGTTCCTCATACAAATGCCAGAAAACATGGATGACCAGGGAAGCAAATGCCACGCCTGATTTTTAAGATACTCAGATAATATTTRTTAGATTCTGAACTGAGTTTGATGTATTCTACTGAGTTCAACACTGTTTCCTTATCAAAAATCAGTTCTTTTAGTACAGTGATAACTGCTATTCACAATCTGTATCTGCTGATCTTTTGAAGTCTTTATTGACAAAGAATATTTAAATAGTGGTTCAAGCAGCAGCTTTTTTTTTTTATTCCAAGACTGACTTCTCAATCTTTGCATTAAATTAATTTACTAGTGCTAAGGGATGATTCAAGAAATCATCAGCTACTCTAAACAGCCCCCCAGAGCTCCCACTCCTCAGTCTTTGGTTTTATCCTCATAAAAAGGCTTCAGATAGCTTGAGCTCTTTGGGAAGGAATGGTACAGGAGAGCAAATGGAGCCAAGGAGGCAGAGTTCACAAATTAAATTAACAGGTATTTTAAAGCAGCAATGTAGTTATATATTATGGAACTTCAAAGCTCAATACTCACTTAATCTTTCCCATTCTCCTATAAAATGTATTTAACATTAAAAAAAGTCAGGGGGATCTCATATTAATGTCTGCTAAACTTTAAATAGCCTTTTGCTGGAGGATGGCTGAAGCACTTCAGGTCATATCAGCACCCTGGCCAAACATACACAGTCTCCTCTTGCTCTGTTACCCCTTGATGTCTGTTCCAACTTGGGAAGCTTTCACCATTTTTCAGGGAAAATTCTGCACTCTCAAAGCTGCACTTCCCCTCTACCTCCTCCAATTCATCACACTCCTGTTACCTCTCCCCACCAGAACTCCTTTTCCATCAGAAATTAACAGCAGCCAAGGTAATACGAAAGCCAGTGTTTTAACTATTAAAGTGTGGGGAGTTTGGGAGGTAGGGTGTTATTTTTAGCCTCTCTAGCAGTAGCTGGGTTCTCCAGATGGAAAGATGATGCTACAAAGCACAGCACATATTTGTCTCCGTGAATTTCTGTTGTTATGTCTCTGACTGAATATTCATTATGAATTGATCAGCATATTTTATTGGTATGTCTCACACAGATTGTTTCTGGCTCTTACTGCCTTATCAACATGTTGGTTCACCAACTGGTAGGCCATTTAATTTATCAGCTTTTTTCAGGGCTAATATTTAGAAGAAAAAAAGCACAAATATAAACCCAGAAAAATAAAAGAAAGCCTTAATCAACCGTGGGATTCCATCCAATTGCGTTCAGTAGTTGTAAAGAAGTGCATCACTGTCCAAGCTCAGCCTAATCAGCACCCTGCAGCGCTGGTATTGCCACGTTGCTGCACAGCTTCCACTGACCCAGCCAAAAGGGACTGAGGCAGCTCCTCCTATCTTCCTTCCCCAGAAGGAACAATGCTGATTTGTTTATAACAAGTTCTTAACTTCATATCCAAAGCATCCTGCACGACACTGGGAAGCTGCTGCCATATGTCAGAACATACGCGGGGCCAGGGTGGTGACCTCAGATCACTGAGCTTTCAGCATTACTGATGGCACTTCCAAACATTATAACTGGCTAGAAAAGTATGCTCTAAAATCTGCTTTTGAACCATTTAAAAAAAATGCCTTACTATTTTTACCCTGCAAAGACAGAATAATACTAACAAAAACATGACTGTGTGCTGCACCACTCTTCAGGCAACGATCTGTGGCCCTTGACTACTTTCAGTGTCAAATTATGGTCGGATTATATATAGAGCTCAAAGATCACTCGGTATTTTGTTACATATGTCTCCAATTCGTGCTAATTAACACTTCCAAACCAATTCTCCATATATATTCAAGCCATTTGCCATCAGGGGCCCCTGAAATGAACTTTGGATGGAAAGCTGTCATCTCCACAGAGTTCAGCTGCATCAACCTGCCCAGAACCAGAGCAGATGCTCAGGGATGAGCGTGTCAGACCAGTTGCTCCAGTGATGCTCTTCCAAATCTGGTCAGAGCTGCAAAGTTCCTTACAAGTCTTCACATTAATCTTTCCCAAACAGAAAAAGATTTTCAGGAAAAACTGGGATTAGTTTAGCCCTTGTCCTAGTAATGTTAGTATCTCACATTTTGTCCTAGACACTTAAGACATGCCTGTGTGKGGAGGTTTGGTCAGCCAAAGGCTCGACTTGATGATCTTGGAGGTCTTTTCCAACCTTAATGGTTCCATGATAAGGAAGTGCTACAAAGAATCCTTGTTGACACACRTGGAATACAGACAATTCTCATTTGCACAGAATACAGTGAAAAACCACACAGCTGATAGCTGCTCTCACAGTGGCAGCTAMATGCTATCAGCTAAAGCCTGTTTCACCTAGGGATTAATTAGTGAGGAATTTCATTCACACAGGAGAGTCTTTTCCAATTTGAAGGAAGAGGGCAGAGGCCTTGCATAAATGAAAATGTGATGTGACTTGTCATTTGAAAATCTAAATTTTAAGGATCATTTCTTTTCTTTTTAGTCAGTCACACTGAAATTTATGATCTYTTGTAATATGGATAACCTTCCAGAAAAAGCATACAGAACTGTTAAGGAGAAGACAAAGGCCACTGTCAAAAAATGCCAGTCATCCACTGATGAAATTTGGACAGCAGGATGTATAAATAAAATAATAAAATTATACAGAGCATGTCAATAACATAACGCCTTCACAACAATGCAGGGAAGTTTGAATGATAAATTAAAACAGCTGGAAGGCCATTTCCATACGAAAATGAGCAGCTCCTTATTTAAATTTTACGGGATTCCTGTTCTTCTCACGCACCAGAGCCCATCAAGCACATCCTTTGAAGGATGGTAATTTTCAATCCTGAAAACACTGTCATTGTTCCAGACCAAACCCTCCCTTCCCCTGCCCTCCCCCAAGCCCTTAGATTAGATTTCCAGGCAAGCTACTTTAGTGACTCTTTAGGTACCATATGTTTTCACTCTTGGTGGCAATAATTTGAAATTTTGTTTAATTTGTTTCAGTTTAGGTTCATGTTTCATGTGGGAACTCAGCTGTTTTGCTGAAACATTTGCACAAAATCAGCCTTATAGACCAACAAGTGAAGATTTTTTTAAAATAAGTGTTATGATTTGACATTTTATGAGTGAGCAGCTCTTAAAAGTGAAGGCAGTAGAAGGTTACGTCCAAAGTCCTAAAATTGCTTGCATGTCCTGCATATAATTCAGGTTTAAGAATTGATTGCTATAGCAAACCATGAAAATCCAATATTTAATTTACTCACAAAGAATAAGTCACAAAACCTGATACATTCTGCAAGGACATGTGTCTCTTGCACTCACAGACAAATCAACGTTTTTGTATGGAAATAAGAAAAAGATTTCTCCATCAYGATAGTCAATGAAATCCTCAAAATATCTGATTTTTTTAGTTCTTAAACATTTCACTGCTGCATGTTCTATTGTGCTCACATTAAATTGGCAAAGGCAATGGAAAGGGGATGGAGCCTGATCCTTAAGATGTTCCTTTCATCAACAGTGCTCACTAGTATAAAAATATACAGAGAAACTCAAACATTAAAAGGAAATTCAGTGATTTTCAAGTGAGTCTTGYAAACACTTTTCAGCCGTACCTTTCTGCACTAAAATTTACATAAGAATATTAAATAATAATAATAAATAGACTCTCTGCAGCTAAAATACAGGTCCCCATGACATTTCTGTATTTCAAATACACACTTAATTTGCTCTGGAGGAGAACATGCAGAATCACCATGAGGAACCCTGACTTGTTGCTTCATAAATTCTCAGCAACATGTTCACCACATAGCAAGAGACATGAATACCTGGTGTCAACTCCATTAGACATATGACAAACATTTAACACAGCTATGGAAAACAAGGTTTGACTGCTTTATTAATTTTTTTCCATTGCCAGACACATTCAAAGTGCCAGCTGCAAAAGTCACATTTTACTAACACTTCCATTACGCATCTGAAAATAAATTGCGCACAGCCACATCTCAAAACTGAATTAACCAAACCTCATCATTCTGGGAACATAATTTCTGGATAGCTGAGATGATTCTCAACAGATAAGCAGACATAAAAAWTTAATACCTTCCAGCACTTGATTCTGCACAGACAAAAATTTCAGGGCCTGCTGTAACTAAATATGGGCTACATTTGTAATGATAYGACCACTGCACCATCCCTTGAAATGTCAGTATTGTTATTCAGCRTGATTTCCTCTGTATGATGGCTCGAGTCAATTAGAATGACAGATAGCATCCTACTGGCTTATCTGATTACCTCTGACCTTTTAACAGCTGCACAAAGCCAAAACAGCCTGAAAGAAGAACTCATGCATACACGACACAAAACTGGAGTTTCATATCTGAGCCGTAGTCAAGAACACATTGAATGTCAGCAGATTTCTGACAAAGCCTATAGCAAATAATTTCTTGGATGGTTTGGCACCACAAGAGCCTGTCATTTATTATAGCTGAGTACTGACAGGGRACATAAACTTGATTAATTTGATATCAATACATGATATGAAAGTCATTACAACATATAGTTCTTTGTAAAAATTTGGAATCCACTACCCAAAGTAACCATTTGTTTTGTTTATGATTTCTTTTATCAGAAGCTTGGTTAGGTGATTGAAGGCTGCGTGGGCTTTGCAGGGAAACAAAAATCAATACTAAGTGCAATTGTGTATATTCAAAAACAMAGCACACTTTTTGAACATCAGATTACCAACCAACTACTCAGAGAGGTCTCTCACCACTCATGTGCCCTTTCTCTTTCCTCAGACATGTCTACTCAAATGTTACTCTGATAACTAACCAAAACCTTCTCTTTGTGTTGCTAAAAAGCCATAAACACCCAACCCAAATCCTGTCACTTTTAGAACCTGACAAACTAGATCTCAAATATTTCCAAATTTTTTACCAATGGAAGTAAAACCATAGAGGTAGAATGAAATTAAGCACATTTGATTTTGTATTTCCAATATAAGATTCCCTTCAGTATTTTTGCACTTGGAAGTAGCAGCAGGGTGTTGACTTGTATAACTAATTTAATCTTTACACTTTGCTTTTTATGGCAAATTGGAAGAGCAYGTTCCTTTGCTAAGGTAAAGAAGATTTACAGCCCCAGTGCATCCTCATTCCTCATGCTATTCTGAAAAAGCCATCYAAAATGAAGCTGCACCTCTTTCTGATAATAAGATAATATTAATTTAAATTGTCTTTGAAACCTTCAATTAATTTTCATGGAATTCCTCAAACYGATAATATTCCATTAAAACTGTTTAAAATCCTCTCTACAAAAAAGCTCTTAAGTCACCCACCAGTAAGAGAATAACAGAGCAGCACTTCAACAGTTCCACATGAAATCCCAGCTGTACTTGAGAAAACACCACAATCACCACTATCTTTACCTGGAGCACAGTTTCACCCTTAGAAATCAGTGATATCATGAGTTACCTCTGTTGGGAGTCAACTGAGTGAACAGTACAATGCATCTCAGTTGTTACACTTATTGACAAACAAATTTTAAAGATGAAAACCCAAAAATCAGAATCAGTTATCTTCTAAAATTTATGAACACCTATATTTGTAATATCTGGCTGAGAACAATAAAGAGAAAATAAAATACAGAGTATTTTTGTCCTGCCTATTGACTTGGAGCTGCCCCTAAAAACTAATCATGCTAGTTCATGCTTCAAAAGGAAAGTTGTTATTTCTTGGTTGTTTGCTTTAATTTACAAACTTTTCTTTGGGAGATAATTTAAAAAAAAGGGTGTGCCCGGGTGCTTTTAAAGGTCCCACCACACCCACACATCATCCTCTCACYCTCAGTAGCACCAGCTGCACATTTCTTAGGGTTCTGGCAAGCCAAGTGCATGATCAATCCCTTACCCTGAGGACTCTGCCCTGTTCCCACAGTAAAAATAAGGACACCTGACTCAGTGGAATGGGGACCTTCACTCCAATGAGTTTCAGAAAAATAAATATTTAAGAGATGAARGAATGCAATTAGGATAGTAATACATATCAAACAATGTTAATAACCTTTAGAAGCAGAGAGAATACCCAGTTTATTCAGCTATGATAAAACAAATATTAAACATACTCTGGGAAAAAAGAAAAGATATGTAATTTCTGCTCAGAAAAGTAATTAAAAAGTGAACAGAATGGCTTGGCAGCTGCACAATAATCCCCTCCAATATCTCAAACAGCCCATACTGGTGCAAGATGCTCCACCCAGCATCACCAGATAAGAATATTGCTGCAATCAATGGAATGCATCCAATTTACTTAAGGTCTTTCAACTATAAAATAATCAAGGAAAAAATAATAAGAGTTTCAGGTGAAAATTTGAAATATTCACATATTACACCTAAAAAAGAGTAACTGAGAGGATTGTGCCAGAACCTATTATTGTGTTCCTTCAATAAGGAAAACAAGAATTTACTGATTGTGAGACCCCATGCAGTCAATACATGTCTGCAAGAGTTCAGCAGTCTCTGCTCTGAAATATGCTACAGGAAGGCACTGCTGTTTGCAAAGCTCTGTATAGATGCCATAACATCTATTACAAGAGAAAAGTCAATTAATGTGCAACCCAAAGCTTGCCTTGGAGTTTATCCGCACACAGAATAAAGTCAGTAGCAGTAAGAACACGCTGTTTCCTCGAACAGGGGAGAAAATGAGGATGGTTTAATCAATATGATGACAATTTAAGTTTTGCTACCCTACTAGTCAACTCAGTAAACATTTATTGTGCAGGAAGGTAATGTATTGGAAACARGGGAGTCAGAGGAGAAAAGACCAGTTAGTGGCTTCCTAGGAAGCCAATCCTATTGCATATTCCAAGAGAGACATACGAAAGAAATGCTCCTTGCAAGCTTGCTGTCRGGTATCCTATACAGCGGAGTCTTTAGGTTTTTGCTTGCCTTAGAGTTTTTATTTAAAACCCTAAAGTTTTCAGGGTGAAAATGTCTTTCCCCCTCCATGCTTTGTGTGCTAACCCTCTCCCCAAGTAAATGTACGAGCCCTGGGTGTTTTAGCAGGCTTTTACAAAGATGGAAGGGGGAGAGAAGACAGAGCAGGTCACAGTGGGAGCAGGGTGCAGCTCATTGCTTCTCTGCTTCGTGCAGGTGAAGGCAGCCGAGGTGCTCTCATAACTAACTCACCACAGAACAGAATGTTTGTATTTGCTGTGGTCGTGCACTCTGTTCCAGTCAACCCCCACGTGCTTCCACTTCAATTTGGAAGCCAATTTTGTGTCTTGGGTAATGCCTATGAGAAATTTGAGAGCCAGTTCTTTTTTGAGGACAGCTGAAACAAGGAGCTGGGCATGTAAGGTTTGAACTGCACTGCTAAGGCCTGCCAGCTTCATTTTCACTCCACGTGCTGAGGTGTGCAAAACAGGGGGAAAAGCTTAAAGCTACAGCTAAAGTGGAGAACGGAAAATGGCTCCCAAAGTGCCTAAACTAACCTCATCCTCCTTTTAATAAACTCCCTAAGCTTCCACAGAAAATACCTTCCTTTGTTTTTAAACCAGAAACCACAAGCCAATTAATGCTTCGTGAAAAAAATATTGTTAAGGTTGTTTTTCAAACTCAAATGGTGATACTTTACAGTAAATGGACTTTATTTAATGCTCAATTAAATTTTAATTGCTTGGTGACACTATTCATAACCATCAAACTAGCTAATGTTTATTAATAGCCATTTCTGATAGAGTATAGCACCTCAGATTTCCATGTGAATTCAAGAAGACAAAAATAAATTTGATACAGTTGCCAGCTGAACAATCACATTAAACACACCTCCCCTGCTTTAATGCTCAGGTGGCTTTAAGAAATTAGAAACTTTAAAACAAATGAAATACAGGTAATAAATATACTGCAGAGATTAGGGTAAAAAACATCTCACAGACCTTGAAATCGTTGAGACAGTATCAGAAAAAGATTGGAAGTCACTTCACTGCAAATACTGTAAATCATCAACCTCATAACAACTTCTTAATATTATCAGAGATTTTAAACACCCCCCATCCTAATTTAACAAAGTTATTCTCCAGCAGCTATGCATTTGAACACACCTCACTATCAGCAGTCTTTCCTCGTGCATCTCTYCCATGGCAGACTCAAATCCTCCTCAGGAACTTTTTCCCTTTCTGCCCTTTGGGYATTAGGCTTTCCCAGAAGCTGCTTCTAATTAGTAGTTTGATGCTAACTTCTGGGGGAAGTAATTAAGCCCTTCATCATTCCCTCCTGACCCGCTGCCTTGTAGGTCATGCATTTCCCACTATGAAAATCAGGTGTTAGTGGAAAAGCAGAATAAAGCGAATAAGCATTTGAAATGTGAATTGAATATGTGGATATAATCAACACAGAAAACACAAGTTACAGCCACATAAATCAAGTTTTTAACTGCGGGCAACATGTGTGGGCTGATTTTTTCGTTGAGTTTTTCATTTTGGTTGGGGGGACAGAGGTGATGACCGTTCTGGCTTCCACTGTGAGAACTGCACAGAAAGCTAATTGTGGCTTCGAGCCACTCAGTTCCTCTGTGAGTGCACATATCTGTCATGGATGGGTATGAGAAGAGGCCAGAAATTGCTCTCTGAAGAGAAGGGAAAGTCTTTTTCTGTCTCCGGTTTTCCAGAGTTACGCTAACTTCAGCTGCTCTATTCATATCAATGCAYCATTTTGCTAGGAGAACCTATGCTTTTTTTTTCCATTCCTTTTCCACCACCCAGAGAAGCAACAAGTCTAACACTCAGTTACCAAGCAATTTCCTCTCTGTGCTGTCTTCTGACTCTGCTGCATTTGGTGAGAGGCCCCGTAGAGATCACAGAGTGTTTTTGGTTTAGGTTTTCACTCTCTTTCCTGGCTGTCCCCAAGGGTGGGCGCTGCTGGACTCACTGCCCTCAACTCACGCGGGGATTTCCAGGAACTCAGCAACAGGCCTGGAACACACAGGGGGAGAAGGTAGGAGTGAGGTGGTTTAAAAGAACCTATTTGTGGTTATTTCAAGTGAAAAAGTGCCCTCCTCTCCCCACAGCACATGCGCGCCCTAATGCGTAAAGAGTTTCCATGATGGCACTTTCCATCTTTATGGTGGCACTTTAGCAGCCAATAGCAGCATGATGGGAATGATTCATTTCCTGTTGGAAATGCTTTTGTGTGTCCTCGTCTGAGCCATGTTTCCTCTGGTCCTTCTAATATTTAAAATAATCTGCCAAGAGCAACCTTTCTCCATGCTAATTGCTGGCTTTAAATCAGTTCCAAAASGCAAAAATTCAATTTTATGCTATATTTTATGTAATAAATCAATTATTTGATACAATTCACATCTAACTCAGTAAATAATCTTCAAACTTCTCCAGAATTCATTTGTGAAAGTTTACTTTAGAAGTCATGTTCTCATCTCTTTCGTACACATATTGTGAACACTCAATTTTGCACACTTGAGCGGTCTCACCTTTATCAAGCACACTTCTCAGGCATTATTTATACTACCAYGTAGATAACCCTGCACATGAAATTTTCATCTAAATGTTCATTCACAAATAACTTTATTTTTCAGTATGTGTTTAATTCTCTTAAAATTGCTTCTTTAATTATTAAAAATATTTGAAAACCCTCATCATTTCRCAGCTCTTGACATACCATTTAAAGGCATCAAAATGTTTTTCCTTGGACTCAGGATGTTGTTCAGAAGACTGGACCCCACGTTGTGCCAGGAATTAGGGAGGCACCATCCTCTCAGATGTGGCCCAGGTGAGAGGTGTGAAAGGGGCACAGGACCGAGGTGCTGGGCAGGCACAGGCGTGAATAACCTGCTGTGCTCTCCGGATGTATCTCGAGGAGTTGTTGCATCAGCTTGATTAAAACACACAAGTTGCACAGGGAATGGGAATGCCTGAGTCCTCATTTCCAAGGAGCTAACTGGGAGTTGCCTCCCTGCCCCTGGAGTGCATTAATAGCTCAGACACTTTGATAGCTGAGATGGTGCCATGTGAACCCAGCACGYAGCACGGTTCCCAGCTAGATTTAATTAGGAAAGGAAGAGTATATATATATATATATATTTCATTCTGTTAATACATTGTGATTGAATACTTGTCAACCTACAGCACATTTCCARGAGTGACTGAAGGTTATTGTTGTAACAGAATAGCAAGTTATGTGATAGTCTTCCATAGAGCTTGTTAACATTATCAGAATTACTGGTGAACGGGAAAAGTTATCCCTTGGGTACAGGATAAAGGAGTGTAAAGTGCTATTACCTTCCTTTTAGTAGCTCTTTCAATAAAGGTCTTTTTAAATAAAGTCAAGAAAATGACATCGCTCTTTTCAGTTTTCCTGTGAAGTAATTACAGCTGTAGATCCTTGACTTTTGTGCAATTTCAAATGAAAATTAACCAGTGTTAAATATCGATTGCTTTTCTCTATCAGTAGGCTTAATGAACTAAGCATTAATACTGTCAAAATGGCATCTGGTTATTTAAAAAGAAGCTGTAAGTATGTGTCATCAGTTATTACAAGGACTGTTTTATACACAATTTACGAAAAACATAAATACCGAATTATTTTCAAGCCCAGCAGTTTTCTGTAATGTCTTGGAATGAAATAATAGCTTGCTCTTTTCAAAACGAGTTGGGTCTGGAGGTGGCACTGTTTCCCTTCAGGAGAAAAGTCAATCCCACAGCGAGATCGAGTCCAACACATCTTGGTGCAACTGGTGAATTTATGCAAGGGACGCAGCTCTTGAGGAATGTAATTAAACCAAACATGTGCAGGATATACACTCCAAATCCTCTCATATAGTCCCTCTATATAGTGCAGTATATGCCATCCTATTTCTGTTTGGACTGCAAGTAATTTAAGAATTTGAAGATCAAGACTCTTCAGCAGATTTACTTAGATTAAAATTTAATGAATTAATGAATTTAATAACYTTAATTGACAAAAATTAGTTTGAAAGACACAAGAGAGTGTAGAATTCTGCAAACAGGACTTACTAAACCCCTCGAAAGGGTTCATGCAGGTAGCTTCATTTAGGGCATGACATATAATTATTATTCCTTAAAATTTCTATTGTCTTGTCTTGTCATTCCAGCCTGCATCCATCCTTACCTCAGGAACAGGGACACAACCACCTTTCCACTGAGGAACAGTGAACCTTCAGCTGTTGTTACTTTCAAGACAAACCTGTTAATTACACTGCAATGCAATAAAATATGAAGGCTGTGAGAGAAATATACCCACGTTTATTCTGTCACTGCTCTGTGACAGCACAGGGTGATCACAAACTGCCCCACTTCAGGAACCAGTAGCCTCAGGCTCCTCAAATTTCACCCTCCTCATGCTTTTAGTCTGAAATTTAAACCACRGTCAGTCACAACCAGAATTTAGAAAAGCAGCAAACATCTCTTTAGAACAATACTCTCCATAAATACGAGGGGTTTTAAAAGATTGAACATCTCCTGCATATAAAACCCCAAACATGCAACATGTGATAATGCATATGAGATCTTGAAAGCATTTCCTAGAATTCTGTTGCCAGAAATCTTAATTTCAATGTTAAACATAAAAAGATTCACTGGCATGTAAGTATCATGCCCAGAAACACCTGGTTCTATGAGATCAGCTTTAAAAATGTGGAGRTGATATGGTAGGTAAAAGGTGTTATCAACTACTACAATTATCTGCCTCAAAAGCAGTCAAAATCTCATCCACCTTACCAAATAAATAATGGTTACATAATATTTTTTACATCTCTGTGTTATAAAAGATGACACATAATTGTGCCTGTATTGTAAAACTCCATTTATTATAAGAATTCTGTATCATAAGTATTTATCTTCATTATGTGGAAGAGCTCAACATATTTTATAACTTATCACTGAAACCTTACAGCATCTTCATGAGTAATAAATTCACATTCTGAAAATAGTGCAATTTCTCCACCATCAGGCACTGGACAAGCTAAATCCCAAGAAATTCCATCTTCATTCCTACTCTCTGGCAACAATACCCTCAAAACATTAAAAACCCCATTTCTCCATATAAATATAAATATTTTTATTTTGAGTTTTCTCCTTGGATATTTTTCAGTTCCTTTCTCAAAGTGTTCACATGTAGTTTGCACAAAAGAAAACAGGTTTCTGCCTATCAAAATTGGGACTGACTATGGATTTGTGTAGCTTAAGCAGTTCGAATTTGAGGTGGAAATTTAAAAAATGTGTTTTGAAAGTCTCCAAGAAGGAAGCCATGTTCTTGATGTCGCAAGAGCATCACTCAGCAAATGCAAAACTAGRTAAATAGAGTCAGCCAGAGCAGAAGAAAAGGAGTGTCAGCCTCAGGGGAAATTGCAGRAGTCATGCCATTCTCTGGCTGCACAGATCCTCATTAAAGACACTGAAAAATGTGTTTAAGGACATGTCTCAGTCTGCTGCTTTTTCAATGTCTCTCTCTTGCCTGCTGTTGCTTTCCTGGAGGCCCCAGTGCAAAGCATCCTACAGTTCACAGTGCTTTGGGGCCATTCCCTCCTTGGCTCCACTCCTGGGTGAGTGATTCTGTTTCAGTAGCTGCTGTGTAGAAAATTCCGCTTTCCACGTTTCATTTCCCTGCTTGTGCAAGCAGACATGAAAGGGAAGGAGGGAGGATTAACGAAGGCTGGACAACGGGAACCTTCACTCTYTTTGTTGAAGGACACAAAGAGTGGCTGAAGTGGCAGAGAAGGAGACAGAAACAAGTCCCACACACTGCAAGAATCTGCTGTTGGATCATTTACATCTTGTTACAGTTCCCTGATATGATGGTTTTTGAAATTAGAAAACCTGCCAAAGAGCTTTCCCCAAATCTGCCACGACAGGCTGAGATATGGGTTTAGACAGTGGCAAACTGACCCCTTGTGCAATCTGTTACATCCATGCCTGTAAGGCAAAGTAAAAATGAAAAAAATATTTTCTCCACGGGCAAATATTTTGTGTCGATAGTGTTAAAGATTCATGAAAATAAATCAGCTTCAAATTAAAAAAAAGGAAAGTAAAAGCATTTCAAGCTTCCATCAAGTAGGAAAGGACTCAAACTTTCTTAACAGGTGTTTTAGTTGTGTTTCTTGATGCAGTTTATTGAGCGAATGCATTCTGAGAGCTTTAAATTGAGATTTATTTGTCCTTTTGCTAATCATGAATCAACCTTCTTTTAGATCAATTAACTAAATCACCCTGGAGGCAGCTCAATGCATTCTTTATGGATGAAAACCTTTGTTCTCTATTGCCCATAATATCTCTCCACCCCAATAAATACAATTAATAACCTGCTTGCTCACTAGTGTTTGTAACTTCCAGTGTTTCACAGCAATTCATTTCTTATGACTTGCTAACAAAAATAGATTTGAGTAAAACATCAATATTAATACGTGCTTACGTTCCCCCTTCTGTTCTTTCAAAAGTACTTAGTTTTCACAAAGAAGTTTATAATGGTATTACTCATGTCACTATGAAACCTCAATGGTTTTTTAAAAAACTTGCAAGTAAAAATATGTGACTGCTGCAGTGCATACTAGTGGTCCTTTTTTTTTCACGTAGCATACATAAAGCCAAAATGAATTTAAAGTTTCCACTCTGAAATTCCCAACTAGAAAACCTATTTAATTACAGTATTTATTAGCACAGGAAAGTATCTGGTCCTAATTTCTTCCGCAGTTTCAGCAAGACAGGGCCCTTGATGTATTACATTTCCTGTAATACTACTTATATTCTTGCTTTTGTTAAAAATCATCCTGAGATGATAATTATTCTAGCTGAGGGCCAGGGATTCGATACCAGCTGAGGCAAACCACGGCCTGCCAAGAACTGGGCTGCTTTGCTCAGAGAGAATTTGAGTCAATTTGCATTTTATGAAAGAGGCCAAAGGCTCTCTGGCCACCTCGGGATGGGATCCAACGTTGGCCTGTTGTTCGGGGGAGGTTTAGGGCAGAAATACGAAAAAAGGTTCTTCTCCCAGAGGKCACTTGAGTCCTGACCAGGCTCCCCAGGGAATGGTCCTGGCCCCAAGGCTGCCAGAGCTCCTGGAGCCTTTGGACAACGCTCCCAGGGATGCACAGGCTGGCATTGTTGGGGTGTCTGTGCGGGGCCAGGAGCTGCACTGGATGATCCTTGTGGATCCCTTCCAGCTCMGCYKATTCTGGGACTCTTTGCCCCTGTTTTGGGGCTCGGTTTGTGGCACCTCAGATGTGAAGCCGCCCACGGCTCAAGGGCCAGGCAGTTCCTCAATGTCAGGAGCACAGACAAGGTCTGATGCCAGTGGAAGATGGTTTTGGGTCTGGAGTCTGCTTTGGGCAGAGTGGGGTGTGCAAGCTAGCCCTGAGGAGGGTCCATGGGCTGCCTGGGGCTAGACRCAGTTCTAGATGGTTCCATCCTGCTCTGTGATGGCCCTTCCACACATGGGGCACAGCTGCAGCAGGGAAAACTCCGGGAAAACACRTCTGAGGGAGCGTGAAACAGCACCTGACAGAAAGGTGTGAGGGGAAAAGTGTGGGGAACAGTCCTGGTAACAGCAGAGCCRGGGGAGGAGGAGGAGGAGGAGAACGTATTCCATGCCTGGAGCAGAGAGATCTCCCTGCAGCCCACGGAAAGAGTGTGAAGGAGCAGATATTTCTCTGCACCCATGGCGGGGACTTTGTGACAGTCACTGGTGAGTAATCCCCTTGTGGATATTTTGACCCACAAAGCCACTTTGTGGTATTTCCTTCTGCGCTGTTGAGGAGGGCGAGTGCGAGACCTGAGTTGGCATCTGCCACTGGCCAAGGGCAACCAACCACAAAAGAGGACCTACAAGCCMCTTTTTGCATCGTGGGGAGGATGAGGAGTCTAAGACAGCACAAGGACTACGTGACTCAAAAGCCTTTGAGCCGTGAGGTGACCAAGGCCTGCTGACTGCTGTGCCATCCCCCAAAGGGGAGGGCGAGCACCTCTCCCCGTTCTCCTGCCGTGTTCTCCAGCGCAGGAGCCTCCCTGGCGTCTTTCCCTCACCTTGGCAGCAAGAGGCAGCACACACGTGCAGGAAGCCCTCCATGGGTCAAGGACAGCTGTCCCGTTTGCGTTTGTCCTATAAATCTCATTGGAGAGGGATGGGCTGACGGATGCAGGCTCGGTGACAGCCAGCAAGTCCAATTTGTGTCACTTCTGCTGAAATGCTGTGCCAGTGTGGCCTGGCCTGTCAGCTGCTGCAGGTAAAGGAYGAGAAAAAGAAGGTAGATCCAGTGCAGTATGAGACAGAAAACCCTGATTCCTTCAAACGTTGCTCATATTATTTTGCCAGACTAAGTGTTCATATTCCTTACCCCACACCATGGTTGCCCAAATTCTTTCCTCATCTGAAGTTAAATGGTTGTATTATGATCCTTACTAAGATTGCACTCAAAACTGAAGTGAAGGTGCATGGTTATTTTATTGCTCTTTTTATTTTTTAGAAATAAAATTAATGTTTCCATTTCAAGTAACCACACTGAGGGCTTAACAGTAATTTTTTTTGTTAAAATCTTTCAGGTTGSAAAAAGTTATGGTTCTAATTCTCTGCTCTACTGTGAGATGAAGATAGAAGGTAATATATTTGTTTCACTAAATTTTATGGGATTTTTAAAATTCCTACGGCATTTGAAAACAAATTTATCCATAAAAATATACATACARCATGTTTTATTTCTTATGACAAAACAAAGTGCTAAAAACATCAGCACAGATTCAGCTGTAAAACTCACAGGTATTAGTAAGATTCAAAGSAAAATTCCTACATATTTCTGGGAATAACAGAGTACAAACCTGTTCCTATGCATAATCAAACTGCATGTTAAAATGGCAGTGAATCAAAATGTGAATGACAAAGTAGTTGAGAAGTAGTTGTAGTAGTAATAATAATAATGATAATAATAATAATAGTAACAATAATAATAGCAGTGTTGGAAAACCAACCCAACCATGGACCTCTCTGTGGCTCCATTGAGACATCTGCATGAATAAGGAATTTTACTCTTTTTGAGATATTCTTTGTCATCTCCCTTTCTGAAAGATATAGGGCTCTGGAGATTATTAACTTTTCCAGTTAATTAACCTAATTCATCATGCAATTTTAATGTCAAATGTTACACTATTCTTAACTCCCATTTCAAAGACTCATCCAGGAATATATTAATTTTCTCATTTAACTTGTGTATTTTATGGTTTTACTATTTCTAGGTATTCTTGGGATTATTTTTTCATATGTCTAAAACATGAACTCCGTCTAAGAAATATTGAACATTTGAGGTCAATTTACTGATTCCCACAGGAACAAAGAAATTTGTATATATTTAAGCACTGGTCAATGTCCCAGGTTGTATTTAATGTTGGCCTTTATTGTCTTGTATACAGAATTCCACCCAAAAACAATGAAACAGTTTCTTCAGCTCTTTTTTTTTTTTCCTTAATCAATAATGACAAAATCAGTCCATTTAAGATAAGTATCCTAATTTTATGTAAATTCTTAATCAAACACTATAATCAACAGAAATATAATGGGATTATTACGTGTTTAAATTTTCAATTTGAATTTCTCTATTTACTTCAATGGCTTCACTTGAAAATGGATYATATCTATTTATTTAAACAATTTAAAGACCATTTTCCTCCGGAGATCAATTTTTTGGTGTTTTTGTTGTCATTAAGGGTATAATCTCAACCTGACTTCACTTTGTACTGCTTAGCTGCATAATAATGAAATGAATACTGGCCAACAAAACATGCATCTCCTGCTCCATTGCTCTGTACAAACACTACAGAAAGAAATATCRAAGGTAACACGAGATGGATTTCAAACTGATCATGCGAGCGGAAAGTTCAGGTGTATCCTGTAAACTTTTCAGATGGCTCTGGGGCACCACTGCAGAACCAAGATAAAGGAGCAGAGATGAATATCTGTTCCTCTAAAAGAACACCCTACCTGTGAGATGTCAGGAGGGTTTTAACCACGATCAGTATTTCGCAGATTAGATGTCTATCTRTGGTAGATAAGGCATTTTTGTTTAAATGAAGCTTACTTTTGTTTCTCAGGTGGAATTTCATTTTAGCTCTCTTGGTATTTACACCCTTGATGCAATTTGTARTGTATTTGCATTCAGTAGCTAATTTGTTTTCCTGAAAAACTCCARGAACTCGTGATTTATTCACTTCTCTTACCAAAAGCACTCATGTTCTAAATATTATTTTCTTTTTCCTACATCTGTTTTTTTTTCCTTCCTAAATAATATCTATATAATACAAAACAAGGGATCTCTGGGCAGATATTTCACTGAACAGATTGGACAGCAGTCAAAACCACGAATCTTTTGTGATTAAGAGCAATATACAGGTTCCTATGGTGATGTAGTGCTATTAAGCACCGTGGTAGCACACGTCCAGTCCTAAGAGAGCTTTCCAGGCTATCAACTCGAGCGTGATAAAAGGACAGCGTTCTCACACTCAAGGAGGAATTTTCTTCTTCTCTGAAGACTTGCCTCCTAGTTAGGCAGTCTTGTGATACTTGCCTGCTGGAAAATTTTCCTTTTCATCTACTTCTAATTGGCTGCTTCACATGGAACGGGAGCAGCAGGGAGCTCCCAGAGGGAGCTAAGGTGGGCAGTGGTGCCTGACTGGCTGCTGATGGATCCAACAGAGAGCCTACACCACCTTTCCTAGMATTCTTAATGCTGAGAGGAAATGGTCGTGTTTGCAGGAAAATAATTCTGCARAGAGAAGCAGAGTTTAATCATCCTTTTATCTGTGAATCTCATAATTGTTTACAGTAAGTTTTCTTCTGTCCGTGACAAACCCCTCGAGTTTGGCACTGCCACTTAAATCGCACTGAAAKCTGCACACAAAGCTGTTTACAGGGATTTTTTTAATTCAAATCATTATGACCTAATGATCAAGCCATTACAGCAAAGTGCTAAAAGCAGAGACATAGCAGCAGTAAATATAGCTTGCATCTATGCCAGATTTGGTTATCTCCTGCACTCTGTGTTATTGCTACAGTGAGCAATAATGTGAATCATCTGATTAGAGTCACTAACAAAATTCTCAACATCAAAACTGATGAAGTCAGTGAAAGCTCTGCCAGGATTTTACCTACTGTATTCAGCACATCGTATTTGCATTTTTATGCAGTGCAGGATGCAATAGCTGCTTTTTAACCATATGCTTTTAGAAAGCAAGCAAGCCCGTTTTTAGCAAAACGCATTTGGATTTACAGATGTTCCAGACCGAGCCCCTGCTCTACTCAGGAAATGTTCTTCCTGCCAYTATCACATACAGCTCTATAAAAGTTTGAACAACAGTTGTATACCTTGAACCACAGTGAATGGATTCAGCGTGTTCCTAGGTTAAAGCTCCGCTAGGGCACCGAGAACAGAAAAATTAGATGGAGCTTTGTATTTTTATTCGTACTTATGTTTTTATTTCTGTATTTTACAATTAAGTTCCTTGTTCAGCCACATCAACAATATTACAGAACATCAGGTATCTGTGGTTTTATTGTCAGTCACCCGCTGTTTTCCTGCTTGTGGAAGTCTCTTGGCTCTGACACTGGTAAATACCACAGAATAAACTGTTTCTATATTTAAATCTATAAGCACTACATGGTTAGCAATAACTGTTACAAGTATTGATTTTATCTTTCTCAGTTCAGGATAGTAATTCCTTTTTCTGATTGCAACTTTGCTCAAACATTAAATTAGAAGATGTAGAAAAGCAACCCATTGTTGAGAAGTAATTTGGTGCGGTTTGGGGCTGTTATTTTTTTCATTTGAAAACTTGCTTAGTGCTTGTAAATCAGCAGCCACACTGAAAAGCAACACATTCCTGTGATGGGAACAAAACCAAGTGATTAAGATTAAACTACTTTAATGTCAGCCCACTAAATGAATTGAAATTGGAAAATATGTAGCAAAAGTTAAAGAGAAAAGCAAATACACAAAAAAGTATAGGTTCAATTTATTGCTCAGCCTATGTGCCAGCGTTAGTGAATCCTAGGCTGCAATTTTCAGGAATAGTTGTGTTTGCAGATCCTGTTTCCTTAGTGCCCTATCTGCCTTAGCCTCAATCCCACCAACTGCTTCACAGTTGGATATTAAAGATAAAGGAAAATTTCTCTGTGCCCTGAGTGAYCCAAGTGTCATCATGACCTCATAGTTGAGCTGCAATAAAGAGAGCCAGCCCTACACTTCTCAATGATCCTATTCTAGGAGGAAACAGGAGCCTTTAAAGCCCAGCTCTGCTCTGTCACCAAATTTTGCTTTCAGCTGCTTTTACACCCTTTGTAAATAACTTACAATGCATTTCTTACTATTAGCCTTGAAATCCTAAACTGAAACCACAGAATGGAGCTGACTTGGACAGCAGCAGTTAATTAATTTGGGCAGTCCAAAACTACTGGCGGAGTTTCAAAATTGATTTGTATGTGGTGCAACAATCAGATCTTCCATCCAGAACTGGATGAAACAGTGAAATTACATGAAGCACCTTCAGGAGCAGAACTGATATCTAAATAAGCCTGCAGCAGAATTAGCAGCTCTTGAAAGTGAAAAGAAACCAAGATTCCCATCTTTGTCATGAACGCAGTCTGTGACTATGAGCTCCTAAAAATTATTTGCCATAATTATATGTCAGGAGAAAATTGAGTAAAAGATGTTCTAAGTGTGCAGCTCTTGGAACCAATCTACAGAAGAGCTGTGCAATACATATCTAACAAGACATAACCAAATATCTCCAGCTAATGCTGAAGTATTATAGATTTGGAAATATTTATAGTAATCAGAAAGCATTTTTCTAATCCTAACATGAAGATAATATTTCCAGTTTAAGTACCATAGACCACAATTACATATGCCCTTAAATGACAATAAGCAATCTAAAAGCTTATTACCCTACAGCAGTGATGTCTTTAATTTTAATAAAAATATAACTGTGACATGCCTGACCTTATAAATAATATTGATGTAATAATTTTAAATATTATTTGAATGTCATAGTGATAATAGCAGCCTAACTGGACCCATAATTAATACAAACTATGAAATTCTGCTGTTCTACTCAGTGTCTGGAAGAACACCAGAGAAAGAGCAATGAAAGTGTCCTCTTTGACCCTCTCTCTACACCAGAGTATGACAAATTAAGGACATAAAATGCTTAAATGACATATAGGGTACACACAGTCTTTCTCCAAAAATAACAGGAGAAAAATTAACTTTTCTGCATTGTGGATCCAGAACTATTCGCCGTGGTGTGTTAAGGAATTGACATGTGCTCCCATTGACTTTAGTAATACAGGATCTGTATTTCAGCCAAGTAATTTATAACTCTTTTTATTAATAATGACAACTGACAGTATATCAGCTCCACTGCAATAAGAATCACTGGTAGCTCAAAGAAACTCAGCTTATAAAACCTCTGACAGAAATCCACTTATTCTGCTCTCTACTACCTTGTGCCTGTTCCTTTCTCTCATTAACCACTCTCCCTTCTTTGCTTCACACATGATTTCTTCTTTCAGGGCCTCATCTTATTCGAATACAAAAATGGTATTAAAAAAAAAAAAGACTCAAATATCCACTCCATCGAAATCTCTACGTTCAAATCTCATATGCTGAGGGGTTTACTAAGGTGAACAAAAGAGGTTTCCTTAGTTTGCATTCATTGTTCATTAATGAGGTCCTAGAACATCCCCATTTGTAATAACCACATATTCTGCAAACAAAAAAAAAGCYACAAGCTGTCTGGAAGTGTTCATGGAACTCCACGCTGGCTTTTATACCCATTGTAAGATCCAGATTACACCAGAATGAAAATAGAAGCAAATATAACATTTATGAGGAATAAAAAGGTAAAGGTACTCTACATTATCAAACAGAAAAGAATGAAGAGCTGTAGCCTGTGGGGTACATGGCATTTTAAAGGCAATGGGAGACTGGCAGCAATGAAAGGTAATAAACCAGGAAAGATGTATTTTCATTAGAGTTGGATAGATACTTGTTTGACAAGGAGTTTGACAATGGAGCAGACTGTAAGGCTGCGTGGGAAAGCTTCCAATGAATTGACTGCACTTGGAATCACAAAAGGAGTTACTGTCTCACACACTCTGTCCCACCCTTAAGGACAGAATCCARTGTGCTGCATTCACAGGTGTGGTTTGCAGCACGGGGCTGCAGCCTCTTTCTTTTTCTTAGTCTGGAGTGTATTATCTAAGGACAAAACCAGGGGCAGGTGTATTGATCATAATAGTGCAAAGGATACACTCAGATGTCTCCAAGTATCCTGTGTTCCTGACCCAGAATCCTGCTCCATGTGGCACCAGGTAAGGTCGATTTGGGTTTATAAATTCAAGCTCTGAGCTGCAAAAATCCAGTTATGTTATTTCTATACCATAAAGCATTTTGGTTGTGCTTCACACGTTATAGTTCCTCTGTACCTCGAATAGCTCAGAGTTCTGAAGAGCCACTTAGGTAGGGCCCAGAGGAGGGTAAGTAAGGACACCATGGTTTTGTCTTTGATGCTAATGAGACACAAACATGTTTTTCCCCCAGTGGTTTAACTAATACCTAACAGCATGTCACTGTCAAATCCCAGTGAAGACAACAGTATTTTTTCCCTCTGTACAGAGTCAAAGTCAGCACTGCCCTTGTTTAAGTTCCCTCRTGTTTAAACTACTGTTCCTCCTTCATATTTACTTGTGTACTTTATATTTAAAGAACTGCTCTCTATAAACAATCACAGCAAAGCTCACCAGAAACAACAAAGCTCGATCCAGAAGACGAGAGAGCAACTTATTTGACTCTAATCAGCTTTAACATGAAAATATTTTGAACACTGTTGATTTTCTCGAGAAATTTTTTTGAGAATTACATAAAAAAGTGCCAAARGTTCTTTAAGTACTCAGGCTTAAAATTTGACTTTTCAATTAGCATGACAATGGTGTCAGTGTTAATAACCACTAACCAGAATTAAAGAGGACATCCTGAGGCTCTGGGAAAACAAAATGTCTTGATGCATAAGAGTTTCAAGCATGGTACATACACACATAAAAAGATTTTAAAAAATAAACAAAAAAAGAGGAAAAAATGCCTGAAATATACAGACTTTTCCAAGTACTTTTGTCCAGCCTTTTATATTGATTATCCACTTTTACTTTTCTTCTTTCTAAACCATTATTGAACTTCCTTCCATTACCTATTGTGTCTCTTTCCCCACTGACTTGGTGGCCTAATTCCCTTCTTTTTCATTCACTCACCATCCTTTGGCGTTTTGTTTTCCTTTTGAGATTGTCCAAGCACAAGGTATTCTCCACCCTTCTCTAAATATTTCATTAGATCTTCATTAGTAACTGTTTTAATTTCTGTCCTGTAGTAACTGCTTTCCTGTCTCCAATATTTTCTAAAATGTTATAAACACCTCTTTCTTCTTTTCTTTCATCAACAAAGCCTCTGGTCTCAGCTTTTTTATTGCTTTTGTTTATCRTGGGCTTTACACTCAATATGTAAATTCAGTTGTTTGGAGTGCCAGTATCTCAACCCAGCATGCAATACAACAGACTGGGAAAAAAAGAAGTGCTGCTCGGTGTATTTGTTTAATATTTTTATCTTATCTTTCTAAGAAAACAAGATAAGTGCTTTTATCAGATCTATCCTCAAAATAATTCTGAAATTATTCACCAATATCAAGCAAATTAGAAGCTGGAAAAGAAGACATGTCAAAGATAAAAGGTCCTGGGAGTTTTATAGAAATCAGAGGCTACAAGGAGTAGGAGATTAATTTATATCTTTGAAATGAAAGAAGACAAGTGGATCTTAAGCAATCAACTCTCCAGTCCACCTAAACGTTCTGGCCAGCCACTGCATCCRTTGTCCATCCTGATCATTTTTCCRGTGAGATCACTGGGAAGATGGAAAAACAGATATTTGATGGGCAGAAAGGGAAAGATGTCATCTGGTTTTGTGCAGAGGGCTGTTTACACACGKGTACAGACAAATCCGTCTGTCCATCTGTCGAACGGTTCAAAAGTTATTCCAGRGCAAAATATTATCTGGGCAAAACAAATGAAATGAATTTTAAGAAGGAAACGCACAAARGACTGTGTGCAAAACTTATAAAGAAACCCTGACTTAAGCCAAACAATTCCCAGCTGATAGCTTCATTGATTTTAGGAGATGAAAGGCTTTTAATAAGGTGGAAAGAAAGAAAAAACCTATTTCACACAAAAGCTATAGGGAGAAAGTAATAAATAGGCATTTTTCCCACAGCCATGACTGAATTAACTTGAACTGGGTCCAGGTACCTGAACTCACAGAGTGATAAGCAAATTACTGAGAACTCCTCCAATTAATTCCCTCATTGCTTTAGGGGCAATGCTTGTTTTTGCTGTTCTGGAACTATCATGAAATTAGGTATTTTTTAACTGACTCCATATAATTAAACTACTAATGTTCCTCTTTGGGTTAAACTTCTTACACGGATTTGCATACAGAACTCTGCAAAACATCATCTGTCTGTACAAAGATGCTTCTCTCTGGGGGCTATGTGTCCTATTTTGACAAAAAACCTTTGTGCAAACACTGAAGCTGTATTATAACCTCCTACTTGGAATTATCAAGGATTGGAGAGACTCTAGACATTTACTTCTGCCTCCAAAAGTGTAATCCCATTTCTCTCCATTCCAAAATTCAAAATAGAGCTCTGAGAACCTTTGGCTGTCCATTTCCACTGATAATCTCAGACACAGACCAGTGCACATTCCAGCCCCTTATATCCAAGTATCTGCTCCTTTTTCTCTAAAATTTCCACCGAAACATTCCCTCACTTAGATAATTTTGTATATAAGTTTTCAACTACTCTCAGCAGCTGATATCATCCCTCACATCTATACATTACCTGAAATTATTTATATTTATCCAGCACAAAGTACATTGGTCCTGGGCTTACCCTGAGAGCCAGGATTGAGAAATACATCAATTTTGTCACCAAGGTTGTTTGTCAAGCACCGTGTCTCTTTGCTAGTTATGAGATCACTGAAACATTGAAGTCCCTTTTGGAACACAGAGCTGCTGGAGGGAAAAGAAATTGCCAGTCTGGGAGGATCCTTGTTCAAATCCAGCTATCAAATTCAACCTGGTGACRAAGCTAAAAACCTTTGCCTGAAAGCCAATATTTTGTTTGTGCCAGGGTGGCAGGAGCAATCCCACCCCACCCCAAAATCATGGAGTTATTTGTTAGTTTTGGCCATTGGTTGTGGTTGTSAGTTAAGGTTTGTCTGGGTTTGTTCTCTGTGGGAAGTTGTTTTCCTGCACCTCTGTGACAGCTGGGAAGGTCTGGAGATTCCTGCTGGAAGGAGATGCTGAAAGGTCAGACCTCAGTGTGGGAGAGTCGTGTGGAAAGACCTGGTGTGAAAGAGATGGTGAAACACTGGAAGTGAACAAAGGAACATAAAAGACCCTTAAGGAAGGAATATGAGATTTGATGTGCACAAGACACACTCAAATAGGGGCTTTATAGAGTTGCTTGCTGTAAGTGTGTCTGAGGTCTGAACCATTTGCATGCTCCTCTAGTCCATCATACTGAGATCCCACTCACTTATACCCAGGCCTTTTCTTTATTTCCCATTTCCCAAGCTGTGCACCAGGAAATTTCRACAGGGATATTTTCAGTTCTGTACAACACAGATGTGTAAGAGAAGAGACAGTCCCCCTAAGACCCCTGGATCACACCTGTTCAGCCATTTCTTTTCATTTTCGGGCTTGTCAGTTGACTTCTTTCCAATGCATTCAACATGCGTCATGTCGGTTTTATATCATTTGAGTGTCTTGAGATCTGTGTGGAACAAAGCCAATACACACCATACAGAATATTTGCATTACAGCATTACAGCTGTAGTCATTATCAACGGGAACTTTACCTAAATMCTTTCTAAAAGTTAAGAAGCTCTGGGGCGTGGGGTTTAAGTCTCGTGATTTCAGGCTTATAAATATTCAAGTATTAAATAGAAAATGACAATTCAGAAGCTCAAAGAAAAAAACCCCACATTTATTTCTCCTATGCCTAGTATCCCTTTTATTGCTAGAACAAGAATTCAAAGTAAGTTATGTAGAATCCAAATCAGGAAAAAGAAATTACATTGTATGAATAAGAGATCTTTTAATTTTCCTGCAGTATTTTTGTCTTTCCGTGGTATGGACTCACATCAGATATGGTGACAAGTTATCTAGTCTTGCAAATAGGCCTGTTTTTATGATTTCTGATAACTTCTGTCTTTCTGTTTGCATAAATGAAGTTAATTGTCATTAAAGAAGCTAACCAAAAGAGATCTTCGGATAAATTAAAAAAATATTAGCTAAATCTAGCTGTTAGTATTAGACGATTTATTAAAAACAACCATATTTGTAAGCTACTTATTGGACTTAAATTGTTCTTAATATTGACTTTCCATTCTGTCTTAAAATATTTGGACATGATAGAAACTTTAATTCCATGATCAATAGCTTCAGTTTAGTCAGAAATGTCACTATGTCTTAAGGGAATAGGAGTTTATTTGAGCAAACATGAAGGTAAACACTGAAACAGGAAATCTACTTTATCTCTCATAAATGTTTTACTTTGTTTCATCAGCTGTGCTAAAGAGATTAATTGTTAGCACTGCTAATTCTCCTGCTCACTTCTTCCAGCACAGGTATTACCCTGAGATTGACAATGGTCAGCCAAAATACCTTACACCAGAATGTTCCATTTAACTTCGTACTTGTTTATAGAACTAATCAGGATGGAAAGTCTTATGAAGTTTATTGTTTATGTTTTACTTTTTTGTCACCAAAAATACCAGGGAGACAGTAATAACAGTAAGAAAACCAATAATACTCTCCCTGTGAGCTACCTCGGCACTAAACTGTCAATTTTTGGCTTTTAAAGTGAATGTGATCAAGGACAAGTGATTGACGAATGTATGGTTTTAATATAATTCTTTATCTGAAATATTCTAGAGATTATATCTGGGATTAGATCCCAGAATTTGCATGAGGATGCTAAATCTCCCTCATTTTCTGGTGCAAAGAGAACTTTTTACGTTTGAGATTTAGGGCTCAGTGACAAATGACTGATTTTATCCTGCTGTTCCCCTATAGGAATAAAAATTGAAAAATATGTTGAAAATCTATGTTTAAACTTTTATATTACTAAGTTTGAAAACTTGCTGTTTCATATTTTTCCACATTTTTAACATAAAAATAAATTATGATCAAAATTAACAGAAAAATGAATAGTCACCCAAGCATGAACTGAAATATCTTTGTTGTTTGACAACCTTATCTGTTGCTGTAATTGTCAAGTATGAATTCTGCTTTAACCAGATCAAACAGAAGAAAAGCAAGCCTGAGAGATGTTTATAGGATTTTCACTATTCATTTGAAATACATATATACTGTTAGTCTATAAATTAACTTTTTTTTCCAACTTCATGGGAATTCACCATTTACTTGCTAAAAAAGTAGCACTTTATGCTATTAAAATGCTACTCTCCTGCTAGCAGGACCTCAAATCTCAGTCTGTTGTGTGATTTTGTCTCAAGAGAAAGGAAGAAAAACAGAGGAGGTTTCAGGAATATTTATTTCCAAATCAACACTGCTGCTCTGAGGACTTCCTGCTTACAGCACGGTAAAATATTTCGCTGAATTACCCTTGTCTCTTTTTAAATGTTCATAAAAGGAGAAAAGCGTGTGACACTGCAAGGTAAGGAAAAATTTTATAATTTTAGGCAAAGGCATGAACATTTTCAAGCAGTATCTGTCATGAAAAGTACATTTAAACAGTCAACAAAGGCACTGCAATCCCAATTCAGCCAGTGTGCACAGCCCTTTAGCACATGCAGAAATATCACCCTTCCCTGGCCCATCTGTCCCACAGATGTGATGTGCCACCTCTCTCCCTCTTTCTCTCCCTAACATACAGATAACACAGGGCAGAATATGGAGGTAGCTTATCAAATGGGGGTGTTTATATATTTTGTATAGATATTTGTAGCTGACACACAGCTTCATTTCTCTCTTGACCTTCTCCAAGCCTGCAGAGGAGAGTCTCCACGCTGCTCGCTGCCTGGAGATGCATCTGGTTCCCCCTTGGAGCCTTTGCTGTGATGTCCAGTTCATCATAGGCAGTTCAGAAAAGTGGTTTTTTTGCTAATGGTGCTGTCAAGGAGGCAACAAGCAAGAAACACCTCAAAACCTAAGCTAGGGAGATTTCGGCTGAATGGAAGTTTATCAGAAAATGGTGTTTCTGGGAGGCAAATTTTGCTGAATTCCTGATCCTATATCTTCTGTATCTAATAATTCAATGTTCAGATCCGAGCACTCAGATTGTTTCCCAGGGTAGGGAAAACATTCCTACATTTAACATAATCTTAACATTTAGATCTTGACTTGACAGTTTAGAAAGAGAACGAAAAAAGAAGTGGAGGCCATTTTTTTGCACATAACATTTTATCCACTCTCATTCTTCTGTTCTTAGGGTATCACAGAAGCTAATGAGGTATGAAACACTATCAGTCTTGGGTTATATTTTCAAGGCAGGCATGAATAATTTTCCCCATGAAGTATTGTTTCAGGAAGAGGTTGAGATTTGTATCTACCATCATTCAGTGTTTCCTGTTAGTTATACCAGACAGCTCCCAAAATAAACTCTTGTGAGCACTATTAGACCTTTTAGCTGAAGGCAATTTGTATTTTCTAGACACTTCAAGAACTCTATTTTAGTAGATTCATAATTCCACTTCTATCTATAACTCAGATATATGTAAGACAACACATTATTGTCTCATACTATTTTTATTCTCAGGAAGGAAGCTGAATTGAATGCTGCACCATAATAAGCACATAATTACTTAACTGATGTTAAACACAATTAAAAAGAATATTTGGGGCAATAGGGGAGCTAGGAAAACACACTAAAAGAGCTTTTATGGTTCTTCATTACTGAGACTCTTGCTTTGCTATGCCGTGTCATCACCAAGATGAAGGAGATGAGCACTCACAACCCTAATGCAGACAATTTTGTCAAGGTCATTAGGTGTTCAATAGTGTTTAGTAAAACTGTAAAAGAATTGCACCTGGATGGCTCTGTAATGGTTTGTGTATCAGGAAATGGGAAATGTCGTGCAGATTGGTTACAGATTATTCTAGGGGATTAGTTACAGTGCTTGCAGATGCATTTGCTAGGGGTAAAACCAGGCAGACAACAGGTTCAGAATCATCTGCTACAAATTCTAATTTTGTACCAGGCACAGGCCTATCAATTTGTGTCTAATTATATTCTTCCATGTGAGATATAAAATACCTCAGGGTTTCTATAATAAAGGCTCATTAATGTGGACTAGAAATAATTCTGAAACTCTTTCTACCAGGGCTAATGTTAATACAGATTTTAATTGCTCTTACAGGATATTAAAATGCTGATTTTTTTAAATCAGTTTGAACCTAATCATTAAATGGACCCATTTTTGTAACCCTATATTTTCAAGTATTGCATCTTACACTGGTAATTGCGTCATTACCAGTCATGTTGAACCAGAGAATAAAAGATGAATGCAGAAAGGATAAAAGGCAATATTATAAAAGATAAGTGAGAGTCAATGCCCTTCAATTCATTGTGATTCTCTTTTCTATCTTTGAAATACCCTTTTCTTGCTTAGATCGGTGAATATCCTAAAAGATACTTGTAAAAATAAAGCAATAAGTGTTGTGAATAAAAGAGAATTAGTATTACATTATTTAGAGGAATTTAAGTTTTTTCTCCAAGGTAAAAGCCATAAGCCAAAATCTCTCCAATGAAGACTTATACCTCTAGAATTAAAACTGGTAACCTTTGATCTCATGGATATAATTCTTATGAAGCTACTCAGGTCACCATAGAGTGCAAAACCAGCAGAATAGCATTCCAGACCAGCGTTATTTGACTTCCAGGACAGGTAACCAACATCTCCGTTTCTTCTTTTCCCACGTTTTATGGATGATGAAGAAAAAACTGTTATTTTTGCCCACGATAAAAAGCAAATTCTCTCATGTCAAATTCCTAAAATACCACTGTATTTCAAAAGCCTTTTGAAAGTAGCATTCAAGTATATATTCTGTACCGAAAAAACATAATATTCATGGATTTGGTGGTGATGGAAGAGACACTTTTATGCACACCTTGTCAAACTGCAAAGTACCACTGGCCTGAGGACTGCCATCATTTGAACAGATGACAGGTGCATTTGTCACAGGATGCAGAGTAGACTACAGAGCCACCTAGATAAATAAAGTGTACAATGGGCAAAAGGGTCTTCGTGCTTTAACTTTCGTCAGAAGAGACAAAAAACACGAAAGGTTCACACTTGGCTTTCTAAAACACTCACAGGTTGAAAAACAAAGCTGATTTGAAGAAGCAGTTCGTGTGATAGACCTGACAGTTCCTTTATAACAGGGAGCTGAGCTAACAATAAACTGATAAACAGATTCATAAAAGCAGTGTGTGTGCTCAGGAAAGTGAGAAAGGGACTTACAAATGGACTGAAGTTTTGGTACCAAGGATAAGCAGCAGAGAGGAATACAAGCATTTTGTGTAGTCTCGTGCTTAGCAACATGAGGAATATATTAAGATAAGAAGATATTAAGAGGTGAAGAATTCAACTTAAAAATCTTGTCAAAATATCTTACGTAGAATTTCTTCCTCCTTTGACAATTGTATGAAAATATCCTGGGAATGATATTTCTAAAAACATTGCTAGTGAAAACCTCTCCTAGGAGTCTTAGGGGAATTTGCTGTATCTTCTTGCAGGCAGTAACAGAACACTAATCCACCCATAGATCTGAGTAACATCTGTCCAACATTGAATAGAACAGGTAGGATAAACAAGAAATAAAAGTTGTGAGAGAAAGAAATCTGCCAGCTATTTCACACGCCACAATTAATAATCAATAGCCCTTCTGCCCAGGGGATTTATGCTTTAAGGTTTAACAGGTGGTTTTGGTAGAAGACCCTTTCACTGATGCCATAAACTGATTCCACTTAAGAACTGTAAAAGGTATATATGTCTTACTTAGTGAACTAGAGAGAAAGACTGGTGAGTTTTTCCCCTTCAGGTTTCAGAGCACTTCTAAAAAAACCAGTTGCACTCCCAAATGTCAGTGCCTCCATTACCAGGTGAATTCATCTCACCATTAACATGCCATTTAGTTGTATGCACCATTAGCTTTCCAGGCTTCGGTTTAGAAATAAAACCTGAATGAAAATTAGATGACCTAAATATCCTTCACATGAAGAGAAATGGCTGGTACTGGGAGGGCACAGCCCAAATATAAGTGAAATTCTGGTTCTGCAATGAAATGCTCCCAGAAATGTCTTGGAGCAAACTCGTCTCTGCAGGAGTGTGGCAGCAACCTGAGAGACAGATTTCCTTCCCTACACACCAAAGGCCTTCCCTAAGCACCTAAATATATAAATACATCATATTTCTAACTTTTAGTCTCAGATTTACCTTTAATAGTCTTTGGAGACCGAGAGAGAGAGAGAGAAAGGYGGATTTATGCCAACATTCACATGAAGACAATGCATTCTTTAAAATTATTTGGATAATTTACAAGCTTGATTTTTAGCATAAAAAACCTACTTGGGGATGCAGTCTTTTGTCCTTCTTTTTAAATGTTAAAATGTTTAAATATTGTTACTAAGACCAACCAAACAAAAGTGKTAAAGCAGRCATAWTTTTGGATAATAACCTCTGCTCTTTCCTTAAATATCTTGGGTTTGTATTTTTGTTTGGTATTTGTATTTTCAAATGACTTGTCATCTTCTTTCTGTCATTCCAAACATTTACAAGATTCTCCAAAGCAAATTAAGAATGATTTTTCTAACAAACTAACAACATAAACGTATTAAAAGTCATTCTATAGGCTGTGGTCAGTTCCAAATACACTATTTTTTATGCAATGTGGATAGATATATGCACTGAATSAATAACAAACATCCTTTAAAGAGCAATAAAATTGTTAAGCAAAGAATAATTTCTAATAAATGCATCAGTCCTGTAAAGAGCTGTGATACTGTGATGTTTATATTTGACTCAAGGCTCACAGGCTAATACCTGCATTCAGTCATCACTTCACAGAGTAGGTTTGGCACAGGGAAGTCCCATGACTGAACGTTGAAAATGTGTAAAAGTACTGGATTCATCATTTCCAAGAAGAATTTTTACAGGAATGAGGAATGGTTCACGATTAATCAACTCATTTAAACTGGAACAAGAATGTGTGAATGTGGCTTGTGAATGTGGTATTTTTACCATGCCTTTGCCACATGTCCATATTAATTACAAAAAGGCTGGAACAAGTAATAAGGTTTTTTTCTCTCTTAAAACCTGACAATGCATGAAGTAGCAGRCAGCAGCCACTAGTCAGAGAGATTTGTAAACCTTCAGGGTAAAATACTTAATAGGATAGATATGGTAATGCAAAGTTTTATACTTGATGAAATTAAACTGAATTATAGGAACTGTAACAGATTTTGTACAACATGAAAGGTAAATAATGAGGCAAAGAGTCATTGCTTATGGCCTATACTGATGTATTTATGTAACTGTCATCTGGTTTAGCACCCACATGGGAAGGATTTGAATTTTTAATAGATTTTAAGTTCTTGAACAGCTGTCCTACAATCTAGTGGTACTTAGAAGAGTTTATACATTTTCATAGCTGCTTTGTAAGAACATGTTTGRCTGGATGTGGGACGCTGAACACTCCTCTGAGACATGTTCTGTACAAAAGGAAAGCTACTTTTTATTTTGTTCCTAAATTCTTTTTATTTTGATTATTTATTTATTTGAATTATAATAAATTATTATTTATTTGAAAAATAAGAATTGCAATTATGCTTAATCAAAAGTTTTTCTGATCACACAGGTCCTACAGGTTAAGTATCTAAATATATTGCATAACCAAAAGTAGCATCTCCAAATCAAGATTACATTTGCTRCTACTTTTCTGAAACTATTTAATTTTTTTTGTATCTCTTTTGAAAGTCTTTTACTAAAAAAAGAGTACACGTGGTAGATAATTTCTACTTCTCCAAACATATAAGATGATAAGGACATGTCTGTAAATAATAGGAATTTTGTTTAGCCATTAGATTAGAAACATGAAGGACACAAGTGAATAATTTATAGTTTCTTAATTCTGTGTGATGGATTCAGGTCATGTTTTCTGTTACACCAAATCTGATTGCCAAATTGTCAGCTCTAATGTGAATCTCAGTTTTAATCTTCCCTGCAGCCCAATTACAAAATTACTTTTTGACCAAGTTCCAAGATTTTAGAATTATCTTTTCAAGCTAAATCAAAAAACTGTTGTTAAAACTTGCTTTCTGTGATATAAAAATAATAAAAAYACCTCGTGAAACACCAATAAAAATTGGAAGAAATTCTTAGAAATGAACTAAAACCTTTCCATGCCCAGAATCTGAAGGCCACAAAGTTACACAGTGCATGTAAGAAAAGGAAGAAATAAAAACTTCAGTTCTTCTAGAAATTATCTTACAGAAGCAATGAACAAACAACTGACAAAGAAAAGTGGTACAACTCTGTGGATACTGTCCAGACCTAACCTATCATGTTGTGACAGAAATTAAGCTGAATCTGACAAACCACCTTGCTTAATGGGTGTAAGAAAGGAGACAAAAATGTAGAGGGAAACATTGACAATAAAGGGACATTCTTTCTGAAAAGCAAAATATTGACATTTGACCATTCGAGAGTCAGAAGACAGGAATGCCAGCTTGCCTAAGACAGGGAGATAGCATTAAAATTATTATTTTTATTATTATTAAAGTCATTAAAGTTATTTTATTCATTATGGCATTCATTGACAATGTGCTTCTCTCAGCTCTACAGCCTGGCTTCCATACAGCTGCCAACACCACAGTTATTTTATGTCACTGTCAAATGGTTGACATTAGGGTGGGACAAATTCACCCCTGTGCTTTGCAAACCTCACACTTGGCACAGCACCCACTGGGTTTACACAGTTTCCATTCTATAATCAATGGCCACATCAGGAATCTTTGAAATACAGAGCATTCACACTGTATCGTGAAAGAATAAATAAAAAGCACACCCYAAACTGGCAGACAACCTTAAAATTATACTCCTATTAAATGCTCTGGATTTTTTTGGCTTTAGATCTATTTCAGAAATGAGTTATCTGATGAACAAAGAAATTGATGTATGCTTCCCAAACTTCAGAACAGAAGAAAGAAATTAATCACATTTTTGCCTCTCAGTTGTTATAACAATGATGAACGATGTACTCCTCGAGAAATGTTGCTGAATCATCCAGTAAATTGTTTGCTCTACAGTAGGTCTCATCCACAGATATGCTGACCTTCAGTGTGTTCCTGACAGGCTCAGTTATCAAAATCTGTTTTTCTGGCACAAATTCTGCTCTTCCAAAACCRTGACTTGTTCATTTGTAAGAAAGGCTGCCAGTAATTGAGCCTGTTTATAACCTTTCTGTCAGGACTTTTTTTCTCTGTGTAACTCCAAGCAGAAGAACAGTTGCACAGCTTCGTGATGATGCGTTCAGTGAAGTAACCCATTATCAGTGTCATAAACACATTAGTAACTTCATCTGAAATGAGGGCAAAATGCAACCGTTCTGCACAATGAAAGCTGATAATTCAGGAGAGTTAAGCTCTTCATCATTTACATAACTGACTAAAAAGGAGCTAAAAATAAAAATTAATACCGAGCGTTTACCGTACGATGCACAATTTTTCTCAGAAGAGGTTTTCTGTCTCGTGTGACTATCAGCAACACAACTTTAGCAGTCGCCCTGGGCCAGGACTYCACTCCAGGAATGGCCACACAAGTGGCCACGCAAATTCCACACTGTGGCACAGTTCTGCAGTCACCCAGAGGAATGGTTCCTTCTGAGGTGAACAGTCAAATATTCATTTCGTTTTGAAGCCTATCAACAGCTCTGCTGGATGCAGAAAAATCATTTATGCTCTTTGCTTCACCTACACTCTCTTTACCACTACAGGGCCTGGATCCTTGGGGAGAAATGTTGAYTGCAAACAGCATTTGGGTGCATTTTTACCTGCAGGCTGAGCAATCCCAAATTCATTTGGTCCTGCTCACTAGGTGAGCCAGTCATGGCTATTCCAGTGTTATTTCTCTCAAGGGAATGAATTTGTTGATTATGTAATAATATCTTAMAGTCAGAAAGAACTCAGACATTTTAATTTTGCCTGGAATAGTGTTCCTGATGTACTGTAATTGCTATAAGCTGGTCTTTACTTCTAATTTTGAMTCAAACTCAACAGGTCTGTGAGGCAAGACAGATAAAGCTCCCAGGAAAGACTCAACTTGACATGTGGCATTTTAATTCTTTTCAACTCCTGGAGGAAGAGTTTCTCCTACTCAGRTGGGAAAACCATAACCTATGGAGAAGTTGTGTCATCCATGCTGGCTCTGAGCAGCAGAAGGGAATGATCATCAAATACACCAGAGAGAAGATTCACTGCTTTTCTGCAGGAGCACAGCCAAGGAGCACCRTGACTCAAGGGCTACCCGAAATCCATGAAAAAACCCAAGAAAATAGTGAAACTACACCAAAATTATGTGAAATCCTGATTCAGCAAATGCAAGATTAACAGCTTAAAGCTACCTCAGAATTTGTCACTACGGGAAATGTCTTGGAATACTTTAACAACCTCAGGAGATGTTTTAATTTCATGGTTGTAGTAGGAAGCRTATTCACCACAACTTTAAAGATCTGTTATATGTATAACTTGAAGGGATGTGTTTTGCTACTCTTGTGTTTYGCTACTCTGTATACTTAAAATGTAGATTACACCAAGTGTTTATCGTTTATCATTGCTTATCATCACAGCCACATTATCGTTTGCAGACAATACTTTTTTATATTTTTTTTTTACAGCCACCTTTAATGGTACAACAAACTAACAAGTTTTTCAGGGCATTAACTCTGTAATTGCCTCCTTTTTTTCATGTAGTAACAGATGGGCATTTATCTCTTGGGATAAGAGAATCAGGAATCCTTTATTTGCAAAGCAGTTTTCTCTCTCGTTGTAATCAATACCTTTTATTATGTATGTATTAAAATCCAGTTAAACAGGACCCCCAAATGCATCTCTGCACACGAAGACAAAAAATAAATGAAATAGTTTGGTGGGATGGTCGGTTGAACTTTTTAATGCAAGATAGTGCAATCTTTGTGCAAAGGATAGAACCCTTATTACAGCTCACATTTCAATTATCTACATTTTGATGAAGGGGTGAGGTGAAGGGAGAGATTTCAAGAGTCCCAATGTAGTAGGGAAGAAAAATCATCAGTTTCCAGTATTTACTCTTCTGATCATGCTTCAACAATTTCTCTACAATGGCACAATTCTTGCTGAGGGACTGAGGAATACAAATTTTTGAGCTTCACTGCCGATGCAAACATATTTGAACAGGAACGAGCTCATCTTTGTCTTTTCCAGTCCAGAATTATACACCTTGATAAACTTCCTGGATTAAATTTTGAACAATTTTTARCAAATCTGAACGACCATGAATTTTACTTTATCAAGAAAGCAAAATAAATAAATCTTTGTTATAGTGGTTAACACTGATTATTCTGTAGTGTTGTATAGGCAAGTAGGATAAATTGTTGGGGGGAACTAAAGACCCTGGAAATGGGAAGAGTGAAGCACTTCCTCCCTTTTCTTTGTTAAAAACACTCTAAATCCACCCAACATGTTTTGAATTGCAGTGGGTTACTATTCTTTTGGAGTACAAGCCGCATTTTTCACTGTGATTTGACCATTTCACCTCTGAGGAAGTGAGCCAACTATTCAGATTCAATTTTAAATAAACATTCTTGTCAAAGCGAAGAATATCCTCTCAGTTTAATAATTCCTGGTTCCATATTTAATAACACTCCTTATTCATTTTTATTTCTAAACAGAAATAAARATCTTTGTCTTAAATGGGAAAAGGTTAAAAACTCAACCTTTTGAATTTGAGTGGATAATCTCCAATGATTATCCACTCAAATATACAGTAAATGTGCTTTTCAGCCCTCATATTCTAGGGAAAACGAAGTCTTGTAAACCTATTTTTGATAATTTAATTATCTCTAATAAAGTCCATAGTAAGTTCATCAATTCACTCAGTAAAGACAACAATGGTGTAAAGACTTCCTGTTAGGTGTATTTCTAGATCGACATTTAATTCACTGTGACTGAATATTGCCATGAATACTTTTGCAAGGGACTCTAAAGATGAAATGCAGAAAATTACCTCCAGTTAGGTCCATTTTTTTCTTTGCAGTCTCAGAGGAGTTGCTTATGAACAAAAGCAGATCTGTTTGAAAGACATTCAGCAATGATAATCATAGGTAAGGTCATTTTACTGAAAACAATAAATTATTTCCCATTCAACACCTGGTGCACTGCAAAGATATCCCATTCCTGTTATTGCTCTACTTGGGCCGTTGGTAGCTGAAAGTGAAAATAAACTTTTGCAATGGCAAAAGAACAGATTCTCAATCCARTTGGATAAAACTATAGCTGCAAATCTAATATCTTTGGAAGACTATCTTAGCTGAGCACACACACTTGCAATGGTATGAATTTCTACAGCAAAAATAACAAATAGCCTGGATTCTTTATTTAAGAGGTCATATTGATTTTGGAAACAGTTGTAGTTAAGTAGGTACATTAAGAATGCATTGCATCTTAATTACAACCAACTCAAAGGTGCAACACTTTTTAGTGACATTAAATAAATCAATCAGCATAAATTAAAAATGACAGATGCTCAGAACAAGAGAAGCTGTATCTGACACTTTGAGTCTATAACTAGATAATATAACAATAATATTAATGATAATAAACTGTTGGAATACAGCGTCTGTTAAGTGGAAGTTACAAATTATACTGCTAAAATAACCCCATAAAATACAACCACTTTTATTGCTAGAATGAATTTTCCCCTTTTTTTTTTTTTTGTTAGAATGAACTTTGGCAAACTAACTTACTGTATTTTTCCTAATTCAAGTTACATTTGTTAATTGTCTCAATGCTACATGATCTGACTAGGACAGAAATAATTAATGTGTTAAATATGGACTAGAAATATATGAGTGAAATAACATCCACACTTTTCCCGTGGGGAGGGTAAAAGAAAAAAAGAATTATCTGAACCAGTGAAGATATAATGTGATCATATCTTGATGCAAGAAAAATGTTTGTTTTGAGTAGCTTTGTGATATTTTAGCTTTTTAAAAAAAATTTTCTACCTTTTTTATAAAAAGAATATTTGATGAAAATTAATTTTTCTTTTTTTTTTGAAATGACAGGTCTTATATGCATGATCTAGATTTTGTAATAACAGCCAATGTTTTGAACAGAACTTTAATGAAGAACATTTCCTGTTCTGTCCCAGTTTAATATTTCCTGCCACAAGGTTGTGTACTGTAACTTGGTCAATTTTGTTTTCATTCCAGCAGCAGTATTGGTTACATAAAATGAGGTTTTAATGATTTTACCAAACCTTCACGAAATGAATTCATATTATTTTATTAACATTCTTATCCAATCATTTTTTTACAGCTTCCTCAGTGGTTGCAGTGCCTTCGTTCCAAAGGTTAGTGGAAGGAGCACTTATTACATCTGACCTAAAATTAGCAGCATTTTCAACTCCTCTGTTATACTGCTGGAATATAAACTACGCCAGACAAAACATATGTGGAAAGTCTCCTTTTTCAACAACTGCATTTTTCCTGCCCTAAATGCCACGGCAGTGGTGGCCACCTGCACAGACTGGCTGCCAGCTGTGCTCGCACAACAGGAAATAAGTTTCACAGAGTTCAAATTATTTCCATGGCTAGTTCCTAAATCTTGCAGCGTCAGAAGACCTTAAACCAGATATTCTGAAAGAAAATAAGGTACACTGACTGTCCAAAGAGATTTCTGCTCTTTAATCAGCTAATTACCTGCTTGATTAATCCTGAGCCTCATGACATAAGACAGAAATATTTTTTGCCTTTGTCAGACTTTGCTCAAAGCCGGACAGAATACAACAATCAAAAAAAGAAAAACCATCTTTGAATAAACACGTACCACGAGATAAAAATGTTTTAAAAAAGGACACAAAAATCCTGAATGATGTCAGGCAGGACCTGGTGGGGGAGGATGCTCTGGGCCACTGAGGCCCTGAAACACTCTCAGGGCTCTGACACCTTCTGTACTCACAGTGTATCAACAATTAATGCTATCAGAACTCGACCATATAAAAACTTGTCAAATGAAGTAATTAATCTAATTTAGGTAAACCTTCAACTCAATGGTTACACTGAAATTCAGAGCCCAGGTCGAGCAGGATGTGCAGATCTGAGCCAGCAGATCCGCCCCAACCTCTGCTCACCCTCCCCGCTGCTCGTGGGTGTTGGTGCGCAAATGACATACACAACCCAAGGTGTGCAAAAGAGAACTGCTGCACATCTGCTTTTATTGCCATATTTCTGAATTTCTTGCTGTATTTTTGATACATTGAAATTAAACATTACATTTGCTCCAGCGTTGTGCTCTTTGACAGTTGTATACAAAATTCTTTTGAAGCAGCTCCACTCTTAGAACATTTAAGTACAATTTTGACTCTAGAAAATCTTCAGGAAAGTGGTGATGTTAGAAGATTTTGTAGAAATAGCAGGAAAAATTAAAACCAGAAGTTGTTAACATTAAGAAAGATAAAATGGGAAAGGTGAAGGAAACAAGAAGAAAGGCATACGTGTTCAACACTTTGAGTCAATTGTTGCACACATGACAACTGTATTAAGGGCTAATCAATACAAGAACAATATTATGCAGCAATATATGAACAGTTGGCTTACTTCTGCAATTATTTTCTAGCAGAGACAAAAATCTCAATCCTTACTTTGTAAGCACAAATCATTCTCCTTAATTTCAGCAGAAACACAGAACAAGTTTTATGCTTAAGAGATGTGAAGTACAAGATTCCCTTGGGCCAGTGCCATGAAATGGGCTCACTGAAGCATCCAGGAGACTCTTTGGTGGGGCATCTGGAATAACCACTTAAACCCATTTAGGATTGACAGTAAATTCATAAAAGCAACTATGGCAAAGGAAATTTAAAAACTACGGGAACTGCTCGGATTATATGAGTCAGCAGCACTTTTAAAATGTGTTTCAGTCAATTAAATCATATCAGTGACTTTTTATAGGTACTGATCAGAACCTGCGGGTTGGTCTTTTATCAGGAGCAAGTTTAAGCATACTGTGCTTTTAGGAGAGCTCCTGTTAACATACATTTTAATATTTCAGTGCCTTAGAAGAAGATGAAGTATTTGAGCAGCTGACAAAATAGAACAATTTGATGGATTAMATTTAAATCAGCCAAATATATTTTACTAAAAAAGTCATTTTTGACTTGCTTGAATTCAAAATACTCCTCACATTTTAAAACCTCCTCTGTAGACAGAGAGGTGTGCATAAATATACCCAGTATGACCAGCACTGACTGAGGAGTGACATCATTTGCTTAAAGTTTTAAGCACCTCCACGTCTTTTTTATTTTTTTTAAGACCTAGAGTAATCCTTAGTATAATTTAAAGTGAATTAATGAAAATTACAGTATAAGGAAACATATGATGCTTGTGGATATTGTGCTAGAAAGGTTTAGGGGGTATTTTTATACACATTTTATGAGCCCACCGAGTAAATCTCAGACTTCAGCCATTGTTTTTGGACATGAAAGAGTTTGAAAATCCTATTAATATCTTTGTGGAAGTGCTCTGGCAGCACTGCTGCTATAGAACAATGTATTTTGCATTATCACTTATTACAGCAAAATCCTAACTTGTGAATCCAAGGGAGTTCCTGAAATCACTTCTGCAAAATTATTCTCCTTTCCTTGCAATATTTTCAATCACATGTATTACCTTATTGTGAAAATATAATGGAGTGCATGACATCAGTCTATCTCCTGTTCTTAAAATAACATACTTTTGTGTAACTAAGGCAGTGTCAAATTTACTTTTAGTTTAGTTTTTCTTCAATCCTTCTGAACCACACCATTTTTTTTTTCTCCCTGGAGTTATTTAGCATCTCCACTTTAAATGAAATTTGGCCTTTGAGAAACTTATAATTTCAGTCCCAATTACCAAAAGACTTTACTATTAGAAGGGATGGATTTAGAGAGCAGTTTCAACAGTTTTCCTGTGTAGACTGTGATTTTTTTTCCACTATAGTTGTTTAACAAAGTAAATCTCAAGGCTGTGCACATGTAGCAATGTACAGAAAAGAGAATGTTTCTGGTTTTCAGATTTAAATCCTACTAATGACATTCCTATCCATTTTGAGGTGGATTTATTTATAATTTGGCTACAATGAAGACTAAACCACTTGTGATCTTAATCAGAGTAACACAAAGGTTTTTTAAAAAATTAACTAGGACGGGAATTTTTTGTAAAACACAAAATTCAAAGAGACTAGGAAAACATATGAGGAGAATGGAGATAGACAATGTTCTCACTTCCTCTGATGTCCCTGCAGGTGATTGTTGCTTTCAGGTTTCACTGTAGTCAACTCAGTGACTTTCTGAGATGCAGCAAACTCTGCACAGTCCCCAGGAAATCCTCCTGGTTATTTCCATGGCCTGGCTGCCTTTCCCCACTCCTGCAGCTCTCTCAGGCTCAGCAGGAGCTGAGCAGCCTCCAAGCTCTCTGCTGGCCCTATTTGCCTGTTCAACCCTGTAGTCTCTTAGTCTTTCTCTCCCTTGAGCTTGTTCCCTCACTCCCACAGACACAAGAACAAACTTTCCTCCCACGAGGGATTTCTACCTAAGCAGACTTCTTAAAAGAGTACAATTGAGAACAAAGGAGGGAAAAGCATCAATAAAGAGAGATATGATCACATTTAAACATCGTGCTGTGTTTATGCATATATGGCATTTCTCCTTAGTTGAAGGAGTTATATGTTCTCTTTTATTCAGCTCAAACTTCCTTTCTGGCAATCCCTGAACGTTGCAGTCATCTAAAATTCAAATGGAAACTTTCCTTTCGGAATAATTTACCACTCCTGGGAGAGGAGCCTCTTGCCCCCTGCGCCTTAAATTGGGTGTTGTATCTCCAGCACAGACACTCCTCTGTGGGAGCACAACTCCTCTGTATSTGGGAGAGGCAGATTGAACTGGTCAAATTAATGAAACTTTAATAATCCAGCAGGATTTTCCCAAGTAGCAGAATGAACCATATAATCCATTGGATAATGTCTTCTGTTACACCTCGAAATATCTCACAGAGAAGAAGCTTCATGGTTCCACTCAAAGAGTAGCAACATGAAGCATCCAAGTTATCCAAGCTTCGGGAAGCTTGGTTCCCATGAAGGTCTAGGGATAACCTAACTTAAACTAAGATATTGTAATTGAATCCCCAAATTTGGAATGAATTCCCTAAACACTTATCAGGCAAATTAGCAGATAACAATGCAGGCCAACCCAAGGGCTCACCACATCCATCAATCAGGTTTTCCAGTAAGGCTTGCAAGGCTGGGCTGCTGTGTTTAGAGATGCACACRATTTGTATAAATTGGGATACAGTAATCCAATATCATCATTTTTTGGGGCCTTCTTTTGTGTTTAAAATATTTTATATTAACTCAATCTGGGTAAATAGAGAAAAGACAAAAAAACATGTGAAAAATGCATAATGATTTGGAGATATTCACTGTTCCTGTGCTCTGTAGACAGGTAAGAGCAACCTTTGTTTATGCAAATGTAAGCAGCAATGGATGTGAATTAACTTCCACAAATTAAATCCATCATATKACTTCATTTTAATCTTGTGCTTTTGTTTTTTCTCCCAGATAAGCAATTAACTTTTACATCYCAGTGCCAGCAAGAATCAATTTAAAATTTGCAAACTGTAGAAATTTATGAAGGAATTTGAATGTTAAAAACAGATTAGAAGAGAAAAGATTTAATATCAGGTTGGAASAGTAAAACACAGCTGGAGAAGAAGTTCTTTTTAAAAGAATCTACAAACTCATGTAAAAGCAAAACGTAATTAAGATGATGGTACTTTACAGTGGTGTTGGTTGTATTCTAACTCTGAAATCAGCTGATAAATCCTTCGTGGGCTTTGGTGCCTTCCATTCCCTCAAAAATCTTTCACTGAGGGGAAAGAAATGGAGAAARGAGGACAAAAATACTGGAAATACTTCAGCAGCCACAGTGATACTCAGTGTGTMTGGGCTAAGCATGAGAATAAACAACAAAAAWTTTAAAATTAYRTCAAAATTAATTTAGAAATTTTAATCGAGAGTAAAGAGTAAGGTCTCYTTTATGGTCATACTTTATCTAAGTGATTTTTTTTGATTGCTAGTTTATTAGATTTCGGTTCTAATTTTTTTAGTTTAGGATGGAAAAGCCACCTTGTATATTAAAAAGCTGTGCTGTGGTTAATGGTAGCATGATGAAAGCAAGAGATTCACTGCTATTTTAACAGATATGAAACCACCTGCAAAAATGTGTTCTGTTAATTTCCAGTGATTGAATGACAAAAATCTCTCCTGTCAAGGCCACTGTCCCAGAGAGTGCAGCCGAGCCACTGTCATATTTGTTGAAGAAGAGAAAAAAGTTTAACAAAGTTACTCCATAGTGAAACTTTCTCAGATCTTTATGAATTAAGAGACGTAAGTGGTTTCCAGCATGTAGGAGTGGATATCATGGTTCATTTGCAAGAATATTCTGGTTTGTTCAATATTCGTGCCTAACAATGCTACTGATTCTTGTGTGTTTCCACAGAAACAGCAGCATTTTCATCATCAATCATTTCATCCATTATTTATCATAAACTTATTCATGAATTTCCCTTTATGAASTAGAAAAAGCTACCTGTGACATGGGGACTCAAAGCCAACCCTAAGCAAGAGGCAGATGCTGCCAATGGTTATCACATTGATTCAGGTGTGATCAATAGTTCCTATTGTGGTCTAAGCATAAAGCTCTGAGAACCAGGAGAAGCTCCACACACACACGGTGTTTTTAAACAATCTGTAGGAGATTGAGGCAATCTAGATTCAGCTATTCAGTGATACCTACTGTTGCCACATTGGACCATCTGGTCCTGTTCTGTTTCTGCCTCATGAACTTGGAAAATGAGTATTCCTTTTCCAAATCACAAGTCACGAGACTTAAATATTCCGTGATGAATTACTACAGAAAAAATTAATTAATAGAACATCTGCCTGCCAAGAAGATGGAGTGCAAGTAACTAATCTGTTGCAGTTACTGGCCCAGATTCTCCTATTATCCTGGCAGCTCACAAAGACCAGAAGGCAGATGGGTCAATCTGGCCAACAATTTTTTCATTGTGGTGTAACTGTCACCTGGCAAATCTGACTCAAGCAACAACCTCTTTCTGTCTGTGCCTACAGCAAGCTGGGTGCTCTTCCAAATCCCCCTCAGCATCTATCACTGTCTTTAGGAGATTGTGTGACTTTGAAAGTCTGGTACTAAATTACCAAAGTACACAAGGCCCATTATGTTGTAACGTGTTTAGAATGACTAAGCCACCACTGAAAACAGTTCTCACATAAAATGGTACTGCTGATGTCAAGCAAAAAACCCTATCTTTACACATATGGTATGRTGACTTCAGTGCAATAATTTATAAAAGTGAGTGTTGTGCCTAAGAATAATTACTAAGAATAATTACTTCAAATTACTTTTTTTTAATTGAACATTTGAAATTCTTTTATTCAAATGCATCGTTTTTATTCCACTCCATCTCTGCATTTGCTTTGAGATGTCAAGTGTCATTTTTACTTTGGCAAGAGGTCTTTTGATTAGCAAGATAAAAGAAAATGTTTGTTCTGAATAAATTCTTATTTTTTATGTTACAAATGAAGTGAATGGAAAACTTCTGCTAATGATGCACTTCTCATTAGCAAACGGATCCCTTTGCTGTGGTAATCAAATAAACCCTTTCTTCCAGTCAGTCCTCACCCTTTTTTATAATTACCATCACTGTCCCCATTTTTTTTTCCTCTTCTGAAGCATAACTTGAAATATATGTCCGTGAAAGCTTTCTAGTGGGTTTGATATGAGGAAGCTGATGGACAGGACTCCTGATGGGGCAATGAAGTTTCTTCCCACCACAGAACTGAACCACAATCAGACATAAAGTCATGCAAAGAGAGTTCAAGGCCACTGCCTGAAGGGAACAAAAGGAACTGAACTCAGGGTTGTGAGTGGTCAGCATTACCTGCAGAACTCCACTTGGAGTGCAGAACTCTGCTTGTGCTCTGTGCTGTATTAAAGGGATTCACCACTGACATCGGGTAAGCGTCGCTCCATCACTCCAAATGAATTCCCACCAGCGCTCCCGAGGGCACAGCCTCGAGACAATTCGATGGCAAAAGTATGTATGAGATCATAAATTGACCTATTATGTATAAAATGAAAAGAAATGGCATAAAAGTGGAAGCCTGCAGTGAAAGAGAAATATTTTGCAAGCTGAAAACGGCACCGGAAATCAATATGACACAATGAATATGAAATCTCAGAGTGCTGTTTCTACAAGATTGTAAAGAGTAACTGTTGAGGACCAACATTTTCTGTTCTGTTCTGCAGCCTTTTAAAAATGCCTTGTTTAGCTATATTTGGAAGATGAGGCTTTTAAAATATTGGATTTTTAAACACAAAAAGCATCTCAGCCAAGGTCTAAGGTCAAATCTCCTTCTAGAATTATTCAGAACAGATTCGCACTGTGAAATGGAAGAAATTAAGGCATTAAATATTCTGATACGACACTTGCAATGAAATTGAGAAATCAGGTTATGACCAAGCCAGTGTTTATTCCATTGACTTTGATATGACATGGGAATGAAGCAATCCCAGCTGTAAATTTCTCCAAACTCAGGGGCGAAAGCTGTCATCCCCATCCCTCCCAAACACCAAAGCTGAAATGTAACATGATTTTCTGTCCCAAATAGTCTGATCAGAACTTAAATCCTTGAACATAACTGGCCACTTGCCAAACAAACATGCTGAGAGATGTCAAAACCACCTACTGGTATGGTGGGAAAAATCAGGGGTTAAGAATGTCTGAAACTCTCTGACCACATCGATTAAACAGGCAAAACCACTGACTTTGGTGAGCTGGATCAAAAGAGAGAGAGAAAAAAAATATGTTTAAAGGAGATTGAAAGATTTTTAAACTTCAGAATAGAATATTTCAGTTGGAAGAGACCTGCAATGATCATCTGGTCCAAGGGCCTGACTTCAGCACTGACCAAAAGTTAAACCACATTCTTAAGCACATTGTCCAAACGTCTCTACACACAGCATGGCAGACTGAAGTTTCAAGTAATAATTATTAATTATAGAAAGTAAATCCTGATTCCAACAAACTTAAAGGAAATCTTAAGAAGTTATGTATTTTTTTTTGTGTTAGTCCTCCATCAAGAAGCAACAGCAAAATATCTGAAAATGTCATATCCTTTCAGTTCATCCTCGCAAAACCCAAAAATGTTTGAGAATTCCCCTTTGGCTTGTTTATGGCAATGATGGAATAGAAAACTGTGTTTTGTCCTCTATGTTTCTTCACAGGAACCCTTAAAATTTCAAATTCAGGAGTCAGAACACATTGTGCTCAGTGACCTTTTGCTGTACCATGTCATTTCTGTCTCCTGTGTGGAGAATTTCTGTTCTTTCTCTGGGAAGTCTGGGGACAAAGTCAGTGGGGACCGGTGATTCGACTCAAGCTGGAATAAGTCAATGGAAAAAGTCACTACAATGTTCCTTTCACTCTGTTTAAAACACTGTCCCCCCTGAGCCAAATAAAGGAAATTTCCATGTGAAGATCTTCTCCAATATGAAGACCTGATTTGTGATAGTTATGAAAATAATTATTACCACATGTTGGGAAGAAAGCACTTTGTCAAACAGTGATTAGCTTGCTGTTATCACTTGAGTTATTCCTGTAAGAATCTGTACTGCAGACAGTTAGAAAACTCTTCAGGCCTGTACTTAGCGCCAATTATTYAGGATTCTTCCCCACATACAATTCTACATCTATTACCATATTCAACCAACATAATCATACCAGCAGCCTGATAACAGAAAGGAATGTAGATTATATTCACTCGTGCCCAAACATAAGCACCTTATACCCTGTCAGTGTGCTCATAAAAACAGCCTTGTTCTTGGAGCACAAGCCCTGGAATCAGTAGATAAAAATTCAGTTCTTTTCTTCGCCATACACTTTTAGGTAATTGCATTACATCTTCATGTCTTGCTTTATTCACAAGTACATCACGATAATTTCCAGCTCACTGACATGGACAACCTAAAGTATTTTACAGGCATTGGGGAATTTGAGAATCTAGAGAGAACTGTGATGGAGATGTAAATTGCTGTTATGCCATGCATATATTCTCATTTTTTACAGTATTATCTGATGCATTTTGTATTTTGAGCTGAATTCCATGTTCCGGGATAATTTTGAATGCCACGCTTTTCCATTATGCAGGCAGAGATAAAAAAAATTCTCTTCAAAGGAAATAATTTTTTTTTGTTCTTTTCTAGCAATCTCATTTATATTTATAAGAAAATTATATTTTGGGATGCAGAGCTATTTTCTCCCTCCTTACAGGATCTCCTCATTGACAGTGCCTGGATTATATTACAGCTTCATCCAGAGACTATTGAAGTCACAGGATAAGAAAGTGGGGTGTACACCTGGTGTTTGTCACTGCCTTGCCACCTCAAAGAAACAAATGTAGAAAAAACTCGAAGTCTAACCTATCATTCTCAAATTCAGAAGGTACTGATGACTGGGTGCAGATGTACAAAGTCTTAACTCAAAAAGTTTCCACATTTAGCTCTGTCAGGTTGCCTCCCCTCTTTACATCCTCGTGGGGCTGACATTTACCAATGTTGAGTAAAACWATACAGAGCAAAAAAGCTGAAAAGATGATGTTGGGAAGATTGACTTCATTAAATGGCATCTGCATTCCACACAGACTGCAAAGCAACACACAAAGGTATCTTTGTACACTGCTGGTGCTTCTCTCACGTCTGAAGAGATTTCTAAGGTGCATTAGCTTGGCAGGTTTTGTAGTAGGAGAGTTTGTTTTTCTAAGTTAAAGCAAACCAACTCTAAACATTTCTCTGCTTAAAAGATGAGTGTGAAACAGGCGGAAAAAAATCACTCTGGGCAACTTCTTCCTGCAACTTTCCCCCCTCTAAGAACACAATAAAAATATTAGTATTTCGAAAAGCTTGTCTAATATTTTATCAGCAAAAGTGATGGATTCTTGGCCTTGGTCAGCCTAAGATGCTTCTTTTCCAGCAGACAGGAATATTCTGTCAAGTGGCAATAGCAGCAGGAGGCTGCATCCCTCACTAGTGCATGATCTTGGCAGACACGAGGCTACAAACATCCTCCCATTGTGCCTGAAACAATCCAACCCGAGACCTGCATCCAGTCTATCCCAAAGCACCTGGATGTTCTCAGCCTCCAGAATTCAACTCTTTTTCCAAACTTCCACTACTTTCAGCGGTGCAAATGGAGAGTTTTTCTCAGGTGCAGAGCACATAGCTGAAAGAAAAAGATTGCTACAACTTGTGCACACACAGGTCACAGGAAATGAGAAATTCAGTCAAAGCACTGTCAAAAGAATAACTTTTGAGTGATCTAAAAAATAGCAGGTCTTCTGATCTTTCTGACAAGACTGTTCTGTGAAAATACAGTCTTTTGTTTTTCCAAAATGTAAAGTACAGGACATGACAGGTAACACACCCAGAACAAGCTTCTAAACTCTACCCCCAGAAAGGATATCTTCTTAAAAATACCTTAAAAATTCAGTTGTTCGGTGGAACTAKCAAATATAAAGGTTTCTAGAAATTGAAAGTAAAAGCATTTTCTCAAATCGCATCACATCACATTCTTTTTAAGAATATTAAAGGTCTTTCACCAGACATTTTAATTAAGTGTAGACTCTCTCCACAGTCCTCTTGGATGGAGTTGGGTTGCTTATACCTTGACAACACAGAATCCAAGTTCTTTGAAAGCAGGTGTCTGTATGTACCTAAAGATTGGAAGAAAAGTAAAAAACCTGCAGGAACATACAGCAGTACCAACATCAAACTGTTACTGTGSATCTGTGACAGAGGAAAACATCCTAATGAGCTCATAAGAAACCTGAAAATCCTAGGAAGAGACATGTGGATGCTGCAATGACCGGGATGAACCAAATGAGAAACTGGATTCCTTTATGTAGTCATATCAAAAAGTCTTGGGCTGATAAATTTGCCAGGTGGAAATGACTGCTAAGTAGCTTGTGCACCCTTCAAAGTGTGACCTGAAGCTGAAAAGAGTCACAGACATTTTCTGGCTGTTGTCTGCTTATTCTTGGGGATGCCAAGCTGAAGTTGGAGTGGTCATTGGGAGAGTAAACATCAAATGCAGGACATCCATAACAATATCCTGGAAAAGTTCTGCTGCTGCCAAAGAGAGAAAGAAATCCTCACCAACGCCAGGGACTTCAGCAGGCCTCACCTCAGTGTGTGAAGAGCAGGATGAATAAGGGGAAATTATGAAAACATTATTGTAGTACTTTTCTGAGGCTTTCTCTTTGATTATTGACTGTAACCCCCTCCAGTATTTCTACATATTTAAATATTTAACTTATAATATGAACTACTCTCAATATAACAATTGAAATTTGGTTCTGATAAACAGTGATCTTAATCAAGGGGAGGTGCAGTGGGTTTTCTGCAGAGGAAGTCTGTGAAGAAGACAAGAAACGACTGTTTCTGCTCTATATTTCTTATTCTAGCAGCATTTTGTTTCATCAGCAAAGGTGTATGGACCCAAAGACTGTTTGTGGGTGAGAAATGAGTAGTACTTCTATTTTGTTTTTCTGCTCACAGTTCTATGGGAAAAAAACCCAACCAAGAATATTCAATTGCAGCTGTTATCTTTGTCGTGTAAGACATTTTTGCAAAAATGTAAGCTTCTTGTGTTTAAATAAATTATTGAAAAGAGGACACGTTAATGGGCTATCATAGTTTGCTTTCTAACATCAGGGATTCTCCATGGGTACGAAGAAAACATAATCACACATATGGTGGAACTAAAATGTACTATTTTTCTTGAATGAAATTCTCTTGTTAACTCAGCAGGCACTGCATGAGATCACATATCATTTTTCAACCATCTGCACATCTCACACTATTATGGACAGAAAATTTCTATTATCCAGCCACTAAGACTTTATGCTGGGTGACTTTTAAGTGTGGATTCACTGTGGTATCTCTTATCATTGGGGGCAAATTTGGCATCTGTGCAGACACTGCTTGTATTTTTATAGATTTCAATTAAAAGAATAAACTTCAAGCCTGTCTTCTGCCACTCTTGTTTCCAACACCTGACGGATCAGACATTCCAGGTAATTTGGACACATGACCTTTTATGTTATAGATTAAGGAGAATTCATGGCTCAAATTTCAAAGTGAACGACCCTTTAAGAAACATCAAGAGTCCTTGATTGTGAGTAGCTGTTTGATAAAAGAGAAACATAATGAACCAAACAAAAAACAACCCCCCAAACCCTTCACACCAACAGCTTTGCTGTCAAAAGATCAGAAGCCAACATGTTAATGAGCTCTTTTTCAGGAAATGAAATCACTGCTGTTAGTGTTCCCCGACTTCTGATTAATTCATAGATAGCTTGTCACAATACGATGCTTCTTGAACTGCCAAATCTAAGGAATATTAGGAATTTCAGACCATGCCTGTCTTTTGGTGTTGCTGGTTATGGAATGGACTCCAACCCCAAGGCACTCTGTGACTATGCCATTTATGACACCTTCTATTTTCAAATTAAAGTCTCAATATATACACCAAGGACAGGACATCTTTCAGGAAGCTCTGACATGATATTCTTGTTTATAAAAAAATACTGTGGAGATTAAATTCATTTTAATTTCCTGAGTCTGTACAGGTCTGCTTTCTTACTTAAGATATAGCATCTAATCTTTGAATATCCCCAAATTAATTAAGAATATGAAGGGTTTTTTTGACCTGTTCCTAGTCTTTCATTATTTTACACTTGTTCCTTAGCATGCACAGCTCACCCATTTGGGAGTCACTGTTTATTTAAAAACACATTATGGAAATTCTCTTTTAAAACGAATATGCATATCTGGYTGTAGCTAAGCAATTGAACAAATAAAAGTCAGGAATGGAGGGAAACAGCCAAGCATTATTTTATCATAACTTAGCCCTGCAKAATTCCCTTTGTACTTTCATTGTCTATGCACACTCAGCATTAATGCATAGACAAGAGTGGACTTCAAGCAGACCCAGTGTAGCATCAAAAACAAGGAGGAAGGAAAAAAAAAAATCCTACCTCAGCTCCACAACRATTGAGAGCCATCCAATTCTTTTCTTTCCCTGAGAAAAGCACMCGAGTGAAGCAATCAATGCTTTTGGTGTCCTGGCATAGAACTATATTAAATGGAAAGGGTTAAACCTTAGAGGCAACAGCAGAAACTGCTGGATTCTGTTAAAGTTTCATAAAAGCTGACACTACTACTTTTTTTTTTTAACACCGAGCTCCTCAATATTACATACCAAGTAATGGGGTAAGGGGCAATACTTTTCTAAAATTAATTTAATTTGTAACTAAGAGACCTGTTCAGGGAGATACTGAAACACATCAGCTGAGTAAGTGCCTACAGTTAAAAATAAAAATATCATTTTCTTTCTTTYCCTTGCTCTCACTTTCTCTAATCTAGATACCTCTCATTAGATTTCACGTAAACCAAAATTTTTTGTATGAAATTATTTTTAGAGAAAGAGATTAACATAGCCTTGATTTGCCTGTGACCTGCTTGGTGATACTCAAASATGGTGATTTTCCAAAGAGGTTTTCACTCCTGTGGGTGGATGTGCATGACACTCCCTCTGTTCTGCAAGTGACATTAAATTTGTCCTTTATTTCCCGTCCCTCATTTTTGTCTCCCTGTCCTCTGGCCGGATCAGCAGTGTTCGTTCCAAGTTTCCACGGGCTTTGGCCTYCCCTGCTCCTGTGTGGCACTCTCAGGTGCTGCTCCGGCGCTGTCCTGCCTTTGTGTCTGTCCCATCCATAATGCCATCTGCAGCCTGGAAAAGCGCCTTTGCCACCCCTCTGTCTGCCTCTTTCACAATCAGTGATCAATGCAGAGCAGCCCCAGGACTYTGTGGTCACAGGCTGTTATTTTGAAGAGCTTTTAACCGAGAATTGCCATCACTGAACTTCCTACAAAGCACGGCGTGGGTTACACAAGYCAGTGACCCCTTTGCTGCAGAGTATTATTAATTACTACATCATTTGTAATTATCTTATGAAACCGTAATGGCTGGTTATTTGGAAACCTAATTTGGTGACCTAATACTGTCAGGAACCATATTTTTTATTGTTTTTCATTTGCCAGAAATTGCAGCTGGCTGTTTTAACTGCAGGCTCTACCTGCAGAGGTGGCCCAGGCGGGTTCACATCTGGCTGCTGAACCTSTCAAATTCTTTGCAGGATTCTGGGATCCATTCCTGGAGTATTATGGGTAAAGAAACCCTGGAAAACTGTGCCCCTGATTTCCAAATTTGTTTTCTGCTTGGCTCTTTTTCAGATAGATTCTAAAATTATGATTATTTTTTTAAAAGGTGGCCATGCACAGTTTCTTACAGAGTGACAGATTGGTTCAAGAGTTCTTGCAGGACTGGTAAAGATTCTTTTCATTATAAAATCCAAGGTTTATCACTTTTTGACTTTATATGATTTATATGGGGGTTTTCTTTCCCTTCAACCAGACACAACCCCTGGTTGACATCAGCTTTTCCCTTTACCAGTACTGTTCAACATTTAATTATTACCCATTTCCCCATGCAATATAGATGTTCCGTAGAGGATCTGCTGTTCTGGATAACATTGAGACATTAAAATTTTGGGGCTAGAGACATCCCAAATAGATGGTAAGCAGGAGTCTTTGTGCAGCTAATTACAGCTTTAGAATGTATTCCATGATTTACACTATCTTTTAAATATACCAGAAATTCTGTAGTGTAGGATTATAAAGAGAATGTTAGACAATAGTATTTTGTCTAAATACCACCTCTTCAAAATGCAATACCACCTTGAAAGAAAAAAGATCTTTAAAATAACATTTAAGAATTTTATTAGCATATACATTAACTTCCATAGTATCAAATATTTAACTCTATAAAATAGTATGAAACATTTTTTTTAGAAGCACACCTGTCTGCTGCTGAAGACCCCTGACCTGATTAAAGGTGAAAAACAGCATGGCTACACTATTCATTGACATTTCCTTTTGTTGCTGTTGCTAAACTCATTATCTTTTATTGTGTTCTTCATTTCCCTGCACGACATTTTTAGTATTGCCAAATACTGTTGTTTAATTGCTTCTTGGGGATAATGAAAATATAAAATGGGGAGTCATTATCTGTATGGGAGAAGAGCACTGGGAGATTTTACTCATCAATTCATCACAAAGAAATGCAAGGCARTGGTGTGACACCAGATTAAAGGGAAATTTTGTGGGATATGTTATCCAGAATGATGTTGGATTTAGGACACGAGRGGTAAGTTACTCTGGTAAACACAGCACTTCTGACAGACCCAGAACACCCTATCCAGGCTTGAAAAACAGAGCTTAGAAAAGATATTGGCTACTGGAGGAAAGAAGAAAGGGGAATAAGAACTTTAGAAAAAACAGCTGARGAAAATATGGAGTTGACTTTCCCAYRTGTAAAGATAAAGATCCTAAGGATCAGAATAAAGACAGAACACCTCACCTGTAAGAAAGAAACTGTGGAGCTTCTCTTCAGTGGTTCTGAACTGTGGGCCAGAAGCAATTAGAGCATTTGTAGAGTCAASTGGAGCAATGCTTTGCTTTATAAAAACTGGTACAACTGTCTGCAGTGCACATATTTAATTAAGCTCATTTGGGGATGAAATTATGTATCAGAAATTAGAATAAAGCCGAAAATAAATATGACTTTGAACTACACTAATATCTGAATTTATAATACACTCTGCTGGTAATGTTGTAGTACTGTAAATTTCTGTGTTATTGTCATGATAYATAAACATTCAGGTACCTGAAAAATGTGCTTTAAACTCACATTTATACTAATTTGCCAAGCCTCTGGTGTTTAATAATGCAGCAACCCTTGCTTAGCATTAGCAAAATAATTTGAGTGTTTTGCAATGTTCCATGAAGTGCATTAAAGCAATAATACATTCTAAGTACTTAAAAAAAGGAAACCAACAATACAGTGATACAGCTAAAAGCTCCATTAAATGAATGTAGAAGTAGCAGCCATCATAGATGACTTGAATTAATGTTTTTAAATCAAAGTTCCAACAGCTAATAGGTTTGAAGAGTATCCTTCTCTGAAAAAACAAGTGATCATGAATGAAAGCTGTAAAAACACAAAACTACAAATGCTTCATCATAAGAATTCCATGATTTTCTGTTTTTTAAATAAACCCCTGAGGTGCCATGGCAGGTTACACACGTATTGAACCACTGTTTAGAAAAAAATAGTGAGTACCTGTCTAACTGCTGGATTTGGGGATAAAATGACAACGTGACTCATCACCACTGTTACTGTGCATTTAAAAGAGCACTGGACTATCGTGAATGTGATGGCACAATTTGAAGTTTCCGGTGTCTGAATTTTGATATTTGTGAAACAGCACCAATACATTTCACAGCAGACAATTAATGGCACAGTCYAAAATTAGGTCTTGTAGCCCTGAATCTCAAGGAATATGTAACTTCCTAACAATTTTGTTTCAGATTGGCAGGGACTGACGTTAACAACTTTTCTCCAGCATAAACCACTCTCAGTAATTTGAAAGGAGATCAAATTAGTCCTCAGACCTGTACCATCAATACACTTGAATTAAAGAAAAATTTGCATTAGCAGCTTCATTCCATTGACAACTTCTAATGTATTTCCATACATTAAACATTCACCATTAAACAAACTCAGCAGTTCAGCCAGAAAATTGGTGAATTCATTATTCTTTCCACTTATGCAATCACAGTTAATAAGCAGTAATCCTTTTTTTCCTCTGTTCCATGCCCAGTAGCCCCACTCAGCACCAGGGCTTAAAATGGAACAAAACRAAGCAATCACCGTGTGTATGGGACATATCTTTATATAGCAGTATATTTATGTATTCTGTGGTCTACAGGAACTGCCCCCTCTCAGTTAATTTGCAAGATATGGRTACACATACCCTGTAATCTAGAGTTTTAATATGAATAAGTCACTATTTTTGTRTTATACAAATAAAATAACATTATATAGAGAAGTCCAAAAGACCTGTGTGAGCATATCAAGGAAAAGACAAGACTCGAATAGGAAGTGAGCACAGAAAGAAGGACAAAAGTAGAAATGGTTTAACTGAAGAATAGAATCAAGAAGGTAATGAAAAGAATAACAAAGAGAGGATTACCTGGAATTCAATGTTTAAAAAAGAAGGAACYGCAATAATTTGTGGCAGAGAGCATTAAGTTATGTAAAACATTGASTAATAATGTAAGACCCAGGGTACGATGCTCAAGATACATAAAATTAACGCTCACTGCCACATGATGAAAACATAGGAACAGGAAGAAATACATGTTATTCAGGAACTTAGGCCATCCTCTCAAAAAAAAAAATCAAGCCCAAAGAGTAATATGCAGTGGAGACATTTCTATTTTTAATCTACAGACACATTCTCCAGCAAAAATGGATTCACTGATAATGGCAGAGTTGAATCTTTAACYGTTTTTTCCTGTATAGAAGTGGTTTAAAGGGAAGCTTCTGAGTTTCCAAAGTAAATATCTGAATAAACACACAAATATATGGGCAAACAGATTTGGCACTACCACATAGGATGGTTATGGCTGTCTCTTGTCATAAGATAGAGCTTCATATAGGAATAATATTACCTTCAAATTATCTCACCACATTGGTATTTTCCTATTGGAAAGTAATGACTCCTAAAAGTAAGTTTCTTTTCTCAAGAAGAATGAAATAGATGCTTTCATTTTAGAAACATTCATTATGCAAAGAGGGGAATCTTGAGACTGCTATGACAGCAATTCATGCTTATACMCATTCCTGTCAAATATTAACATCATCAGCAACGCAAACAGGACCAAAGCCAACGAAAAGTGTGCTCCTTGTAGGATATTGGCGCACAATCTTTGCAAATTTGACGTTCAATCTCACAGGTACAGAGGATTGGCAATCATCTGGTCCTGAGGAATTGTGTAGCAAGGTTTGTGTTGTCTCCTTTTGCCTCAGACTGGTGCATTCCCAAATGTGTGCATTGCACCTCTGTAACTCTGATCAATTCTCCCAAATCGCTGTTGAAAGGCATCCTACAYGATTTTCTTGAGTAGCACAAGATTCTACTTCAATTTATGCTGTTCCACATCTCACATTCTGCTTATAYAAGCATCCTATCATAAACAGACAAAACGTGCCATTTTTCTGATGAGCAACCAAGAAATAATAATTCAAGCATTTTTTAAAATTACTGCTGTCAGAATTTTGATGAGAATATTCCTATGAAACAGCTGCTGTTATATGACTATGAAGTAGGCTATTGATCTAGAAAAATAGCGAATAAACTACCTCTTTAAGCTGTTTTTAGTGTTAGCTAAGCTTGATGCATATTTTATTTGTATMATATTTTGATGCTGGGATAACCAGATATAAGTCCTGTTTCTTGTATCCTGTTTTTCTCCCTAATTATAATCATCCTGTAGTTAATTACAGAAAGAATGCTAATGACATCATCTTGCATTTTATCAGATAAAATAAATTCTGCTTTGTGTTTCAGAGTGATGGTTAATCAAGTAGTTGAGAGCTAGTTAAATGTTCCATCTCAAACAACCTCAGTTCACCAACTCCTTTCTATCATTTATTTGGGTAAACCACAGAGTTGCTATTTCCTCTCAAAGTATTATTTTAGTTACTCAATAATTATGATGACTTTATTCATATTGTTAAAAAATTACAGGAACATAAAGCAGAAAAAGAAAAGTATAAAGTCTTTGTTTCACCAACTCTGTTGAATCCCTCTCCACAACACCCACATGATGCCCCAATAAATAAATAAAAAACACCCCCAGAAAGRCTTGTTCAGAGCAGAATTGTCAGAATCACTGAAACAGGTGAAAGAGACTCTCTTGGGATCTACAGACCAGGAYTGTAATGGACACGTGGCTGTTCAGTCAGAGGCAAAACCCAAACATCCATCTGAATCTGCATTCCTAATAATATTAATTAGTCTTTTTTTTATTATATACTATTTCTAGATGGTGTATTATGAACATTTATTCTATGAAATGCTGTGTGAATATTAGGTTTCTACTAAAACATAAGTTTTTAGGGAAAATGCGGCTCTCAGATTTAGGCTCTTAAGTCACCTAAGCTCAAGAGAAAACTTTAAWTTTATGTCTTTTAGCTTGAGAGTTCCTTAGGACAGTGAGATCTCAATGCCAGTATCTGCATTCAAAGAAAAAGATTTCTGCAATCTCAAACTGAGTGAGAACAAACATGATCTAGATTTGTAATGAAGGAACAAAATCAAAATACTAATCTAAAACCCAGAAGAAACAGGAACACTTTTCAACTCTTCCAGCTACAAATACAAGCTTTTCAAGGCTAACAAAAATACTCTGCCGGGTTATTTCGGTTATTTAAAATCACTTATTTTAATTATCTTGAGACTGTTGAAAAACATTTTCTGGAGCAAGCAGTAGTGACATGAATTCTAAAAGAAAACTCACACTGATCATGAAGGAATTGAAGGAGGAACTTCCAAATCACTCCAGTTCCTCCAGTAAAGTGAGACAGCATCTCCACACAAAATTACTAAGAAATATAAATTTCGTTGTGGTTAAAGAAATCAGAAAGGGATAGCAAATAAATTAGGGTATCCTTCAAAAAATTGAATTCATCTTGAAGTGAAGAACATGGAAAAGAAAAACTGTGGCATGGTAAATGGAAACAGGGAACATAGGGAAGATCTATCATAAATTCAAGTCCTGGTAGAAGAGGCTGTAGAGAAAATTCAGCGGAATTTTGAAGAGTAATCTCCAACTCTGGATAGCATTTTACGCAGGAGTTCTAAAAGAATTCAAGCATGAAGCAGTTGAATTATTCACTGCAATTTAACTCAAGACTGTCTCAATAACAGATAAAGATATTTCAGTGCCAGGGGCAAATATGACACCAATTTTCCACAAAGACAATTGTGGCAGAGATATGAAAAATTACAGCAAATAAGCCTGGATTCTTTATCACCCCAACTAGCAGAATTTGTAATAAACCCCCATGTATTAAAAGACACCTGAATAAATAAGTTATCTTTAATGAGTCAACACAGCTTTTGTTAAGAAAAGTCACGCTTTGAAAAATTCAGTGTGCACGCAGATACAAAAATTGACTGATATCTCACATTCCAATAGACCTTGTCCAGAAATGTCTCTAATACTGGGAAATATTGATAGCTGTCAGCAGTTATTGAAAAATATGCCTTGGGGGAAAGTAGGTCTTTTGAGTAGAGAAAAAAAGTTAATGTTTTATGAAAAATAACATTTGAAAATTAAAAGACAACATGTCAATATATCATGTGCAGAGGCAGTTGCATTCTTAGTGCAATAGGGTTTTCAGGCAGTAAACAGCAAAAATAATTTGAGTGCATTGTCCCAAAAACCCTAGAGAATGGCAACATATAAAAAATGAAAAAGATTAAGTAGCTGGTCATTTTCTAGAGCACAGAGTAATTGCATTTTGCAAGTTTAATGTTGGTTCACCTCTGCTCTTCAGAAAAACAAGAGATATCTCATATATATGTGCATATATTAATATAAATGTATTTAATATACATGCACTGCATTATTTTTGCATACAATCACAGGAGGTAAATTAGATTTAACAGTTTCTATATAAATTGCAGCCTCATACCGATTTCTTCATAAATCATAGCTTCAACCTCAGTCAGCTACAGAGTGCTCTTTAAAAACACCAAGATGCTCTTATTCAAAAAACAATACTGAAAATATCTGRCTGTTGTTTAAAAACGAAAAGGAAAATTGAAAACTAGTTTATGGTGAAGTCCCAGAACTTAGACATCTGGAACAGTGATTATTTTATGCAAGCAGTTTCTGACAGGTGAGTTCAGCTCCTCCTTTCTTCACTCACCATGTGCCTGGAGCCAGGTTTAGCTCCTCTCCTTGGTGCTGTGGGGTTTGGCATCTTCGTTTTCCAGACAAACCCTCTCACATCAGCCGTGGCTCCTGCTCCCCATGTGCCAGACTCTTTCTCCTGTTTCCAACCACCTTTAAAAGGAACACAGGCCCAGAGTGAGGGGCATTGGATCGACACCGAGGGCCTGTGGTTTTGTTGGGCGAGGACTTTATATTCCTTTTTCTAAACTCCGAACGAGACTATAAAAAGGGGGCCCATGGCCAAGGGGAGGCTCTTCCTTCTGCTGGTTTGAAATCCCATAAAACTATTCCCAGAAGGGCTGTGAGCAGGCCCATGGTGGGTGCCAGTGGCCTGTGGGCTGGGGCCAAGCGGGAAAGGCAATTGCGAGAAAGCAAAAGGAAAGTGGGCATTGTCTAAAACACAACAAACACAATTAATCCTTAAAAATATAGAGGACAGCATTCAGAGTCCTTTTGAGATTCCATCTGTTTCCATCCTAGTGCTGACCTGGAAATACACTTGTATTTTYCCCAAATGACATCTGCACAACACATACACACACACACTCCTTTCCCACCCCATTTTAAGAGTGACATTTTCCTTCTCCCCCAGAACCTTGTCCTATGCCAATAAAGCATTTGGGTTCTAAAGGGCTGAAAAGAGCTGGAGGCAACAGGAATTATAACATACAAATGATAGATCATTTTCTGTTTTTCCTAACAATGAAAGGAATTGAATATTTCATTAACATGATTTTCTTCCTGATTTTAAAGCTTTGGAAACTGTTACAACATGTTTATGTTTGCATTTAAATCTATTTCAAATAAATATATGGTTGTATATAAAAGGCAATTTAAATACATATAATGATAAAATTAAGTTCCATTACTGCAATATTCTTTATTTTCTACAATAACAATTCACCAAGATTGTTATCCCTTTCATCTTAATTGGGTAATGTATTTTCCTCAATGCAACTGCTTGGAAAACAAACRCTAGGTCCCTTTTAGGCAATTTGCAGACATTGTTAATCTATGTAGCAGTTATGATGCATATTTTCCTCCTCCACTTCCCATGGTATTTTATTATAGTGCCACACAACTCTCATTTCACATGTGAAATACGCCACTGCAGTTGCTTTTCTTTCAGCAATATTTGTTCTTTTTTCTTTATAACTCATAAACACCCAGACAGCAAGGAAGGAGAGGGAAGACTGAAGTGTGCCAGCTCTTGAGAATTTCTCATATCTGCTCCCCTTCCTGACAGCTGATGGATGCCAAAGTCAGGGGAGCTTCAGTGCTCTTGGGATTTCTGATGGTATCAGGAAAAATGAGGATGCTTGGAAGAATCTGGCAGCAGTTATGTCCGTGTGATCTGTTTCATGGGATCACAAGGATTTGGGGACAGTTTGAAAAACCAAGTTAGAAAATAAAGGAATGCAAAAGCACCTTGGAAGTCACATTTTTTTTTTGGTTGTCTATATTGCTCTTGCARCAGGGTTACTTGGGCTTTTATTTAGTGCTGTGTTTGCTTTTTTAACTCTTTCCTGCAAGGGCTTCACTTCCACACCAGGGAAGCTTTAGAGGGGGGATGCAAACTCAAAGTGAGGGTGAGGATGGGTGAACCTGTCACCCCTGTGGGTGGCCTCTGGTCCCCTCCTCACCTGATCCTGGTTCCCTTCCAGAGGCTGTGGCTTCTCCAAGGACCAGCTGAGAGCTCCCAGGAGAGAAGCCAACAGTTCCCATGCCAGGGCAGGCCAGGCTTTGGCACATCTGTGGAGCCAATGCAAACAGTTAAAGAACAGGACATTTCAGTTTCCATCCAAGCCCTTTGCTAAACTGCCTTTTGAATTATTTTTGGCCTCTTTATAAAGAAAGGTCTTGGCAGCAGCTTTCCAGAGTTGGAGGCTCTTTCCTAAAGAGCAGATGGACTATAATTTATTTCCTTTATTTCCCAAATAGTGATAAGGTATCACCTRTATGATCTTTTGAAGCTCCTGTTTGGCTGCATAAATGATGCAATCCTCCTGAAGGATTTTGTTRTGAAAATTAGGACTTGGATTTAATGAAATTTAATTTAAACAATCTAAACACATGGTGAACCACACAGGGCATACAGAAGAGTCTTATGCCTRGAAAGACTCTTTGTAAACCTAAGTTTAATGTGTCTTCATAGAGCATTAAAGATCTCTGATTTTCAGCAGCAGAAACAAATTTCATTTATCTMTTCGGAAGCAATTATTTTTGTTTTTACAAAATTTCATCCTAGATAATTAGGATTAAGATCAAGCTTAAATCAAAAGAATACAGAATTCTTTGTATAAATGGCATAAGACTGGAGTAAAAGTTGGATGGGAATAGATGATTTATACTGCTTTGGTTCTGTGACCTGGGTTCAAAGTCAGCCAAGGATAAAATCAAAGTAGGTTTTTCAGTCTGAATAATATAAATGTTATGTGAAAAGATTTATATTCTGAATGCTATCTAAGCAATTAATCCAAAGGGAATTATTTATAATTGCTAATTAGACAACTACAAACGATATAGAATGGAATTATATATCAGTTCTCTTCTGAAATCTTGTGGGCTAATGTAATTGTGTTCCATTAGTATAAATCCCTTTACAATGGAGATTAAAATAAATGGGACTGAAACTTCCTTGGCTTCTGTTTCCAGCCCTGCTGTAATGTATGGTTTGAGTCCAAATCCTCCAACAGGATGATGCTGCCCAGTCAAGGGACTGTCAGAGGTCACGGGCTGCTATCAAAGTTCATGTTCTTTTCAACAGTGGTTATTTACTTCTATTTCATCTAACATTTACTTCTATTATTTATTTGTTGCTTACAAAAAGTATACGCAATCTTCTACTTTGTTTGGTCTCTCCCATTCCATGACAGACAACCCTAAATACAATAAATACTTTCACTTTTCCACAGATGCAAAAGTGTTGTTTCTATTTTCRTATTTCCTGAAGATAGAACTTTTTACCACCATCACTAAAAAACATTTATATCAATTATTTGAGATGATTTTGCTTTTTTCTTTACTGGGAGATCAAAAAATTATCAGAAAATAATATGGGCAGATTTTAGGGTTCTGTGGGGGGGACTCACTGCCCTTAAATTCCTTCTCTCCTTTATCAAATGACACTTCCAGAATGGATTATTACAAAACAAGCAGCATGAGAATGGTTACACTGAAAACTAGACCCAAAAAATGTCATTATTACAGGAGCACAATCATGGTATTGGAAAGTTCTGTTGTTTTCCATACTCCTGGCCATGCTAGACTCCAKGAGCTGGAAGGATGCTACAGCAGAACCCTTCTCAGGAGCTTCCTAAGTGACAGGATTTATTTCAGAGTTCCTGTAGCAGAACAATGCACAGTGTGGAATATTTTAACAGAGATCTCAATTAACAGCAACAAAAATTACTACATTATTTTTGCAGCTCTTGGAAAGTTTGTTGAACTAGAGATAACTTATCCTGGTAGGTTGAAGTCTCCTCCYGGGACAAGGCTTTGGAATTTCCCACAGTTCAAAGGACTTGTGCTTTGTAAAATGAAATGACCCTCTTAATCTCTGTTGAAAGAATTTACAGCCAGTTTATGCAGAATAACTTTACCATACCAAGAGCAGTAGGAGCTTGATTTACAGGCTGCTGCTCATATAGAAAGAGGTTAACATTTTCTCTTTAAGCAAGGGTAGAATTTCCTCAGGGCCATGGGACACTCGGCAGTGATGCAAAGCAGGGTTTTGTGCCAGAAAAGGATCAAAGTACAAACTGAACCCCTCTACAGAACCTGTCCAGATGCTCCCAGGAAGTTTGGGAAAATRGCAGTGAAGGAAGATCAGCTGCAACTCTGAGATCTCAAAGTGTAGCTCACAGGGCAGTTCTGCTCACTGGGACAGGACAACCCATCTGGGGGCTCTGTACATGTGCCAGATCATGSAGAGACAACTGAAAATCTAAACAGATTCCTGATCTTGAGCTGGCATCTGTGTTCTCTTTGGGATTTTCTCATAGGGTTAGGAAAGGCAATGGAAACCTCAGATTCAGGTATTTTTAGTCCATTAGAAAATTCCATGTGCATACAAAAAATTGATCACTTGCATCGAAATGCAGGTTCCTACTGCCTGCTGTGCTGAAAAAGTCAGCGGGTACTAAAACAAAACCATGAAGAAGACATAACACTCCAGACAAAAGACATAGAAAATTCCTTTTAGAAAACTGGCTGAGAAGTTCACCAGAAGCACAAACTAAGCTAAAGTACTGTGTTAATCAGTAGTTTAATATGCAGAGTAATTCTGAGGGAGAGACAACAAAGGAGGTCAAATAAAAAAGCCCAATAGCTACTATTAGGAACTCATTGATCTGTTTGTCCAATTAATTTTGAACCTAACAAATTACTGTCTGCCACGTGACTGACTGATCTCTGACAAATTCACAATAGTGAGTGGATGAAAGTATTTGCACAGATTGGATACCAATAAAGCAGGACGTGAAAGCATGTGGGTTTAGATCTGTTTAATTGGAATTTCAACGAAATTAAATTGAAAAATAAGGTCAAAGCAAACTAGTTCTGGTTATTGATATAAATTTCATGTAGGTTCAGGAAGATATTGAAGCAATTTATTTCAATCTAAAGCTTAGATTCATTGTTAGATATTTAATTAAATTTATTTTGTAGAGGCTTTACAAATACTTGAATCTTCATATGAATAATATTGACACCACCAGGCTTCTTGCATGTATATGAAGCAGGAAATGTGGCCCACAAATCCATCTCAGTTACAGAAGTTATTTTGGATCAAGGCTGACATCATCTCTTCCAGATTTGTTATAATGTAAATGGGCTCAGGATCTGGCCTTGCAAGGCAATTACTCGCATAAAATTGTCATCCAAGACATTCATTCAATGCAAATATTCCCCATTATCATGTCAACTAAGCCATAAGTATGCATCCAGTGTTATTTGTAACTGCACAGTTAACAGCAGGTAACACATTTGTCCAAAAATGTTAAGTGACAGAACAGACACTGCAACAGACAGAAGGCAAGAGACAGTTCAGTAGGACAGACTTATGAAAGTATTGATTGTGCAGTGACATTTTTGGGCTTCCTACATGTTTGAGACATTTAGTGTTACACAAAGGAGAGGAATAGCTTCTGTTKTTGTCAAATGCGTGGAGCAGACTCAGCCTTCACTCCAAGGATGACTCTTGAAAAGGCTCTGGTTGCTTTAGATCTTTAATGCACTTTCCAGCTGTCAGAGCCATGTGCAGAAGGACATCCAGATGTGCTAAAACAGGGGCAGAAACACAGAACAGAGACTAGAAACAAGAAGAATCCTGGGTGTCAGGATGAAGATGAGTCAAAAGGCCACACCATCAAAGAAAAGAGCTGAGAGATCAAACCAAATCATTTGCTACAGACTATCATATTGATACATAAAAAATAACCAATAAAGGAACAAGAATTGTGGTCAGAATCACAATAGCTGCAAAGCCAATGTGCACAAGGCACCAAGTGGGAAACAGAGAATGAGACCCAAAGGAATACTAAATTATGAACTCCAAATTACGACACTTTCTCCATAACTGCAGAAAGGCACCAAGCAGAGGGAAGACCTAAGGAACCATTCTCCTTTCTGTATTTCGGGTCTGAATGGCACAGTCAGCACAGGAGTGGACACTTTTGGGCAAAACATATGGAAACATCAAGTCTCATAACACCTCAGAAAATCAATTTATTCTGTAGAGMAAAAAAAAAAAGCTATGAAGATTGTCCTATGATAGAGAGGTAAGAGATGAACGTGATATTCCTCAGGGGCTGCGTCCAGACATTTTGTGCAATTTCGCTGACTCAGCACTGCTGAAATGCCTGGAAAAGATCAAAAAAACAATCAAAAAGATCAARAAAAGATCAAAAAGATCAGAAAGTGCTTTCAGGAAGCACTTTGCAATAAATGAACAACAGTGCAACCCAACRCTGGTTTATCTCTCCCTCTCTTTGCCCAAGAACCCAACAACAACAGTAGTGAAATTTTACCCTTGTAACAGAAAAGTTTACACAAAACAAAGTCCTGTAGTTATCTTTTGGATTCACCTTTCTTCCTTTGGGAGCCCTATTATGCTATTTTTACACATCAAAGATATTTCCAAAAAACTAGAAAATTAGAACTTAATACCCATCCTTTGTTAGGTGGGAACTAAATAAATCTCAAAGATGAAAACCTGCATTCCTCATTAGGTGCAGACCCATGGACAGTCCTGAGGACAGTGGTGCTGCTGAACCCTGTGCCACCTCTGAGGGATTGCCCCAAATTCACTGGAACCCCAAATTTTGACCTAAACCCCCACATGACCTATATACCTATTTATGTTACTGTCTTAGATGATTTCACAAAGTATATTTAGTGATACACAGATGATCTGTTCCACATGGGAAAAGAGATCACTCATGATAACAAGCCTGTTGTAGTGAATGCATTGAGGTAAGTCACCAAAAATAAATGGGAGAGTTTTATTCCCATTGAGGCAAATTAAGATGAGGTTGAGATTAATTAAGCAGGAAAGTACAGCACATGACACCTAGTCTAATAAAGACATTTGCATATTTAAAGGAAGTGAAACAATATCTGTTTTAATTAAGTAGGCTGCTCCTCCAGGTTAATGCATTCAGGGGAAAAATTAAATCTGTCTCGAGTCCCTGGAAGAAATGGAGAGTGGCTGCAGGAAATTGGCCTCCTGAAATGTGATTAATGGACCTGCCTGATGAGGACTGACTCCTGCTAAAGCATCAGGACTGGCTGTGAGACAGGTGCCGGCACCTGGGGCAGGGGCGTTGCAGTCTCCAGACACAAAGCCATGGGCTCTCTGTGGGGCCCCCCCGGCAGCCACGAATCAGCCCACAAGTGTCACCTCTGGGCAGAGGCTTTTCTCCGGCTGTCGGCAGATGTTGGTGTCAAAAGATTGGACATCTAATTTGCTCCAACAGCCCGAGTTCCACATTTCCTCCACTTTTGTGGATCAGAATGAAAGCTTGTGCAGCACTTCASCCCAAAGAGGAGTGTTTAGTGCTGCTGTGCAGGTGAGGGCTGCCCTCCTACCAGACTTTTCCTCTCGTTCAGTGCCAGTGATCACCAGAAGAAATTAAAATTATGCTTTACTTTTCCATAGCTGCTGGTTCAAGGTGTCAGTTTCTAACGTGTTCTCTTTGTAAATGCTTTAAATCCTTTGATTTACTCAGGTGGGCCCAAGAGTAGTGAGAAGAAACCTGTCGCAGTGATCAAAATTCCAGTCCCAGGAGCGTTTCCAGGTGAGGAGCCAAAGTTTCTTTATGCTCCAGCAGGAAATGATGCAAAGCAAGAACATAAAGCTCCCTCTCTACTCCCAGCTGTCTTCATGTGGAGGGTCACAGCACCTCCAGAAAAGTTTCCAGGCAGGAGGAAAAGGAGGTTTTAAGCTGAGATTTCCAGAGAGAAATATTGAAGGGAGAAGTAGGCTCCAGGAAGATCAAAGGGGAACAAAACTTCTGTACTATGGACACAAATTTATACATTTTTCATGTTTTCAAAGAGCAACTTGAGGTGACATTCCATAATACGCTAGACACTTTATGTCTAGCATATTATGGAAATATTTACTGCAGAAATCTGACATTTCCATGGTGTGTCTCATGTATAATCTGACCAAGGAATAGAGCTGAAGTTCCTCTCCCCACAAAACACTGGAAACATCACTGCAAGGCACTGGGATTTTTCTAATGGAGAGAATTCTGGGTGTTAAAGCTTTGTAAACCAAACTTATAATATCAACAGCACTGCAAATTTCTGCTTGAGCCTTCAAAGGAGAATCATGAAGCAAAATGTACAAAAGCCTAACTCATTAGTAACTTMTTAGTATCTAGTGAAAGCTACCATAAGAGATAAATACAAGGGCTGGACAAATCCATACTAAATTCAAGGTTATTAAGTGAGTCATGCTTGATAAAAGCACATCTTCCTATTTTTTATTGCCCAGCACAGCTCAGGATGCATCTAGCAATTAAAAACGTAACTGTTRTACAATAAAAATTGCCAAAGCTATTAACCAACCATATAAATGAAAACTTTGACTCCTAGCATTTTCCATCAGARTGATGCAGAGTCCAGTCAACACGCTTCAGGTTTCCAGGAATTTACAGTCATTACAGCTTTGTTTTTGTAAGTCAATCCATTTAGTTAAAAAAAAAAAAAATAGAAATCCTTAGACCCACCCCACATTTTGTTAGATATTTTTGATTTTTATGTAATGAGAAAAATTTAAGGGACAAATTCTTCATTTTTTTTTTTAAATGAACACTATAATAATGAGCTGGAGGATGTTTTGATCTTTAAAAAAATGTTAGGGAGAGGATGCCCAAAGCATTAAAACAGCATCAGAGAGATAAACTGCACTTTAAGTTGTGGCATAAATATGGCCCCAGTAATAGCTGGAATTAGCAGGACAAGGTTAAAATTTAATTTTTTTAATAGTTGGATGTTAAAAGTTACATCCTGCAGGATTAGACACAAATGGCTTGTGTTACATTGACTTTCATGGGGAGAGGTGAGGTCACTGGGCCYGGCTCCAGGAAGGTACTCAAGCACACGTTTAAGTGCACAATAATTATGCACATACTTAAAATTTGTCCTGCCTCATTTTCTCAAGCTCTTCCAGCTACAACACCAGAGGTTAAAATCAAGAAATAAGCAGGTTCTCTGGGTGGAGAACTGGTCACAGAACCAGCTGGGTCACAAGCACACAAAAGAGTTCCAGTTTTAAACAGTTTCTCTTTCCTTAATCTTTGTGTACTCTGATTAAAATTATTCTTTTTGCGGGTTACACTGTGCAATAAAAAGATTCATCAACTGAGTACCCCCTCATTTTTTTTACTTTTTAATACACCCAGGAAAATGATGTTAAAATCAGAATTTGCATGAACAGCCAGCTAGAGAAGTTTGGGAGAGTTGGCATTTAGTTTTAAGTTGCAAATGGCCTGTGAGGCAGAATTGTAGAACATGGCAAGATATGCATATTTAAAAAATGGACTATGAACAATAGTATATTGATATATACATTCATTGTGGATTTCATATTTATTCTACTTCTGTCCATTAGGGTCATATACAAGTACTGGTAAAAAAAGTCACAGGCACATTCCAACCTACAATCTCAATATTTATTATACATATTATTTTTATATCTACTTTTTTGCCTGTTTCATTTTTCCTAAGGTATTTAAGAAATACTTTACACGATAGTGTAGTAAAATTTGCCTGATTTATTTACAAATTATTATAATTTAGTTATTCAGAAGCAGTACATTTTTATCCTCGTGTTTATCTGATAGATATTCTGATGTAGTAGTTTAAAAGACAAATGTAATTTTACAAAACACTAYTAGATTGCATGCTTGTTTTAAAGATTAAAGTGGGTGACAGATCGATTGCTCCTAAATTGTTCATTCAGTGTAACTACACACATTTTAAACCACATTTATTTCATCTTCTATGTACATAAATCCAATGAAACATTAATTTTTCTATTAAAAACCCCCACATTATTGGAAGACAGGAATTATTGTCCATGCTCATGAAATTAGATTAGATTACTTTGTTTTTGATAATTTACATTAGAAAAATCAGGTCTTAACTTTGTTATCAAGATCTAAAATGTGGATATACCTTATTTCAGAGGAGATGATATATAGACATATACAGTAATTTTTTTTTCTAAAGCATTATTCCTAAAATAAGCTATAAAGCAAATTACTCCTATACTGAATAAAATATACTTAAGTTAATGATTTGTACACTTTATGAGCACATAGTAGGAACAGAAAAAATGCAAAGAGCCACTATAGATTTGTAAGTATTTTATTAGGAAAAAAATGAGCAACTTGCTCTCCAGTCTGACTGGCCAATTACCGTGATTTGTTTCTAATAGGAGGATAATTTTGTTTTGGTGAAAAAAYGAAACCGTTAAGTTTAGTGCTGTCATTTATTCCAAGCCAGATTTCACCAAGGGTTTGAACCCAACAGTTAATTTGTTATTTGCCTCTRTATTCAGTTTGGCTCCAGCACGAGGTCTTGTGTGATGAATACAAACACAGCCTGGTGAAATGTTCCCCAGAGCAGTTAAACCCTTTGGAGAASCTAAATAAGAGTGGAAGCAAAATTTTACAGACAAAAGGTAAAGTGTAAATATAGACCCACTTGRGTTCTGGATTAGGCATTGAATCCATTTGTAAAACATTAGGTGACACCAATAAAAAAAGAATCAACTTTTTCTTCAGAATGAATCATTTCAAACCCATCAAACTCTTTTTTTCTTCAGTGCAGTGACAGGTCTTGGGGATAAGAGAAAACCAGACTATAGAATTCGTCATGACCTTGGTGTTTTACATTCTCACACGACACCCTCACGAGTAAACGCTAAATAAATTGTTTAAACAAAGTTTCCCCTGTGTGGGATCATTCTTAATCACTGCCAATCTAAATGGATGAATCAAATGCAGTTCGGATATGTCTTTCCCAGGAATGACAACTCCCTGTTTTGTAGCATTGTCATGGATGAGACAGGAAAAGTATGCCCACTAAATTGTCAGGTTACACAGCTATGGGAGCCAGCACAATTGCACAGCAAAAATAGAAGTTATTGTGATCTTGATCAACAACAAATGAATACAGAACCATGGTATGTGAACTCCAGTGATGCAGCCTGTAGGAAGCTTTCCTAATTTTAAAGTCAGTGTCTTACCTTTTTTTTAATCTCTTCCTTCAGAAAATATCCACAGAGATGAGGAAACCACCACTTTTCCTTTGTCCTTGCAAGTCCTCTGCAATCTTTGTTTTCAGACAGAAGCTCAGGCTCATTGCATCTGGTAACGACTCCTCTGCTCTGATCAGATCTGTCAACTCACATTGGCCAATTACTTTGAAGTGTGCAATCCTGTGAGTTGATGTTTCTCAAGAAATATGAAGTAAAAAGAAGAAATATTACTGCTTTAACCTTTATGTGGCATAACCTGACAATACTGTAATCTTTTTTTATCCGTGTTTTCAATAGGAAATTTAGTACTTGTCCTAAAATGGAAGAGGTCCATGATGTGCAAGGATGACTGGATGAGTATGTTTTGAATATTTTTTAAAAATGTCCCTGTCACCSAGTTGAGAATTGGGGGATATTGACACCTCTGGAATGGATGTGAGRTGGGAAATCTCAGCCCACGGGGCTGGGCATGAGCTGAGTAAAAGGGGCAACTCAAACTTCAGTAAAACCACAACTGCATTTTTTTCTGTTGAGCATAGTTTATACTTCCAAAACATCATGAAAAGCTTTTTGCATGTATTTTTCTCTTTGACCTATTAATGCATTTTCAACAAACAGATCACAAAGCTCCTTCTGTTCTTTAATTCTTAGCACAGAGAACAGTCAGCAGTGCCCCTTCTGTGTGAATGCATCACCTCAGRCTGTCAAGGGGCAGGTGTTACCTTGGTTTTCCCAAGCATTTCCTGAATCCTTAATGCTCTTGAACATCATTCTGTGTATCCTTCTACAAATCCCACACTTTAGGGCTGCTGGCTTTGTGATTAGTGGATCGAGAGCCAACTCARTGCAGCTGAATTGTAAATTTCCATAACCTTAAATTGTGCCAACCTTAGCATAGGAGGTTAAGCTGTTGACACAGCAATGTAATTAACAGCTYTTTAGACACAAAAGTGTCTTTTGTAACAAAAGTTCAGATGTTTTAAAGACYACAGGAAAAGAAAATAATGTCTGATCTTGAAAAACTTGCAAGACAAAGCAGGTGGGTAAGCACATACAGCAGCAACGAAAATGTTTTGTTTTGTTGGTTTTTTTTAAGAACAAAATGGAATTTTCAAGTTCATTCAAATCTTAAAGAGCAGAATAACTTTTATTACCTATTTGTGTTTTGAAGGGGAGCTGAGTGCCTAATTTGCTTTAAGAATCTAGCAAGTCTATTCTCAGTTCCTGAAGGAATGAGGACACGCTTGTTAAAACCTGCTCAGCTAATTTGACACGTATTTGCTAGAAGAAAAAATATTACCTTACAAGTTGTCTACTTCTATATGATGCCAAAATACATTTGYAATATTTTTCTCTAGTGAACTGAGCTATTAATTTACACAACAGAATTGCAAAACTGAGAAGATTTTCCAGGAACTGAAGTGACTGATGTTAACATTTTTCATAATTTACAGGAACAAGAAAAGAAGACATTTGCTGGCATACAAGTAATCTAGTTTTAGGATTACAAGGATAAACCTCATCTACATCAGTGTAACAGAAACAAGCTTGCTGTTAAATTGTTTTCTTACAGCCTACATGGATTACACGAGCACATCTSTAAACTGATCTGTGAGTGTTCCCAGTCCCAGCACCTCTGTTCTACCCAGGGGTAAACAAAATAAACTCTGGGATCCACTGAGAARTGAGGTGCAAATCATGGACAGGATGTGCCCCACATACTCAGCACCACATTCCAAGTGAGCCAAAACCTCTAACTGCTGTGYGGAAAGACACCTTTTGAAAATAGCTAATACAAAAAGTCAAAAGATTTAGATCTTAAAATGGCATTAATGAGTTTCTCCCTCCTCATATGTCCTTCATTCAACACCGTATTTTCACCATTGCATGTTTASGGAGCAGCTGTAGTAACTGGATCCTGAACATGACCCAGATAAAAATATAAACATTAAAAAAAAAATTGCTACTTTTTTTTTTTGTCTGGATCTTATTGAGGCTCTGGCTGACAGCTTGCAGAAGGCTGGGACAGGTCAGCACTGCCCCAAGCCCAGTCTGTCACTGAACCCGTGGAACTGGAGGCTAATTTGGCTTTCTGCAATTTATAGCACTGCAGTGAACCACGGCCTCTCTCCCCCCAAAATGGGTCAGGCACAAGAATGCTCTTATTTAATTACTCAAGGGAAATATTGACACTTTTAATTCATTTTCATTTCCTTTCTTGTCAATATCTCTCCTTTCTTTACTATCGCTTTTGTGGGCACTTGCAAATCTTCCTTTCAGGAAAACCACTGCAGAGACTCTTGTTCTTCCCCTAATATATGCATTTTTTATTCCTTTTTCCTTATTGCCSTTGAACACAAACATGAGTCTGCTCCTTAAACAATCGTTATGATAACTGTTGAAAGCAACCACTTGTAAAAGCTTGCCCTTGCTCAGATGGAATGCTACAATTTGGAGAAGAAAGGAGAATGAKCTTGTGATCATATCCTTCCCTCCAGAGTCACTTGGCTAACGGGAAACAAAAAATTAAATAAAGTTTTCTTGTTTTCTTATGCTAAATATTTACTTTCTGTATAATCCTTCAGCTGTGTGACACTGTACTAATGAGGCATCATGGACAGTGCATTTCTCTGTTTATTTATTAAAATCATGATTACTGGAATGGGCAGTGCCCTGGCGAAAACACAGCTCCTCTTTGCCCTTATCCAGGCTGGGTATTTCTGTCTGCACTCACATAAAGGGGACCATACATCAAAACCCTGCTAACCAGAGATCTGACCTTATCCATGCATCCAATTTCTTCTTAGTCAARTGTTCAAAATGGACCTGGCATCAGAACCGTAAGGAAAAATATTTTAATTGGCATTGCTGTCTGGAAATGCCATTTTGAAAAGGAATGCCAGGTGAGTCGTCAAAATTTTTTCTAGCAGCTGTCACAGTAGTTACAGCTTTATTTCCTGGTTTATTTTCTTTACATATTCAAATGGGAGGGCCAGGTTTGGTAAATATTGTGAATTTTATCACGAAACACAAACATTGATACGCTGCTCCTCCTTCTCACTCATTGCTGGGATGTGATTTTTATTTTCTCTAAGACAGATAAGTTCAGCATATTTAAAAGTTGTGTAATTATAACTATCTGAGGTTGTTGAAAGGCAACCCAGGGTTACAGATGTGCTTTGAATTTGCGGTACTCTGATACAAATACTCCTCCTTCCATTGAGTGTGTGCTGGCCATCAAAAGAGAGTTAGARTTTGTCCAGAGAGCTGGTAAAGAGATATTAAAAGATTAATAGAAAGACTGTTCACCTTTTACAGCGGACAGGGGTGAAGGAAAAGCCAGGCCAGGAGAAAAGAATTACATTACGTTTCAGTTACAAATATTTACATCTCATTTTTGAACACTATTCCAGAACCAATGAATAAGCACAAAGCAGAAAGACTTGCCCAAGGTGTAACAGGGTCACAGGCACAATAATATCTGCATGCAGCAGCAGCAGCAGCTCCAGCCTCYGTTCCACACAAACCACCGTTCAGCCAAGCAAATGAGAATTCATGGAGGTGAACTCTRCTATTAAATGCCATCATAACAATGGACTGAAATTCAATTTCTGTCACTTTCAGACCATTATTATAGCATCAAATATCTGCCTTTGGYTTTATTGGCTAACAGAGATAAAGATGGTGTATGTTACCATTATTTATAGGAGTGGATAGAGCTATATTTATGCAAATGATGACACATTCTGCTGAAAGCACACAATATGTGAAATGGGAACATGCAATTCCTTCACGCAGTTTATTAGACAGCATTTAAGCTGTAAATTCTGAATTACACATGAGGAGAAGAGTCAAATGATACCCATTGAAGGAAACATGGTAACTGGACCAGGAAAAAGACCTTTACAATTGATGCAGCAGCCCCAAAGCGTTTTGTTGAGCATAGAACAAGACCTTAATTTGGGTTTTATTGAACCATGTCACGGTTCAAAAGACCTTTTCTTTTAATGCAGTTCAATTTTAAGAGTAAAACTATCTTTAAATGATTTTACATATGTGCCTGTGAAATATTAAAGTGACTTTTAAGATTTCCTCTGGTGTCTTTTCATTTCTCCCAAGAGTTATTTGTACCAAAATATGAATAGTTCCTCTGGTCTTCACGAATCTCATGAACAGATAATTTATGCTTCAATACAATTCTACATATTCAAATAAAAATTATTGAAAATTATTTTCACTTGATAAAAATTTTAACATGTCAAAGCARAAATTTACTATTATTGCATTCCCTTGAAGAAAGCTCTTCAAATTTGTGACRCACAATGCTATCACAAAACTCTACCATATTTTGATAAGAAATTTTTAGTTTAATAAAGTTATACTATGAAAGCATAACTGAGATGCACTTGTCATTTTTTTATAGGATTTACAATTAAAACATGAGCCTCAGAAAGAGGTCTAACAGGTTCAAAGTTCTAAAACTGTGAAACTGTGGAAGGGTTTAGTCAATTTTGATTAATATCATATATATTCACGTATTTTAAAGTTAATTTATACTTGGGAATCCCAAGTCACACATTTGAAGTTCCCACACCAACAGCTTTGCAATTAATCATGTTTGCACAGCACTAATTTCAGGATCACATTCAGCACCTAACCAGCTTTAGAGCATTTTTAACCTGCATTTGCTTCCAGCTCTCTCTTTTAACCTTAAGTTTTCAACAGAAAAGATTTCRCTGCTTCTGACAGCCCCTTAAGGTATAAAGTACAACGTTTAGATGGCCTTTTCTTAAAATTCAAAGATTCTGAGTGCTTTACAGGGAACATGCCAATAAAAATTCCCCAAGTTGAGAATCTCGGCTTTGAAACACGTACAGGATGTATGGAACAATTACCAGGTAGATAATTCACCTAAAATAAATCCCTCAGATCTAGAGTTATCTTTAGTAAGACTTGCTAAGATTACAATAATATTTGTATTACTAAAAAAARAGGTTATCCAAGACGTGTTAAATGTCCATGGAACTATTTTCTTGTAAATGTGGTGTATCCTAGACTCACAAACCAGTCATCCAAGCCATTTCAGGGATTAGCTTTGACGCCATTAATTCATAAAGCCTTCAAAGACAGCACCTATTTAGGACAAACTGATTTTTTTCCCCTTTAGATTGTTGCATATTTTACTTTTCCTCCTCTAAATATCTACTCCACAGGCCCATTTAGGTAATAAGTCCTTGTAGAGTGCAATAAAGAACAGATAGCTGCAAATAATCCTGATTTCTTATACTTATGTTATTAATATTGATGCATATCAGGAACAAAATTCCTCTCTTAGATTGTCTCTTTACCAAAACTGAAATCCCTCTTTTTCTAAAAGGAGTGTGATTCATTTCTGACCTTTATAGATCTCATTCAGTTATTATAATGCAGAAAAGGTCTTTTGAGTCACATTCTAGTGATTAAAAGTGTATTTTTGGATGTTTCTTTATTATATTAATAACTGTACACGTGTACGTTATTTTAATTAGAAAAGTATTAATTGTATATAAACTCTTTAAGATGTCCTGCTCCTATATCCTCCTGAGATTATTCTATAAGAATTATAGAGAAAATGAGATAGAATTGGTATGAGTGTGATATGTAGGTCAAAACTAGAACATTTATGCTGCTAAAAAAAATAATCCAAACTCCTCAGGCATCAGTGCAAAGACTTCAGTCTCAGTTCAAAGCATGTATGGCTGAATGGATCAAATTCTAAATCCACGATCCCTGCTTTGATTCTGACCCAAAACTGAAACAGAACCATAGGTTCACAAGGCCATTAACGTTGGGAAAGACCTCTGAGATCATCAAGTCCAACCTTTAACCCAAATACCCCCATTCCCGTTAAACCACATCACCGAGTGCCACATCTGCTTGGTTTTTTAACTCTTCCAAGGATGTTGACTCCACCACTTGCCTGGGCAGCCTGTTCCAATGTTTCACCACTCTTTCAGCGAAGAATTTTTTTCCTAATATCCAGCCTGAACCTCTCCTGACACGACTTGAGGCCGTTTYCCCTTGTCCTGTCCCTCGTTGCCTGGGAGCAGAGCCTGACCCCACCCCACCACAGCCTCTTGTCAGGGAGTTGTAGAGAGCAATAAGGTCTCCCCCAGTCTTCTTTTTTCCAGACTAAACACTCCTGAGATCAAAACCCCAGGAATTTGATCAATTCCAGCYCCTTTTGAACTCTGGCCTCACAATGAAGTTCCTGGAGGCACTGCTTTGCTGAGCCCCAACACCGGTGCGCACATTTGGGGTTTCTGTGTTATCAGGCTCGGGGTATCACACCTGGATATTACCATCATAAATATACCAAATACTGAGAAAACCTGGATTTTCAAGCTTCATCCCAGCGAAGCTGAGCTTTGGAGGGTGTCAATGCCACTGAGAATGGAGTGCCTGTTTCACAGGGGTCTGTCTAACACGGCCCAGGGAGACAGGAGCGATGCGCGGGGCTTTGCTTTAATCAGCCCTGTGACAGTCAGACACCTGTCTGTTCAACAACGACCACAGCCAAACACTTCACAGCACTTCTTCTTTTTTTTTTACCCCCTCCCCCTCTCTGAAAGCTAATCCAACTTGAAATATGGCTTGCAAATACAAACCTGATTTGTGACCTACCCAGACTAAAGGACAGCCTTTGTTCTTCCCTCAGAATGTCTCACACGCCACAGTATCGTCACGAGAGGTACAACCCAAATAATCATCTCTATGGCAAAGTACCCGACCTGCAGTGAGAAGATTCCAATAGAAATGTAAATTGTGAATTTAGAATAATCAAAACACTGACCTCAGATTTATTTCGATTGCCTCGTTGATGTTAATGGAACTTTGGTAACCAAAACTATTTCAGTGCCTACGATATCCCAGTAAACAAAGCAAACTTACAGAGACAGCTCTTCAGAGCAGTGTTTCTAGATTCATTTACAGTTTAATATAACTATATGAAGCAAGTCTATATAAATTTAAAGAAATTATGATGTTTGGTAAAGACTTTGTTTACAGCCATGAATTTTGTATGAGAGTTTATAAGGTCTCCAGTGGTGAGCTGGAGAGGTCACAAGAGTAAGGGACAGAGGAAAGGAGAAGCAGTTGAAACTACAAAAAGGTGTAAGAACACCCAGACATACTCACCCTGTCATACTTTTGGGATCACAGCTGTCCTTCCTCACCCAGGGTGTAATTTATCACTCATGTTCACTTTTAAAACTGAAAGCTGAATAAGATAAAATAGGACAGGAAGGGACCCAAACAAATAGCTTAGTGTGACACACACACACCTCCAAACACAGCCACATGGAATCATACCTTCTTTGAAAATTCCGGTGTCCAGGATCTCACAAAGCTCTCATAAAACCGAAGGAAAGGCAGCAGAAGGCCATGAGAAAACTACTGCACAGACCCAAGTCCCTGAGGGAAATTTGGGTCAGTCAGGAATCTTGGCTAAAAAGCCCAACTCTGCCATGCCTGCCCAAGTCAATGAGAACTGCTCAGTGCCCTTCACCCCAGGCTGGCCCAACCTGTGGGTTCTGGAAAGCTCTAGACTGTTCTTTAATCACTCTGCCCAGAGCCAGAGCCCCCAGGAATCAGAGTCCCCTCTTGGAGTTAAGAGAATTGTTCTATTAAATCTGTATCCCTTCACATACACCTTCAGCTGCTTGAATGTGGAGAGCTGTTCACTGACTTAAAGATTCCTAAAAGTGCATGTAGAGTAAGTTGAATTAAGCTATGTGTGGCACTAATTAAAATCACTGCGACTTGAGTGGGCCTTAAGGGCAAAAATCTGTTCCTTTTAAAAGGAACACACATAAATACACTGGGAACATTTAAGTATAATTATTATAGCCTTCAGGACTCTGGCCTTAAAATATCAGAGTGACTGCATTCCTGAGAGCAAAGTTTATTAGCATTGTTTATTTTTATTTTCATACAGTTATTACATGAATGCCTGGAAGTGACACTAGCACGGAAGATCTGTTAATACATCCCATATAAACACTAAAATTACTTTTGTTCCTCTAATTTCTTTCAAGGCAGTTTTTAACAACTGCAAACATGGTAGTTTAGGAAATTTTAGTTCTTTATCCACAGAAGAGTCAAGGCTGTGGATTGCATTTTTGTCAGCAGCTGGGAACTAGCCCAAAGCCACCTGTGGTATGTGTGTGCAAAGCTCTGTAACACTTCACAAGACTGTAAAAAAACGAATAGAAAATAACTTGGATCTCTCAATTTTTCCTTCATGATGTTTCTTGGAAACTTTTGTTTGCTCTCTTGTTACAAGACTGACATAAACCTGGGTCTAAGTCTAGAGTGGGAAAAGGACGTGGGAAATTTCCATAGCTCACACAAACACATCTTTGAACTAGCAAAGAATGTAATCACCACATCCTGGGACTGGATAGTGAGCAAAACACACCTAAAGTGAAGAATTACACCGAGAAAAGACACTTTCCCTACTCTATGCCCTGCTCCTGGTAGCAACCAATATTTTGCTGTGCTGCTGTCAGGCAATGTTGGTAACACACCAATGATACTGCTGTAACTGATAGATATTAAAAACACACAGTTACCACACATTTATGGCTCTACACATAAATGTGTATTTTAATGGGCTATTACTTTGTATAGAGAACTATTTAATGAGCCTAGGATAAGGATGGATGTATGGCTAGGTTGTTTTAATATGACTTTATGCTATCAGCGAGTCAGATCTCCAAAGCTATTGAAGGAGTTCAGAAGTAGCAGGGGTTTCCAAGGAATTCAGCAAAAAATGAGGAGAGCAGAGGCTAGCACAGATTAGTAACATAAACTCCAACTGAATAAACACAGATCACTGATGATCAATCACTGATCAGTAAAGAAATGAACCCAGGAAAGCAGCATGGAAGCAGTTACAGGACATAAGTGGAGCATGTATAGAATCCTGAAATACATTTTGCAGCTGCTGGTGACTGAGAGCTACACAGAACCAGCAATTAAATTAACTATTGATATGCCTTACTTCAGAACAGGGTGAGAAAGACTGATCACTTTGATAACCTGTAATATTACAAAGTAAGTATTTATAATCACAAGAAGGAAATCTAAGTCTTTGCCTGTGTTAGCATAATCCTCCATCCTTGAAGCTGGGAATTTACATGCAAGAACATATTTATTTCCTTGTCATGTTTCCAAAGCATACTCTACAAAAGTGATAAACCATTAGGGGAAACGAGTCATTATTCTGCTGACCTTTTGAAAGTAGATTACAGAATTGTGATCAAATCTCATTAGATTTATGTATCTGCAAAGGGACTTCAGCAGATCCAAAAATCAGGGTAAATACATTCTTAAACTCTTTTGGTTTTTCCCTGCAAAGAGGTTTAACCATGACTAAGAGGAATTTTCTAGCTATCCTTTCATTAGCTTTTAGACTTGCCATTCATGTGCAGGAGCTCTTAAGGATTAACATATATTTTTAAAGATAAGGCATAGATGAAGTCTTTTATCTTTAAAGACTGGATAAATGTTTTCAATTTCATTAGAAATTCTCTTAACAGCAAAGAATTGAGAAGATCTACCCCAAAAGATGTTATCTTACTTTAAACCATTGAACCACTTTAAACATAGAGGAAGGGTTAAATTCCAGTCTAGATGTAKCCCAGTAAGATCCCTCTGCAGCTTTTTGTGCAGTTTCTGCCATTCCCTCACACACTGTGCTGTTTCWAGGCAGACACTTCTCTTCCTGAACCTTTTCCAGCTCTCACCAAAACCAGTCTGGGTCTCTGCACTCAGTTCAGTGACATCCCACAGAAACACAAGGAACAGGAATTTCTGAAATGCTTTAGCTGGATATTATTTTCCAATATTTCTAATGCAATTCTTTTCTTTCAGTGTGCTCTTTTTGCTCATTCCCAGGCAATATCCCAGCAGATGCTGTACTTTCAGCCTTACCTTGGGAGAGAGGGAATGGCCCTTGTGAAACACTGGGAGTGGTGGAACCCGACCCCTGGAGATTTTCAGGTCATCCAAACCTGATTCTTCAAGCACGAGACTGGATCAGATAATGGGTCTGATCTTCAGGGGTTCACTAATGATGGGGCAGACCAGGAGAAGGTGGATAAAGACTTTAAAGTTATCGTTCCTGTGCATTCACAAAAGAAGGAAGGAATTAATTTGTGGTAGAATACATTATATGAAAATTCTGACTATACTAAACCCAAGTATCAGTTRTCTAGAAAATCTGAAGAGGAACTGCCATGCAATGGCTATGCAAGCACATCCTGACATTAGTGATTTAGACACAATTTGGGCTTTTTCCCCTAAAATGGACATAAAAATGTAAGTCTTCTTTTCAGTTTTGTCAGAATATACTGGGTGTTCTTTGTCTTGGTTGCCTTGACCAGCTGCAATTAAGSACAGACATGGACACTGATCTCTAAATGAAGTTTCAAGGTCATTGAAAAATACTGAGCTTCTGAACCCACATTTAAATAAAAAACCTGAGTTGAAATGGATATTTTTTCCCTCAGATTTGATATTCCCAGAAGACCATGGATGATCTCCTGTGTTCTTTCAGTGATTTCTGTAGTAAGTTTGAAAATGATCTAAACTTTTCTGTGTTTTCACTCCATTTATTTAACTAATTTCTGGATAATCATCTAGAGAAAAAAGGCACAAAAGTATCTCATTCAGAAATGATCTTATAAGTTCCATTTTAAATTAATGAAATCATTAAAAATCAATAATGAAGGAGCTGATGATCAGACAAGAGCTGGCTGTATATTGGGCTGGAGTCTGTGCAGACATCCCATGTGAGTGGAGAACATTAATGGCAACAGGCATTATCTGGGATATTAATTATTATTTGGGATATTAATGACTGCAGACTCAGGTAGAGAAGTGCATACCTCTATGTTCTGCCAAAAGGATGAAACTGGACTCTGTTGGAGCCAGGAAAGGAAAGGCTTTCCTTTCCTGTTAAATATCCACATGCATAAGATAGAAGTTGAATTTCCAACTTGTCTGTTGTTCCTTCACATTGGGTGTGCCTCCAGCCCCAAAGGGAGATCTCCTGCATCACAGGGCTCTGTCCCAACCTCACCTTACCCCCACCTGCTCTGACAGGTTTTCAGGAGGGCCTCTGCCCCCCCTGCTGCTGATCTTTGCCAATAGATTTTTGTTTTCCCTACAAACCCTTAAAAATACCCTTTATTTTACATTTGTGGTATGAAATCGATGCCTGATGTGAAATTTTCCTYGAGGGATATTTGCTCGTGTTGGACACGTGCCCATTTGCAGAAGGTCTTTAAACCCCCGGCGAGTCCTTGCTGCAGCTCTCCTGTCCTACAGGCAGCTCCCATTTAATCTGAATGTTCTCTAAATGCAAAGCATGTTATATTTAGTGTTCCAACTGCAGCATTAGTAAACCGAGCCCTCATTTATGTGTGCATGTGGGTGAATTGGGTGTCTCACAAAGGATTCGAGCAGATGCTTTAGCTTTAATGGTATTTCTAATCATCTCGCTTATGCCCCAAGGATATTTTCTTATGCTTTATTCTCCTGTCATGATTTCTACTCATTACAGTAAAGTGTTATTTTAAATCTACTTTTTATATTTGAACTTGCTTCGGCATCAGCTCCTTAACAACTTCTTTTTTTTCCGTAAACACACGCTTTCCTTGTGCTGTCTAATTGTAGGTGCTGTCCTCCAAGGCATATTCAGTGTATAAAAACAATCACACAATTCCGTGGTGCCTTGTAATCTTTAGTGGTGACATCAGTGGTGATTATTTCATACATTCCTAACAGTGGAAGGCAGGAATAAAGTCAGCTGAAGTCCAAGGCCAGGCTGGATGGGGCCCTGAGCAACCTGGTCTATGGAAGGTGTCCCTGACCGTGGCAGGGGGTGGAARGAAATGGGCTTTAAGATCCCTTCCAACCCAAGCCTTTCAATGCTTCTATGTTTCTACAAATTTTTTAGCTCCAAAGTTCCTTTTTACTGTCTATATTTCCCCCTAGGGACTGCAACCTTATAATCCTGTCTATTAAACCAGCACATGCTTAAAAATCACATTTAAAGTCAGATTTTATGAAACATAAATAAATGGTTATAGCAAGCAAATATGGTTTCAGTTGTTTTATTTCATKCAAGTCAGATTTCTGAAAGAACATTTGCCCTCTTCTGTGTATGTGTCTGTGTCACTTCTTGTGGGAGGGTCAAAGAGATCCTTTTTGGTCTTTTTTGCTAGAAAGCACAAAAAAAAAAGAGGAAAATGCTCGGATYCATGGTGGAAAGTTTGAAACCCTTTCCTGTGAAAGCTCATCTTACACTCATGGAAGTAATGACTTAGTGACCATTTGTGAGAAAACAAGATGAGGGAAAAATAGGGGAGGGAGGAATCTCTAGGTGTGAAAAGGAACCACGTGCAGGGTAAGAAATCTACCTTGATGTGAGGATTGATTCCCAGAAAAGCTAGATATTTATCTGCTAGGAATAAAAGGAAATATAAAGCCATGGTAARATTTAGTTTCTTATGTAGGAACACAGAAAAAAAAGTAAAAGTAAGCTGATTTTTCAGAACCCAGAGTTTCATGGAGGACATCAATGTCAGCTTGAGGCAATTTCACTGCTCAAAACTGCACTGCAAATTGCAGGCCTTAAATTGGCCAGACTCACACAGAAGTCAAACTGTAATTAAAACCTCCATCCATTATTTTGTCCGGACATTGATTCAGAGTAAGCGAAAAAGCCAAGTTTTCTGATTAAAAACTTGAAATTTCATTGAAGAAATAATAAAGCAAAAAAATGTCTGGCAGAAATAATTGGCAAAATAAATTTGGGAAGCAAAAGTTGTCAGTTTCATTATCTAAAATAATTAATTACCAGTAGGTATTGATTATCTAAAACTAATCACAAGAAAACCCTGAAAAACCCAAATACTCCTACTWATTTGCAATCTGAAATTAATCACCCATAGCCATATATCTTTCCTTTTGATGAACATCTGACAGATTAAGTTTGGTAGAATTAAAGACTAGGGAACGTTTTCTAAATCATATTTTCAGTAATTATATTTGAAAGGCAAGGGCTTGCACCCCATCGATGAACACAGGAATGGTATTGGACAAAATCAGAACTGATTAATTCATCTGAAATAGAAAAATACCAGCTTTGAAGAGTTCTAGAAAGTTATCTCAGTGTACATATGGATATTTTAAAAACAGAGTTATAAGCAAAACAAAATTCKGTCAAAATAAATACAGGGTCCATTRAAAATTGTTTACTTAGGTTTTCCATTCACAGAATAGTCAAAACAGGTGTAGAAGTTTTACCTGTCAACAGGTGTTTTTGCCCAGGCAGATGTTTTTTGGCATTTTTAGCTTTTTTAGAAGCTGATTAAAAGAAAAATATTGGAATTAAAAAGGGAAAATTTGTTTTCCCTCTATTTTCTCAAAGCCTTTTCCAACTCTTTACTTTTACAAAGTTTTTGGTACTAATCAAGTACCATTCTCATTCTTCTTATGCCTTTCCTTAAATCTTACCAACGCTTTTGATAAGGGAATTTTTTGGTGTGCCTYAAAATCCAGTATTTACCACTTTATATTTCCTATTTTTACAGTCACAATTTGCCAGGATGAAGGCTGCACACATGCAGATTTACGTTAAATAAAAACAAACATTKTAGTTGGCAACAGACTATGTTTCAACCAAATACACTTAATTTGCATCTACATAGAGTTTAATTTTCTTTAGTAAAGATTAGACTCCAATCTGTCTAAATCTTGATCTTGGATCCAATACAAATGCTTTATCCCTGAAACATGGCAAATCCAGCATTGTGATTCTCCTTTTTTTCAGGACAGGGAAGAACTGTCATTCTTGACATCCTGACCCTTGGGAGAGGAAAAGACTCACCTGATGGATTCTGTGTCCTTGGGACAAGCAAACTCATGCTCACAGACCAGTCCCATTGCCTACAAATATTAACTCTGATGCTCTGAGAGCCTCCTGCAGAYATTTGATACATTTTCAGTTGCATACTAACCATAAAATCTTCATTTATGAAGTTGATTTATTTTAATTAAGAACATAAGTGATCCTGTGTCTCTTGAGATTTGCTGGAATGACTCATGCACTCATATTTATCTTATTACTTGGGGATTTAATATAACATTGAATCGAATATTTTTCTCATATTGAAGATTTCTGCATCAAAAATCTACTGATTTAATGATTAAAGTACTGAAAGAAATGATACTTTATTTTCTATTTTAACCACCTATGAAGACTTGCAGAAGGTGTTCACATTTTTATWWTATAATTTACATAATCTGTACCTTTTTCCACTCACAGCTGAACACGAATGGATGAACATCTTGATTTCAGACTTTATTTGAAAGCGACTCCAAGCATCCTAAAACTTACTCAGACAAAACTAATTTTTTTATATAATGGATAATTTGTCATTATTCATGAAAACCCTATAGAGCAACATCCTATAATTTGTACAGTAGAAGTCTCWGGTTGTCTTAAATTACAGGCAACTGTACTCAGCAAGAGAGTGAATTTCAGCTTTCACAACAGACTAAACATTGCAGTGTTCTTTAGGAGGAAATAATTTCCCATATATGTCATTCTAAATTGCATTTAAATTTTGGGGGAGCATGGCCTGCACCTGGTAAAGACAAGCCATAATATTAGAAATACATTGTGCTAAAACTTGCTACTACAAAAAACCATTTTATTATTAAGGTTCTATACTATACTTCTGTCTCAAAATTCTAATTAGCTAATTGCATAATTCTAAAGAATAAAATTTGCCATCTGCTGGAAATGGAAGCYGAATTAGAAAAGCTAAAAAAAAATAAATGTGCATTCTCTAACAATTCTGTGTCATGAAAATTCTAGCAGGAATATCTTTTATCTTCCTTTATACTCACTTTTCCCAGTGTGGTAGCCCATTACGTACATGAAGAAGCATCATAGCATTTGTTAAAATATCATTAAAATTTATATTATTTATTCCACTCTAAAGGGGCAACAGTATCCCTGTGGAGCACTAGGAGTTGTTTATTATAATAATGCTGTRTATTTGCAGATATGCAACAAGGAAAAGTGTTAAAAGGAGAACGATTGAAGAAGTAATTATCATAACATTTTAGAGGTTACCCTTAAAGCTGAAGTTCTTCTGTGACCATGAGTTCACATTGTGCTTAAATTCCTCTGAACTGGGGAGATCTTCTACTGGCAGTGYTGTTCTGTGGAAAAAAAGAACCACAACATGTTGGTGTCTCTCTCTTAAAAAGCATCCCCAAAGACSCCCTGAATCAAACATGGACAAGAATGGACAATAATCTCACAGAAAATCTACATAAAGTGTTCAGCTCTCCTTGTATTAAAAAATATCATTTTATTTTTGCTTGGAATMAACTTGAGTTTTTATCATACAACATTTTAGGTATTTTCCTGCTAATTATAAATCCATAATCTACCTCAGATAACAATTAGACTGGCAGAGTGCTGTACCATTACCCAGAATCATCATGACTTTTTAAATTTTACACAGGCACATAATGCTGAAATTAAACATATTGCATAATCCCAGATAACTGGGCTGTAATCTCATTTCAGCTCTCATTTCTAGAGAAAGGAGGACGATCAGTTATGGTGTTCAGTCTGTCTCACTGTGACTGAATGCTGAGTCACACAAAGTCCACACAAAGTTCTCTCCATTATCTCCTTAACATATGAAATATAATATGGATAAACCTCATCTTTTGTGGTAAGAAATAGAGATAATCCTTAAATTAGAAATGATCTTATTCTAAATTATTCTTCCTCATGGTGATTAGTTGATGTTTTGACAGTTGATTTAAAGCTTTTCCATCTGAAAATTCTCACAATTTCGTGTTCTGAATTGCACTAACAGTTAAGATTATTGTTATGAGACCTTTTTATACTTGGGTCCTTACCTTTTAAACCTCCACACTAATTAGATATTTACTAAATTCATATATCTTTAAAAATAAGAATTTAAAATCCCACCTTTTTCCACTTTATTTACATAATGTGCATTCACAGCAAACGTCTTATACTGATGATCTTTGTGACTTCAGATTAAACTGAGAAAAATAAAACTCAGAAAAATATTTTCCAAATTACTTTAAACCCATATGACAATGTCTGTCAAGGTTTTAATAATTGATATAAAATCACCGAATATTCTCACCATAAAGTGATGAAATCCCTACAGTATATTTGAGGATGAAGGAAGGAATCTGGACCCTCTGCAGTCACTGGTGTCATCATTTCCTGTTACAATCTACATGTGCTCTCTGCAGAAGATAAATAGGATATCTTAAGTAAGCATTTAACCATCCAATTAATATAATTGTTAGACAATGAAGATCAAATTATTGGCAACAATTAGCTTCTTATATTCTAATAATGTAAAAAGTGAAAATATTATATTCTAATAAGGCAAAAGCCTAGCAGTTATGTTTCTATTAAAGGAATTATATGGCATTTTCCAAAGCAAAAAAAAAAAAACCTGCACAAAAGTTTTGTAGYTATTTTTTATATAAAGTAACATTTCTTCCTCCACTTACTTGGCAATAATATTTTGAATAGAATTGTGCTCTCCCAAGTTTATATTAGTCTGTCAAAGCAAATGGTTTCTTTTGTGCTTCTGTCAAAAGCCTACAAGATCAAAGTCTAGTGGAAAATATTTAAAATATTTAAAATAAATATAAGGTATTTTCAAGTTTCTGTGTGCGTGGCAGTGGCTTTGGAGTTAGATGGTCTTTAAATTCCCTTCCAACCCAAACAATTCTGTGATTCTATGTGAGGAAGCCACTGTACAGCGCAGCTCACCACGAGTCCTCCTCCTCAGCACRACTCTTGCAGAAATTACAGATGGAAAACAAAAAGCCAAACGAAAAGTACTTGTAAGGCAGAAAGTAAAACCAAAGGTTTAGCTACAGAAAGACTTTACATCTTTAATCACTCATTTTTATTTTGCAAGACAAACCAGACACAATTTGAAATGGCTCAGTGAGCTGTAAAAAATTGACAGTAGATGTATGTGAGAAGACTGAAAAAGCAATTATCTGAAACTAATTTGAGTTTATCAGGCAGAAATTAGACTTTTATGGGTAAAGTTAGGGTTCTGWATTAAAAATGATGCATTAAAATATATAAAACTTCAAGGGTAATATAGTTAAAGCTTCCCTGGCAAATAACTGATTTTCTGTCTGCACAGCTCCTGCGTTCTCAACAGCTTTTATTCAAGCAGGAAACATTCTAAAATAACAGATCATAAAAAATACTCTAATACATAAAAAGGAGGGAAAAGGCTCTCTTTGGCTTTCGAGAGACTTTGTGTGTGACTTCCCCAACATTAGGGGTGCCAGACTCTTGTTGCCAGACTCTGAAGGGATTGGGCAGAGTTCACATCAGAGGTGCAGCTCCTGTAAGGCTCTTTTTGCAAAAGCTGCATTAGCAGGAGTGCATTTCATCTTTCATTGACCACAGAGAAGAGTTTTTTAAGCACTTTGGAGGGTTTTCTACATTTTAAAAAGTGAGTAGGTGCTACACTAGGGCAAAAGTCTAATTATACTACGCAATTACATAAGAGTTTCTCTTCTTATATGTTAAAAGCACCAAGAAAATCGTATTTTGTTGCTCAGATTTCCATGAGCCCTCCTGTTTCTCTAGAAGGTACCAAACCAGCAATGTCCTATGCAGTAATTACTATTTAGTGGCCAAACATTTATGTGATTAAGGTTTTCCAATAAAATAAGTGACTGTTTGGAGTACATTCATATCCTACCTGAAATAATATTACTGAGGTTGCAAAACCGATGTCCTGAAGGTTAGGAAATAATAGAAACGAGGCTAAACTTTGAGCCTATGGATAAACTGTTGAATAACTGCCTTAATAATCACTGTTTGTAGTATTAAATTCACTGCGTGTGGTATAAAGCTTTCAGATGAACACTGGACTGAATTTATTGTGCAGGTAAGATTAATTCTAGCATTTCCTCAGCTGTCAGTCATCAGCCTTGCTGTCTTTTTTATCATAATTTACCTGAGAACTATATACATAATGACTTCTACAATTACATTTTTCCAAGAATAATTCTGAATGCTTCAGAGAGATTGTTCATTTCAGCACGTGAGGATCAGAATCTTTCTGTAGGATCATTGTGAAATCTTTTGTCTTGAAAAACTGTCTTCATTGCACAATTTAATTTGCTTGATTAGATGCAAAAGACAATTGAAAAAGGAAACGAGAAGTCAAACATAAGGAGTCTGTCACTAAATGCGGTAAAATTTAGATTCCTGGCAGGAATTCTTTCATTTCAAGGATTCATATCTTAATGAGCATTGGAAAAGCCATTATGGTCTCTCTGGTGAAGAGCAATAGTTCTCTGGCTCGTAATTGGAGATTTGGTAGATAACTGAATCTTTTCTTTTCCCAGAACCCAAAGAGCTCGTGCTGCCAGTGAAAAATATTGGTGTGGTTGGTGAGCACACTTGGCAAACATGGGCAAACTTCTTGGATCTAACAAAAATAATAACAAGTTCTGATGGCTGAAACAACCAGAAAGAAGCAAAATTAATTCCTTGTATTTCAATAGTCAACATATTTTAGGAAAATTGTGCCTAGAATTGCCACGTCCAAGGATTCAGTTCAATTGGATCATTACTTTGTAGTTGTGTTTACTGAACAGACATAAAAAGGTTTGTGAAGGATGTTTTATAAGCCAAATTTATTGCCAAAGAAATAATATTTTACTACATCTACCCTTTACAACTTCCAGATTTTCCTTTATTCAGATGGTATAAATTCTTTGTCAGGTTTATTTCTTAAAATCTTTAATGATAATGTTCCACTGCCACAGTACAGGAAAACTTAAGGTTTGTCCCATCTTCTGTAGATCAGTGTTTGTGTGAAATGACAGCACAAATATCACAAGGATGCATTCCTTAACACAATTTACAGTTAACTGGCTTTGGGAGTGGAGGGAGAGGAAAAAGTTGATGGAGGAGAAATTCTTGTAAAAATGAATGTTTGTGCATGTAAATCTTTTTAATGACCCAAATGTTTTGGTAGCACTGTCCTCCACAAATGGTGGCAAGTGATTCTGAAGGGTTTTTTCCCTCCCTGCCCAGGACATTCCTGCAAATGAGAATGGAGGTTATCTTCATTCACTGAGATTCTGAGCACAAACAGGCTAAAGGAGGGGCTCTTGTCCTAATGCCTGCCCTTGATCATTCCCAGATTTGTCCCTAAAGGCACTTTCCATTTTTTTTAGCCAAGCCTAATTCATTTTTTTTTTAATTAAAATGATAATATTCCATCCATATTCCTTTGAGAAGAGCTTAGTCCTTACATTACCATTATGTGCTATCTTACATGTCTTTACATGATAATGATTTTGCTGTTACTCAATAACTATGCTAATTTCAGACACAGGAGGTAAGATTATCTCCCTCCCAACACTTCCTTTCATCCCATTCCACCCTGGAACATGCAGCCTTTCTTTCCCTTTACATAAACATCATTAGCAGGTCCTTCCCACTATCACAGCCTTCCATAATCTGTTAGTCTTTATGTACATAACATTGATCCTTGTCATTCCCAAGTCTATGCAACAGCAACATAATCAGGAGCTCACTCTGAAATCATCACATTCCCGTGTTAGTCTCCATTTACATCAAGCAGAGCTCTACCCTTGCAAATTCCACACTTGGCTACACCCCAACAATTACTTTTACAGGTCACAGATTGTTTCATTCTTTTCATTTTTCAGACTGCCACGAGCAAATATGTGAATAAATAAATAAATATTTCAGCATCTGACCAAGCAATGAGAGTAAAAGCTTTTAAAATAAAATAACTGCAAAGAGCTTCTTTAGTTTATATATTTATTTCTGTATGAGAGGGGACCTCATCCATCCCCACAAATCTCTCCAAGGACTGTCAGAGGATGGTGCCAGGCTCTGGTCGGTGGTGCCAGTGACAGGATGAGGAGCAAAGGCCATAAACTAAAACACAAGTTCCACCTCAACACGAGGAAGAACTTCTTTCCATGGAGGGTGGCAGAGCCCTGGAACAGCTGCCCAGGGAGGGTGTGGAGTCTCCCTCTCTGGAGACATCCCAAACCCACCTGGATGAGTTCCTGTGTCACCTGCTCCAGGTGACCCTGCCAGGACAGGAGCTTGGACTTGATGATCTCGTGGTCCCTTCCAACACCAACAATTCTGTGTTTCAGTATCACAGAAAACAGTTATTGCCTTACTTTAAGTTTATACTAAGTTTAATGAGGCTTGTTAGATCTGACACATCCTATCTGGATAGCTCAGTGATAGATACATTAGATATACCAAAATAGATATATTAGACAGGCAGAATTAGCACTGTATGTGCTAAGGTTGATTGATTACTTGATGAGTATTATATTCCCTTTACTGTTCTCTAAACCCCAGCTTTATTAACTCCAACCAATTTTCTCCAACTCTTCAATTTGTAGAACTAATTGTGCCTCGTTGCAGCTTCCTCCATTTAGCTGATGAAGACTTAAGAGACAGAAGACTTCTACAGACAGAAGTTGGCTATATACATAAAAAGCAGATTTTTATAAACTGGAACTTGTTTAAACATATTTATAMGTTAATTGAAATGTTTATGAACAGGGAAATGCCTGTATATGACTATTTAGTAAATTTAATTCTAGATTTTATTTTTCCTTACAGGAAAATCTGAATTTTGCCTGAGTACGAGTTCATGCTATCCTATAAAACCTTCACAATTTTTCTTTATTAACTAAAGAAAGGTAGAGACATTTGTGTTGTTTTCATTGTTTCTGAATTAAATTTATAGCACTAAAGTCTATACTTGTGATTTATAGAGGAGAGTGTCTTTTCTCCTGCTCGGACCATCGATTTTCTATACCAATTTAAAGGAGGCACTGCATCTATAGAACAGGTAAYGAATAACATCTTCATAGGCAGAAAGGCACTCTAAACAAACATTTGCAAGAATTGATCTCACCTCTGTTTTGCCCTCTGTCTTGGGAAGCGTGTTGAGTAGATTGTCATTAGCATTAATCTAATTTTCATAGCAATACATTTGTTCTCTATTGGATAAATGAAACGTATATTAAAATTAATTTGATATTACATTTAGAACCTCGCAAAAATTCATCATTTGAACTACTACTGACCATTTAACACTTCAATCAAAAGTTCTGTTTAGCAGCATCCCATGCATTAAGCAGTTGGAGCAGGAGCTGGTCTTTACAAACCAATCACATCATTATTACAGGRGCATAAAATTGACTGCTTGGAGTTATTGTAGTATTGTATGAAGCAATAACTGTTTTCACAATTAAAAACATATTTGCTGTGGGAATTTAAAGACAAATGTTATTTATTKTGTATTTTAGCTACAGCAAGGCAGAGTGAAGTCAGGTTGACTAAATTCAGCATTTGCCATTTGTTTATGGTCTAATTTGACACGATAATCAATTTTTCTTCATTTTTTGAGAGTTTTTTTAGCAGAARACACACTGTCATAATTCCATTTTTATTTTGTCATCCTAAGTGAGCCTCCACAAAAAGTGCTTCGCTGTTAAACAACCSTCTCAAGCAGCAGTGGCAACATAATTAGGTCTCTGCAGACTGATTCTGAAACCATTTAGTGCAAAGGCGTAATCTGCTGTCATGACATGATAATGTGCTCTCCAGGGGCCAGCTGAGGGCTTGCTTTGACACTGCTGTGGCAGTGTAATAACTTCATGTGATAACTTCAATGTAATAATTTCGATGTAATAACTTCAATGTAATAACTTCAGTGTAATAACTTCGTGAGACTCTGCGTGGATTTCTGCTAAAGCAACTTCTGCCCTGCAAYGCCCACTCAAGGCAAGGCCCTGCCTGGCTCCTCCTCATGATAAAACTTATCGACAGCACCCTGTGAGAGCAGAGCACAGCAACTCACGGCTGCCAAGGCTGCTGGCAGGTGAAAAATCAGCCTGTGAGAGTCTGGGTGTCAGGAGCTTTGCCGAAATTTCTTGTGAAATTCCCTCTAGCCCCTAAAAGAAGAGTCGTAGGACAACCCTCCCCCAAATTCTTTCTCCAAGTCTATCAACTCATAACATTTCACATCTAAATTTGAGGTGTAAAGAAGAAATAGGATATAGACTCATAGTATCACAGACTAGTTTGGGTTGGAAGGGACCTTAWAGACCTCSTGATTCCACCCCCTGCCATGGGCAGGGACACCTTCCACTATCCCAGATCACTCCAARCCTCCAACCTGTCCTTGAACACTTCCAGGGATGGGGCAGCCACAACTCATGAATGTGATGAATATCCCTCATATAACTTTTTTTTCCTCTTGTACCTAAGTCAGATTCATTATTTTCAACATTAATAAAACAGATTTATTAAAAATTATTACAAACTTACATTGTCATTCAAATAATTCTYATCCCATCTGTGCTAGAAGCAGTCTTTGTTTTATTATCCCATGTTTAATTTTTCAAGACTTCAGAAAGTATTTAGTGTGAGTGTTTTAATTGTTTAGCACAGATGCAAGAAGCAAGGTGGCTTCAAGTCAGCAAAATGGAATGCTGAAGTACCTTGTTGAAAATGGAAACAAATTAATTTTACAACAGCAAACTGAAAAATAAAATCTCTGCAACATAAAGGAAAATTTTATTATCACAAATACCTAACAGCTCCTTATGATTTACCTTGAACACATTTTTATTACTTTAATTGGAAAACTGTTAAAACCTTGTCTTACAAAAAGAGTTATGCAAATATTCAGCTTTCTTTAAATGGCCCCAGGAAAGAAAGAAGAAATTTTGGAATGAAATCGTTTCCAGGCTATTTCCTGTGATGCAATAACAACGAGGATCCTACGATTGCTGTGTCATTACCATCAGGGGCCAGAGGAGCTCATGGGTTGCAGAATTATTGTCCCCTAAGACATGTGAAAACCATAAATGTTAGCTGAATGTGTGTCTATTCTGTGATTACTTGAAATGACAGCAAAAAGAATTGAAGAGGAAGTTTTCCATAATGGGGATACATGTTCTGACCCTTATCAGTTCGAGTCTTGACAAGGATAATTCCAGGAGACAAATGAAAACCAGCTGCTTCCACAAGAGGTGATGGAATCACAGATGGACACTGAGAAGCAGCTTCCTACTTAAATGCAGATCTTAAAGAAATTGGCACTCACCTTTCACAAGGTGCAATAAATAAATTGATCTAGAGTTGGAAATAAAAATAAGATTTTTTTCACCAAATAACCTGTAAATTATTTTTAAAACATATGGGATGTAATATAGACACAGGTAAAGCTGTGTGTTAATCACTGAATAGAACATCAGCTACAGGAGAACTGTCAGTTTTTGGCACAAGTGTTATTGCCATGCAACATGCAGTAAATGTAGTGGATCTCAGACATCTCTCACAAGGTAACCTGTGGACATTGTCACCACAGGCATTGAGCATATTCACATTTATAGATTATTTAATTATTAAAATTATTTTAATTACTCAAAGGAAGGCTACACTCATATCTGTCACACAACTCCACCATCATCTTTGAAGTATTTCTTTCTCTAAATGCTCTCACATACCCTTTAAACAAAAAATCTGCAGATTGTCCCTTCCTGCCATCAAAGACTTGGTCTTTCCTTTCCAACATTGAGGTGTCCAGGCTGTCAACATATTGAGCACTGAGCAATAGCTCAATTAGCCCTTCCTTATCCACTAGGAATATTTTAAGGAAGAGAAATTTCCAGCCTGTTGCTCTATTTACATCATTAACCTCTTGGCCTTAGCTTACAATCATTCCTTTTATTTCCCAAAACTATATTTTTCTTTGCTTTCATTTCCAGGGTCACCTCCCTTTGCGACCAAACCCTTTGGACATGCTAATTCCTGACTCACTCCATTGCTACATTTCCACTCGAGTTCAGTCAGACACTTTCACACGGAGCCCACTCTGGGTGTGTTTCTAAGGGACTCACACAGACAATTCCAATGATTTTCCCTTTCTTTATTTTCCCCTTGCTGTGTAAAACCCCCGACAACAATTAGGCTGCTGATTTCTTTTTACATCCACCTGCTGGAAAGATGAGGAGAAAAGAGAAACAAAGGTGTGCAGCAACAGGAAATACTTATTAAATATTAGGATTTTAACCTTTTTTCCCTCCCAGAAGTGTGCTCAAACACTGGCATGTGAACCACAGATGCAGTGGAATTGCATTCCCTCAAGTTATTCCAAATTTTCTGGAGCAACCTGCCCAAATTTGCTCTGCTGCAAGGTGTGAGAGGGGCAGAAGGGGTTGGAAGAGGTGACCTCCAGAGTGCCTTCCAAGCTGGAATTAAAGTGATGATCTGCTGATGAAAAAAAATAAAATCGAAGTGATGAGTGCAATAAATGCCTCTGTTACAAACTGTAATGAACACAAAATTATTGGACAAAGCCCCATAGTATGATTGCTTTTATACACCAATTTTATTCTCACTTTTATACTGCTCACATTATGGGCTGTAACTTACCCCTGCACACTGCCAGGCTATTTTTTCATAATTTTGCTTTGGATCATCAGTTTTCCCTCACACACAAAATGCAAGCAAATACATTTACAGCTTTAGAACAAAAGGAATTACTGTAGATATACCAGAGTAGAGCATATCTATTATATCTTGTGTGCTTTTGATTCAGTGCCATACAGTGTACATTTCATGAGAATAAATAGTATTTACTATGATGTAAATCCAGAAGATATTTCCTAGGCATGGTATGAACAAGAGCCAGAAGTCTTCCACTTTTATGCACCTTTAACGTTTCTTTTTATATCAGCACGTTTCTCATCCTGACCATCTCTGACAGCTTTCAATTTATAACCTTCTTTTCTTACATTCTCAACACAGCAATCAAATCTTCAGACCTTGAGGAGAAGGAGGAAATTAAGGCCATTAACATGTTAGAGAATTGTTTGATTTACTCATTATAAATTATTCTGAATCTGAGCAGCTCATAAGACGTGYCCAAAGGGAAGACAAATTTTGATTGGCAGTGTCAAAAAAGTCAAGGACGCAGAGAGGTTTTGTTAATAATTACYGAGTGCCATAAAGAAATGCTTTGTGCTACCTCTCCAAAATCATGCTGATTCTGATCATGAACTTCCCGAATTTATAATTAAAAGGCAGATTAAGAATATACACTGTAAACATTCTCCTAATAAGTATAAAAGATAAAAACACTTAAAAAACCCACTCAAGCTAGAAAAACAAACTTGAAGATAGCAAAAACCTTCAGACACGAGTTTAAAGGCAAGAATGCAGGGAGGCCTCTCCATCATGGTTTCCTAAGTCTCCTCATTTTTTCCTCACTCTATTACACATAAAAATATCTCTGGACTGGTGTGTGGTGCACTCTTGGACCAAGGTGTTGGGGTTTCATTTTCTTCCTTAGGTGTTTAATATACAAACCCTGAGCATGACCTATGATGGAAAACAGGAGAAAAAGATCMTCAGAGCACCACTGATCTCACTGGCGTTACAAACCTCTTCACTCCAACGAAGGATGAACRCGGATGTGCATATTTGAATAACATTTATTTTTATTACTTGTACAAACTGGAGTAGGGCAGCCAGCTCGATAGTCAGGGATGGAATTTTTTTCCATGTTGTCCCACACTATCCCCCTTGCAGGCAATTTTCCTCTCTAGTAATTTTAAAGCCCTGCTTAGTTTCTGAAGCCACCTTGATGTGTGTGTGCMTTTCCTAAACAAATGAGGCAGCCCAGCTGCAGCCTGGGTACAGCACAGTGGCTCAGTAACACCCTGGGAGCACCACAGGAAGCCACTGATTCTCATTTTCAGAAATAGGAGTCCAGTGCTCTCTGTTTGGAACTAAATGCACTTTACAGGGGGTTTCCTATGAACTGAAATTTTTAAAGCCGAGGAAGATCAAAATTTTCTTCTGGCACTAAACAAATATTTTCATTTTTATTAGAAATGCCATTTTGTTTTTTTACAGCTGAAGCTGTATTGTTGCAGACCATTAAAATTACAGAGTAGATGCAACTCCTGCATCGAGGTTTTTTTGTTTCATTTTTACAAGATCACAGATAATTAACACTTTATTTTGAAAGCATATTTTCTTWAAAAAAATCCAGTAATCATTAATTTTTAATGTACTGAGCTAAGGATTTGTCTTTGATATCATTATTACAGACACTGCACATCTGTAAATGTGAAGTGATAGGACAGCAAATACCTTGAGAAGGACAGACACTGCCTTTGAAGTCAGTATGTATATGGTTTAACATAAATGTAATTTCACAGCAAACTGCCTTTTATTGTTCGCTGTTGTTTTGTCCTGACACTCGGTGTCTTGTAGAAAACATTCTGAACTTTGATGTAAATAAATAATGCAAAACTTTCCTTTAAACTCTTTGAAAATAAGCTAAATGGAGACAGGCAAGTGGGCACAGACCCATTCCCTGGCACAGACCTGTGTGAAGTCCAGTGTCCAGCATACACTCGGAAGAACCACATCTGATGGCCACTCTGTTTAAAGTCATGGATCACATCTCCAGCTCTTTTAAAGGCTGCAGTGCAGCAATTTTTCTTTATCTGAACACTTTTTTGTAGGTCATATTCTGTTTTACCACAAGCAAAAATTGCCATAACGATAGCTTTGAAATTTTGATTTTTTTGTTCTTTTCTGTCTCTGAGCCCTGTAAAAATATCAGTTTTACCAATTAATGTGGAACAAGAGAAATTGTATTCTTAATCATTTCATGCTAAGCTTTTAATTTTGTTCTGTCTCTAGAGAGGGGCATGTCTTCCTCCAGAATGTGCAAGCCTGGCAACCAAAAAGAAGGAGCCCACTGTCACAGAAAGGAGAGAAAGTCTGGCCAGCAGAAAACTGCAATTAAGATTATGCTTCCCTAAGGCAAGACAGCCTTTTGTCATCAAACGTAATATRGACAGCACCATGTAACTGACCTACAATTGCTGGCTCATTAAAAACCTGCATATTTATGATATTTATGATGAATGATTACTACAGACGTACAAGGAATATAACAAATTTCTATGTCAGGACCACATGATTTGTGCAGCAGCCTTGCTGGCAAAAATGCAACRTGGGAGAACATTGCCAGCATCCAACACTCAGAAGAGGAAAACAAAGGGGGTGTGCACATAGCCTTCACTGAGCCCTGAACTCAGACTGAAGCTGACTCTATGACTGTGAATGTTAAAATAAAAGAAAGTAAATCTGAGTGTTAAGAGCAAAACAAGGAAATGAAAGATAGAAAATGATGAAGTTGTGGATGAGAAGGTGAAATTCCCAGAGAAGCTGTGGCTGCCCCATCCCTGGAAGTGTCCAAGGCCAGGCTGGAYGGGGYTGGAGCAACCTGGGCTAGTGGAAGGTGTCCCTGCCCATGGCAGGAGGTGGGAATGGGATGAGCTTTAAGGTCCCTTCCAACCCAAACCATTCTGGGATTCTGTGAAAGGGAAGATACATCAGATTAAGGACACATGGTCTACACAGGGAGTGTGACAGAACCTGTCTGTCCATTCTCTCCTCAGAAATCCAGGGAAAAGTCTGATGATTTTTTTATTCCCAGTAAAACTGTCACACTCTTCACACGTACTGAACTTTAGAGTTCTCATCAGTACAAAGGGAGAGCGTTCGATTCTCCAAGGAGAATGAAAAGGAAGACACTCTGCGTGCCCCATCGCAGTCCYACCCCATTCAAACATCTGAAAAAAGCAATTTTCCTTTTCGTTATCACTCAGCCTTGCCTCGACTCAAAGTTAGCAAATAAACCTCTTCTGACTCCATCTGTGGGACTCCACCAGCAAAAGCTCTTTTCCGACAGAGAGAATAAAACCTCCAAAACGTGAAAGTTCGACTTCCTTCTGGTTTCCATTGAGCAGTCATGAAATGTGAACACAAGGGGTCGAATTCTCTTCCTTTTCCAGACAGTTCTGCGTTCCTGGACCAGCCCTGACTCCWGAGCAGTGATACCTGACTCTCACAGTGCCAGGGACACGATCACGGGGGCCAGAGCTTGATGCAATTGATGGAACACGACAGGCATAAAAATTTCAATGAAAGAAAACATTTCCTTTGATTTGATAGCTGTGATCAGCTTGACACGGAGTTGGTTGTCTGAATTTCTGGCTAACTGGAGGGTGGAAATGTTGGTAAGTCAGGAAGACTTCCAGATTTTTGAAGAAGTAATARCTCTATTCCAACATATTTCATTGATAAAGTAACCAGTAACAAGACAYTGCTTGCAAAAATATTTCCCACTTGGGTGTCACAACTGATTACTCATCCCATTATATTATTTTTATTTTACCCAATGAATCTTCTATCAAATAAGACCAAGGAATATGCATATTTTCTACTAGAACAGCTTTAACTAAAACATTATTTAGTTTTCTTGATGTATTTTATAAATATATTTTCTCAACAGATGCAGAGATTAATTTTCAAGCCTGCAGCAAATCATAAACCCACAGTGAGTACTTCAAACCAACCCTTTTAAATACAAATGTTAGTTAAAACCATTATATTGTTGCCTTTTTGATACCATGTAACTGCATAAATTATCTAATGTTATGTCAGATTTTATTAACATTAATTTCTTTAAAATAATGGCAATATCCTTTCATTCTCTCCTGTGCATTAATAAACGAGTCAGCAGTTTCACTCTGAGTTTCAATTATTTCTGTTTGGATGTAGTTAAAAGTACATGTTAAAAGAGATCTTGGAAAAGAAAGTGGAGTTAAAAGGCCCAGAACGATGTGAATAATAGCAAAGTTTCAGGGGTTTCTACCACATTGGGCAGCTGGAGGATCAAACAGATAATCTCCATAAAGGGAAGAACAGAATTCATTGCATGCAACTTAATTTTTCAACTTTTTACAGAAAATGCATGCTTTGAGGCTCACAGGGTGATGTTCTCTGTGGAAAACCTGGTGTGGGTCAATGCCCTGCTAATTTGGAAAAGACACAGTTTTGTCCTGGGCACTATAAAATGCAGGAACAGTGCAAGGACAAATGGCCACRAGAATCAGGTTTGATATAAAGTCATGTCACCAAGGAAACCATGAATKAAACAATTACAACACTGCCAATGAGGTGCCTTTCTCTTTGATGTGAATGTTGTACCTATTACACCAACTTTAAGTGCAAAACTTTACAAGGATAACAAATTCAGCAAGGATTATTAATATTTTATCCCTCTTCTGTTGTGAATCATTTAAATTTAAGAGATTTTGCTAATAGCTTAGATAAATATTTAACACTTCTGATTTCTGTGAAGACATTCTTCTAAATATAATACAAAAATGGCAAATAAATATGGCATCTTCTACAATTACGACCTGCTTCACTAAGATAAACATTCCAAAAAACAGGCCTCTTTTATTTTATTACCGGAGATAAATTTGGTAGCTTAGACAGAGAAAACTGTAGGACAGAATTATCAGCCCCTTATTTCAATTATATATTTTTATTTATTTGCACTTTTAAACTAAAAGTCAGCAATCAAACCCTTGATATAGGTTTACAGGAAAGGGTTTGGTAGAAYGTCCCCCTCTCCATTTATTGAGGATATTCTGTTTTAAAAGCCTTTATTGAGCAAAGGTTATGAGCAGAACTAGGAGTAAGAGGATTTATTGGGGATATTCTGTTTTAAAAATGCTTGTTGAGTAAAGATTACGACTAGAAGCAGGGAACTATAAAAACAGAGAGCTGGGCTTTTAATAAACATATTAATTTGAACTAAATTTTACCACCCAGAATCTCCCACTACTTTCAGCTGATGCCACTTTCGAGCAGCAAAGCTTGATAAACACGTCCAGCTTGTGATCAATCTGACAAAATACAAGGTTTCACCTGCAAAGTACCAAAGATTTCACCAATTTATGTCGCTGCTGTAAACATTTAACAACTTTCAGATGTACTCCTATATTSTTGCTTTCATAAAAAGTTCTTTTTCTGCAGAACCCTGGTTTCATGAAGGCTGATAATCAAAGCATCCAATTCATACCTTTTACACYTCTGTTCCAATGATATAAGAAACTTCTGAAGAGTTATTTTTCTTCTGTAGGAACACTATTTCCCCTGTATCCAGGTAAATAGTCATAGATCTAAAAAAGGCAATTGAATTTTTATGCCTTAAAAGACTTATCTGAAAGAGGAGTTCTGCTTTCAGTCTTCAGAACCAGACATAAACCTGTTTTCAAATGTTACATTTTTATATGCTTCGCAATTTATTCTTATAAATGATGTATCTGCTTCCAAAAAGTGACAGAATTCTGTAATGTAAAAGATGAGTTTCAGTTTAATGAACTGTACTCTCCATCTACCATTTATATAAAATACAGATGAAAAATCTTCGCTGAAAATTATCATTTTAAAGTGTGGAAATAATACCTTAGAATCAAGTCATGAGCTTAATTTCAACTACCTTTAGATTGTCTGACAAAGCACAAAAAAAAAAAAAAGCCAGAAATGTTAAGTACAACTAGTAGAGCACCATAGACTACATAATGAAACCTTTCATCCATGAATTCCAGTAAAGATCTTTATAGTTTCAGTATCTAATGAAATTTATTTCTGATACATAATTGATATTGAATTTCTCAATAATAATCCCATTTCTGACTAATAAATTATGGATATTGATTCCATTTAGCCCGCCCCCAACTAACTAAATAAATAAATAACAAAAAATACAGTTACTGCATATCTGAAAGCTTTCAATGAAAAACAAAACAACCAAACTTACTAAGGTAAAGTAGGATATTTGACTGCACAAAAATATGCAAACGCAGCAGAAAGTTGCACTGGGGTTGCCTTATGGACACAACAGCTTCATTCTAAAGGCAAAATCTTTTCTCCTTTCCCTTCAAGATGATTACAGGTACAATCAAATGTTTGTTTCTTTGATTATAAAACGATGCACCTCCAAGAGGACCCTCTGATATCCAACAGTTTTTACATTTTTGTCTGCCAGCTGAGTTCTGCTCTCTGCTATTCCCACTTTTTTTTTTGGTGGGAAAAATTTTGCTGTGTGCCATTCCCTTCTTTCCCAAATAAGCAGTGTAATGCAGTTTGTAACAAACAATTTCCCCAAGCTCTCATAGACAACTTTACTCATTGTTGCTGCTGCAGCCTGACCAGGGATTGAAAAGAAATATTTAGTCTTCATTCTGCCTGTGATTTTGTTGTTGTTGTTTTGAAAAAGTGCCTTGGCAATATGCTGGGGAATCTGCATTTTTTTTCCTCCCTTTTTCCCAGCTATACTGACTATAAAAATAATATGATTTTTAACAGTGAATTTATACGGAAGAAATTAACACTAGAAACTAAAAAAGTTAAAAATCTCACACAAAACTGTAAATTTTAGTGATCTATTTATATTAGATGAGATTTACACATTAAAATAAATTTAAAAAATATGGAATTGGCTTAAATTTCTACTACTCTCGAATTTCTTCTGCTTTCTGTACTCACAGAGCAGGTCTCAGCCTTTAGATGAGGAAAGCAGCCTTATAGAGCAACACAACTGTATCTGTCCTCCATAAAAGGACCACAAAAGTCTCCAGATCTTGCTTCAAACTAAATCCCCAAAGTTTCTACTTAGCAAATTCACAGCTGTGTGGTCTATTTTGGTTTTACTTCCAATGCAATATTGTCTAATTCTCATTTATTTTCCTTTTCAAGGTGTCTATTTATATTTCCTGTCTCTAGGGACTACACACCAAGAGGTGTAATTCAAAGGACATTGACTCTACAGAAGAACCACGTCCTACCAGAAGAAAAAGAGACATCAAATCAGATGTTTCCCATTCCCAAGCTTGCAATGGATTTATTGCACTATAAAATAACTCCATGCTTTGAAAGAAAGCTGCATTAATGCATGTTGAGCTGCTCCGAGGAGAGAGTGATTACAGTGCAAAGCATCCCAATCAGCGCAACATTATATTAATTTTTATTAGTCAAAACTTATATCCTGTGTGTGCAGCTTGGGACTGATGAGGGAAATAAAAGATTTGCTGMAAGCTCCTGCAACAGCAGGTCACATTTTAATACTTTAATGGGCAACTACTGCATAATGTTTCCTCATATACTTCTCTTTGTAAACTTTATGCTGACCTTCGAAACTAAAGATGGATCAATACCRTTTTATAAGACTATAAAACTGTATGAAACACTAAGTCAATACTGTATTTTTATCACGCCTGTAATAYAATGCAGTTCTGTACATCAAATAACCCTGAAAGCACCAGAGAAGGCCAGAAATTTTGTTTAAAGATATTAATCCAGCCAAGCACTGACCAGCACCAAATTTGCTGAATGCTAAAAATTTWCATCKGCCCAAAGACATCTTGTTGTCCAAAAAGAACCCCCCAGACCCAAAGGATCGAGCTAATGCAAGCTTAATTTGCCCAAATCCAACTAAATGTGTGGCATTTTGTATGTATGYTTTAATGCTTCTTTCTAGTCTGACTCTAAATATTCACATGAACAGAAAGTACCTCAATTCCTGAGTGTGTTTTCCAGAGCAGATTGACAATAAATAGTGTTTGCTTTGCTTTTGCATCACAGTTTTCAGTTCACAGAAGCTCATTGTATGTTTTTATAAAACACACATAAACACAAATGAGCATTAACAAATAAACATGAATTTGAAAAGCACAATAGCAAAGCAGAAGAAAAGAAAAAGAGGAAAACGAGATTATTTGGCTTACCTTGGGAGGAAAAATAAAGAGAAACAAGTGTAAGTAGTAGAATTTATAACTATTGCTGAAAAATCTTGCATTTCAGGTGCAAGCATGAACAAAACCCTTTGGACTTGAACATCTGCACGACCTTCCCATCAGCAGGAAAACAATTGGCCAACTCCTACCACCTCCCACCTCTCCATCTTCATGGTAGACCCAGGATTCCTCGGGCCCAGGATCCAACCTTTGAGTCCTGAATTCTTTCCAACAGTGGCTTTATCACAGGGAGCCTGATACAGGAACAGGGGAGCCTGGTTGACACACCTTTAATCAGTTTTCCCTGGTGGCCCAGGCCTTCATCTTCCCAATTGTGAGCTGCTCCCCATCCTTTTTGCAATTAACACTCACCTAAGCMCTGCAAGTTGGAGGGATAATGCTCAGCTTCAAGGGCAAAACTATTTTATTGCCCTCAGCATGAGAAATCTGTGCACATGAAATGTATCCCTTGTAAGAGAAATCCCCGCACACCCTCACTCTAAAGAGAAAAGTATTTCTTCTGTTCAAATAAAGCTGCAAAGGCAATCTCCAAACAAACATTCAGCTGGATCAATAGCTAGAAATTGAATAGAACAATGTCTCATGCTGCTTTATAGAATTTTCAAAAGATTTGAACCACACAAACCCAACTTTTCRAGTTCCACCACTGGGATTTATAGTCTTGTTTTCTGAGTCTAGGAAAAAAAAAAACAAAACCAACAAAGAACAGATTCACATACTAAAACTTGAAAAAAGTGCTGTATGGTCAAATAATATCAGGGGTCTAAACTTAAGCCTAGAAAAGCAAGGGCATTCCAAGTTAGGCTCAAGTGTTTTGGTTTACCTCAGAGAACCTCAGAGCTGAAAAGTCCAAGTGCAACAAATATAATTCACCTTTACTAAGATCTTTAAGATATCYCTTACTAAGATATCTTAAAAAATGAAAATTAACAGGCACATATGCATGAAAAGAGYCTTTCCATGAATTTTTAGGAGAATATTGTCAATTTATTTAATGATCTTTTTTCACTCGAATATCAATATATTATAATCTTTATAGAAACTATATCAATTATTTTTCTGTAGCACAAAATCTGGAAACAGATATTTGGCATGTTAACTCCTGGCCTACATGTGTCTCACATTTATGGAGAAAAGTAAATTTGCTCCTTTACATGGAAAGAAACATCATGGAGAAAAAGACATCAAGTTGTAATTCACACCAAAAAAMCCCAAAAACCCCAAAACCCAAAAAACCACTCTTTTGAGTGTTCTGTTTTTCTTTGTGGAAAATAACTTCAGGCCTGAAATTTACTTTTATTTATTTTGGTTAGGAGAACAAAAGCCATGTTATCTAAGAGAGTTATCCAGTTCCTAAGGTAACACCACAACAGAAGTGGAAAGAGCAATTTCACACCGACCCAGGAGCCCAGAGTCCTTCCAGGCCTGGTCCAGTTCCAGTGTAATCTGCCTGGTTATGCAGAGTATCCTGATGTTTGCCATAGCAAACCCAGATGTTCCAGAGGCTCCATAACTCCCACAACACATCATTGGTGCTGAAAACAAATCTTCTGAAGGGGTAGGAATATGGGGCGAGCAGATTTGGATTCCACCACACTCAGCATTGCACAGCTGTCTGGAATTCTGCTTTGCATTTCTTTTTCATCTTCCTAAGCCAAGTCAACCAATTTGCCTCCAAAGAACTCCAATCCTGCATTTTACTGGATCCACAGTCAGTATAGCTGCAGTGTTTTTCTGAAAGAAAGGGATATGAAGTTTGTCTTTATCAACTGTGCACCATCATAGGCAGCCTCGGAGAAGAGGGAGAAATGCTACTTCTTTTGACAAGAATAGGAATTTTTTTTTATAACAAAGGATAAAAGGATGAAAGATTCCACATTTTTAATAATCCAGCAGAAAGTCATTCAGAAAACAGGAGCATCCACAGAATTGCTCATCATCTAGATCTGATCTAGGATCCCAGTCTCTGATACAAGGGGCTTATATATCAATCCTGATTTGGAGACTCTTAATTCTCATCGAGAAAATTGCAGTTCAAACATTTAGTAGTAAATTACTGACTTGGTTGAAGAAATAAGTAGGAAAAGACTCACTATTATGAAGAATAAAGAGAAGAAGTGACAGCCTGGGATTATTACATTTAATTACTTTAAATGACAATGTTCTTTTTTCCCTTTCACATATAATTTTTTTCATTTTTTTTCTGTTCCTTTAATCTAAATGCAAAGAAAGCAAATTATTGTGTTTCCAGTAACAAAACAAGTTTAGGTTTTTTTGGTTTCTTTTCCTCACACAGTTTAATTTACACTATATTTGTAATCATTGCAAAGAAGCTCAGAAACACATAATTTCTTGGCATATTTTTTTTGCCTTAAATGTCTCAGGGGAGTTTCTACATTTTTTAGAAGATGTGAACAAATAAGTCGTCAGAAAACATGTCAAACTTGAAAGTCTCAGGCTCCAGCTGTGGAAACCAGTACAACCCACTCTTGTCTCTTATAATTAGGTCTATTGATTTATGTGTTTTGTTTTACTTGCATTTCATACAAGTATAAACAGATGAGAAAGTAGCAAGGGGAAACGAAAAGAAAGCAGATAAAGTGGTTTAGCATAAATAAAATACCTAGAAGAAATGAAATTCATTATTATGGTGTAATGTAATCTAATCTAGTCTTATTTATTTCTAGCTTGTTTTACCTGAGCCGTTACTCTTTAAATGTTTCCAAGACAGCACATTTTGCTCTCTTTTTGTCAAACAAACCTACATCTGTCTAAAAGACCCTTCCTTCCCTCCCATCATCCCATGCCACAGGCAGGGACAMCTTCCACTATCCCASGTTGCTCCAAGCCCTGTCCAACCTGGCCTTGGACACTTCCAAGGATGGGGCAGCCACAGCTTCTCTGGGAATCCTGTGCCAGGGCCTCACCACCCTCACAGGGAAAGATTTCTTATCAATATCTCAGGTCTCCCTGGAGCCTCCTCTTCTCCAGGGGAACACCCCCGGCTCTCCCAGCCTGGCTCCGTGGCAGAGGTGCTCCAGCTCTTGGAGAATCTTTGTGGCCTCCTCTGGACTGGCTCCAGCAGCTCCACATCCTTTTTGTGGAGCTGGAGGCTGCCCAGGGCACGGAGACTCTCTGAGCTGGGAGAGCTCCTTGGCTGCTCATGGGGAGCTTCTCATGAATTGACACCCCCAAGTCCTTCCCCCCAGGGCTGCCCTCACGGTCTGAACAAACCAACTTTCTATTGGAGTTCATTCGAGGATAAATATCAGATATTCTGAGACTCAGGCCAACTTTAGTGAATATTTCTCAAAATAATATATTTTTGTAATGTATGCAGGGAAAAAAAAACTACAAAGGTATTTAGATGGTCATCAATATTTTGTTCTTAATACCCTTTTGAAATCAAATGCAACATACTACCTAACTTCTGAATTCCCCAAATATAGCTGAATTATTTGTAAGCYGAATGACAGATAGCTGGAATTGAATTGACTTCTATAACGAGAGCTCTCGTCCCCTGGTACGTATATATGAAAATGGAGTGCACTTATGAATGTCAGGCTCTGCTTTCTTCCAGAACTACATACTTTTTTCTGGAAGTAAAATCAATACAATAAATCAATACCTTTCCAAAGCACACAGCTGCAGCAGTAAGGCATTACTGTCCTCAGGTTGCAGTGCAATGATTTGAAAATATTCCTAAACTTTCATTTCAGAACTAAAATACTCGGGGTTTTTTACTGCTGTGGTTTTTTAGATCTCCAAGGGTCTGTGTATGTAAGCCCTGCTCCAGCACATCAAATCTCAGAGATCCAAAAATGTCGGAGTACAGTCACCAAAATAATAACAACAAATTTCCATTTCCACATTCCTCTAACAAAGTTCCTTACCTTTTAGTCTGGAAATGCAGTATAGTATTTCATTCTTTAATTCCTTATTCGGGACTGAAAATTTTACTTTTTCTCTCATTCAATCTCCAATTAACACACTCATTTCATGATGACAGACTTTGAATATTTTTAGTTATTCTTGCTACGAGCTCCCAGGCACTACAGCTGTGTAGAGCATATATTTCCTCATTAAGGCAGTGGTGATACAACCAACATTTAAACGTGTGAATATGTAATTCATGAGTACAGGGATTGGTTATCTGGCTAAAAACTCATGAATACATATGAAAACAGTGATTACTTAAAAAGATACCTTGCAGGTTTCTAACGTAAATGTGCACGTTCACAAATTACTTGGAATGATATGAAATAGAGCTTGTTCCCTCGAGAGGCAAAGTTGCTGTTCCATAAATTGTTTCAGGACTGTGTTTATTATCACTTTTTTTCTGAGAAGAGTGGATGATTTTCTATCAAAACTTGATAAACATTCATTATAGTTGCATCTATTACACCAGAAAAAGTGTATCTAATATTTCCACGATATTTATATTCCAGGAGTTCACTGTGTAAAATGAAAAAACCTTGTTTTGACAAAATAGCTAAACAAACTTTCCAGAGTCCAAATCCCCTTACCTTTTAAACCTGTATAAAGCATCTTCCAGAGAATACCCCTGCCTGCTATAATTAAAATTTAACTTGAAAAATATGAACATCTGTAACCTTATGCATAAATGATTATTGAGATTGCAGATTTTGAGTGGATTTTGACTGGTAAATCTGACTGAAAGACTGAGCCCAAGCTACAGCGGGGTTGTAAGAAAAAAAAGACTGGAATGGAATTCAAGGGGAACCAATCCAAAGAACCAGAAATATCCAGGTGGGTCAGTTGTCATTTTGAGAGTTGAACCCTGAGCCATGACCAAATGGATGATGAGGGAGCTGGGTTTGGTGTCTGGGAATGTGCAGTCCCCTCAGTTTTGCTCCTGTGATTTCATGTGAGTGACCAAGTGCAGGAGCTCACGGATCTAACTCGAAAGTGAGCAACAGCACCACTGCCAAAGAGCAACTGCCTGACAGCATTGCTGGCCTAAATGGATCACAAATGTATTAAAATGATCAATATTCATCTATTTTGTGCTCTTCACTACAAAAGTGACAGCAATTTTGGTTGCATAAATGCAGCAACACCGGGTAAGAAAATGGGACATATATAATATTTCTACTCTCATAATAACGTAACAGGATATCTGAGGTTGCCAGAACTGTCTACTGTCCAAATTACATATAAATTACCTCTTTCCGAATATTTGACAGGAATATACCTTTGAAATGTTTTTTTGCAGCCAACCTTTCAACAACAATTTGAGGTACAATTGCAGTTGAATGAAATTCTCTCACTGTTTTAAGTGAAAAGAAGAATTCGGACAGTAAGTGACTGCTCAGGACTCTCAGCCAAAGTCTCCTGCTAGGACACACAGGATTACACTTACATTTATTCCCCCGGTCTCTTCTTTAGTTGTGACAGTCACCAAAATATTTATGCAAAGGATTAAAAGTGCTTTTCAAGGTTAGTGCAGAAATTGGAGTTTGTCAGAAGATGGTGCTGTTAGGCTGTTTTTATTGAAGAAAATTACTTTTAATTACAAAAATAAGTTTAATCTGTGCAGAAACCSCCAACTGTTGATTGGTTTAAAACATGAACGTTTTTAATAAATAAATAATTTTGCATTTGTTAAGGCAGAGCTTTGACCTTGAACTCCTTTGCTGAGTGGTACTGATGCACTTTCTGAATTCTTGTTTCAATAACGTGGGATTGAGTTTTGTTTCTGACAAATTAAATAAAATTCAGGTGCAGAATTATTCTAGCTAAACCCTGCATAACTTCAGAAATTACAATTTTTTTCCAATTATTGGATGTATTCTAGGTAGTCCTATTAATAATTTCATACTAGCATTGAACAGAATGCATGGACTGCAAGGCCAAGGTCAGAGAGTTCCATTAAACACACAAAGAGCTGAGCATTGTTGAGGGCATCTGGGGGAAAGCAACTTGGGAAAAATTCCAGTACCACATCAATATAAACATTAAAAATTGTCCTTATAAGAAATGTACATTTGGGTCTCTTATGTCGAAAATACAATCTTCCTGTATCTCCAGCTATTCTCAAGAGATATTCTATCTGAATACTTCTGAAAAAAATGTATGATCATCTCCAACCATTTTTTTCTTCACTACTTCTCTGATATTTAATGATAAGTATTTTTCATCGCAGATTTCAATAAAGGGGACATTGATCAACCGCTCTGGGGTGGCTATTTATAGCTTTTTCTTCTAACCAAACACTTGAAATATATTTCCAATTTCCTGGCTGAATTAAAGCACTATCTTTAAGACCAGATTGGAGAGAAGATCTGCTTAAGAGACTCTTGCCTTGGAGAGTGGGAAGTGGGCACTTGGGGAACGAAGCACAAGAACAAAGCAAATAAGTCTGGTTCTTTCCATGGCTCCCCGCAGCCTGCAGGATACAGGCTGATCTGAACACTTGACTCACTTGTTCTCTTGGCTCAGCTGCTTGGAAAGCTGTTCAGTATTGGAAAAGAAATAAAATTACATGGAAGACTTACAGAACTAAACACTGTCTTCTCTCCTTCCTGTTAGAATAAGAGGCTTTGAAAAATTAGATTTAAGATGCTACAAAGTACTGGCAGGAAGCAAGGTAGAGGTATGTTATCCGAAGAGGTGTCTCTCTCGAAAATTGTATTTGGTCCTTTAGCATTCCCTGATCTCACTAACAACTAAAAAAAAAACCAAAATCCCAAAACACACCAAAAAAAAAAACCACAAAAAGGAAAGAAAGAAAAGAAGGCTTAGTAAATTGGACCAATAGCACTTGCCAGTAGGTCTTTCTGTGAACATCTGTGGCTTGGAAACACCTTTAATTTTGAAAAAAGGAAGCAAGATAGTAAGACCAGTATGAGGGACCTTTGCACAGGGCATCTACACTTGCACCACAACAAGAATTATGGCAAAGAACAATCAGCTTTACTCAAATGTTTTGCTCAAAAACTTTGTTCTTGACATCATGCCATATTTGTTTGGAGAACCTCCTCTCTCACTCTATCCTTCCCTCCATAAAATGAGGTTTGCCACTTGTCCATTCAGATTCTGAACTATTCAAAGTGAGGCAGCTCCTGGCCACTCACCTGCAGAGYGCCTGGGAAGGTGGCTCCGACCTTGGCTGCTCCTCAGGCATTGCTGGGAAGAGTACAATTAATAACATCTCCTCCAGGGCTTCTCTTCGCTTGGAAATCACACCAAGTTGAATCACAACCTTGAGAAGTCACTTAGTGGTGGTTTTCTAATTGAATGTAATTGCCAAGTGAACCCAAATCCTGGGAGATATTGGCACATTAACACAGCACCTCCAACTGCTTAGTCACTCCGGCGAGGTGTTGATCTCCCTTCCCACGGGATTACAAGCCAGGGAATGTAGCAGTGTAACAGCGAGAACAGCAGGATGTTATTTCTGCTTCTGTCATTTCTTCATCACATATTATTGAGGGAAATAATGTGTGTTTTCCAGAGCTTCTTCGCTTGTTTTACAGGAAATAATAACTGTGACCTGCTGGGGAGGGGAACTGAAGGGCACTATTGAAACTTGAAAAACATGCTGAGATAAGAGGTGCTAAAGGAGCTCAAGTATTTATTAAGAGAAGTTGAACAAATACAATTTTTCAGAATTGCAGAAGTTTCTTACTTGGCATACAATTGGCAGAAAGACAGAAATTATGTTTTCTGTAAATTTAGTCTTTAGTCACACAACACTTTATCCATATTTTTTGTTGAAACACTTTTCCCATCAACCCAACAGTTGGAGCTTAGAGATTTTTAATGGTGTCAGCTGTATTCTGAAGAGCAAATTTAGGGGCCTGTCCTTTTTGTATTAACAGATATAAATAGCAATATCAAAAAGAATGTAAAAAAAAATCACTTTTTTGCAGTCTTTGCACTCTGCCTGCTGTGCAACCCATGTTCTTGACCTACTGAAAGCTAATGGCAGAGTTAGGGCTCAATACTCCAGCAATCATGCAGGTGATCTGTMAGACTGAAAGGATGAGCTCTCATATTAAATAAGAAATTGGGGAGGGAAGTAAAAAGCTGATAACACATACAGCTTGTTATATTAACTTTGGAGAAATYCGAAAATGAAAGAGAGCTAAGACTAAAACCAGTGGCCCAGAGCACAGGGAATTTAAGTAACTCAGGAGAGGCTAAGGCTCTCTGCACTTAATGAAAAAGCCACCGACCTCGAAGACTGATCCAAGGGGCCTAATTTAGAACCACTGGAAAAACAGAAAGGTTATGAGGCAAATAACCTATTTCTTCCATAACAGGACTTCTGRATGATGCCCTGGCTGAATGCACCGACTTATATATGCTTCCATGTTATGTTTTTTAAATTTCAAAAGTCTGTTTAATTTTTCTTAATTAAAGATCTAGTACAATTTGCTTTCACTTGTTTYGGCAAGAGGATTCATTCATTTAAAGCTCCCTGTGTTTGAGCCCACATATGATTTCGCGTAGGTTGGCTCTGTGTCAYGAAAATTCAGTGCAGTAATTCAGCTCTGTGAGTTTATCACATTATTAAGATACTCCATCTGCCATTAGTGAAGAAAAATCATGCCTGTATGTAAACAGGCCTTCTCTGACTGCTGCTTATTTCCTTTCTTCTGAGCATTTAGATAAACAGCGACAACAGAGAATGAAGTTCAGAGGTATACACCAAGAATTACACTTTGTGCACTTTCTTTTTGCTCTAATGACCACTGACAGCCAGGTTGGAGGCAGGATGGGGCCCTCTCCCCTCGCTTTGCTGATGACTCTTCATGCCAGAAAAAGAATTTGCCAGAAAAATCTGTAGGACAAGCAAACAGAATAGTGTCACCCTCAGACTTTTTAGTCCTAATTTTGATTGGTGGCTGAAATCCATACCAAGCACGAAATTATCAGATAGAGCAGGGGAAAAATAGCGAYTATATTGTTATAGAGGTTTCTGCATGTTGTTCTCACCCTTTTATTTCTCCRTCTCATCCATTTGTTWAAAAAACYACACAGCCAACCATCTTCCAGTAGCATTTGGGCCACTGGGGGGGGTATGTGACAGTCCTGATGAAAATTAATTGAAGTTGAAGCTATTAACACAGGTTTGGATTGACTTTTCTTATCTTAGACCMCAGCTCCTTGAGCACACTAATTACATGGTTGATCTTTCCGAGGACGGGAGGGAAAACAGTTGTTCCTTCAACAGTGGATAYCTTGTACAGTGTCCATTCAGGAATGTACCTCTGAATGTTAATTAGCCCAAAAGGCAGAGCCAGCTCTGCTCCAGAGAGGTCACATCTTCAAACACAAGCCCACGTTCTGCTTTAGCCGAGCAAAAGAAATTATTTGGGAAATACGGAGGCAACCAAATGCAAGACCGACAAAGATTAGCAAACGCACCGATTAATAACTGCATTACACCACAACGACAATAAATCCTTCTAAAAAATGCAGAACCGATTACAAGCCACACAAATCATTAGCAGACTATTTAGATTTATGAGGAAAACGGCGACTCAATGAGAAAAAGCGAGCAGTGTGCCAAACAAGCCACAAAGCACATTCCCAAACGTTCTTGAGAGRGTTTGGGAACACTGACTTTGAAAAAAACAATCACAAATCTTGGAGCTCCTGGCAGATGTCATCCCTTGGAAAACCAGTTGTTTATGTGCAGCCAACTGGCTTGAACATTTCATGTTTCATGGCCGTGCATCAGAGGTATAAAAATGTATAAAGCTCACCTTGAGCAAAAAACCCCACAACACAGGTCTCATAAAACAAGGTAACAGCACAGAATATCACTACAGAAATAGGATAGAATAATGGCCAAATAATGAAGTATGAAAATATGACATAAAAATTTGTATTTTTCAAACTAGAATACATAGCTATTCTGCTACATGATTGCTTTTGTCCCAAAAAGTAGTTATAGCCAATCGCTGAGGTGTAAGGAAAAATCATGACACAACAGCATGTCTTCCCAGCCAAAAAAATTCTAAGAAAAGAAAATTAATTATTTTTACATTTTCCATCAAGAAAATTTAGGYTATGGAGAGAATTTAGAGGTCTTTACAGACTACTGTTTACCCTTTAAAACATCCAATGGAAAACGCTACATTTACCAAGACCCCATTYTTCAGTTTACTTTGATGAAGGAGATAAAAAAACCAAACCCAAACCAAAAGGGTTATAATCTTCTAAGTTATGAAGTAGATTGTCTGTAAGATGTTTACATGAGTCTAAATTTAACAGTAGAAAAAGCTTATATTAACTGAATATGTCAGTTTTGCTGCTACAAAATGCRATTGAATTTCAAATGTGTTTCTGGAGATTTCTTACGTAGAAGACAGAGTGGTTTAATTAAAGACTGGTCAGCAGCAAGTGACCTGGTCCTGCCAGGGCCATCACTGCTGTGACAAAGTGTTCACACAGCTCCTCCCAGGCTGCTGAACATCCCAGTGATGAACAAACACCAATCATGTACTYGGTTAATGCCTCTCTAAAGGGATATCCACCCTCAAAGCATTTTTTTTTTTTTTGCTAAATTACATGAAAACATAATAAACTAAAGATGAATTGCTGATTTTCAGTCAGGTTCAAAATATATCAACAACAGAGTGAAAGTTGTCAAATGCCACCAAAGAGTGAATTCTCACCCCTCTGATTTCCAGCAGAGCAAAGTCTTATTTTGTGTGTTATTGCAGGAGAAAAAGCTGGGCCATACATCCAGATCCATTCACAAACTTTCTTTTCCTAAGTTTTATGTGCTCTAACAAGGGAAATGCAGCAAACCAAAGCACAGAGGCCAGCTATTTACCACAGAGAACAAATGCAGTGTTCAGTGCTGAAAGCAAGAGCTTCTGGCGGTAGGAAAGGAGTGTTTGATCAGAAGTGCTCAACAGAAACACAGAGCTCTGAAAGGGAGGAGAAAATTCTTTTCAAAGTCATTCCTGATTAACTGAAGCTGTTAGAAAAATTGCTCAAACTTGGAATACGGGCAGGACTAGATCTTACTCTGCTACTGGTTGACAAAATTCTGCATACCCAGAAAGGAAAAGAAAAATGAGTAATGTATTTTTTCCTTGATATCTTCCATGTGCAGCTTGTGAAATAATAATAAAACAGCATAAATAATTATTAGCAACTAATCTGAAAGCATCAACATGTCATTTAATACAAAAAGTAACAACTGCCTGAAAAATCTTACTTGAGTAATAGCTGCATTAAGGTTCATTTAAGCCTTTAAGTCCCATACATAATATCAGGAAAAAACAAAGATAATTAAAAAAAAAGAATACTAAAGCAACTCATGGTTTGGTTAATGGAAAGGGACCTGTTAATTAATAAGGTATAAAGAAAATATTCATATTAGGAAACAGGAAACGCCTTTATTTAGATAATTTGTTGATTAAAAAGACACAGATCAAGAGATAAATTGACACAAGTTTTAAACTTTTAAACTTTGCTAGGATGAGAAATTCGGTAAAATGAGGGACCCCTTCCTTCAAACTGTAAATCAACATCTTGTTAGATATTTCAAATATCTGCCCTAGTCTTTGGCATTGTGTCTAACAAACTCTCCTCTGAGATGTGCCAGTTGCAATGAACATTTACTCTGGTGAGAGTCGAGAGCTGGCATCAGACCATGGATATTTGGAGTTTCTACTTATTGGCTCATTCTATCCCCTTCATATTCTGTAAGCCCAACCTTGTATTTTCCCATTGGAAAACAACTGTCCATATCTCAAGGAATGTATGTCTTCTAAATCAGCTTTTGAATGCTGGCTTAAAAATAATTTTGGCTTCTCAGTTACACTTCCCAAATTCCCCATCACTGCCTTTCACAGTGAATAACCATTATCTGTGATCAAAATTTCTGCTCAGATGGACAGCAGCAAGTTAGCCAAGCCTGGACTTCAAATAGTTTTAAATCAGTTGGCCACAGAGGTTTAAAATAAATCAAAAATGACAGAATCCATTCTTTTTCAAGGATTTGGAAATCATGTGCCATTTATTACAACACCTCAACAGCAAACAGGTTAACTGCTGATTTCCTTCAGTCTTTGTTTGCTTGGTTCCCTTGCAGGTTCAGCTTTATTAGCACTTGAAACCTGCACTATCCCTGTTCCAGGTCTAATTCCTCACTGCTGCCTGATGTAAGAGCTGCTAGAAGGCAATATTGAAATACCTGTCCACTGTGATCTGTGAGATGTCTGGAGTAGCAACCACACAGTAATTTTGCCTTTGAAATGATGTGATTACTGCCCTGAGAAGTTTGAGGTAAAATTCAATAAGGAGCACAGGAAGAAGACAGACAAAGATACTTCTGTACTGAGCCAGCCTGTGGATGGTTAAGCAAAAGTATTAAGTTTTAAAGAGGGACTATAAATAGATTACAACAATTATTATTACTTAAATATGGCCTTTAGCTGCTTCTATCTGCCAAAAATGCCATTTCTTTTAATTCATTTCTGTATCACTGTGTACTCCCAAATATATTTTTCCTTYCTTAGAAAAATATCTCACCCTAATAAGGAGACCTTTTCACAGCTCCTGCAAAGTTAATTGAGGCAAGGTAAGTACCAAAGGTAATTGAAGCAAAGAAAGCTCAGCACCAAGGTGAAGTCATCTTCACTTAGGGTTCATATTTAGTAGGCATTCAACCCAACAMCACCACTAAAGGGAATAAAATTTGGTGTGTCAGGTTTAATGACACAGAAAGTGAAGAGATGGTATTAAAATGCAGCACAGGTGCATAGTCTGAGGCAGTTTATGAGCCCTGGGTTTTATTACTCATATTCACCTATAGGATYAGGGGCTGTAGATTATAATGCAATGTTCAGATGGTCAGAGCAAGGTTGTGACACCCTGTGTAAACCCGGCCATGTAAAAGGATTTAGTCTCCACAGGGTGAGTCTTGATACACACTGTTTCATATTTCTAGAGTTTTTATGAAAAACAACCTTTTATATCGAACAAAGCCTAAAAAAGAAAACCCGAGTTCCTCCGTCTTTACAAACTGATTTGGCTTTTTTCTTTTAATTCTTGACATTTGTTTGAAAATCTAAATCTGGCATAGTCAACTCACTGTATATCCCTCAATAAAACCACAAATGGTTTTTACTGTTCCTACTCTTACTCACAGAGCTCTCTTTCCTCTGCTGCAACTGTGACACAATTGGTCATCTCATCTTTCCCCTCTCCATGTTACAAATTAAGCTTTATTAATAGGTTTGTTTTCTATAGATCCCTACCCAATTTTTTCCAACCAAATGTCTGTACTTTTGGTTTARCATACTGCATTTAATTAAGAATAATTAATCTTGGCCATCTTGAAATTGCTGTGTTTTCAGAGTCTATTAAAAGTCCTTAACTTATTCTAGTTTTAATATCTTTAGCTATTTGATTAAATAGTAAAGAAAGAATTGTCTGTTCTCATTTGCTGAAGTGATAGACTGCAGATTACCAAAAGCAAAGAATGCCAAATTTCATCTTCATTATTTTACAGCATTGAGGACTGTACATTTTCCCTGTAACAATAATATAATCCATCGGCCTCTAGAATTTTTGGTATTTTGCAGCAAAGTAAACAACATAAAGGGCAGATTCAGCATCCAACATAAGAAATAACTAAATAAATACATCATAGAACATAAACTAGATTAACCATCATAGATTAACGAGCAAAATCTGAATAACAGATCCAGAAAAGCCAAACTGGAGGAGACAGGGTTTTTAACTGTTCTTAACAGAGGAAAAATGACTAAGCACACATGTGAGTGAAAACACTCTGCGGTTGGTATCTGCACTACTCATTCCCAGTTTGCACTTGACCTTTGAAAGAAAGAAGCATTTTGATTCTACATTAAAACCTATGGAATCATTAGAAGTATGTCTGTACTGGGATTATTAATTATTTACTATAATTTTACATCCTCTGCAAGTTCAATGTTGTTATTGACCAACGTGGTGTCGCAACTTTTATGTGTGATCAAGAAAATTTGTGTACAACTGATATTTTGATATATACTCAGGCTGAATCAAAAGTGAAAAAGCATTAACTAATTCATTAATAATTAGATAATAAGCATTCACTGATTATTAAAACATCAGTTTTCAAATTGCAGCAAAGAACAGAGCTGAGTAGCTGCTTGGTAAAATCCAAATATTCAAGTGATTTACTTTTCCTCCTTTTCATAAATGCCCTGCTTTTACAAAGATGCAGTAAACTTCAATATATTCAAAATACCCCAAGTTCCCTCTTTATTCCTCTGTTCTGTCACCTACATAAAACTCAGAAGGAAACTCAGTTGATCTTCCTTATCTCCAAGCCAGCATTCCATTGCTCAGCTTCTCCCAGTCCCAAATCCACGACACAGCTGCACAGAGCAGCATTTACTCATCACATCCAGTCCTCATTATTACAGCATTTTCTTTCAGGTAAAGTGGTTTTACTTTATATTAAAATATAGTATCTTGCTTTTAATTGTTACTTTTTACAATGAAAACCGACCTTATTTAAAAAAAAAAAATCCACAACTGGGGACCCTAAGGCTGCTGAAATGAAATAAAAGTCGTTTCTCTGAAACAATAGCAAAAATTATGTACTGCATTTCTGACATTTCTGTCTAGAAACCAGCTTCACTAGCCTGGCAGAGACATCAAGGAATGGCAGGGAGAAACGAACAGACTCCAAAAAAACAGAAAGAAAAGAAAACTATCCCAAAAAACCCAGACTGAATTGTGTGAAAAAAAATATTATTGAGACATAGGAAATGACAGAAAAGGCTGGGGTTGATTTAGGTGTGTTTGTGCTGTACATCGTGGATACTAACAAGTGCCAGCTTCCTTCGGGATTCCTCCTTAGCCATCTGCCATGGAACAAAACTCTGGCCATTACGTGATCACCCAGATGAGTGACAGTCACCCAGCAGCCAGGCCTGAGGCACAGGAATGACATCTGAGGGTTACAAAGAACTGCCCAGTAGTGGGGAAAGGGTAACAGCTGTCAAGGGGTTTTTTGGTGTTGCTTAATGTAAAAGAAGTAATTACACGAAAGTTAAAAGTTTTCCTCTGCAGTCAGCTCTGCACCAGAGTCTGCCTTCCTTTTAATAAGTTCTTTTCTGGCCTTGATCAAAGAAAACTGACATAGCAAACTGGCAGAGAGCTGGCAGAGCTATTGATAAGATGAACTGTTTCTCTAGGACAGGCCAGTGAGATTCCAGCATTCTATGGATCCTTACACACAAATAATTACTATTTCACAGAATCACAGAATTGTTAGGGTTGGAGGGATCTCCGGATGTCACCCAGTCCAACCCCTGCCCAGGCAGGGCCACCCGGAGCAGGTGACACAGGAACTCATCCAGGTGGGTTTGGGATGTCTCCAGAGAGGGAGACTCCACACTCTCCCTGGGCAGCTGTTCCAGGGCTCTGCCACCCTCCATGGAAAGAAGTTCTTCCTCGTGTTGAGGTAGAACTTGTTGTGTTTTAGTTTATGGCCACTGCTCCTCGTCCTGTCCCTGACCAGAGCCTGGCACCATCCTCTGACAGCCCTTGGAGAGATTTGCATGGATCGATGGGATCCCCTCTCAGTCTTCTGCAGACTACCCAGGCCCAGCTCTCACCAAAGGGTGACCCTGAGCCAGCAGTATATAGAAAGTAGATCTATCAGAAGAAGGGAAGTTGTAAAAACTTCTAGATTAGGATATTAAAATTATTCAGGTAGGTGTGGAAACGTCTTTCACATCCTTTACTACATTTTTTTCTTTTCAGTTGTTATAAATGTAATAAGAGGAAGAAAAAAGAATGACAGAATCTTCCATGTTTCATTATCATATCAAATGTTTTACCACAGCCACTGGCAAGATCACCTTATGAAGAACAAGTCCTGGAACTATTATTTATTCCTTCATAATTACTAAGGTAATGAATGACACAGCACAGTTCTAAATCAGGATGATCTGCAGTGTGGAAACACCTGAATCCTTATGGAGCACAGCAGATCGAAATAGTGCTTTTCCAAGCACCTCTCATTACAAGGGAATGGTTACCTGTGAGCATCAGGATGCAAAATCTGGCCAGTGTTGTTTAGTGTTTCATCTACATTGGGGCTGACTGCACCAGATGCAGGCAGAATTCCTCCTTCCCTTAACAAGCCTTCCCTGGGAGCATCTGTCAGAGCGGGAAAACAAGTGGTTATTCACTAAGATTTATAGTTAGCAGTCAGATAACACCCAACAGGAAATAATCACTTATGCAGTACAAGAGCTGAGCGGGGAATTTCAGAGGGGCTGCATAATTGACCACCAGCAATATCCGAAATAACTCTGCTTGGGAGAAGATTAATTTGGGCTCGTGCAGCAGGGCAGGATTCGGCCCTACAGGCAGCAGGAAGGAGTTGTTATCTTACATCCAGCTCTGCAGATTGGACTTATTTCTGGTTACTACTACTGGAGGCAGAATACCAAACATTTATCTGCACCTATTTGCTTCCTAATGAGGGGCTAATTCGATTTTCTAACAATGGGAGAGCATGGCACTGAGCTGGGGGTGCACAGAGGGCAGGGGACCGTGGGCTGGTGGCTGTTGCTGTGACAAAAGCTGCTCCCTCAGCAGGATTAGAGTTTGGACACTTCCTAATGCATCAGCCTGGGCACATGTGGAATGATATCCTGTATATTTATTTAAACATAAATTTCGAGTTGTGGCCTCCCTTTCGAAGGGCTAAGGTAGACTGGCTTAGTCCCAGTGTGGGATGTGAAGGTGTTGTCTGCTGTTTCCATAATACCCTTATGGTTTTTGCCTTTTATGTTGGAATCTCAACGTGTGACTAGTTCAGATAAGCAACGTTTCCTCCCTCTTTGGGGTGATAGCAGTGTTCCACAGCCCTGAAAGTTAAGCTACAAAACATTCTGTTTCCCAGTCTAACACGGGACTGCTGCAAGGTTTCATTATCTGAAAACGATGAAACTTGACTAASAGGACAAGTTTCGGCTGCTGAAATAAATTAAGCTTCACCTAAGCCCTAGCGAATTAAGAAAAAAAAAAAAAAAGGCAACTTGTATTTGACATGTTTCCTGCTTGAAAATGAAAGCCAAGTATATAACAACTGAAAAATATGAACTTTTATTGAGAAGGAAAATCTTCAGAATGATATGCTAACTTTAGGAACGAGTTCATGCCTTCCTTCATCTGCTACCACTCCAGGGCTGTGACCTGACATTACACTYATAAGAAACAATAATTATAAAAGATTGTATTTGCAAGGGAGCTGAATGTGAAAGAGCAGTAAATTAGAAGTTTCTTTAATGACACCCGGTTAATACTTGTTAGGCCTCCAGGTAACACTAAAGGATACCAAAGTTGCAATTTTGACTTCTTGCATTTTAATTTTGTATCAAATAATTTAAACCTTCGTTTGTTACAAACTTTACAACACAAACACTGTCTGCAGTTGTGAATGCCATGAAAACTATTAATCAGTTTACAATTTCATCTAAGCACGTAATGGTACAGTTTTGTGTACATTTTAATATCAGTATTAATGTTAAGAACAGAAGATGTCTCAGCTAATAAATCCGAAGTTTTAGAGAAGTAGATTTTTAAGAATTGCTGCACTGTGCTTCAGAATCAATTCTCTAATAACCATATCAGTTTCTGCTTTCAATTCAAGAGACCCTCTTGAAAATCAGAGAGAGAACAATGAAGAAAAGTACTCACAAGTTGCTCTGCTTTAAAAAAGAGGAAGAAAAAAAATTTCCCCAACATATATTTTGATGGATTATTTATCCATTGTTGATCTCCACTGATCTCCATCTTCTACAATTTATTTACTAGCCCACAGCTATTTCTGGACACTGCTATAGAGTACAGGGCCATGTAGAGCTTCCCYGGTGCTTTTATCAGTTCTAATCAAAATCCAAATACATGTTCCATGATGACATTCTGCACATGATTCTCCAGTGCTGTAGCTGCAGCCTGGCTTCTGTCCAGAAGCCTCAGTTCTGGACATTGTGTGTGTCCACAGTTAGATGTTTTTTTTTTTTTTAATTGAACAGAAGGACCAAAGATTACTTTAACTGTTTGAACTCTTCAGTAATAAGACTGCTTGTCCTGTTATTGCCAAGTATTTAGAGAAGAAGGTAAATGCATTTWCCCATGTTTAGATATTTTAGATTGATTTCTTTTAGCTTGATTCCAGTTTACTTTCACTGTGGCCAGAGTAATTGCCAGCCATGTCTTTATTCAGAATAAATTCAGAGGAATGGAGGCTTTTCCTTGGCAGGAATCCAGCTCAGAAGTGCAGGCATCTGCTGAGCCATTTAAAATTTGCTACTGAAGCCAATTACCACGTGTCCATGCTCAAACATCCACTCAGGTACTTTTATCAAGGTATTCAGTTGTTTCTTCAAAGAAGGAACCAATACTTCCTGAGAATAGAAGAGGTCAGRAGGTGCTGAATTTTGAGAAAAGTATTTCTCAGTGGACTGAGAAGTTTCTTGCTGTTTTATTTCTCAAGCCATTTTTTCCCCYCTTTGGTCTAGAACTCCAAACACAGAGAATGGTGAGTGTAAAACTCTGGAACATGTTTCAAACTTGCCTTTTTTTCCCAGAAGAGTGTACCACTTACCTGTTTTTCCAATGTGAAGAATAAACATCCAAACCCAAACATTTTATTGAATAAGGACTTCCACCTCATTCCTTGGTCCTTGGTTAACTTTTCTTCCAGATGGAAATTTCTGTTATCAGCTTTAACTCCTTAATATATTCCTTCTCTCGCTGATGCAGGTACACTTTCCAGACCCACTGCMAAGTCCTGAAAAACAGGAATGATTTTGGCAAGCGGGTGTGGGAAGAAATAGGGAAAAAAAGTATATACCCTATTTCTAAAGAACATATAGCTACCTTTTAATTTTTCCTTTTTTCTTTTCCCAGGATRCCACAAGAGAAAATTCTGTAGGCGTAAAAAGACCTCCCTGCATTTCCAAAAGATTCTTCTGCATTATCCTTAATATCAGCAGCATACTTGATCCCCTTCCACCCAGAAATTTCTACTCAAAAAGAACTCATTTGTACCAGGATTTTATTCCTCTAGTTCATTGATTACAAGTGATTTTTCACTGATGACTTCTAAGACTATTTTACATAAGGGGTATAAAAATTGTCTTTCCACATTGAAGTAAAATAGTTAATTCAGTYACCGCTTTGTGGTCCTAACATAGTTTTGAAAATCAGTGAAACAAGAATTAATTAATAGTTGTATGATGATCCCTCAGACCAAGGAGCTTAATTGGGTGGTGTGAGATGAATAAAAYAAGAGTAGAAAACAAAGAACGTGGACCCTGGATTGAAATAATCATTGAAAGAAATTGATCAAGYTTGTTTCCTTGATATCGTTCAATAATTTTCCTAATTTGTATCAGGAGAAGCTGACACACAATGGATCAAAGGCTGTTCTGCAGCTGGGGCTGTCCTGCTGATGGTTATTGAATGTTTGGGGCCTCGGTGCCTCCTCAGGTCACTGCTGAAAACTCCAGATTGACTTCCAACTGTGCTGCTGCATSTGGGTTTGGTCAGTACCTCGGGCTGTGCATCGCTTCCCCTGGCAAGGCTGAACTGCCTGGATAGAAAACTGAGAAACAGGGGAAAGCCTATTCCAAAATATGTGTATCCCAAAATAYATCACAGATCTTAATAGAAACTGATCCAAACAATGCCACTCAAGTATTAAATACTTTTCTCAACATTTTAGAACGAAGTCGTTGTATGAAAGCAGAAAAACATACATTAATTTTAAAGACTGTATGAAAAATTTGCAGTCTTATCAAGCGTGGGAAATCAGAGAAATGAACAAAACATCTTTGGATCCACTGTAAAAGTGATACAGCACTCTTAAAAAAAATATAAAAATCTTATTAAATAGCTAAATCTGGAAGGTTATACTGCCTTAGCATTGGAATTGGAATGTCGTATAAACAGAGTGTCCTAAAACTGCTTTACAGGAARTGAGATTTCAGTTGAAGCAATACTATAAATACTTGAGGACTTTTAGAAAAGGAGGTTTTCCAGTCCAGGATCTCAGACTTTGCACATCCAGATCCCTCAAATAAAGTAAATTTACTTTATTTTGTTTTCAATTTCTGAAAACCTAAAGTAAACCTGATAATATTTATTTACATAATGTCAGACTAATATATACATATGTAATTGTCCCGAAATGAACATGGACATTCCAAGCCACTACACTTAAACAGAATGCATTTGTAAATTCCTGTAAAACACACATTATTTGAGAAGGATTTACTGTATTGAATGACCAAATATTATTAATGTGTATATGGCATATGTATCAAATCTTAATAACATATGTCTGCAATAATACGCTTTGTATGGCAAAGATCAGACTGCAAATGGAACTACCTTTCCAAATTCTGGTTTTCCTACTCTTCTGCATTTTCAACATTCATAATTTTGATATTTTTTTCTATAAATCACTGTTTTAAGTATCTGTTCTCTTTCTTCCTTTGAAGCTTTCTCTTTTTAAGCACCTGCATGGAAGAGGGAAGAGAAAAAGCCTGGCAGTGCCTGCGTGAGGGCCCTTCAGCAGAGAACTATTGTGGTGCTGAATATATGTTTTGTATCTCTGCACATTAATGGGTATCCTAAAAATTATCTGGATTAAGCACCATCAAAGTTAACAGCCTCTTTTTACAAGACTTTATCTTTTTCATTTTAAGATGTTATTAGAATAATAAACTTGGTGCCTGGTGGGCTGAAAGCAGGCTGCCATTTAACATATTTAATGACCATCTGGAGATTTTTTTTTTATTCAAAGTTTTATTTTGTATTTTCTCTTAAGCACTTCTTACTTTTTTTAGGGAAAAAAAAAAAGAAAATTGACATTTTTCCTTTCCAGTTTGGAAGCACTGCAAGGTTTTAAACCCAAGGGCCTTGACTCTGCTTCTTTATCACTTTTTATCTCTTGTCCTTTGGTTATTATCAGTTTGGTTATTGTCATCTCCCAGTTCATGGTCCTTCATGCCCAGGGTAACCAACAGCCTCAGGGTGGGCACATCAAACATCACCCACATTTCTCAGCTGACAGATAAACTCCTTTGTGTTAATTACATGTGGTTTTTTTGGGCTTTCATTCAGAACCTTCCAAGCTATGAAACACAAAGCAGTTCTCAGATATCACCTGGCTTTGATCCCCTCTGGTTACAGCTTGTCTGCACTGCAAGTATTAACTGATAATAACGAGATTATTTTCTTCTGGAGACAAACACAGATGGAGGGGAAGGACGACGTGGTCATCCCATTGTAGTTTCTCTGGGGACTGGCATCAACTCAGAAAACACTGCTCTGTTCCTTGCTGGCAGCTTTTAATACCATACTCATCAATAAAAWGTTCAAACTAGATACCATCATGTATGTTGTCTGGGAATCAATGGGTAATATCCTTAAATTAGTAGGGCTATGTTGTTAATTTGTTTTTTTAGAATTTTGTGCTGTGCAGTTGGAAAGTGTGAACCGCATATCCTRTTAACGTTTAAAAGTGGAAAATATAATAATGCATGGTTCTGAATATACAGAAAAGAAGCTAAAATAAGACTGGCAAGAGTTTTTTCTATCCATACTGTTTTCTATAAATTTCTCATTTTTATAAGAAATATGCCTGGCATACAATATAAMACTTATTCAGAAGAAAGTCTGGCAAACTCTCTCCTCGATATATTTCAGCGTTTGGATTGCTGTTTACCTGGTTATTCTTGATGGCATTTTGTGGGCAATTACGATAACAGGCCTCATTCTGAGAACTCATGCCAGGAAGTAACATATATCTGTGTATATTAATGGGTGGGAATTCAGCACCATTTATAGACTGACATGTGGCATTTTAGGTGAGCAATAGAGAGGGAGATGGAAACATCTTGGAAAGAATGCAGCTAGGATAAAAAAMCAGAACATACTCAAAGTAATTTGGGGCTAATGTGACATGTAAATGCCAGAGTAGAATGCCCTAAACAGTTTCCCAGAGACCTGAATGACAGCATTTGACAAGCAGCCACCCTGTGAATAAAAGATTAAATGCATTTGTACAATTGCTTGTGCAGTCAAGAATGCAGCTTTCTTTTGGAGGAGACAAAGCATTTCCTGAGCTATTCTTGGCAATGTGATGAAGTTAAGTCAACCAGGTATGGGTGTTCCTTTAGCTTATCTCGACTGGCATATCCTTGCATCACCTTTGCTTCCACGAACAAATCCGTTGGAGTCGCCRACTAAATTATTTATAGAGTTCATTGTTATTGTTTATTATCTACAGAACCAGCTTTCAGTTTGCATTTCAACTCTGAAATGCAAGGAGAAATGACTCAGGTTCTTAAACACGARTGAAAGAATTGTTTGGGAAGGTTCACAGGTGGAATTTCTCTGCTTTTTCGTGCTGAGAAGGACGACAGTAACTGAGCTCTTTGAGAGACATCARCATCTTACCTAATTGTAATTGAATGTTATCTATTGCTTTCATGCAAATATTTGAATAATGTCTAAAGAAACAGAGTTTACAATCGGAAAAGAAAGAATCCAAATATRTTTTCTTGTTTTATCTTTCCCCCTGAAGCTGTGCCCCCTGCACTGCATCTAATGACATTCAGAGTGGACTTCCAAACCTTCTTCCTGACTGTGACGGCCCCAGTTCCAGCAGCACCTGGGCATCTTCATTTCCACGTGGTGTCCTTTAGAGGGGCATCTCCGAGTGCCCTTTCCTACAGGGACCAGCACAAGACCTCAGGTGTCGGAAAGGGTCACTCTGGAAGGCGAGAGCATGTCCTAAGCAATATCAAAGATACTCAACACCCTGCAAAAGCACCACTGGTTACAAACCAATTCAACACCTGCCTCTCTCAAATTATAACCCAAAGTCACTGTTTTTCTTTTTTTCGGGGAAATTACTGTAAAACTATAAATGGTAGTTGTTGAATACTTAAACCACCATAATTTAAAAATATAAAACGCTTTTGCTAAAGTAAGGCCAAATTTCAGAGGAAAAATTCACGATGTGGACACAAAGTTAAATGTAACCTTGCATCCTCCTGCACTGCAAAACACAGGGACAGATCAGCCATGCATTGTGCTGTGGCCAGAGAGGCAAATTTCAGGCACAGGGAGGTTTTCTGTGCTGTCTGGGCTGCCTTTGAGAGCTGCAGAGGGAGCCTGACTCTCTCACACTGGTTGAAGTCATTTACATCCAGTAAAGCACTTGGCTGGGACCTGATCAAAGTGGAGTGCCCTCAAAAGCAAGCCCTTGGATTCTGGAGGACCTAATTGTGGTTGACATGTGGACTAAAGGCAGACTCTGAAAGGAAAAAAATAAGATTCAATTAGTGTGATTTATTCCACATTTTCATATTTCTGAGTCTTCAGCTTTCATCTCAGTAACACGAATTTTTTACAGAAAAAAAATCTTGTCTTCTCTAAAGATAAATGCAAGCTGCATTTCAAACAGAATAAGCCTAACTTTTTTTCTCTCAAGATTTCTGGTCTTCCAAACTTCTATTCCTTGTTTGCTGGACTCACAACAAAACAAAAACCACTCCCTGTTCCTCTTGAGCTCTGAGTGTGCCTACATGATTCAATCTCTTTCATTTCTTTCCATTTGCCATTCTCCTCTTCAGAAATGCCCTTCAGCTGAGCACCCTGCAATGCTCCTCAGCTGGGCTTCCCACCACGTGGAATCACCAGCTGCATCCTTTGTTTTCCCTTCTCCCACTGCCACCTCTAAGAAATGTGATTTATGGACAAATTGAGTATAAATCTACAGTCTCAGACTTAACTATTATCTCAAAGGAGATGAAATAACACCTTTTGTATGTTTTAAAAAATTAATAGAAATCAAACTTGGGACTGAAATACTTCTCAGTGTACAAATTCAATCTGGAGTAAGAGTATTAAAAATTGGACTTGTGCTGAAACAAATGGTCTACATTTCGGTCTGCACCAAGTAATTGCAACGAGAACATATCTAATTATGGTAATTTTAACAACTGCCTTTTTAGTTGAAGTTGTGAGCCTGAGATGGAGAAGATGCCTGCATAGCAAGGTGAAAGCAAAGACACAACTGACAAGACAAGACGCGATCCAAATCCCCCCGTCCACAAACAGCCTTGTTACACTCACAGGAGACGACTGTCAGAAATTTACCAGGGTCATACCCATTAATCATTTTATTCAGCTGATGAGCAGGCAGCTTGCTGACTTAATTACATGTAAGAGCACCCTTAAAATTCCTGCACTTGCATAAATGTTGACAACAGCACAGATTTGTATTTGGGCATTCCCGCTACTCGAGCGACTTCCGAGCCTAAACATTAATTACACTTCCATAATTATTGTGCTGACAATTAATCTGAAATTCTGTGCTGAACAAGGAATGTTTACTTTTTTTATCCAAATTGACATATTTGGTTTATTCCCTCAGTCACAGATGTACAGCCACCCCTTCGTCAATCTGGACTAACTGCATTACGTTAATTAGAAAAGAAACTTTAATTTCTTTCCCCCTGTGTGCCCAAAGGAATCAAGAGGACATGGTTGCTAAGACACATTCTTGTAAAAGAAAAGAATTTCTACATATTCACATCCAGAAAATGCTGATTATGTACTGAAAACAAACTTCTGTTAACAGAAAGCAGTGAACTAAATTTTAATGATTAAAGGTTATTGTGTAAAGCTGGAAAAACTTTAATAAGTCAGAATTTAAGTTGTGATTAAAACCAGTAGGCTTGGCCATTAAGCTTGGCAGCTGAGGCTGAAATGTGTGTTGCAGTAAAAGAAATTAGGGACAAATACTCAAAATTGGTTATTATTTTCCTAATTATTTTTACCACCTCCTACTAGTCTTTTTAAGTACTAAAAACTTATAAAATCTACAGGCCTKAATTGTTCTATTCCACTGCATATAGTACACACACGAGACAATTTCCTTCGGTAAATATTTTCTTGTTTGTAAATTGCTTAAATTTTGATGAATCTTATATGTTTAATCCCCTTTTTAATTTCCATAGTAAATAACACATGAAAATTTCTTAAAAAAAATAGTTGTCAATTGCAAACATTTCCCACAGAGGACCTCCAAAATGCCCCCAGTTACTCCAGTTACCCACCATGGTGAGCCCTGTGAAGTTTTGTGAGGCCAAGCTCAGGCATCAATGTGAACTTAAAAATATCTAATTTCCTCAGTTTTTGGTTATCCAGCTCATCATTTTTACCGCTCAGTGTTGACAGTGCCCAGTAACACCTGTAAAAATCCCACATAATGTACATGGCACTAGCAAATGAGCAACATGAAAACACACTGTTTAAACYTATAAAAACTCTTAGGTGTTACATTAATTATATCAGTAACTCGGAGAACATATGGCACTGAAAAAAAATCAAGAACCAACACTCTCAGTCTAATAATATCTCTTAAATTTTATCCATTACTTCAGAATTAAAGCTCTATTAATTTAATCCTCATAAACAATTCAGCTTTGACTGTCTTCACATGTCTTTATTTGTAGAGTTTTTGCCTTTATAAAATTTGAAAGCATACGTATTTTAAGGGGATATTGGTKCCTGGCTTCCTGTGGCTTTTCTGACAGTCTCAACCTAAAAGCATTTTGAATGAATTTATTTAGTGATCCACATGCTGAATRCTAATACAATGACAACTATGGCTACAACAATACTTAAGCATACAATTTCTAAATTATTTTTTCCTTATTAATCTTTATAACTCTTCRTCCAAAAGAGTTTAGTTCAAACTCTCTAGTCATTAAAGTAAAATAATCCRGTGTAGCTGGTACCAGAAGAGTAGAACTAATATCCAAAAATTCTACATAATTCTTGARTTTCACTTCCTGAAAGGCTGTATTATCCTTCGTGATGTATCAATGTGCATTAGTGCTGTATTGGTTAAAAGGGACACCACTTCACACTTTATGCCCTGTCACCTCCCTGCACACCCACACTGCTTGACGAGAACAAATTGTACATTTCCTTGTCATTTCAATGCTGCTGCTGTTTGGAAACACTATGGCTCCCAGCAGCAAACATCAATCACATTCCTTTGTTATTCAATCCTACCTGTGCCTCACCCCAAAGAACTCCAGAGTTCTTCCCAAAGCAGGATGAATGGGAGCAAAAAAGACACTTCCTAAGAAAGGCTAAAATGAGAAATACAGTTACATCTTCAGTGATGCCTTTTCCTAGATTGAAACTGCAGATAAAAGAATTCCATTAACATACAAGTTCTCAACCAGAGAAAAACCTCTGAATTGCAGTGTGGCATCACATCCAAGTTGCTGATGAGTGGCCTCTTCTGGGTGAAACATAGACTTCTTTTGTCAAAAAACTTCCTAACTGTGAAGTAAAGAAAGTAAATATATACATTTATATATACATATATAATATTTGTATAGTTATTTCAGCTATATGTATAATTTTAGATATTTATGTATTCATGAAAACAAAGGGAACAGCCTTTTACTGTGAAACTGGGCAAACTGAATTTGACTCAAGAATGCCCAGCTTTGTTTGATCATGAAATTCTAAGTTACCCTGAAATTTGTTAGTTATTTCATCAGTGGAAGCAAGACACAGTAAAATAAATCACTTTTTCTAAACTTTTTCTCAGTGAGATGAAGGCCACTGAGGTAAACGGGCACAACAGCAGGCCCATAGCTGCTGGCAAACCTCGGGAAGTGCTGGTGATGACAMAGATGACACTGACAGGCTGACACTGTGAATTAATGCACAATTAAAGCATTTCTGATACCCTGATCATCAAGTCAGACCATCTGCAACGAGCTGTCTGTGCTTAGGGCACAGTGAGGAGCACATGTAGACACATTGAACATCTCTTTTTGTGACAGGGACGGTGGGATGGAGCCCCCTCAGCAAGTTAGTGTGTGCTGGTCACACTCTGGAGGGAAGGGATGGATCCAGAGGCACCCGGACAGGCKGGAGAGGTGGGACTGGGCAAGCCTCATGGAGYTGAACAAGGCCAAGTTCAGGGTGCTGGATCTGGGTCAGGGCAATCCCAAACACAAACCGGGTAGAGCAGGGATTGAGAGCAGCCCTGAGGAGAAGGACTTGGGGGTGTTGGTGCATGAGAAGCTCAACATGACCCAGCCACGTGTGCYGGACCCCAGAAACCCACCACGTCCTGGGCTGCATCAAGAGTGTGGCCAGTGGGTTGAGGGAGATGGCACAGGTTGCCCAGAGAAGCTGTGGCTGTCTCTGGATCCCTGAAAGTATCCAAGGCCAGGTTAGATGGGGCTTGGAGCAACCTGGGATAGTGGAAGRTGTCCCTGCCCGTGGCAGGGGGTGGCACTGGATGAGCTTCAAAGTCTCTTTCAACCCAAACTCTTCTGAGGTTCTACTTTACCTCCCTAAATGCAGGGACTGACCTGGAAACAGAGCTATCAAAAAGCCATCAACAGGAGAACGCTGTCAGACCCACTTTCTATTTCATTTTATTGGCTATTTTCTTTCATGACTATATTTTTATGGCTATTTACTATTTTATTTTATTCCGCTGAAGTACCTCCACKCCATATGAAAAGCTGAAGCTGTGGCTGCTTTGAAAATTGTCTGCAACTATGAGCAAACATTGTTTTGTTCCTCGTTTGGGAAAACTACATTTTATAAGCTATGGCTGACGGACAGATAAATAGGACCAAAGRATAGAAACCTTTTCCTGATTTGAAAGGCATAACTGTAACTTTTCTTGAAAAAAACCATGTGTTTCTTCGACTTTGACGAAAGTCCATCGAATGCACATCTTTTTGTAGACATAAATAGAACACTGAATTAATTGCTCTAAAAACACAGTTCAATCAGTGGTTGTATCAGGATGTCCTTGCTGAGTAACCGTGCCCCAGTATGCTAACTAGGAATACAATTTAGTGTTTATAAAACAGCTGGCTTCAGGCTCGAAATTTTGATTTTGAGTGCAAAATCTGTTGGTAGCAGATACAGCCATTTTTGGAACAAACTATATTTGTTTTATAATTACTCTCGATTTCTTATGCCTAAACTTATCAAAACTTTGATGTCATCTGCATACAGATATTTTCATCAGAGATACTGAAAAATGGCATTTATGAAACAGCTACAGGTTTGTATAACAGCTCGAGGTTAAAGGGGAGATCCACAYGCCAAAGCTGGAGTTTTCAGTTCTCCTTTACTAGGCTGAGAAAATATAAATTTATTTATAAGTAAATTGTCAAAACAAAGCACTTAATACGTTGGCTTACACTGCAAGTCACTGATGCCCTTGGGCTAGCAGAATTTATAAGAACTCTATTGATTTTCTTCCCTCTTCTGACCCAATGCATATTTTATATAGCTTATTTTTGGCCGCTTGGGCTCTTTTTTCAGAGTTGTTCATTCTCCAGGATAAATAGAGATGGGAGGGTTCACTTTTGCATATGAAAATAAGAGGCTTCAGTGCTCTGAATTTCAGAGTTAATTAAGAGTGAGTAGATCAGTGGAAATTAAAATGAGCCTCATGGTGACAGCTCCATGGAAAGCAATAAGATCCAGGGGTGGGTCACATACCCGACTTGTGACCGACTGAATGAAACCTTTAAATGACAAAGACATGATGATGCTGATGTTCAGAAATAATAAAATACAGAGTGAGATTGTGTGGAAAGCAAAATAAGAGTGTTTTCATTAGTATTTAAAAGCTCATAGATCACACGTTTAACCAGCAGGAACAAGAACAAATAAAAAAATTCCATTAASTGAAGCTGAATGAATGTAAAATGAATTTTTTTTTAATAAAAAATATTACTTAATGAGATTGAGCTTCCAAAAGACCATCCAAACCTTTCTCTAAGGCCACTTGCTTTTAAGCAGTGCTTCATTTTTAGGAACTTAAACTTGTTTGGTAGCTTAGACTGGTGATATTTTTAAACAAACTACAACGCTTTTAGAACAAAGCAAGAAACTTTTGGCCTTCTGTGCCTGTTGGGAAACCAAACCAAAAAGTTCCACAAGAGAAAAGTGACTGCGAATACAGATCTGAGCTTCTTACAGAARAAATTAGCCGGTTAAAATTTTTGAAAGAATAGCCTGACAAGAAGGTTTTGTTTCTTACAAGGAAGTTGGACAAAAAGAAGTAGACTCGGAAATAAAKCCAGTTTTCCATGTGACAATTAATTTCTTTTAAATATGAATAGAAAAACTTTAAAAAATTTAAACTTCTGTCTACTATTTCTTTCATCAAGATTAATCTACCATTGTTTCTTATCTTTAATGTTTGAGCCTTTATCTGCCTCCTTATTGTGTTTTTTCACCATGTTGCAACACACAATGCTTCTAAAATATCTTAAATTATAAAAGTGGACATCAGAACAGTTTGAATGGATTTTAAATACACTCTTGTCTGTACTAACAATCGTTGCAAGKATCTAGTWAAGATGGGAGAATCYAAAAAGAATTGCACAAACAAAACATGAAAACATGTCTGCTTCCATTGAAAAGCAAGTTTATCTGCAAAGCAAATAGAATTTTTATTTATTTGATTTATCTAGGCTTATTAGCAGTGCATAATATTCAAGAAYRTAATGAAAGCTTTAAGATTAAGGTAGATACGTTTTTGAAGAAAGTTGTTTTATACACAGCCAGAGAGATAAAACCTATGAAGTTTCTTTGGACCGAATGAAAAATCAAAGACAATTAATTTATTTTTTAAGTATACAATCAGATTTAAAGAAGTTACCTGCAGTGATTCTATGACTGGGAAAAATATATTTTTTTTTTTGACAACTATTGTATTTAAGAACTTTTATTATTACCTGCAGTTCTCTCTCAGTGYGTTATACATCTTTCCCATTTTGCTGAAATGAATGTTTTGAAACATCCTGGCARGCCAGGTCGAAATGTATTTCTATTTTTTTTTATAATTTTATCTTCCATTCTTCTTTAAGTTTGGAACTATCTATTTGAAACTATCTACTTACTTGGCAAGTGAGACAAGGAAAAGAACACTTTTTAACACAGCTAACATACATTGCCAAAGGAAACCTGAGCACAGTGGAAGACACTGATTTAATTACCTGTTCTTTGACTGAGAGATAAAACAACGTGCAGGGAAGTTAAACTGTTCCTTTTTCCTCTGTATCAAAACTTATCGTGAAAGCCTTTGGGTATTCCTTTTTCTGCGAGTTTGCTTTCTAAGGGSTTACGTCTCTTTCCTTTTGTTATGATATTGACTTTAGGTAGATTATTGATAATCTCAGTGCGTTCTTTTTTTCAGTCAGAAAGCACTGGAAGCCCAAGATAATTATTTCACTTCTTTCAYGCCTTCTGGCTGTGTTTAATTGGACTTTTAATTTTATCTCCATAAGCAGAACCATGACGGTGGAGCCGATCTCGTGTAACGACTTATCTCTCCTGGCCACAAACCCAGCACTGCAGAGGGCAAGGAACTTTATGTAAAAACTTTTTCTTTCAGACTGAGAGGGCTTTTTTTAAATTAAATTTTCATGGTAGCAAAGAACTATGTGTATTCACTCTCTTATCAAGGGTAGAAAGCAGAACTGAAACTCTCCCATCTAAACATAAATCTGTGCAGCTTTGAAATGACATTAAACACGTCCCCTCCTCTCATCTTCACCTCCTGAAGGTTGCTCACAGTCACTCTCCCAAACACCCTTCATTAACTCTTTTTCCTTCCTTTCTACCTTATAAACAAGTTTTGGTGGGATTTTGGTGCCAGTGCCACCAGCAGTAAGTGGCATACTGAGACAGATGGGCTGAGGAGCATCCCTAAACCCCATTGCCTTATGAGGAGCCCTGTAACAACACAGGAGCAATCATCCCCACATCAAAAAATCTTTCTTCCACTCATCTTCTCACTTAAAAAAATAACTACAACTGCTTTAATAATCCTCATAAATGTTTGATGCACTCTCCTCTTTCCAAATTGCTTATGATGCTCATTCCTACTTTTTCAAAGTCTTTCCTATAGAAGTAAAGGATACTGGATGCACTTTAAAAAAAAAAAAATAAATCATAAAAATTAGCCCCAATTCATGTGTATGGACAACGACATTTGAAGCTGCTTCCGTATATGTACTCTAGTGCATAAACTCAAATTGAATCTTTCCTGTAAAGCCAATTTAATGTTCATTCTCACCATCAGGCATCAAAAGGCTGTGTCAAACCTCGTTAGATGCCCTCTCAGACAAACAGCCAGCTCSGAAGTCCTAAACACATGCCAGAATTATAGCACTGTTTATTAAATAAGGGGAAATGGATGGCAAATGGGATGGAAAATTATCACATTGTATTATTGAAATTCTGTTAAGTTTTAATATTTAACTGTAATATTTTAAGCTGAGTGCTGTCTGCTGCTGAGTAATGAGTAGCATTTTACTGGTTGTCTGAATAGAGCTGTTTTAGATCTTTCTGAAGGTTGTCTCATGGCTGACCTAGAGAGGGTTTTTGTTGTTTCTGCTGTAGCCTGTCCCATACTTGCTTCCCTCTGCACTGGGGGAGCATCCAGCCCTGACCTGTCAGCACAGTCACTGGCTGATTCCAGACTGCAGTTGGTAGAATTRAAGTAAAATCAAACATAAATTCTACTTAAAGGAAAGCCAGTAATTATGTTTTATCCTTCTTCTTATTTATACTTTTATTTTTTCTAGGAACATCTGAACATTCCAAACTATATCCCACTATTATTCAGTAAATAGCTTTGTGCATAATCCTGAAAAGGAAGCAGAGAATATMGGAATAATTCCCCCAGGGCAATTACTTTCATTGTTTTCCTTCTCTGTGAGGCTTCCAGACCTAAGCACCACTGCAGGACACATACCTGGTGGCAGCCTTTACTACACTGTGTGAAGTCATCAGGAATTAATGGCAAATCAATGATCTTTGTATTCCCTGGTTCTTTTATTTTGAGAAGCATATGGATTTATTTATTTGCATTCCTAGTAATCAGATGAGATTTAAGAAGTGCAGATGTCAAAAGTACACAATTCTAGAGTGAGCTTCCACGTGTTAGATTTAGATAAGCCCACGGAATCACGGTGCACTATTCCTCATATTTTTATGCAAATACATTTTATTTAGAGATTTAAGGCCATTCAATTTGGTATAATATGATTATTTCAAATTTTACCCGTGAAATATTTTATTGAGCCTGGCCTTTCATATTTTCTCCAGACAACTCCTTTTCTGATCTGCTGCACATCTGTACCCAAGTCTGTAAATTAAGCAGACACCATGATAACAATTTCCTATTGCTTAGTATTCGTCTTCGGATTTTATTCAATTTATTTTAACTCAATTTCACACCTCTGTCAAATCTGTTCTGGTTAGTGACTTCTCTGCCTCATTTCTTTTGTCTGTCATAAAAGAAATTTTGCTATTACCTGGGGAAGAAGAAGTTTCCCAAAGTTCCCCTCCAAGTCCAAGGTCTGCTGCTTTGCCACCTTGGTTCTGCTGCAATACTGTATTTTTTATCATTTTCTAAATGCACCTCAAAAGAGAGGAGAACAGAAATCTCATTGTGACCAAATGTGACAAAGTTMGGGTCAAGGCTGTCATACCTTGGACCTGTCCTTTCCACATTATTTTTTATAAGACATAAAATACAATACCTCATTGGGTGTAAAAACTACAACAAAAGGCCAACTTCAGATGTAAATAGAAATGTTCCTTTTCTACCTGACGGAGAATTTTGCATCACAAATTCTCTCCCAATGCAGAGCTGGGTTTCCAGGCTTGATGACAGAGAGATTTGCATAGATATATTTGCATATAGCTCTGGGAGTTGCCAAAAGCTTGGAGTAAAACACACTCCATCCCAGAAATTGTTATTTTATGCAATTATATGACACCTTGAAAGTTTGGGTTTACATTTACATCTATACACAACTACTAAAAAGCAAGGTAAAAATCAAAATACGTGGATAAATAATCCAAATAAAATCTATATGTCATCATTTCCTAAGCAGGGAATATGAGGTAATAAGCAATGACTTTCACGAGAAAACTTGCATTTCAAAAATCATTTCATCACATTATGAAGCTTAAGGATAGAAGAGAAAAATGTGCCCATAAATTATTTACTTGAGGAGAAATTTGCAAGTATTTCCAAAAGTGCATGAGGAGAATAAAGACATTCACAGAAAAAGTCAGTTTTGCTGATGAATTTCAAAAGGCTGGCGTGGTTCATAACCTGGTGTTACTGCAGCATGGGGGTTACATTTGCACCTTTAAACACAATTAACAAATTGGAATTCCAGCCATGAAATTTTAATGTTAATTACGGATTATTTGAAGAGTCATCAAATTGGGAAGRAAAAAAATGAATAAAAATAGAGTGCAAAGAATAAAATCCAAACCACCAGAACATTTAAACTTAGACTTATAAAGAACCCTTTCCCAAATACATTCTTTTATAAATAACTAAAATGTCTGTAAATGGGCACGCAGAGAAGGTGTAAATCATTATCCTCAGTGCTAGTCAAGATCAGAATAGGGATTAAAAGTGAGTAGTTCCATTTACCTTCATTATCATTCTTAAACCATGAGACTATCTGTATTACAGCTCTGCATAAAAAAAGATTCATTGAAGAGAGAAGCAAATAGATTTTCAGATTTAAAAGAATCGAGGYAATTTTCATTGTCACCAAAAACTCTACTGGAAGCACAATGAAACCCATGAGTATTGAGCTGGATATCCTCTATGTCGGTCCCTCCAGTTCTCCCTCTCAGATAACCAGCCCTCCATCCAAAGAAAAAAGAAAGAAATAAATAAATGCATAAAGCCTCCAGCCCCTCAGTGAGTGTTAGGAAAGAATAAAGAGAGAAGACATGCTGTTCTGTATCTCAACTCATTAGCAGCCAATGAAGCAGAGAATAACAGCAGTCCAGAAGGAAATAGTGCATGATGCAGCTGGAAAAGGGCAGCAAATGAAGACAGATAATGGGTGTAATGAGCCAACAGGGGAATTTTCAGGTTGTACCTTTGAATTCACACTCAGCTCCAGATGTTGCTTCCTATTTTCTCCTGTAATGAAAGACATGGAACAAAATATTTATTTTTTTTTAACGTTTGTTTTCTCATTCTTATTTCAAAGATGCAACAGCCTGGATTATCTGTACAACTATGCTTTGTCATAATAAATCTCCACGGTTGTTCTAAACGACAATGAAAGAAGATTTCTGGCACTTAAARTAATACTTTCTTCAGAAAGTGAGCCAATAGATTGACCTTCTCTTCTCTGGAAACTAATAGCAAGCATGTGCAAGGAGAGTTTTTGGGCAACAGACCATAAAAAACAACTTCAAAACCTTATATTGAAATGTGTTATAGGCTGTAAGCAGTAGCTCACTGTAACCAATGCCAACATCAGTATCAGAGTCACAAGATCAAATTAGAATTATATTTTCATCCCAAATCTTTTTTATGGATTAAATATACTCCAAAGATGCCTCCTTGGCTACAAAGAAAGGGATATGAGGAGTCAACATGAGGGGTAAGACAGCCAGACTCTGCACGTCTTCAAATTTCATCTTTCCTTAAAACCAGATTAAGTTGGCGGTTCCCTCTTGAATTAATCTTTTAGATATTGGCCACCAATTTTGAACTGCAAGGAAAACACAAAAAATTAATTCTCAAAAGAAAACCTTTTTTTTTTGTTTGTTTGTTTTTTAATTGACGTTTAGGCATTGAAACTTTGTTGAGAAAACAAAGTGRTTTGTGTAAGCATTTAATTGTTGGTTCGTTATGAGATGACTCTTAGATAAGGCTTTAATGCTTCCACTGGCACTTTCAGTTATTAAAATTGACATTTACATGGAATATCTCTCAAGGCTCTTCATATCAATTTAATAAGTAGTGGACATTCCAGCCACTTTTCCTTCCTAAATTTGTGGAAACACTGGGAATGAGCCTGAAAAGGAGCAGAGTCTCCTTTTCACTGTACCTGAGTTGTTCCATCAGACCTTTTTGGACATTCAAGCACACATCCCCTCATTTCTTTCCTYAACACAGGAAATTTAGATATGATACACACAATTTCCTGTTTCCAATCCCATTTTTATTTATAAAACCTGTATTTTCACAAACCAMTGCTGATCATCACTTTCAAACTTTTTAGAAATTCTAAACTTTTCCACACAAATTATTCTAAACTTCACTGCAAGGTCTTTGGGAAATGAAATAGTAACTGTGACATTTATTTAGTCAAGACAAAACTTTCTAGCTTACTCCCCATTTTTACAGAGGCATACTTTGAATAGTAATTATAAAGTACTTTATCTTCTTCTGTCAAATTAATGACCTTCATCATAATTACCATATACTCCACTATTACAGAAAGAATATGCTTTTCCTATTTACATTCTTCCTAAATTTCTATTTTTCTTCTTCTGATACTTAACAAGTAAATATTACTTTAAAAAGAAGCCACTACACATAAACAATTGGAAGGGCCTCATTATTCATTAAGGAGGAATTCAATTAAAGAAAACTTTCTACTTAAAGGTTGCAGTCTCAGAGACCCACAGCAGGGACAGGGGGTCACTCTTCTACCTAGACAAGATATCCCAATATATTTGGGATAGAAGTGGAAAAAACAGGTCAATCCAGACCCGGTTTATATTTTAGTCATTTCTACATCTCATAGTTCCCATCTAGATATTTTAAAGCAGTTAAAGGTGCCACGTACACTTTGGGTGTTTACYATGGAACACTTAATTTAATGAGTCATAAAATTTACTCACAAAATAAATATTGTATAGATAGAAARACCCAAAGTTCACAGCCAATATAGAATGGAGATTATTAGTATTTTATTTACAACAGAATGTCAACAAGGTCTTACATTATTTTCTCTGAAGAGTAATAAAGGTATAACCAAACACAAGCTGATGGTATTTGATGACTATTCTTTTTTTTTCTTTCCTTGACCTTGTAAATGGATATCTGGAAAATTATAAACATCTTCCCTGCTGGCAGAGGAAACCAGAAGAGCAGCAATTCAAACCATCTTTGCAAGGTGCATCACACACTGGATGCCATCATCAGAAACATCACAGCTTAATGTTATAAATACAGATGAAACTGTCTAGAATAGATGATGTTTTATAGTGGGGCAGCACCTGTCATTCCTCAGGTAATCTCTGTGCATACAATCCACAGGTTGAAAAGCACATAGACAAAACAGACCTCAATTTCACCAAATATTTCAAGAGAATAGAACCAGTTAAATCATAGAACCCCAGAATGGTTTGGGCTGAYATGGATCTTAAAGCTCATTTCATTCCAACACCCCTGCCATGGGCAGGGACACCTTCCACTAGACCAGGCTGGTCCAAGCCCCATCCAACCTGGCCTTGAACACTTCCAAAGATGAATATAGAAGATATACATGCACATTAAAATAAGTGAGCTGTTTCCTGTGTTAAATGAATCACCAGGAGGAAGTTTCTGTAAGGTTTTATTTTGCTCCTTGTCATATTTCTCACTTCTTCTCTGACTAAAATATTAAATATCAGCTTCTCCCTCATCCCACATACTATTTTGTGAGAAACAGCAATTACTTTTTCTGTAAAAGCAAGAGAACTGGCAAAATATTCCCAAAACCAGCCAACATTTCAAGCGGCATTTTTCTGTGTGTGAGGCAGACATGTTATATGTGGCATACTACAGCTGGCAAGTGATGGGATTTGCAGATTTAAAAACTGTCCGTCTGTTCACCGCTTTAAGTATAACTCTTAGACAAAATTAATTATACTCCTTTCTCTCTTTACATTGTAACTTTTCTCTGCTATTCCTGGGTAGTCGCCTCAAGACCGTTCTCGGTGTAAAAACCCCAAATTGTGTGCTCCCTTGCAAGTGCAACATAAACCTTAAAGGCAGCAATATAATTATTGCCATAAGCTCATCTTTATGTCGGCTTAGCGTTTGCCAGGGAACAACTTCGGAGTTATTTTTAGGCGTTTAAACAGGGACACATCTGGCATGGGGTGCTCATTAATGGAGTGTGTTAAAACTGGTAAGACATTGCTGATGTCAACAGAGGAAAAYGTCGAGAATCTGGAGCATTTGGCCTGGTGTTTTTATGTGCTGCTCTGAGTGCTGAGTGTTAATGACCATGAATCAAAACCTGGCAGAATGTTCTTTTTGCAGTACCAGCCATAACGTAACAAACTCTTAAGGTGTCAACACAAATTTCTGTCTTCGAATTAAGTAAATTCAAGGATTTAGACATAATTCTAGAGTGGTGTCTCATGCATGAACTCTGTTTAGTATCGTGAACTGTTACAGAGGTAGTCTGGAAACAATTAATTGCTAGACAATCAATTTTTAAATCTATTGGCTGATTATATCATTCTTATATGTTTTCTACAATAATAATTGTCTAAAACATGTAGCAGATTGGAGACAAAATACAGTTTCAGCAAGCATCCTTTGTTTTAAATTGGTTGGGGAAAACTTATGTACATAGCACTTTGGATCACACTAATCTGAAAGAAATCTCGTTTGTAATATACTTCCAGAGAAAGCCTTTGAAGATCCATAATCCGGCAGAACGTGCCCCAGACTGCACTTTGTATGTAAATTTATTTTCCTCTTTTGCCCTTTATTTCTTACTGTGGTAAGATGAAGTGTTTTGTGTACGAGAACTCACATAGAAAAAAAATAAAATCAAAAGCAGTGCAATAAATATGCAAAAATTCAGTAGCGTAAAGGATGCTGGATTTATGGAAAAATAAGTGAATGCTGAACAATTAAACATCGGGTAAGTAAAAGAGGCTTTTTGAAACTATGCTTCTAATTTACTTCTTAGTATTTTCTATTTCTTATTTCCTGTCTATCTTGAATAGCATAAGTAGGTGACCAGAAAGAGCACTCCTCCCTCTGGTCGTAATTTGTTGGGTTGCAATGAGAGTTTCCTCCACACCTTTCCATAATGTACAAACTGTTGCACCACAAGGTTAAGGCTTGTTGGCCCAGGGTGATGATGAAACAATGCAGTGTAATAAATACAACTTTCCCTCCTGGTTGTRAGAGACACTCTCATTTTCCACATTTTCGTTTCATAAACAACAMCACATGAAATCCTCTGAGAGAAAGTGGATCAAATGTAACACTCAGTATGCCCTAGAACTCATAAGTTTCTAAAATTATTTAAACATCTGGATACTCAGCACCACCCAGGAAAAAAGAACACAGAGGGTCACGTTCTAGAATTCCAGAGAAATTTGGGAAGACAATCCCTACATCAGCCCTGGCAGATGGAAAGGTTGCAGGTTACAGCACTTGCCATCTCTGGAGATATTTAAAAGCAAAGTTAGATACTCCATTCAACACTTAACAGTTTGGACCACAGCAGGGAGGTACCTATAAACCCACAAGACCTATTTCAGGAGTGCCAGAGATAAAGTAAGGGAAGCCTAATTTTGATGCACTTAACTTTAAAGAGAAATTCATTGTCTACAGGAGATTGAATCACCACTCATTTCACCTTAGATATATCCACTAATCATCCACAGATGATGTCTTTAATTCTACAAAGAGTTGTGATTTATTTCCTTTCAAAGCTAAAATTATAACAAACATCTGCATACTATAAAGAGGAAAAGTAAATACTGAATATATGCTGAGAGGAAGAAGGTCTGAGACACCAGAACAGCAGATGTGATCTTTTTAATTTGCTAAAGTCCACCAGAGGATGTTCCTTGAAATTCCTTTGTAACAGAAGGAAGTTATTTCAGGTCTCTGGAGGAAATTGCTTAATTCATTTTCATGACATTTAGTGTCATACTCCTGCTGAGAAATACATATTTAGTTGGAAGGAAATAATTCATTRAAACAAAGGGTATAATGTAATTCTCAACTTCCAGAGTTTTCGTACAGAGAGAAATCCAAATCCTGCTGATTCTCAGGCAAAATAYGTATAGATCTGTGTTTTGGCTAACAAATGTATTGGCTGTGTCTGGTATTTCTGCATCCAGTCTTGAGGTTTTCCAACTGGAATTGCTACTGACTTACGCTTGGCTGGAGTGTGGATGACATGCTCTCAAGAAGGCCTGGAAAAGAGAAACAAGGCTGCATGCCAGTGGCAGGAGAGGTTCACTTCCAGGGAAAGACTTCCCTAAAAAGTAAAATCCAGAGTCCTCCTTGGTAAAACCAGCAGGCTCAGTTTAACCATGTGATCAGCGTTGGTCCAGGCACAGAATCCAGGGCAGGCTGACAAAAAGTGACATATCTCAGCGTTACCAACTACAGGGCCAAGATACTCGAGGCAAAATTTTGCAGCATATGCCAGAATAGAGTTCAGAACTCTCTTGAAGACAGCCTAGATTCCAGTGCATCAACACAGGAGCAGAGAGGCTGCATGCAACAGGATGCTCGAAACATGAAGAAGTTAAGAATTAATATGTTTCTTAGCAATCTGAGACTCTCCTGCTGGGTAAAGCCACTTGTAAATAGTTATTTTTTTATATCTAGTTTTGAAACTGCTGCGAACTCTTGAGTACCTGGCCTTTCTGAAAACTCCACCACTGTCTCTGAATTTCCAGCCAGAAAGGCAGCACTTTCTTGGGAATTAGTCAGATACTTCAAAGACTTGAACATCTGTGAAAGCCTAACTGGAAGTTGTGCTGCAGAGCAGCCTGTAACATCGGGAGGGCTTGTTAGGACACTTTGCTGGGACTGATGTATGTCTTGATGATAAATAAACCCTCCTAATGGTTATCTGCCACTGAAAGAAGAGGTTCAGCCCCCTCTTGCATCCCCTTCCCCTGTGTTGGAGCTGAAAATTGACTGACTCTATAGTTAATTGGTTAAAGGTGGTGAACTTCAAGAAACTGCTATTTGTGTCCCTAAGGGCTTTTGATCCCATGGCTTTCTCACAGCAGTTCCCACTGCAGCCTGCAAAATAGGCCTCCAGTGCCTTCCACGTGCAACTGATATTCTAAAGGTCCAAGAAGTCCTGTTTAGACAGTGAAACAAAGGCTTTGCACTTCCAAACTCCGTATGAGTTTTCTGAGGATATGCAAAAGCCAGAGGGACAAAATTAAGTTTGAGGAAAATAGGATTTAGAAGCTCCCTACAGCAGGTCATGTAAATAGACACTGTTCTGAGTTCAAATGCTACTAATAGAATTGTTTGTGTTTCTTCCCTATATTTTGAAAACAGCACAGTTAAAAATAAAAAGAATAAAAAAATAAAAGGCAGAGCTTTTCGAGTGCATTTTTTTGCTATTTGCTCTCTGCCCATAGAGACAAAGCCAATCTTGTAAACAGCTAGGCTATAATCCAAAGCCACAAATCAAGACTCATTTTATGAAATTTCTTTCCCTCAAAATTTTGAAAGAATGTTTGTGTCGGTGTGATTCAGAGATGAACATTTCTCAGAAGTGTTTTTTTTTCCCCTGGGAAAGGGTTTTGCTTTTTCAAAGAAGCTCAGGCCATTAGCACTGCCTTTAGAAACCTTGTGTTCTCTTTCACAAGCTTCCCCACACTCTAACTGGAACTGCTTTTGTGTGTACAGTCTTAGAAAAACAATGATAGTAACAGTATATATAATTCAAACAATTAAGCCACTGCAATGAGGGTGAGAATAATGTCTCTGGGTGTTAAATCATATTTGCAGTTTGGGTCCTGTCCTGCATAATATATCTGAATGGTGCAGTGTTTTGTCTGCCATAAATAGCAGCTTTTACTTTCTTTGCAATTCCACTATATCAGCCTTGCACTAGGATAAACAACACACCATAAAAGAGCAGAAGGCACAGTTAAGATAGAATCATTATGCAAATAGGTTATGGCATGCTTTATATGAGAACAGCTTCCCTAAAGAGACCTAATGGGATGACTGACCTATAAAGCATTTAATTTGTTGTTAGCATTTCATTTAATTGTCTTTCAGTTCCTCYAGGAATAAAACTTTTAATTGTAAAAACTTCCAAATGACATAATGGTTGATTTCTCTTTCTGTAACTAACAGGTTCCTCTCATAGTAAAAATAGCTTGCTGTGGTTTCCAASAGTAATTTTTAAATTCTGGTATAATTCTGGTGAAAAAGTTTGGATGCTAGACTTCAGCTGACAAAACTCTATTAAAAGAATGTTATTCTAGAAATGTTAATGAGAGGTATGTTGAAGAAAGAGCATATATCTTGATATACAAGTATACAACAGATGATCAATTTTTCTCACTTTTGACCTTTGAGTGGTAGACTCKGGATCCATAGTCCTAACAGGATTGATTATTGTGTGAAGGTTACATACGATAGGGGGTAAATAAACTATCCCAATAAATCTTCATTTTCTTTGGCCAACTATTAAAGGAGATTTAAAATTCTCACCAAAAAAAAATCCAATGGCATGTAGTATTAATTATCAAGTCTAAGCAAAGGGATTATACAAAAACATATTCTGAAAGCCTTCACATGGGTTTACAAAGATAAATCCAATTTTTTTCATAGAAAGGGAAATGTTATATCTCCAAAGGCAGGACTGGAGACACCTCTTAGGATATAAGAAAGTAAGAGGTCATTAAGGTTGGGAATTTGGTTTTAGTTTGGGATTTTTTTGAACAATGGGATGATCAGAAATATGCCCTGGCAGACAAGACTGTTCACAGCATGTTGGGTTCCATCAGCAAGAGAACAGCCACAAAGATCAGGGAATGTGATCATTCCAACCCATTTGTGTCAGGCCACACTTGGAATACTTTGTCCAGCTGTGGTCCCCCAGTTTCAGAGACAATAAAAAATGGGAATGGTACAGCAGGGAGACACCAAGATATTCAGACACTGGGAGGGCTTGGCACGTGAAGRGAGGAAGAAAGAATTTTTGCTCATCCAAGAGCAGAGAAGGTGCATGGAAAAACCAATCCCAAACTTCCAGTACCCAAAGGTAACTCTAGAAGTGATGGGGGACAAGAGGGAATGGGCTTCAGGGGAAATACTGGTCTGGAGTAAGAAACCATTGCAAGTCAAAACAGCTATGCTGGAATAAGTTACAGAGGAGTGGTGGAATCTTCCTTGCTGGAATAATCCTGCCTCAGCCTGACAGGGATAACCTTTCGACAGAAGGTTGGACCAGATGGTCTCCAGAGATGCCTCCCAACCTACATTTTCTCTCATTCTAAAAATGCCTGGTGTGCTGCTATGACATTTCTTCCTACCCAGCTTTTTTCAAAACACAAAATCTTGTCTGAAATTTATACTTCGTTTCACAATCTTGCATCATGTTGTTAATTTAATAATTAAAAGAAACCACCTTTCTACAAATTGAACRAATGAAAACTCTTCAGCCCTTAGTTAAACATTTTTTAAGCTAATTCTACTGATAAGATATGACAAAGGCAAAAACTGCTAATCAGGTGTGGATTTATGATGAATATATTTTAGTTGAATGGATATATTTAATTATTGCTCCAGAGAACATKAAATCTAAACACAAACATAAAGAGAAACATATTTTAAAAGGTCAGAGCAAAAGATTCCAATTCTAACCTCAAGCAAGAAAAAAACCCAAGGGTATTTTTATAAAGGTTTTTCCCAACTCTGAAATATCGAAATAAAATTGGATAGAAATACACATGATCCTTAAAAAAAGAGAAATATTAAAAAAAARAGAAGCTGTTAGTATTCTGTTGGCATTCTTTTGCAGGAAGCTGTGAAACTCATGCATTTTCATTTAGATTCTTCCATCTTAACCTTTCTTCATGTCATTGCACCCTTAAGCAAAAGTGTATAATGTATATTATTTAATCCATTAATCTCCCATTTCTAATGTTACTGTACCTCAAAAAGACTCACTGTGGCCAATTCTTAAATGTTTTTTCCAGCATAACACYGTGCTCAACAAGCAATTCAAAGCAATCAAATAAAAATTAAAAAGCCTAAACCCCAGAAACATCACAAGTTTTTCATCTCACTATTTTCTAATTATATGAAAAATTCTGAAACAAAACAAAACAAATTCACCAAAACCAAGCCAGCACCTTTTAAAAATCTACCAATCCTACCCACATTTTGGAATTCATACACATTTCTGAAAGCAAGACTAAAACATTGCTTTTTATAATYTAATTTACAAGACTAGTTTAAGGAAGTTTAAGGAAGATAAACTTGTTAAATTAAAAGGACGAGACACTGAACTGATGATGCTGGGAATAAATATAGAATTCCAAACAATAGGTGAAAAGAACAGTAAAATTCCTTGGAGACGATACCAAAACCACCAACAGGCCTCAAAACATAACAAACGAGTGGAAATTCTTGTAAAACTTCTGGATTTCAAGTGCTGAGATGGTGACAGGTGTAGTTYTGTTAGAAATTAAATTTTGTTAGAAATTAAAAAATAAATCAGAATGTAAGAAGGCAACAGTTCAGGTTTGAACAAGGCTGAAGAGTGACAAGCTAGAAATGCATTATCTCTTTTTTCATATACTACTTTCAGAATTTACTAATTGAGACAATTGTAATTAAAATTGTTTTTTTCACTACAATTTTRAGAGACGTGGGGTTTAGGAGTGTTAATATCTAATTGCAAACCCCTCAAATTTCACTCGTGGCCCTGAGAACACAAAGGCTTAGGAGGCATTGAAGGGCAACAATTACTGATGTGATGTCAATCATGACATGAAAATGATATATTTCTATTTCTTACATTCACAGAAAGGGAAGAGATTGGCTGATGAAGCAACCAGTGGAGAATTGGAAGAGAAGCTTACAAAAACGTAGTTGTATCCGGTAGGAATGTGCTGAATCGATGCCATCCACACACAGATTTAACGTTAGCAAGGACAACTTCCTCCCCAAACTGTTTTTATCGTAAAACCTTTTGCAATTCACAGCGGAATGAGTGGAAAATCACACTTGTTTAACTCCTCTAATTCAGAAGTTTTCGCTCAGAAAAAACCTACCCTGAGCTGTGCACAGATTAATGCTCCTAAACTGATTTATATTCCGGTCCCTCAGCAAAGCATCTGTTACGTTTCTCCACATSGTATGCGTGTCGGGCAGGGAGCCTGAGGGGTTTTAACTATGACAAATCCAGAGTTGATTTTCCAAACCTCTTGCTGCTGAGGCGGTTTTCCATTTCACAACAACTTCCCCTTAGATTTATGTCCTTTAAAATGCATTTGCCCTCTACTAATCAAGGATGTTTGGAAATCTCTCTGATTGCTTTGCCCACGATCATCGTCTCGGCCATCCCCTCGGATAACCCCGTTCATTTCGACTGCCTCAGACATTTCTAATGTTGCAGGAAAAAATACGGCCCAGTTTTGCCAGAAAAACTTTGCACAACCCTAATTCCACTTTCACAGCTTTAAGTAAGTGATAGTTTTGAAGTTAGCATCACTTCTGTTCAAGCAAAGGAAAGGACAGCGAGATTGAGAACTAAACCTCTTTCCAGGTCACTGCTTGAATTATTTCTATAGCTGGGTACTTTAGTTTATATTATTTGTTAGGAGTTAACCAGAATTAATATTTTATGTCGGCAAAAGGTGTCAAAACTACATGGCGTTTGTTTTTATCTGTGAGGAAACAAATCTCTTGTAGTAACTGTAAAAGCTCCTTTATCAAAGCATCTCTCTTAAGAGCTGATTTAAGACAGGGTAACGAACTTATGAGGGACTCCAGATTGTATGAAATGAATCCCAAGCTACAAATGTGAGATACAGTTCTTTGGGATCTGTACTCCAAGATGAACGCAGAATTTTCCTGCTGAAAAGAACAAAATACATGAATTGATAAATCTCACCCATTGTTCCTAACTTAGAACTAGAACAGACCACTGAATATTCTGTCATATTTCAATTTCCAACATTTAATTTCAGGGTTTTTTTTCTTATTATGTTTTCTTATTTTCTCATATTCTTACAAATATTCAGTCATGGCTAATTGCTTCAAAAAAATATCAGTGAACTCACCCTACAAGCAAAACACAGACGGGTCGTGCTTCACCGTACAATGTTGGGTTTAGAATTTCACCTCTTGAAAGCTTAAACACGAACTGCAATCAGCCATCAGCCCTTCCATTGGAGCATTTTTTACATCCTCCTCTGAGCAGTGCTCTCCCATGAACAACCTGGACACCTGCCAGAGCTCCACGGTGTTTTCTGTGTGAGTACAGATGCACCGCTTCAGTCGTGGTCTAAAAACTTACTGAAAATAAGAATTTAAAAAGGGAAAGGATGGCAGCATCAGTCCTGCAGGTTTTACTTACATTTACAGGCTTCAGCAGATGTTTAGGCTGCAAACTTTCAGAGATATGTAGCTGGTCTCTYATGAGATCTTTCATGAATTATTCCGTGATCGAGCAAAGACTTCTTGAGACATGAATATGAGAAGAGCTATCACAATCACAAAAATCCACACATCTAAAAAACACTTATAGTGAAGTGCTGTCATTACCACAATAGATCCTTCCTTCTTTCTTCCTATTACTCCTGATTATTCCATTTTGAAAGGAAGGGCCAGACACTCTCAATAGGCTGAGTATTCCACTTGCAAGAGGATACAGACACTTTGTGAAAAGATGTCTGTGAGTTATTTAAATCATGCAGGGGATGGATGGATGGATGGATGGATGGATGGATGGATGGATGGACGGATGGATGGATGGATGGATGGAGACTACATCAGTGGCAAACAAAAGTTTGGACTAACATGGTCAGGATAACAGGCTAAAAGAAATTCAAATGACTTGGCAGAAATTTACATTTGATTTTGCTGGCATGGCATTATATAAAATAAAGATGAAAGCTCATTCTTTAGAATGAATATTGTGAGAATCTGCTTATCATGGGTTAAATTCTAAGGTTAAATTTCTGTGATTCTACAGAAAATTCAGCTCTGACTCTGAGCTGTAGCCAATATGCATAGCCCTATTAAGCGCCCATAAAATGAATCACAAAATTTATTTTCTTTATTAAAAGAATGTAAAAAGAAAAGTTAACTTTCAGCCTTTTTCCTATTAAAACTCAATGTATGGAAGAATAATCAAAAAGCATATGAGAACTAGAACATCCTTTCCATATTTTGCTTGCAAAAAAGGAGAAATAATAGTAAGGGGGAAAATGCTAAAATACAAATACTTCTTTAATAGTCTGAAGATTAAAGGTTTAATATATTTCCCTGTTTTTCCAAGTGTGTTTTAGCACTTAGAGGAGAGCAACAAATTTTTATAACTCAGGCTGAAATTTTATACCCCAAGAATGCAATTAATAATATAAATTAATAAACAAATGTAAAAAAAAAAAGTTGAAATCCAGTCACGTTTGACCTGCGAAGGAATTTGCAAGACTAAATTGGAAGTCAAAGGAAACTTCTAAATGTGACCTCCACTGCCCTTCTGTGGGACTGGATGTGCCACCACCTAAAARTGTAAAAGCTATATTGGGATGGGGCTGGAAGGGTGAAATATTAGCTGAGAAAACGACAATGTGCTTTGTTGGTGATTTATTCTGGCTTCAGTTAATGTGTTTTCTTAAGCTTTTGGATAGTGTCATCTTCGTTCTCAATTGTTAAGTTTCAGACATGCAGCTATATTATTAAAAATTCCTTTTGATAGAATTAGACTATCATTGCCAGGTAATGAGAAGAACATTACTGACTTTGTGAGGAATTATGTCGTGCAGGATTTTCATCTAAATTAAACTTTGGTCTGACTTAAAAGAATAAATTGTCTCTGAAGTCTACCGTTTCCTTGGTGATATTTTTTATTCTTGTGTCATAATGCAAGTACAAGAAACGTTTGAAACTTTGGTAAGATTACTTTCCAATACTGCAAAAATGTGAAGATCACACAGAAATTGAATGATGCCAAACGAATGGAGTAGAGAGTGCGCAATTATGCCTAAAGTAGGATTAAATAAGTAAAGGTTAAGGGCAAGCATGACATGATAGAGAGGGGAAAAAAGGAAAGGAAGAATTTCACTGTGCTTCTTTTCATACCTCATAGGTACGAGTTCTCCAAGTCATAGATAATTCATATAGATCATATATATAAGTGTTGTGCAATGCCATGAAAGTGCACAGGGAACTGAGTGACTGTGGTTTAAATGTCAGAAATTACTAATAATCACACATAGCAGAAAGGCAGAAATACATTTTTAAAATAAGAATAAAGTTATTTCTGCCTGAGAAAACACCACTCCACCTTCCTTGGGCTCCATATACCCTCTCAGAGATTCATATTCTCTTTCTCTCTCTTTTCATACTGTATCTAATTTTTTTTTAATACATGTATATGTACACACACAAATGGAAGAGTAAATGGAAATACCAGAGTACAAGTTTGGGAGTCCAACACAGATATGTACTAATTCTTTTTTTTTTTTTTATTCAAGTACTTTTTTTGAACTTCTCTAATTATCTGGAATTTGTGATAAATAAAACAACTACAGTCAATACTTTGTAGAAAATCTATACACCAAAAGACTACCTGAAGAGAATAAATTATTTGACAGCAAGAAATCCAATCCAAAGAACTTCTTCACATACTCAGTACCTGTTCAAAGTAGACAAAAATTGTATGATAAACTAATAATTTTTCAGACAGAAGAATGAAATCAAGAACCACCCAGAATACATTTCATTACATAAAAAACTCCTGCTGTGAGTAGAGCAGTGGAGAGCTTTCAAAACAGGTTGATCTGAGAAAAACCACACATGTGAGAAAGCTCATCAGGCACTTGCCTTCTTTGTATCTTGAGAAATTTCCAGAAGCAGAACTGTTGGAGGCAGGTGTTTATTCTAGGGCAGAGTATCGTTGTTTCTCCAGGACAGTTTGTCGGGTTGGTGTCACCCATTTGTGGGTGATCCGAGCCAGTCAACCCTTTGAGGATCCCCATTTAGGACCACTCTTCCCAGGGTGGATGATTCCCCGTCACATCCACGTTATTTTATGATGATGTGTTACAATTTCAGTCAGAAAAGGTCAGAGCTGGCACTGGCAGAGCAGTGATTTATTRTTCAGAGGAAGATTGCATTGCAGCCCATAAAGCATTCAGTGCCACCATTAGGACAAAACCCACAGTCAGAACAGCAGCAGTCCCACGGTGTTTAACTCTTGCCCCAGCAGGAAGCATGAGAATGATCCCATTTTTAAAAATTATGATTCTATGTCTTTTTATTGTCTCTTAATTAAAGCAATAAATAATAATTTGATTAATAATGGCTGAAGCCACTGTCCAACCTTGATTTTTTTCCCCCACAGACCAATATTCTTTCAAATATTAATGAAATATTAATTAAAGGATTTTTGTTAGACCAGGACAGAGAGAGAGAAAATTAGCTAAACATGTGAATACTATTTTGCAAACATGAATAAGTACATCTTATATTTTAAATTTTATGCTAAGACGTGTTAAGAAATCTGAGAAGACAGATAAGCCTTAATAAATCAGCATTTTACAGAAGAACAGCTCAATCATGAAGAATATTCACCTGTCTGGAAACATTTACACTAAATTTAGAGACTATGCGCTGCTGGCTTGCATGAGGAATTAAGGTCAATTTTCAAGATAGAACATCAATTTCTTTCAAAAGAATTGTTACATTATGAGTTGAAATGACAAAAATAAAATCCACCTAATTGTTAGGATCTATGCCTGCTTTGTCCACAGCTGAACATTTCCTTGGACTCTGCATCCATGGCAGCAGGGAAAAGTCCCTGTTTCTGAAGGGATCAACTGGATCCTCTTCAAATACAGCTTGAAGAATATCAGGACTTAGTAGTCAAAAAGAATACTGCTAATATAAATTGAAGTTCTTGGTTATCTTCACCTCATTCCCCCAAAGCCCTTCCTCAAACACTAGGAGCTGTTTGCTAATTTTCAACTTATTTTGCCAATGCAATGAATACTGCACTGAATGTACCTTAATAACACCTTTTATTCTTGGGTATAAACTACTTTAAAAAGATGTTAAAATTGTAATAACATTTTTCTTCTGATCTCTTGAAAGCCTTCAATTAGTGGAATTCCTTCTCTTTTCATGGAATACTTTAAAAATATTAACTTTTAATTCTTATCAGCTTCATTAGAACGCTTCTTAAATTCAATGTCCATCTTCAGTCACAGCGTTTTATCATAAGTGTTTAGCAGAAATATATTTTTAAAAAGAAACTAATGCTAAATTAGAAGATCAAGCATGAAAATATTTAAATTTCTTCAAAATTCCATTTGGGGAGCAAAAAGCCGGAGTTATTTTATTTATTTTTGAGGAGTGGGAAAGGAACTAAGCAAGACAGGATTTCTGCAGTTGTCTGGAGCCTGGAGAATTTGGGACCATTGAAGATGTCAAGATAAGATCTTAGGTATTTAAAGATTTCTGTGGAGCACAGAGGACTGACTCCAGCTCAATAAACCATGTCTCTGTAGAGTTAATACATCCTTACAAGGTTCCAGAAACTGATTTACTCATCATTTCCGCTGCGGAAAATTGAGTTACAGGTGTCCCTTGTAATGCAGACTTTTAATTTTTTTTTWAAAAAATATAAATAAAAACTTCCAAATAGTTGGACCATATAAATCATGAGGMAAATTATCACAAGTTAAGGCAGCACAAGATAATAAGGACTGATTGAATATGCTAATGAGCATCATTGTTAAGTAAGGCCAGAAAGTGCATGTGTGCTAGAAATGGGGTTGAATGGTTGTGAGTCAATCTGAACTGCAACCTCATCATCTTCTTTCACCTTGCTGGAGAATTTCTTTGATTTAACCACATTACAGTTCCTTCACTTAATCACCGCATTGGTTTTCTGTCTTTAAACAGAAAATGTGAAGGTCCTTTGAAAGGAAYGAGGGGTTTTGGTGAGCTCTGAGCTGGAGGAGAAGCAGCCAAGCCCAGGGTGTTGGAGAGCAGGAAGGGCTTTGCTCTGTTGAACTCAGTTTGCCAGCAGCACCTGCAGCATTTGGGAACTCGATAGCAGCGGAAGAAAATGCATGAACGTGACAAATCTSAGTGCTTTAAATAATGTGAGACCTAATATACTGCTTTAAAATATTAAAGTTTTGGATTATGAACGATTCCTCTCACAGCTGATGTACGAGGATGTTTCAGCAGTTTCCGTCAGAGCTGCAGTGACAGCTGCTTGGAATGCCTCATCCTGACAACTCCCCTGAGCTCACTGTAAATCTAGGGAAAATGCACCCCTAAAACCAGCTGGTTACATAAGGGAAAACCCACAAAATTGTTGAAAGTTACTAAAATAGATGCTAAAAGCTCACTTTTGCCATTAAGATATGTATGGCAAAATGTCTATTACTCATTACATGTCGTAAAGACAAGGTAAGTAGGTTATGAATTCACATCTTACATTACAATACAAGTAAATACAAGTATTTATGGATAAGCTGCCTTATTTCTAACATGGTAACTTCAAAATCCATCAAGCTTTACACTTATGCCCAGAGGTATCAGAGACAAATTTAAGAAATGGGACCCTCTAAAAGAAYTATTTGTTAAACTGTGTCCAATCAAATTAAAAATCTATTTACAAATGGTAGAGTGGTAAATAAAAAACATTCCTCTAATTATCAGAACATATGAAGCACATCACAAATCTCTCCAACAGCTGTTCTTTTACTGTAAAAATAATCTGCAAAAATGTCTGAATTTGTTTTGTTTGCTCTGACTACCCAGGAGTTTATTTTTGTGACCGTTACAGCTCTACATTTATGGGAGGCAGAAAGACAGACTTAACTCTCTTCTGAGGCCAAAAGAACACACATCACTCAAACCTGCCACCAACATGCCTTGGACAACCTCATTATTCTCATCGAAATTAAGTTCAAAACTAACAATTTGGGGACTGCATTTGGAAAATCGTACTTATGAATATGTACATTGACTTCATCAAACTARAAATTAAATCCTTTTATTGTACTTTTTATTTTTATGGCTGACACAACAAAATGTCCTTTGCAAAGCATTATTTGGCCTSATTTTGGGGGAGCACTCTTACACCTTTACCATTCTACCTCTAAGAAAGACCTCTCMGAAAATTCCATCTTACCTTTTGGATGTCTGCTATCTTCTGGATCACTTGGGTTTTAAGCAAACGTCAAGGAGCCGCTTCCATTTTCTGTAAATTGCTGCTTCCTTGTTCGTGGTGCAGTTCAGACAGATTTTGAAGCCTTGACTTCAGATTCCAAAGCTCCTTCGCAACTTCAATCAAGTTGACTTCACTAATTAGTTTCTGTAATTTCTCAGTGTGCTCTTTTGGCATTAGARACCTTCAGTGACCAACCTGGTGTTTTTCGTCCTTCTATTTAACAGGAAATGCATCGATCCGTGTTTATTCACTCCACGGTTATCCCCTTTGCCCAGCTGATCATTCACCCTCCTGTTGGTTCAGTGGTTGCCCAGAGTGAGGGAATTTGATGTTCTGACATCCCAAACTTCTTGGCATTCTTGGCCTCCCCTGCTCCAGTGGAGATGTGCAGATGTAGCGTCTGCRGTAGCAACACCGAGCTGGGTAGAATTCCCCTCTCCATGACATTAGCAGTCTCAGCATCCAATTAAATCTGTCCATGGAAAGTGGAGCAGAACAAAACACTTTGAGAATGTTTTTCACAATCTTTCCCCAAATTGGTTTTCTCATTCTTGCCTCTTTTGGGCTGTTTTTTTTCTAAACCAGTCTGCCACCGCCTCTTCTTCTTACTTTCCAACTCAACTGCTTAAAACACAAGCACTCTTCAACCCTTCAGTTCTAATTGTGATACCTCTTAAAAAATACTTTTATTATTTTCCAGATGATTGTTTGAAAACCAAGACCATTTGACATAAGGAAAAAAAAAATCCATCCCAAAACTGTTTGATTCAGATATTACTGCACAGGAATATGAACGTATATTGACTTCATTCAGTGAAACTTGAGTTCTGGCTGTATTTATAACATTTAGGATGGCATTCATACAGTGTTGCTGCATGAGYGTTTGTAATAGTAAAAATATACTCAAAAATGTTGAAATTTGAAACCAGATTCAAAGGACTTGTGCAAGTCYCTTGTCATGGTACAAACAGGAAAGGGGTGTGTCTGCACCTTGCACAGATACATTTATAGCTTATGCCGTAGATATATTTGAGGTATTTTCTTATATATGTATATGTGAGCATATGTATGAGAAACTTGAAAAAATATAATTTAAATGTATTTATCCTTGGTTTTTTTCTGGCTCATGAACAGAAAGGAAAATGAATCCTCCAAACTGCCAAACCACTGAATGTGTTTTTTTAAAACCTCATTTTAACTACAATATTAATTATCTATGTATAAAAACYCCATCATCTATTCTACCTATTTTTTTTTTAAGTCTCTACTTTGAAAAGTGAAAATCAATCTTATTCAATCTGGTGTTCTGCTTTAATATATACCAAAGGCTAGGTTTTTGTTATTTGTCACATCATTTTCTTTGTATTTGTATTCAACACACAACAGTGCTTTTTTTTCCTAGTCTTTTGTTTGATTCACCAACAGATTAATTCTTCCTTCTAAATAAAATCTCATATTTAATTTTATACATAGATGGCCTGTAAAAAAGTTGTGTCGATGTTATTTAAAGCACATTAATGGTGCAATACATATTAACATAACTTATGTTACATTTGTTTCCTGCTGGGGCTCTGAATCTAGATAGAAACTGATTAAATACTGAAAAAGCATTTTGCAAAGAATTATTTACTGGCATTCTGACTTAGTTCTGAAACAAGATTTGGACCTCAGTGCTGGTTCCAGGGTAGGTTACTGTCCCTCTGAGGTGAAATATTAATCAAGAGAGTTTAGTATGCACCTCACAGTTTAATATATATATATGTTTCAGCCTATTTTATCCTTTTGCATTTTAATATTGAACTGAAAACTTACTTCATGTAATTGATCTATAAATATCTTAGAATGAAACAATCAATTCAACCAGAATCAATTGAAGATATTCAAGAAATTAAAAACCTCTATCCTACACAACCTCTTTAACCTATAAGTCTTACCCATAGTCTTAATCTGAGTAATCTCTTTTTAAAAAAAATTTAGAAATTAAGCCTTGTGCAAGTTCACGGCTTGGCAGCAGAAACTGATGGTGACATTTCCTTCATTAATTCTATAATACAACTGCATTGATTCTGGAACAGGGTGAGGCACTGTGTGCAGAACACCAAGGGGACATAGAATTGAAGCAAACCATAAAAATATAAGGAATTCACTCTTCAAGGTGGTTGTTATGGCAAAATAGGACTTGTTATTGAGAAGATTTAGAATCAAATAAAATGTAGGAATTGTCACAGCCTTGGAAGAAGACAAAGTTGCAAACCATTGAAAAAGAATTATCGTGGTAATGAGCTTTGGTCAGAATGAGGAAGTCCTCGTGTGGGATTGTGACTGCACAAACAAAGACTCTGGGGAGCTGGGCTTGACTTTGATTGCTCAGTTCCTTTTCAACTCAAAATGAATCCTCAAACACTTGCTGAGATTCAGTTCCCATCCCGTGGCAAGCATGTCATTGCAATTAATTTCATTTTAATGGCTGTTTCAGACTGAAAAAAAAAAAAAAAATCACTTTTTTAAAATCAAACACATCCCTTTTMAGCAGCACTGCAGAACATCAGCTTCACAAAACTGAAAATGTGTCTTCCATTATTGCAGCCATTTCACTCTCAGTTCTCAACTATGAGGTCACCTCCACGATAGCAGCAGAAATTTTCATGGATCTCTCCATATTTTGAACTGTGGATTTTATTTAATTACAATCTTCAATATACAACAAATAAATCTCATAGACAAAATCTGTTACAGGGTGAAATGGATCATGTTTGAATGTAAAAGCAAGCACTAAATATATAAATTTCACTATATTTGTGTAGATTCATGCCAGTTCATGTCCAAAATCTGCCCTTCATTATGCTGAAAACACATGTACTCACATAATGAAAATGAACATTTTTGGAAGCCAGGTATTTGTCACTATGACAGAACTGTGTTGAAATCCTAGAGATACCAGATGATTTACAGAAAWTTTTTATAGATTTTTTTKTTTGTTTGTTTGTYTTAGTATGAAAAATGGCAYAGAATGAAACAAGGATATTAAAATGTTTCTAGTTTACTTCTGCAAGTTGCTTCATTTTTGGATCAGCAGAATAATCACCTGCAGCTACCTTCAACCACAAAAATACTCACAGAGTATAGATCTTACCTGAAAAGCAAATGAAACCAATCATTTCAGAGTAGAATGCCATTTTGCTCTCAAGTTATGAAACAGCATCGTGTTCTCCGTTACTTCATTTAAATCTCCCAAAATTTCAGCACCTGAAGACCAGAGCTTTGCAGAAGACTGCTGTCTCCACGTCTTTCCACCCCAAAACCCCACTGTTCAAAATCAAAGCAGTCCCCACAGTCATTTCAAATATCATATGGAAAAACAAAGCCCATTCCATACATCTGATAAGCTCTGTATGCTGGGAATGCCCTTCCTGCGTTTGATCACATTCTCCACTTTCCAGGSTGCGACTTCTGCCTTCTATTTTCTCCTTTTCCTCCTTTTAACTTAACAACTTTAGTGTTTAGTGATTTACTAACCCTTAACATTATTTAAAAAAAATAAATTAARTGTCTATGTGACAGGGAAAAGAGGGATAAAAGAGTTGCAGAGAATTTGAGGAAACTGTATCATTGATACATTTGATTTTACAGTAAGAGCCTCCAGCATTCTGTAGCATGCTTGTGCACAGTCTCTATGAAAAGACTGAACTGGAAATAGTATGGATACTTTCACAGAACATTTATAACAGAAAACAAGTCTAGAGACACAAACCTTTGCTAGAAGCAAAAAAGCTGATGTGGATTACCTTTGACTTCTCTTTCACTTCATTGGCAATACATGATAGCATACGGTTTTGACAGGAAAATAAAAGGAATTAACAAAATGGTAACCGAAGACATGTTCCAACTTTAGATTCCAATTATAGCCCACATTGCTTAAAGCTAGGAAATGTGCAAACATCTAACACGGATGAAGAAGAGAGATCTAATGAAAAAGACAACATGACACGAGAACACCGAAGCAGAAGCAGCTAATTAAACCCAAACAACTCCAAAGCAGATGAATTATTAAGAGAGGCAGGAGTTAGGGATAAACTTGTAGTGCTTTTATGCTGAAAGAAAATTTAAAATTAAACAACCTGTAAGCACAAGCTATATGTAGGGTTGTGGGGGCTGAGCAGTTAGCATTGCATTTATTTCTTCTGCTGTAACCTACTCTGTCRTCCAAACTACACATCAAAGATTGCCCTGGACAGGTTTGCCTCTGGGCTAAAGGGTCTTGATAAAAAGCTGTGTAATGCACTCTGGGAACTGCTTTATTCTTTGGAAGATAAATCTCCTTCCACCATTGTTATTAACAGCAACCAACTCTATTTCAAACAAACTTGCATTTTACTTACCATGAAGGCCCATTCTGTAATTAAAATAATCTGCAAAACTTCCTATTTGTCAGTAAGGAATCTACTACTGATCTACAACTGCCTACAGAACAAAGCAGTCTGCACAGCAGAAGGAACACTGGGAATTTAGGGACATGGCAGGGATCCTTAATACTGTTAATTTTTGTCATGTGGAGTGTAACCACAATAAAGGAACATGGCAATAAGAGTCGTTTAACCCTGGAAGTGTTCAAGGCCAGGTTGGAAGGGGCTTGGAGCAATCTGGTCTGGTGGAAGGTGTTCTTTTCCATGGCAGGGGTTTGGAATGAGATGATCTTTAAGGTCCTTTCCAACCCAAACCATTCTATGACTCGACTTCCACYGGCAGCGTGCGCTCCAAAGGGGCAGCCAAAGGGCCACGCTCAGGTGGGAATGGGAGGATCCACATCTCCAAGCAGAACAAGAACACAGGCTCTGGATCTGGAACAGAGACTTTTACAGGACAAAAGGAACAGCTCTTACCTCTGGACACTGGTTCTGTAACCCAGGAAGGGAAATGTGTGGGGGGAGACTGTCAGCACATCTCCACATCACCCCAGATGCCCCAGGAGTCCTACCTTTCATGAGCGCTTCTGCTTGCTCCCTCTCTGTACTTTTGAAAATCTAAATGGAGCTGAAAATTTACATTTACAAACTTCCTGTTAATTCTTTGAAAATGCTCTGTAAAGTGTGTGAAAAGAAATAAATACTTGCACTAGTAGGTTAGTGTTTGGAAGGTTTTCTGTAAGTYGCTAAGGTTTTTACAATAATCTGTAATATGCTCTCCTTTCAGCATTTCCACAGCAGTTACTTAGACAAGCTGATAATTTAATCATGTTAATGATTACACAACTCCACTGAAATCAGACTTAATCAGAGCAGCTTTGTGCATTCAACACTGATGAYAAACCACTACAATCTGAACCTTTTGTATACGCTCTGTACCTGCTCTCCCCAAATTACAGGAAAATGTTCTTATGCMAAGAAATCTCTTTATAATAAACTGGGTTTTAGCTGGAGTGAAAATCCATACTTCCAGGCTTCAATGAGCAGACAGATATCACTTTTTCTCTTTTTCATTCCAAAGTGAGTATTTCTCTATTTGGTGAAACAAAAGATTGAGCAGAGTGGAAACTATAATTCATCGTTGTGCAACTCACTGAACTTAAAAATCCACCATGGATTAAACTGCCCCCCAGATGACAACGTCTGAATTTACAATGTAGAGTTAACTYCTAAAATATCATTAAGCCTTCTGTAAACCTTCTTTTTTTCAAACACTGATTTCCTTCAAGGGAGATTTAGAGTTCACACTCCAAATACTATGGGAAGTCTTGGAATATCAAACACTTTCTATTTTATATCTATTAAGAAACCCCATCTACAGTGTACATAGGTTTTTTGGAGGACAATTTCGACAAAATYCTCTATCTTTGTGTGATTAAAAGATAGGAAATGCTCAGGAGCTATTATTTTTTGTGGGTCATTTAAACACATCRCCAGCTTCTTTGATTTTGAAAAACAGAACATTTCTTAATATCAGACCATAGCATTGGCAAATCTCTTAYCTTACACAGTTAGTACCTTTCTAAAATAGAGTAAATCTCAGGTCTCATTTCACTAAATGAAACAAAAGAACCGATTTTGAAAAATAAAAATAAATAAAATGTCCATATGAAGAGTGCACCAAGCACAGTATGTGAGTTGCAGAGTTTGTAGTTTATATATTTATTATACAAGATAATATTGAATTTCATAGTTGAAAGGCACTCGTATTTGGACATCTGTAAAAACAATTGAAATTAAGAATAATTTTCCAAATTATTGACTAGTTTATAGGCAGTCACCTTCTACTCTGGCATAAGAGAAAACCAAACCCAAACAACAGTTTTGAAATTATTAATTTAGAAATCTAAAACACTGCTTAGCAAACCTAAGTGCAATGACTTAAATTTCTTGCCTTTTTCTGCAAATTCTTCTGTGTTTTTTTTTTTTGACAATCTATTGTCATCAGCAGTATTTTGCTTTTAAACCTTCCTATAGAGAAATCTTCACGAAAGAAAGACAATGAAGTACCTTTTCCCACAATATCAAGGAGTTTTTCACAACCCTACTGAATAAGTTGTYCCCCCCAATCTGAGCTGTGATATGCCATTACTGTAAGAACAGATGCTTCAGTTTTTTCCCAGTGATCACTTTCTCTGACCTAAATTTCTTCCCCACATCCTTGAAAAAGTCACGTGTGAAAGATTTTTTATCCTGTTTCTTCCCACACTAACTTTGCACGGGGTTTGGTTCTCCCAGCATCCCCGAACATCTGCATGCTCTAAACATAAACAAGGAGTCCATTTCCAAAACCGACAGAGCAGGGATAAAACTGCCAAATATCAGCAAAGTGCATTTTTACAGCAGAGAATAATTTGGGTTTACATCACCGGTGCGTTTCAGCTGAAATTTGCAAGTAGCACTTTTAAAAGTACAAAGTACTAATTTAAGAGAACATATACAGACCCACAAAAGTTTCCAGCAGTACACTTACATTAGAATTGTACACAGCAGTGTAACAAAATTCTTAAAAATAGAAATATGTTGCAGTCTTTCTCTCTGATGTCTCTGGCAGTAAATTAATTAAATGCAACCATCCTTTTTTCCRCCATTTTCCAATACAGCAGCAAGGTTGGTAACACCATTAATACAAACATCAAGCTTTTTTTGTTTGGATTTTTTTTGTTTTGTTTACTGTAAGAGTGGTCAAAGAGGTTGCCCGGAAAACTTGTGGAGTTGCCATCCTTGAATGTCTACACAACCCAACTGGACACAATTCTAAACAACCTGCTCTAGGTGACTGCATCCTGATGTCAGATTGGATCTCCAGGGATCCTTTAGCATTCAGCTTCTCTACTTCATTTTTTGATTTTTTGGTTGACCACTTTTTTTAGCCTCTGACATTGTGGCTCTCTTTTCACAAAATAATGCATGATGGGTATTTTTTATTAATAATTATAATTTTTTTTCAGGACCAACTTGGTTTCTCCTCAGCATAGTCAAAGATATTGCAATTACAGGCAACTCCAAACTTGCCACTTGTTTTATAATCAGTAATATTCGTAATTAATTTTTTATTCAGTTATTAGATATGACCCAGACACAAAAACCAAAGCAAACCTAAAAAACTCCACTCAACAGCTGAACAGTATCAAATTAACTTTCATTATTAAGCAGCTTCTCATTAATTTTCCAGAATTAAAAAATAAGCAAAACATTTTATATTCCTCTACATCCATCTAATATTATTGCCAACTGGAGCTGTTGCAATTATTCTTTAATAAGTTATACTTAATTACCTTTTTATGTGTTTGAATAAAGGCTGAAGAAAAACTTTCAGTACCTGAGACATAAACAATTAAGTGTTACGATGACCACATTTCACTGAAGGTTGAGCAACAGCCTCGAGATTAATGCAAAATTATAAACCAACTGAATGTTTGAGAATACTCACAGGCACTGCCATTCTCTAGCGGGAAAATCGGGAGAGGCAAAGATCCTGTGCTGGCTCCCAGGATAAGAGATGGTCCAAAACAAGGAATTCAGGAAATGTCATGGAAAGGGTTCAGCTCGGGGATATGAGGTGAGACTGGGGGTGTTAATTGGGGTTGTTCACTCCAGGATGTGCCTAAACAGGGTGGGTCCACCAGATTTCTCCAGTTCCAGCTACACGATGCTCTGTATTGAGATATTTCTAAAATATTGATGCCTGTGCTGTATTTGAGATTTTATGGCTCACTTCCTTTTTTTTCTGAGCATTGAAATTAATGCACGTCTTACATTCTTTTTAAGATACATTCTTCCACGCCACATCTCACCAGGACCATTATAGTTAAACAGAGCATTTTTTTCAAAACTTTTTAAAAAAAATCATGCTACTTCTTTAAGATTTCTCCTCTCCATTCATTTATTCTTGAGGAAATGAGCAAGAATCATAATTTTAGGTCTCTTTTATTTTACTTTTCAAGGTATAATGTATAATTTAAAAAGGAAATATAGCTCTAAAAGTTGCTGTTAAGGACCATGAAAAAGAAAAATAATATGTAGTTCCTTTGCAAGGTTTTTATCTTAACAGCATTACTAACTGTGACATTTATCCTGCTTAACCTCACCAAATGTACCCTAGGGAAATGTCAACAGAGTCTTATGGTTTTAATACAAATGAATTATCAAAGAGTTTGAATAATGTAATCATCTTAATGTATTCAGTTTTTATAATGAACATCTGTTATGGGCAGAGAGAAGCAAAATGACTGGTTAATGCAACAATTAAATAAACAATTAAACTCAAAAATTATAAAAATCTCGTTTTACAAATTTAACTATTTAGAGAAACAAGCTGAAGAAACTGCCACTGAAATATTCCTTAAATCCCTTATTTCTGTGGGRTGCATTTTTCCCTTTGGTGGCATTCAGATATGTTTTTTAGATGCTTGTTGTGGGCATAATCCTGTTTACAAAGACAGCTTGTTCCCCGGATAGAAATCTCCTCCCTTGAGTGATTTGTGTTCTTAAAGTTCCTGCCAAATCTCTTACTTTATGTGCCTTTGCCAATAATCCTTTTGCAGTGTATTTTCTGTCAACTCCATTTATTAAGAGGGTTGTTTTCAAACATCCTGCTTGCATACATTACGGGAATTCTGCTCCCGTGGGAACAYATTCTCTAATTATCGAGATGGTCTGACAAATGCCTCTGATATTTACTGCTATTATATTTTATTCTGGCGTTACACTTTATGACCTAAACACGATATCTGGAAAATTTACATGAATGATACATAATTTTGCAGTCTGTACTCTTTCGAGCTACCCTTTATGAGTAATTCCAAGAAATCATGAATATTTTGTTAAGGAAATCACGCTGTCATTTACGATTGAGAAAATAAACATCCTGTTTTACCCTGGTTCCTGAATGACATTTCACTCTCTCCACGCCCTGAACCTTGTTCAGACACTGTAATCAGTTTGTTCTTTTGCTCCCAAAATGCTGTAATTTGAATTTACTTTAGGAACCCTTGTCAGCTTGTCATCACACATCCATACAGACAGAACAGCGTAGGTCCTGAGCATGCAAACCTGGTATATTGAAATTATGCTCTCAGGCATCCCTTGCCAGGTTGSTTCAAGGCTGGATTCATCTCCTTTTTTTGATGCCATTTGCTTGGTGGTTACTATCTCCTGTTCACAATTTGTTCAATAGTGAAAATTAGAGCTGCATTCAGAATAATATTACAATGAAAGTGAAAGTTATGCCATGATTGTCCTAATTACTCTCAGATTAACCCCAGAATCACCATGACAGGGAAAATCCATGACTTTGGCCATAACCACAACTTAAATGGAGTTTAAGATACGATTTTTTTTTTTACTGAAATTTATTTCTCACTGAAATCCACATGCTCAATACCAATGACTGAGTCTAAAGGGGCTACATAGCTCCCAATGATATTTACAATTCTGGGTGTATTGACTAGATAAAAACCCCAAATGGTTCTACCTGGGTGAAGGAAAACAGGTCTACACTGCTGAGGCCTTCAAGGAATTCCTGTCCAGTTTACAACCAGCACTAGAGTAATTGTYCCTCTCTTTATTTAGAAAGAATGAATAAGGTAATACACCTGAAAAATGWTAATGGTGTTTTCATTCCATATAGGATGCGTAGTCATGACACATTAGGTACAGTGGGCAGGTTCAAAGCTGACTTAAATGTACATTTCTCCTGCCCCTTTACACCATCCTAAAAATCTTCCTTTTGGAAGTATGACCCAAGACAATGAAGATCTCAGAAATCACAATTAGGAGGAGTATGGTAATTATTTCAGAAAATGAGTGAAAAATGCCCTTGGAAGTGTCGAATCCTGGCTCCAGTGKCTGCTCACCCTTTCCTAGCCAGGGGAATGATAACTGTGTCTCACACGCGACAGCTCTCAAACCTGGGCACACAGGCAAGATTCCTCRCAGGCAAAATCAGTCATTTCACTCAAGAGCTGATGCAGAAGTTGCTGCTGTCAAAATCACATGAACATATGCATAATTTTCCCTCTTGTATTCACAGTCATCATTACTAAGGAAGCATTTASAGCAAGCAAACCAGCTGCCTGTGGCTCTGAGCAGAACTCATTCCATTTACTGTCTGGTGGYTTTAAACACTTAGTTGGGAATGCCCTCACCTGTCTGGCTGACTAGGGTTTTCCTTTTCCTTCACTGCCTGGTTACCACAATCAACCTTGAGTTTTACTCTACTCCATGATCCTTTACTTTTTCCCTATTCAATCCCAGTTCTTTTGAAACCACTGAATCATCTAAACTCTGCYAGCCTGACCAACTTCTCCAGGGGAAAACCACAACGTGCTTTTCTTAGGATCTTCTACACAATTTGCTGTGTATAATATTTTTTCCCTATAATTAGATTATGCTGAGTTCTTTTAAGATTGTTGATACTTTGGTCRTCTAGGGATCCATATCTGTTTCATGTGATGCAGGGGACAAGGACTCTGGGTATCAGGTATGGTGTGAGCACAGCTGCTCTTTCCTTTTGAATAGGAGAGATCTGGAATTACCAGACAGAAGAACTCACCTAGGGCAAGGTGTGAAACAGAGGCCAAGCTGGGATACAGTAACAGGAATGTTGTGGATGAAAACAGATCAGGATTTAGATCCATCTTCCTGGAGCACTTGGAAGCACTGACTRCTGTCTCTTCACATTCAGGCAGAAATTAGAAGGATTACACTTCTTGACACTAAATGCCTGTGTTCTGCCCCAGTTCTACTTTAAAYGCCTTTTGTGAACTAAGCCTGGGTCTTTTAAAATTAATTATGTTTAATTACCAGGTTCACTCCTCTGTCCTCGGAAAATTGTCACTTCATTTTCTTTGTTCTAATATTTGCTTACCTTCCCAGTTCAACGTGACTTTTCAGAATGAGATTCTCAGTTGTACAGCAGGGTATTTCCAGCTAATTTGCTTAATACCCAAAGGATGCACATAATCTGGACTTGCAGAAATGAGAATTAATTTTTTTCCTCCATATTCCCTCCTTTGATCTTAGTTATTTTACAAGGTCAGWTCTAAGCACAACTTCATAAATTTTCAGGTACCTCCTCCAATTTCATGTTCTGTGTCCTTCAGCATTAGCAGTCACAGGTAAATTATAACTGAGCTTTTTTTCCAGTGCATTCTTTTCCACTTTCCAAACATTTCACTGCTGTGTTCCCTGGAGTTTCATTTTGCATGCCAGGAACCAAGATTCCTTTGACATAATGCTGCCTCTCCAGACCTTGCCTTYGCATGGCTCCTTGAGTGACTCGTTTTCATTTTCATTAATACTCCATTTCTATGAAGCAGMACATTAGATTTCAGCAATGCATCGAAAATCACAATTGGTGTCATCTCCTTTGCTCCTGCAGTCCATTATTTCTGTTTGTTTCCTCTCTTTCCGCACAGCCATTTTAATACATTAACATTTTTCTTTTAATCTGATTTCTGTCTCAAATAATACAATTCCGAATAAATCGAAATTGCCTGGCACGTTTTAGCTCAAGTGCCACTCAAACATTGCTCTCCTTCACCAGCCCCTCTCACCCCAAACAGGTTTTAAAGGCATTATTGTTCATGCAGACCATGAAATAAATTTCTATTCAGAGAGAATTTAGAGCYGAAAGTGATAACTCTGTCCAGGTGAGTTTTTATGCCTTTGTGCTTTGCTTTTCGGTGAGTTCTTTAAAGGCAGAGGGGAAAGGATCACCAAGATTTTGACAATGACAAGTATTTCAGTTAAAGATACATGAAATTATTCCAAGGCTTTAAAATTAAAATAATCCAGTTTTTTAGGTTGTGTTAAAAATAATAACTTGGYGGTGATATTTGGTATAGTGGATCATAAGATATATACTAAATAATGGCAGAAAATCCAAGAACTCTGTCTACGATAAAGGATCTGTAACTTTAATTGACATTCAAATCTTGTTTAAACATTGGCCTGTTGAACTGTAAGTCTCTCTATTTAATTGAATTTAAGGCTAAAATAGAAAAGAGATTTTAATTTTAGCTGTGGCCACTAAAAACACCTAAAGTGATAAAATCTGAAAGCTCAAGGGATTTAGAACCATGTTTTTTTAACTCAGTAGAACTGATCTTACAGGGCTTAGTCTTTTGGAAGACCTGATTACCCCTATATGATTTTCACTATTATACTTTGCATATTTTTTACTATATCTCGTTCTCTTTCCTTTCTTGGAAGCAGAGTTGATTTACTTTCCAAAACCATGTAAAAAGTTGCTATGATTTCTCACAAATATTACAAAGTAATTTCCTGTACTGCTGMCAAGACTAAGAAAGAACCTTTGAGCACAGACTTTTTACCTTTCTTCCAAGGCAGAGCTAATTATGAAGATTTGGCAGGAGAAACAACTTAATTTTTGCAAAAAGTTTCACTTACAAACCTATATTTTTTTGCTTACAGAGTCATCCAAAGTTCATCCCTTAATGTTTTGAAGTTTTTCCTATAAAAATATTCACCATTCTCCCAGTCATTCAGWTGAATACAGACACAAACTCCTGGCTTCTGGTCCTTCTCTTTGTTTTCTCTCAGGATTTCCTAATATACATATGAAACAGCACAGAAATGTGTTTYAAAGCTGAAATTGCTCCGTCCCCCACTTCTCTCTTATTCCACACCCTCCCCAGACACACCTCACCCCCTGCCAGCCATAGGGTTTGGGTGCAGAGGGATGGTCCCTGCTTCATCTAACAAATTGTTTGAGGTTTTTATCTTTTCCTTCACTTTTTTTTTTTATTTTAATAATTATACAACACATTTGTTCACAGCTGGGCAATTCTACCCCGTCACTCTTTTTACCAAAGCCATCGYGCTCCAGATTGTCCTGACTTCTCACACAACTGGAAACTTAAAACTGGGGTAAGGTTAAAACAGAGATGAACCTCTGGGTTCTGGCTTTTCTTTCAMAATGGGAATCTTTCAGAAGGAACTGGTATGATTTTCATATTTACAYTTCAGAGATATGGAACAGACTGGCRTGAAATTTGGTCRCTCATGGCTCATTTTTMGTGGGAAAATTTAGCATCRATTGGGGGATAGAGGACTCCAAGTCTCCAGTAACACTGAAAAATATTGCAATGAATTATTGTATTTTTGTTCACACTGTGCCTTTCACTCACCAAAAATAAATTAAAAAAAAAAAACCAAAATCCCAACATCTCTTGAATTCAGCGACTTTGACTATGAGCAGCACACGAGAAGGATCAAATAAACCCCTCCATACTAACACCAAGAGGCTTAACTTGCTAAGAGAAGAATCAGTCAGAGCTTCTATCAAGAAATTGATTTATGATACACAAACAAACACATAAAGCTTCCATCCATTTCAGAGCCTACCTTTTGAGAGCAAATTGAACACTGGAAACAGCAGCCTTAAACTATCTTCTGGCCATTATTAAAACACGGCAAAATTAAATGTTAATAATTAAAAAAGGACAAAATTAAATTAAATCGTAAATTAGAGACTAGATAATTAATGCATTCTGTTCTCAACACCAGATGTTCTCTTCTTCCAAAAGCCTAAAATTTATGAGTAAAGAGAAAAAAAATTCTCAGTCGCTGATAAACAGATAATTACAAGCAAACTAAGCTTGAACTGATATATATTTTTAAAAGAGGCTGTATACCTAAAGAATTACAAAATAATTGCAGGGAAAGAAAGGTGGGCTTTAATTTGCTGAAGCMTGGGATGAGGCAAACTTTCAGAGACTAAGCTTGAAATGAGAGCCTTTTGTAGTACAAAAACACGATGAGACAGCCTTTCATAGCATTTCAAGCTTTTCCATAATATATTGTCACTGCAGCCAAAGAACCCATCATATATGATAATTTTCACACAGTTTTGAATAAAAACTTCAAACGGATCAAAAGAAAACTTTCAAGTTGCTTTGTGGTTTGTAAATATATTTAGAAATTGCTTTGTATCGTAAACAATGGCACTCTAAGCACTTCAAAAAGAAAGCTGTTAGTTATGTTACCTAACAAAAATAATGTTATTCACTGAAAATAGTTTACAACACTTACAGTGGATAGAAACATTTATGTAAACAGCAAAATGCTGGAATGACTTTGTAAAGCATATTGTACGACAACAGCCACATTGATTAAAGTTATGGCTGAATTTTCTATTTTATTGCTTTTAGTTCTTTTACTGTCCTGGMGAAAATGATTGAATTGTCTCAGCCCCAAGAAAGTGTGACTTGTTAGATATTTGAAAACACGTAAGTATTAGACTGCGCAAACCCAGTAATCTCCTCTGACAAGTAACCTAGGGAAAAAAAGCTGTTATTCATTATCCTCAGAACATTCACCRTTTAAAAGCTGTACATTGCTTTAAAGTGTATGAGCAGTAAAATATACCATTATATCCCACTTGTTGACAGTAAAATATACATCTAAAATATGCTGTAGACCTCTAAAATGTGTTGTGTGTTGTATGTTTTAAAATATCAAAGACAAAGCCATGGCTGACATCAAGGGAGGTAACACCATATAAAAATAATGCATAGTCCCAAAAATATCCCAGCTGAGGAAGTTATTTATGTATCTACCTGATCAGTAAAGAACAGTGAATTTTCCACTGATTGCTCCATTTTCCACACTGCCCAGTTCCTGCTGGAACACAGCCCTGCTGGGCCAGTCTGTTCTCACGGCTCTGRCTTCACTAACAGGAGACTGGTCCCCAGAGATGGTAGAACACAAMTACTGTCACTAATTGGGAAAGCAACTTGGAGTTAGATAGAAAAAGTTGGGTTTTTTCTATACTGACATTTGGAAAATGAAAATCAGAAGCATTTTTTCCAGTGTAATATTTCCATTTTCTCGGGACAAACGAGCACCTTGTGATGACACGACGTAATTCATTTAAGGTACGGGCAAGAGCACAAAAAGCTTTTCTTTATTAAAAATTTTRTAGAAGCTGATTTTTTTTTTTTCCATTATGATCAGATCCAAATTCTTATTTCATTTCATGACAAAAGCTGGAGGAATTTACACTCTCAGATTCCCCTAAATGCTGTATGTCAAAAGACACTGTGCTAACCATGTAATCTTTATCACTGCCATACAGGGAGGTTTTATTCATTTGAAATCATACAGATCCCAAAACAATAATCCAAAAGGCAGACTTAACTGAGTTCCCTCGGAAGCACACCACTCAGATTATTTTCTCTAAATCTCTAAGGCCATTAGCAGAAACCTGATAAATGAGAAATAGTGCTGGGTAAAAAGAATGTTACTGCAAGGCTGTAATTTCATTTTATAGAATTTTTCTAATGTTTTAAGCTTTTAATAGTGCTAAGATTAACTGAGTCATACTTCATTATAYTACTTTGCTTCAAATATTTTGCCTCTTGATTTCATCAATGGAAAGTATTCTYCTCTTTCTTGAACACAAATTTTTCTTTGTTTTTAATGTACTTCTAACAATAAAAACAAAAAACCCCAACACYCCAAACAYGTATAACCTTAAAAATAAAATTTCTTGTTCAATTGTGGATTTACAAAATACTTTTCCATTCCTTTCCTACCAGAGCACCAGTAATTAAGAGCTGGACAGCCTTTAATTAGCCTGTCAAGTCTAGATACGAGCTCTTACATATACTTTTTTTTCCTTCAAAAGAATTGTATCAAAATTTTATACTTTGCCTCTTCACAGGCTGAACCTTCCTYCTGAAAACAAATGATTTGATTCCTTCTGGAAATGTGAATCCTGTACTAAATCCCATGCCATATAAATAATACCTCCTGGACACAGACAGATCAAACATAAAAAGTCTAAGCCTTAATCCTCATCCCCAGACAATGCAAGCAACTTTAGAAAGCAAATATATCATGTGTCTGAAAAAGGCTGATTCTGCTCCAAAGTCAGCAATACACAAACCCCACTGAGCCCCTCCTGTGGCTTCCATGCCACTTTATCCCTCATTCCACAAAGGGATGCCTGTGCTGTCCAGCCATGGTGCATTTTCAGCAGCACTACAAATTCTTTATGAACATGATTACCTTGAAGCTGCTGAACTAAACTGAGAAAATGCTGGTTTTACATTTTTCTTCACTTATTACTTGAGGATGCCCACAAAAGCACAGAGAGTCAGAATCCACCCAGCACCACCACCATTAATCCGTGTCCTCAAGTGCCACATCCACGTGTTTTTACACGTTTCCAGGGATGGAGACTCCAGCACTGTYCTGAGCAGCCTGTGCCAGTGCTTGACCACCCTTTTCATGGAGAAATTCTCCCTGATATCCAGTCTAAACCTCCCCTGGCACAGCTTGAGGCTGTCTCCCTTTGTCCTGTCCCTGTTCCCTGGGAGCAGAGCTCGAACCCTCTGGCTGCCCTCTCCTGTCAGGGAGTTATGGAGAACCAGAAGTTCCCCCCTGAGCCTTCTTTTCCAGGCTGAGCCCCTTTCCCAGCTCCCTCMGCCRCTCCTGGTGCTCCAGCCCCTYCCCCAGCTCTGTTCCTTTCCCTGGACACCCTCCAGCCCCTCTYGTCCTGAGGGTCCCAGCGCTGCCCCARGACTGGAGGTGCCCCAGCAGTGCCAGCACAGGAATGGTGTGTCCCTGATCCCACTGGACACACCATTCCTGATCCCAGCCRGGTGCCCCTGGCCTCTTGCCCRCCTGGGCAGCCCTGGGCTCRTGTTCAGCCACTGTTGGCTGTGTCCAGTCACACACTTTTCATCCTCCACCTTCTCTGAAGCAAAATGTGCTCAGCACTTTGAGCAGCAAGGAGCTGAACTTTCAGGTAATTTTAGCAGCTTAAACACTTTATTAAAACTTTATCAAGAAAAGTAGCAACGATTCCTGACTAACACCATACTGCAGAGGAAGGATATTGCTGCTCTGAGGTGGATTAATCATGTGCAGCATCTTTAGAAATGCTCAATGCAGTTGTTTTTTGCTTGAGAATCATTTTTTGGCATGCCAGTGCTCTATTCCATATCACATTCTTCAGTAAGACAATGAATAATCCTTACCTAAAGAGCAATTACAGATCCATAATTTCAAATCTTTCGTTTCCCTTAATGAGAGAAAGCACCAAGGGCAGAAAATATAGGCAACCCCCGACTGCCATTAACAGTAAATGAGATTTGCAAAAGTAACTTATTTGAAACTTAAATCTCTCCACCTGCACTGCATATATCTGCTATATAATTAGTTCATATGTTTTTATAGATGCCAATATTCTCCTATTTCTCCATAGCTGAAATGTCTTTGCCTCTTTTGGGACCATAAATAAAGTTGACAGACACCATCAAGCATTTCCTGTGTTTCTGCTCTCCTCAGAAGGAAACCTGATCCATCCAACGACTGCAGGACCCATTGCATGCTGTGGCCAGCTCAGATCCTGTGTACAAATCCTGATTTTCTTCCAGAGGAAATGCTCTGAATCTACATTGGAATAATGCAGGACATCCCCCCAGATCCTCAGTTCAGCCAGGAAACTTTGCCCGGCAGCCACGGTTCCTTTGCAAACCACATCATCACTTTTTACCTTTCTAGCAAGTTTAATTTTGCTTAGAAAGAATTTTTACATGCTAATTTTATACATAATAGTTTTCAGAATACAGCATGACATATGGGAACAGCAGCTTAACAAATTTCATAAATGTAAATGCTCGTCACAAACAATGTCACAGAGCTTTGCAACTTGTGGCTTTGTTTCCTCCCCTGTTCGCTGGCAATGTGCCTCTGAAAGCATAAAARCTAAACTGCAAAGTTTAAATTTCTCCCTTTTCTTTATTAAGGATTGTTAAGAGTATGTGGCCCTATGTGGTAATGCAACATGATCCAACACATTCTTTAAAGGGATTTCTYGGACAGACTAAAGCAAATCTAGATATTGGCAGAAAAATGTCTTTTTTTTCCCCCCAGATCTTTTAAAAGACTCTTTAATTTTCAGGGAAAATCTGAGGCCATACCTTTATGTTTTAACTTTTCTTATCGTAGAAAACAAAAGGATGGGAAGATGAATTTTCAAAAGATTTTCCTTGCRGTAATTTCTTACCACAGGCTGTGGGTGGTAATTCGGAGTGTCAAGAGTAAAAATGAGATGTTATCTCAGGGACTCTAATAAAACCATCTGCACGGGCCTGTCTGCGCTTCCAAATATTTTTTAAAAGGTAGAAATTAATACTTCTTAATGTGCCATCATCTTTAACTCTCTTACATTTGTCTGGGGCAATTAAGGACATATTTTCTCCAGCAGAAAGAACTGCTGGTTGTCCCCCAGCTCCTCCTCTCCATTTGAGATAATTGTGAAAAGACTGGATATTAAAGAGCCTAATTCTATCACTTTGCAGATATTAAAAGTACAAACTTTTAATGTTACCTCAAAATGASATGTCCCTGCCCATGGCAGAACAGATCATCCCCACCTTAGACCAAGCCCAAGTGTGACCCCAACACAAACACTGAGGGATTTTGGGGGGGAAACTGAAAGAAGTTGTCAGCAATTTATTTTAATGAGAATGTAAAGATACAACTGGAAGATGAAGGGCAAGTGACTGAAGGCAAACAAAAAACTCCCTACTCTTAATTTTATAAAAATTAATATAAAAGTAGTTTTCTTTAACGATGTGAAAAGTGCCTTGGATTTTTTCATAGCCTATTTTTAGCATTGTTTCTCTGGTATTTAATTTCTCTACCTGYGATATTATTAATCTGTCATTCATGCTTGAGAGAAAAATGAACACAAATAAACCCTCTGATGATATCATAACATGATTGCTAAGTCAGAAAATAGAYTTGATTTTGGTAAAAGCTCTGAACACCAACCTGCTCCGAGAGCTCTACCTTGGGTCTGCTGTTACAACCAGCARTGCAAACTGCAAACATGAAATAAACCCACCAGCACAGCTTTTGGTTGGCTACAGCTGTTATATTGCAGTGGTCTAAGTTACAGCTACTCCCATTTCATAAAAATCAAATTCAAAATTTCRATTAAAATATGTCAATTTTCCAAAGAAAAAAAAATCACTGCCTCCTTCAGGTGTTTTCACTGCCTTTTTATATAGGAAAAATAAGAATGSGCTGACTTCTTAAAGTATAGCTTAAAGAGGTATGAAAATCAATTTCTGTTTCTAAAAAATCAAGGTAAATCGTGTGCAGAGCTGTTCTTCCTACTTTGATCCTTCCCAGGTCTCCTTCACCATAAAAAAGGCATTACTAGAGAGAGTCCCATCACTGGTGTTCATATCTGTCTGTATAATCCTCTCATTAAAGGGTTTCTAAGGTTTACGTGGCATGGACCTACTTCAGTTAAAGGATGAACAAAGTTCCTTTGGAAAAGAGATCAGAGTTTCTGCTCTTCAGATCCCAAACCCTCATATGGAGCTAATTTTGAAAGCTCTACATCTCTCCTGAACAAAAATTCTGCAGCTGCATTACACTGGTAGGTCTGGAGTACAGTTCAGCAAAAGAGAGATAATATTCCTTTTGCAATTACAATGTTCACAAAAAACAGAGGAGTCATGTATTATCTGCTTGGTTGTTTGGGGTTTTTTTGGTGGTAATGTTTTATAGCTGACACAGCATTAAATTTCAAGGTAACTGTAGTCAAAATAATATTTTTTTCTCTGAATAATGCTCACTACTATTGCAATCCTCAAATTATAAATAAATTTAAAAAACCTCTGTAATTACATCAGTAAGATATAAATATTAATTCCACTACCCAGTGGAATGTTTATTAATGCTTTATATAAAAACCCTCTCATATATTCAATTAACTCTATTAAAGAATAAGACAACTATAAAACTACAAAAAATCCCCGAAGTTAAAAACCTCTCTCATTAATATTATTTACCTACAGAATGACAGCAAAGCATGTGGGCATGCTGAAAGCCGATAATTAAGATGTGCATAACCTGTGGACAGCATCCCACACTACATATTATATATATTATACATTGACATGGCAGAAAATCTCAATGTTCCACTTAATTTATCAGTACTGTGCCATATTATGCTTAGATAAATTCATACCTCAGTAAGATAAAGGAGAATGAAGTTTCAATTTTGATAATTTCATTATTACACCTCACTTTAGGCCATGAGATATTTCATCGACTCCTGTGTATCTTATCTTTATGCTGGTTTTATCCATGACTTTAAATAGAATATGTGACAACCTCTTTGTCTTTCAAACTTTTTCAGCTAAACCACCAGTCTCCAAAACCTTTTCAGATAGTATAACACAGAGAATGAGAAAAACTTTTTTGTCTGAACCAAACCAGCTTATATGAAGATTATTTATGTAGTCAGAACTCCCAAGAGTGTTGCAGCAATTAATTAGCAGGAAACATGCTGAGAAGGGTAATAGATACGGGACAGTCATCCTTTTGCTTCCAAGACACCTGTTCACTTTTATTTATTAGTAAAGATGAGGAAAAGGTGCTTTGCTTCTTCCCAGTTAAAAAAAGTGTTAATTGCACGTCTGGTCTCGGGCCATTAACACAGAAATGATTTTAAATCCCTTTCTGAAAGAAAGCATCAAAATAAATACACCCCCAACCCCCCTATTTGAGACACATTTATTCTGCCAAAGATACAGGACAATTTACATCCTGGGGGCTCTGGAATGGCTTAACTGACATGAGCTGGGATTAATGTCAGAAATCACCTCTATTGGCTTGTCCTCATAGACATTGAGGCGCTGAAGCAAGATGACCTGACCATATTCCCTGGATATGAGTGTTTGACACCAATGAGCATCAGAAATAAACCAACCAGAAAAAAAAACTTTGAGTGGAGTTATTGACCCTCCTCTGATGTCCTGCAAACTTTCTAAAGATGATTTCACACAGAGCAAAGAGGAACCAAGCTGTTGATAGCTCTGCAGGGAACAGGATCCCCCGGGGCAGCGAGGYTGCACCGACACACATCAGCTTGGCCAGGGGCCACGTGGCACAAGGATGAAGGAATTCTGAAATCCAAGACCGACTGAAACAGATTTTTCTATCAGATTTCTGTGTCAGAAGCACATCACGAAAGAGTCCCTCACTTTTCACACATTGAAATGCCATTGAGCCCAGAGACTCAGATCACAAAGCAGCTGCCATCCCTGCTCCCAGTGTTGCCCTCCCTGCTCCTGGTGTTGCCATCCCTAATCCAAGTGCAAGGTGCAGCTACGCTTCCATGCATGCAGTGATGTGCTCACTGCAGCCAGGGCAGCACAGGCAGCAAACACACATTGCTCAGGGAAAGGGCATCGTTCACATCCAGGGAAATCAGAGCTAAAAAGTAGCATCCTTTCCAATAACTGTTCTAGGAAGCAGAACAATTGCACTGGGACAGTAATTACAAGGCATGGTGATTCTGCAGCATATTTAGATTGGTCTTTGTATTTTAATGTCCCTTTGCTTGCTTCTCTTTTTTTAATTTTCGGGTCCCTTGTCCAGCTATCTTGCTATAATTGCCTTTGCCTTTCTCTCCCCAGAGTGTGCACTATTATTTACTTACTGATCTTCAGTTTTCAAAATGCAAACCTCAATAAATGTGAAATTAAGGCCAAGCAAAATCAGAGGTGAATAAATAATGAAATATATTATCTTTTATTTCTCGGAACATCTCTCAATTCTGCCACTACCTCCTCTGTTTTAGTGTCACTGCTGTGGAGATCTCTTTCAAACCACAAGCACAGACCCAGAGCAGAAATATGTAATGTAGAAGTCAGCAACATGATGCTCTCAGGCAGAATATTAAATATTTCCTTTCCTTTTTTTGAGAAATATCATTTATTCATAGACATAGTCACTTAGATATTTCTTAACAGAAGCTTTTATTTCCCTTCTGTGAGAAGGAAAGCCCTGCATTCTGCTTGCAAAGCTGTCACAAAATGTTTCAGCAAAGCCAGAGGAAATTTGGGCATCTAAGAAACTCTTTCAGGCAGGGAATACAAGGCACTGAGAGTGAGACTTACTAAGTGGCTCCTGTTTGGGTGACAAGCTTCTCACAGCAAACTGCCTCGGAGGACAACCCTGAGATGCAAAGAGAATTATCAGACTCTCTCTGACAAAATGCTGTGAAGGGGTGAAGGACAAGATAAACATTCCTTCTGCTTCCCAACAGGGAAAACCTCCTCAGATGGGCAAAGCTTCCAGCACAGCCGTTTCACCCTGGTGTTGGGCAGATTAGCAGGGCAAGGCACAGCATCTGTTCATAAATAGTGTTACACTCGGTTCTGCTGTGGGCAAACCTAACAAAACTGGAAACCATGAAGTGGAGCCAGTCCTGGTGGAGTCTATAGGAGGCAGCCAGGTGTTGACCTTTGTTTGTCTACATAGAACTCATTTGCTCCTCATGGAACTCATTTGTTTTCCTCACAGAACCACTGAGGTTGGAAAAGACCTCTGAGACCATCGAGTCCAAGCTGCGACCAATTCCCACCTTGTCCCTAGCCCAGAGCCCTGACTGTCCCACTTCCTGGGACACCTCCAGGAGTGTGGACTCCAAAACTCCCTGGGCAGCCCCTTCCCATGCCTGAACACCCCTTCCATGGAGAAATTCCTGCTGATGTCCAACCTGACCCTCCCCTGGCACAACTTGAGRCCGTTCCTTCTCCTCCTGTCCCTGTTCCCTGGGAGCAGAGCCCAACCCCCCCGGCTGCCTCCTCCTGTCAGGAGTTGTGCAGAGCCAGAAGGTCCCCCCTTGAGCCTCCTTTTCTCCAGGCTGAGCCCCTTTCSCAGCTCCCTCTGCTGCTCCTCATAGGACACGTCCAGTACAAGTCCCATGGAAGTTGACTGAACCTCCTGTAATAATGTATTTGGAATTCTGCAGCTGAGGGCTCCAGCACTGGGATGGGAGGTGAAAAGCCAATTTTACATCAGCTGCTGAACAGGAAGTAACAGGCAGTAAGTGAAGGCTGGGGGCCAGACAGACAGAACAGGGGGATTCGGCCTCTGAAACATTCAGGATGGAGTCACCAGACACAAACGACTGAGAAGTCAACCCATTAGGAAGACAGAAGCAGGAAAGAGAAACATTCAGSAAGATGGAAAAATATGCAGAGCTATTGCGATGTCTGTATTCAGCTTACATTGTAAAATAATCAGAAACATTTTAAAGCAAAGAATTAATAAATTAAGATGCCCATGTCTTCTTTAACAGAAGTAAATGGTGGGTGATTGTTTACATTTGGAAACTAAAATCTGAGTGTCTAATCACCAACTCAATTCAAAATGTGTGCCTTTGCAACGAAAGTCAGCCAGGGATCAGCTTGCATCCCTTGAAGAACTGCCTTGAATCAGGAGTCTGAAATGTGAATAAACCATTATTCTGTCAACTTTCAGACCTTCAACTCATCTAAGAGAGAGACAGTGCAGAGTTTGGAAGGCTTCCCAGAAGGTTTCTGAAATTTAATATCAACGCAGTTAAATGTAGTAAAATTTGAATTAAAAAGAAAGTGACGTTTTACAAATTCAACAAGAGGCTGCTCCAAATATGCACATTTAAGTGTGAAAAAATTGATTCACCTTCCTAAAAGATGATTGAGAGGTCTATGTCTAGTGAGAAAAGAGAGGCTTATAAATAGAAACCAAATAAATCTGTGTATCCCTTTTCAGTTGAAATACTGAAATTATGTGAAGGAAACAGACCTTTATCCTCCTGTGAATTTATTCCACAAGATCCCCAAGCCTYGTTAACAGATGAGATTTGAAAACCAGAGGGGGAAGTTATATTTGCATGATTTTCTATTGGATTTTCTATTCAGTCATGAAATTAGCAAGATTTTCTATTGATATTAAAGATATTCCCTTAATTACAATATGCTTTCTTTTTAATAATAGTAATTTTATRACTAAAATCAGATTAGGTCATGATACTATGGTGAAATTGAAAGTTAGGAAATATAAATTCAAATTTTAAAAAGATTAACTATGACAGTTACATATAGTTAATATGCACRAATAAGTTTTTTTAAGTAAAAGGAGCACATTGCTATTAATGTGGTAATTCTTGGTTTTCTGGGAGTTTGGAAGTCCTTGTGAGCAAACTGAACTGAGTGCAAGATACATATTTTGTGTTTTGGAAATGCAAGGACTAAAATGTGTCTGATTCCCATTACTTTTACTCAATCCTTTTGTCTGACAGGTTTCCTTAAAGGAATAGGCCATTCTTAATATCAAAGTTAATCAGTTTCTGMTCACCACTGTACACTTCTTTTAAAGTCTTCTATCTGTCATCTTTCTGCTCAGAAAGCTGAGACATCAGTGAGTATCCCTGTATTAGGACCTCCTGAGACCTCCAGGTAATAAAGAGAAGTTTTGCAGTTTTACTTTTCTGTGAAATTCAGACTGGTGTACTGGGGAACTTCAAGTTTAAGGGTTTATTGTGTCCCTGTGAGATAAGGACGTCCATGAAATAATGAAGAAGCACAAAATGCACACTTAAAAAAAAAAAGTAAATAAAATAAAAATACCTTCTCCAGTCAAAGARTCAGTATTTACTAAAATCCTAAGCATCACCAATAACTGCACTAAAGCTTTCTTTGATTTATGATGAATACATGGAATTTGGAAACAGCTTAGATTGTAATGACTTCTGATGTTACAGCCTGATAAAGCAACCTCTGAGCTGAGGTTGTGCAGGGTTTCTGAGCTACATTTATCTTTGACAGATGTAAGCCGGGTCTTATTATCATCTTAGAGTTCCTTAAAGTTCTTGGAAGAGTCAGGAAGGTAAGCTTTCATGAAGGGACTAAATCCATTTGGGGAGTTTCTGGACTCTGAATCTGCTAAGATCAAAGTTTCTCCCATTCAGTTTTCATTCCTGGTTGGCTCCAATGCTTAGACTGAGAGCTGGCTCACCACTGAAGGAATATGTCCCTTCATCAGCATGATTAAAATCACGTCATTTAAAGTTTTAAAGTATATTAAACAGGGAGATAACCTAAGGTTATTACCTAAGGCACGTCGGATTTGAAATAAAACTTTTCTATTCTACCTCCCATAAAATCTCCATGCTACAAAAGAGCTAATTTCATCTTTCTTAATTGATCTGTGTTCTTTGGTGGTTTTGGTACCTCAYCCAGAACACCCACTGAAAGAACTACCTTGGTCATTCAATAGCAGTGTTACCTGCTCTGGGGGTTTAGGTACAAAGGAGGTGAACCTACAGTCCAATCCATTAAAGAGAAAAAGAAGCATTTGATAAGACAGAAGATCTGAAGTCCAAAAGAAGATATTTAGGTGTTAATTCACTGTTGCACTCGAGTAGATATTCTATTATGTGTTCTACAGAGCAACCACTCTTCCCAAAGGATTATTTCCAGTGCTGCAGCAGCACCCAAGTTCATGTCAAAAGTAGTGTCCCATCACATTAGGGAMTATGCAGGCACAGAATCAGATTCTATTTATGCCATAATCTGAAAAAATACACAACTTAATTTATGGAAACTTAATTTGACTTCAACATATTCTGAAATTATTTTGTTGCACCTATCAACCATAATCTTTGCAATCTCATTAATTGTAGAAATTTATTTGTAGAAAGTCCATAGCCTTTTAACAAGATTCTATAAGGAAATTGTTTATGTTTTCCTCTTACTGCTAACAATTAATATTTCATTAATCAGTTTTGTTTAAGGACAGAGAAAAAGTGTCCCTCCAGCCCATTGCTGCCGTCAGGTGTGGCTGGGAGTTGGGATGGTTGGCAGGGTGTCCTCTCTCCCGAGACACCCAGCAAAGCACCATGCCTGGGTTTGTTCCACACATTTCCTCTTTATCTCTGCCATCCACTGCACCCCTCCTCAGCGAAAGAAGCAATAGAAGAGATCTGTCAAAAGTGAGAGACCTCGATTTCTGAATGGGTTTGGATTTACACGTGCAAAAGGACATCAGTAATTTTCTCACATTTTCCTAATCTCCCCTGATGGATTCAGGCCATGCTTTTCATTTACTCCAGATGCGATAACCAAACTGTCAGCTATGTTTCAGCTTTTCCTTTAATCTTCCCCGGAGCCAATAATAAAAGATTAGTAATTGACAGTGGTTGCCAGGCTAAGGGTAATGCTTATTTTAAACACGGGAAGCAAGAGCTGTATTCTTTGAACGGATAATTTGTGGGAGGCCAGAAAATTGGATTACTTTGTTATCTGTTGTGTAAATGACAAAGATATTCAGTGTCCTTAAAATGTCAAGGCAAGTTTAATTAAAAATTTACTACCTAATTTGAAGGTGGGGGAAGAGAAGGAAAGAGAGGAAACGCRGTGGTGTTTACAGGTAATTTAGAAACTTTGCCAGCAAGCATATAATGTTAATAAAASTTATGAAAAAATACAAGAAGAATCCTGATGCTTTGATATATAAACAATTTTTGAACCATACGGGCTCTTTTTTTGAAAAGCAAAAAGTATGTGCTCTCATCAAAAGAWAAACATATGCAACACACCATCAAAATATTACCAATATTTCAAAAGTCCAGAGCTGGGAATGAGAAGAAAGGTCAAGAAAACACTTAGGAAAATGAACTTTCTTAGAGAGAAATTCTCCAACCAAATCCATATTTCACGGCAGTTGTGTGCACAGAGATGATTTTCTCTTTGCCTGTGAGGTCACTCAAGTACACAGAGTGTTGCTACACCAGGTAACAGCCCTTTCCCTACATTGCATGCAGAGAACACTTTTGTTTCCCTTGTAAAGTGAGGGAAATTGCATGGAAAACGTTAATACCTTGGGACAGATTCTGTTTCAGGCAGCACAGCTGAGCTCAACCCCACTACTACATGTAGGCATTCATTAACTAATCAAAATGGGTACAGAAAATTTGAATTGAAATACTCGTGCAAAACTTCATTGGGGTGGCTTTTACTGAGAAAAGCTGTGGCTGAAATGTTGTCGCTGACAGCAGACAAAATAAGACAGATTTTGCCAAAATAAGGTGCACAGTTTGAGTAAGGACAACAAATTTTTGGAAGTAGAAGTACATTATTATTTATTTTTTAAATAAACGCTCATGTCTCACTAAATAAATAATCTACCCTTAAGCTGCTGTTCTGTGAACTCAACAATATATCTCAACTTTCTTCTCCTGTTTATTAGTCTGGTTTATTTCAGTTATGTCAGTATTATTTATAAATCAGATTAAGTGCAGATAAGTGTGTCTCTCTGCAAGGCACAGCTGCCCCTGCAGCTGATGCTGATGTTTGCTGACAGCAGGAGCAGGGGTGACACCATCCCCACCACACCCAGCACAGGGCCAGGGCTGCAGCACACACCTTGCAACCTGAGCACAGCAGTGACCTCAGCACCTTCCTTGTCACTGCCCTTTTGAGAAAAGCTTGGATCTGTAAATGATTTTACTCCTAATACCAGTATCAAGCCGCTTGTCTTGGTCACATAGTGGATATCTTAAAACTGAGGAAATTTGTGCGGCAAAATACATGGAGAAGGCAGGGTACAACCCAATGCTGAGGTCTTTCATAGACAGGAGAGGATGACAAGCACCATGGTAAAGATGAACAAAAAATGTACAAGAAACGTGGGAAAGCAAAAAATACAAGGATAGTTTTGAATTTTCCAATCCTTTTCATTCATAAGCTCTCACGGAAATGTGCTGCAGTGCCACTGAGCTGATTCAGTACTGAGGTACTTTATCCAAATTATCACAGTTTGGCTTGTGTCTTTCCTGTAAACCTAACAAGACTTACAGAGTTTCCAAATTAGCTACAAATGCACTTTGGTCATTGAATATTATACTTTTATTAGATTACAGCACCTTGTGCTGTGTGACTGACTTAAAGCCATCCGTGTAGGGAGATGACTGAGTATGTTCCAGAAAATAATCCCTGGCTCTATCAGTTTATTCTTTCCAGCTTTACAATCCTCTCTGAAGTCACTCTCAAGAACTCAAGGGCCGGTTCTCCACACAATCAATCATTTCTACACAATCAATCATTGGTCAGTGAGGACTTTTAGCACCATTGGAAACAGTTGGTCTCAATGTGGAAGCAGAATGTGTAGGAACACGTGCTGGATTTAGATGGATGTGAGTGTTCTGTGATTCCTTGCACAGGGGTCACTTGCACTATTAATAGAACTGTGGTCTCACCAGAAATGTGTGAAGGGAAAAGGGCTGTTGGAATTTAGGAGAAAGAGAAAGATGGAAAACATTACAGCTCGACATATGTCTATCTTTAAGCATACTCTTGCTTTCAAAAATATATTTGGCATTTGAATTATAAAAGCTGTCTTAGTTTTGCATCTGATTTAGAATAGCATTCCCTTCAATCAAACTTCCAGACAAATGGATAGAAAATGGGATCGTATCTTCCTGACAATATTTTATTTATGCATTAAAATGCAGATTCTTCTTAAGATTTACATTGTTAAATCAGTAACAGCACCAGGTTCAATCAAGAATAAGACTGGAGTTCAAGAATACAGACAGCCTGATGAGCTAGATTTGACTGAAAGCCTGAATTAAATAATGATCCACTTCACTCTTTCTGTTAGAATCTAAAGGTCACATAATCCAATACTGGGATAAATTTTCCTAGGGCAGGTAAGTGAAACAGTAAAATGCTTTTTACGGTTACAAATTAGAAGATAATTTGAATTTTTGAACTTTTAAGACTGGATAAAGTGGCACAGCAGGGTGATTGGTAAGATGTGTTTGTTTAAAATAGGGAACAGAACACAAGAACATCTTCATAGTGACTCCAAGTCTATAAATCTGTGAGTTCTATTTATTATCAATATTATACAATAGAAAAACAAAGAGTTAGAATCCTTGTAACCAGATCTACTAATCCTTAAAAAGAAGGGAAAACATTGACAAAAAATTAAAAGTCTTTAAAGGACTGAATTTTCCCATTGGAGTTTAGCTGCTTGTACATACAACTTTCTACTAAGCATTACCTCAAGAATCTGGGATCTTTTCTGGCTTCATGAATGATTGAAAGAGAGGAGAAAAATACAGTAGAATACGATGATTTTAAAGACATTTTAAAAACATAAAACCGAAGTGCGGGTTTTTTTGCCTCTATTTCATATCTTTTGTATATAGAATTACTATCAATATTTCACAGAAATTATTTTCAGTTTCCCAGAAGAGGTGTGTGGACTGAAGCTAGAGATGACCAACGTTTTACGATACTTTTGGCACTAAAAAATGCAGTAGATGTAAAAAAGGAGGAGGATCCTCTATAGGGTGCACTTGGGAAAGGCTGATCTGCTTCTGGGGTTGACTTAAAGACATTTCCTTTGTGATGTGCAAGAGGAGCTGCAGCCTGTTCTTCCTGCTCAGAGCTGGCAACGAGATAAAGCTTTTAAGACAAAATATTGCTTCCTCAGTTACTACAAATGTCACAGCTGGGATTTCTTTATGAGATAAATGTCATTTAGGAGCACTGAAAGGGATTTCCCGGACTCATTTTCCTTGTCCATGACTTCATATAGCTCTTAATCCTTGAATGAAGCTCTGAGCGGGGCTGTGGCACCATGAGCACTTCCAGACCCTCCCCTGCCCTGGGAAAACAGGCACAAAATCTGGGACAGAGTCTAAGGGTAACAGGAAAACATATTTTAGGGAGCAGAGGATGATATTTGTCACAGGTATAAGTCTCAGTGAGTGACTCTGACTGACCAAGAACTCGTGTTTCACAGCAAAATCTCAGGTTTGGCAGGGCTAGGACTGCCCCTCCAGGACAAAACCACCCCAAAAGGAAAAGGATGCTCCCAAGGCAACTAGAGACAGACAGGAGACCAAATGAGAGACCCTTTCTCTTGCAAGCTCCTGGCCCAAGTTCTTTTCACTGAAGTATTAAAAAGTGCAACAGCAGCAGCCCTGACAAACCCACGGCCCAACAGGAATGGACAAAGCAGAGCTCGTTTAGCCTTATACCTCAGAAATAAAAAGCAACATCCAAATTAAACGTTACAAAGAAAAAGTAATGGAAATATTATGTTTTCCTTGAAATTTACGGCTAGATTTTATTTCTAAACACTCAGAAGGAGCCGGTTAAAACTCCCTTCATAATTCAGTTGGCTAAAATTCACATTTCTAATGAAAGCCACAGTAAATCTGAGCTGCAGAAGATGTAATTTAATTTAGCCAAGGCAAGGAGAACAGCAGTCTGTGTGYTAAATACCAGAGTAATTTTGACTGTCCAACAAATGACTCACTGAAAAAGGCAGTAAATGATAAAATTAAGTCTTGGTGAACTGAATTAATTCACATCCTTTTCCTTTCCCAAATACCTACAAAAAMCATTGTTTTCCTTCTCTAAAATAAAGAACTGCAACAGCTAAAAGAGAGGACAGAACAGCTCTTGACAGATTATTTTTTTCAGGGCAAATTCTACTTCAGAAATTTTCCTGTTCAGACACTAACGTGAAGAAATGCCAAAGGAAGAAGAAAATCTTTGGCAACAGAGTCCRTAATTACATAAGGACACTTATAGGATTGTGTGAGTCCTACTTTTCTAAGTTCCCTTTCGTATGAGACACACCATATACGTTGAAATCCATCCCATCAATACAGGAATCTTTGTCAAAACCATCGTGCACTTTTTCATTACGAAAAAGGTTAGCAAGAGAGAGCAGAGTTTCTGCGATGAGATACGAAACACTGTGAGTCTGAGAGTCCTTAGAAGTAAATGACAGCAGCATTGTACAAAACAGATCCATGCCTATTTAAACAAGCTCTCCATGATGGAGAGACCTTTGGAATTGCCCTCTGGTGTCATTCYATAGACGGGTAACACTTATTGAAAGGAATTCAGCAACTTTTTTTTCCAAGAGAAAATATCTGYTACCATGCCACTCTCACACACAATTTTACCAATTTCATAGCAATAGAACAAAATCAAAGCAGGTTTTGCTCTCAGACGAGGTTTATCAGTTATGGGGCTGATTTCAACTCATGGTGTCGAACTGGAAATTTAAAATCAATCTAGAGGTTGATTTAACAAATATCCCAGATAATATATCWAATATCTTTACAATCTTTACGTGTCCTAGGTAATCTATTTTATAGGCATATGAACCTAGAGAAAAGAATCAGATTAAATTGTACTAAAATGTTTCTGTAAATTTATGTAAGAGAAAATTGAGAATACAGTTTTGTGGTTTTCAATTAGAAAAAGCRGGGAATGCGTCCATGTGTCCATTACACCTGTTCTTACAGCTGAATGATTCCAATTCCAATTCCAATGAAATGAAGAGAGTGGTAAATCACAGATTTTCCTCTGAGATATTTTAAACTGGCTTTTGTAATAAAGCTCACCTTCCTGCAATAGCAGTGAACATATTTCTTCAGTAGAACTGGATTGTGCTCAACAGTCATAGACCTGTATGATATTGCATCCATCCTAGAATAACATATTATTAGAGGGTAATTTTTAAACAAAAAAAGAGATACATTTGAAAAATGTCAATGGTTTTATATGAAGCAATTGAGTTTTGAATGCTGTACTTTAATTGCCTTTTCCCTCCCCCCTTCAAGTCTCATATCACATATACAGGAGCATGAAGAGCTGTTGGATTTTTATGCCAGCTTGGGGGTATCTCTTTAGGCAAGCAGTAAAAGGCTAAATTATAGGGAATGGCTCCTTTGAATCAAATACAAATATTGAACAAAGAACATTATTTTTAAGGACCAAGATCAGTCAGACATTCAAGAGTTTAAAAGACTCCATGACACACTGCACAGCTACAGCAGGCACAGATCTCCAAATCAAGTCTCAGTGTTCCGTGCCACGTGCCAAGCTGGTGCTGGAATGTATTCAATTCCACACCCAGGAAGATCACTGGGATTAGMCATGTATGTGATCAGTACACTCACCACTGCATTTGTTTCTCCTTCACCAACTATGAATAGTGATTACAAGTGCAGAACTAGTATTCAAAGCCATAATATTCAATGCAAAGATTTGGATTCATGCTAATCCCCATCTTAGGTTTAACTGCTTTTGCTGCATCTCACGTTTCAAATTCCTTCTGTAAAAAAAAAAAATCCAAGATTACATTGTTTAAAAACATCACCTTAAAGCTGACAACTTCTTCAGTTTAAAAAGTTATTAATAAAGTGATGACTACTTTAAATTGGTACTGTTCATCAGAAGGTGCTTTATTTACAGCAGGTAGCAAGAGCAGGTGAGACAGACTGAAAGGAATGGAGCACACTGGAGAACTTCCCAACTAAAGAATTTGGTGTATTGACCCTTTCCACTTCCATCCACTCTTCCCTAAGGACACACTGGATCTTCTAAAAGCAATTTTTAAGGTTCCATCATAAAAGAAGCTAATAATACGAGACATAAAAATATGAACTGAAGGTAGGAGAAATTATTTACATAGTTTAGAGATGACTCAGTAAGTTTGAATTTTTCTTGATAGAGAAGGAGAGAATGTTTGTGTTTTGTATTCAGAGCACGCAGATGAAATACCCACAGTCCCAGTTTGACTGCAAACACATAAAACCAAGMTGCTTCTTTCTTGAAAGGATTCTCACTGTGAGAGCTTCTGCAGAATCTGTATCTTGATTGTAATTAAGATGAGCTAAAAAAAAGGTGTATTTTGAGAGGGCATGATGACAAGGCAGTCAAGAGGATAATGACAATAAATGTCAACATCTTTCACTTTGATAAATATTATTTCTGTCTTTCTGTTCAAAGACAGCACCTCCACAGCCATGATGGCAAAATGCAGATAAAAGCTGTACCTCAACTTAACAGTGGACACACATCTCAATAAATCACCTTTGGGAGATAAAGAAATGAATATTTATGCCATTAACCCTATCAATATTCCCCATCAAAGCCAATTTMTAATATTATTATCTGTTGCTGTACTTATTTCATCTTGAAGTTTACTTTTCTTTTGACAAATTAATCTTAGCTTGAATTAATTATTTGTTTTCACYGCTGTCTTATCAAACTTTTGAAATAACTTTAAACATGAATATGCATGTGTGTTATTTATCTACATCAAATGGTTTAGTGTGCTTTTATCAGAAATTCTTGCAAGTTTTTCAAGGTTCTTTGTCAGAATGGTAACTCTTTTATACAGCAAACTCCTTACAAAGTTAATGTCTTTAGAGTAATGAAGTTTTGAGGTTGGAATATTGAATCCCTGAAGGTTTACAATCTTGAAGGCATTTTGCACAGGAATATTCCTCTTTTCTTCATTGCAATTATTAGGGCTATATAACAGCTAAGAAAAACCCTCTGCTAAGCTTTCTAGCCAGACATAAATATCATCTAATTTCACAATATATTCCTATTCTACCGTTATTTAAGAGTTATTTAAGGGTTTTCTTCTATGGGTTGAAAGGATAAGTTGAAATCACTTCACTGAATAAATTACTATATGGTCTATAAGTCACTTGTGGGATACAAGAAGGGAATCTGAAAGACACAGACTGGAAAGAAAAGGACTTCCTGGTTAAACGAAAGCAATTCTGCTCAGTCCAGGGAGATATTGGAGTAAATTGTGAATTAACATTGTTAATTTACATACACTTGAACCAAAACTCTGTGCTGAGCTGGGGTTTGAGTGTTACAAAGTTATGACAAACCAAAAACCTCTTTCCTCAGCCGTGTTGAGATGTATATGAGGGGATTGCAGGGAACAAATGGAGACTCTTCCTGAGACACAACTCTCAAATCAACACAACCTTATTTGGAATTATGGTGGTTCCATTTTTCCCTTTTTGCCTAGGGGCCTTTTCTATTGTGCTTGTTATTAATTCATGCTGTATAAAGCAAGATGAGCTTCAGCTGATTTCATTGATCCCACCCATTCATGTTTTCCTGTGGAAACTTTCCCACCACATCCTGGGGAATTTACTGAACGTCACAGAGACAATCCTAAGAATTATCCCAGTTACAAAGTAGAATACTAATCCCCTTTTGGGAAAGGGCTGGTCACACCTTATGATTACAGCCACTAATCATCAAAATGAAGTGATTTTTAATTACAGCAGACAGTTACATGTGGTTTTGTATCTTAGATCAATGTTTTTTAAAGAAGTGCATCTTCACCTCCACAAAAAAAAGGCTGGAAACTTAATATGTTGACTTGACTTTTAACTTAGCTTCAACTAAATGGAAAAAGAAAGAGTCGTGTACTGCCTGGCTCTTAATGGAAATTGCTAAACAGTTCCAAGCAGGGAAGATGAAAAGAACCTTAACAGCTTCATAACACAAGCATCAGTGGCAAAAATAACAGCCAAATACTTGAAAACAAGCACAATTTATGAATGTATTTCTATGATCTGGCTGCCCCAATTGCAGGGAAGTGAGTTCTATGACCCAGCAAGTCCCACTGCACCCTCTGTCCTTTATTAACTTGTATTTATTCGGATAGAGCCTTTTAAAGGAGCTGAGCAACAACAAACTGAAAGTGGAGTAGTACAAAAGGCCCAAAGGAAGGTTAAAAAAAAGTAATGGAAATCTATGTAGTTTATGGGTGTCTAGGGAAATCACAGCTCTAGTCCTTTATAAGTTTAAAAATACAACTATTTATTTTTAAACAGCTTTTATGCAACTCCAGACTGCTTCAGGTGGTACCAAAAAATGCCCATTTTGCATTTCTCTGTGTTTTCTATGATTATGCCTCCTGATGCAACATGGATAGGATAATTATATAAAACACACGTGTTCAAAACGTGATTCTGAGGTCTTCAATAAGCAGCTAACCTTTCCAGAGGAACTGACAAACTAAGTCTGCACTGGATCCTTCCTGAAATGGCTGAAGATGAASCTAAAGCAGCACACGTGCAGCATGGTGATGTGAAGGCTGGCTTTACATGGGATGAATTCTACACCATGATGAGTTTAAGGTCTCCACAYCAATTTTGGACTTGTTTCAGTCCAATCAGCTCCTCACACAGATGAGGAATGGCTGAAGGATTGTCCTGGGATGGAATTTCACTGCAGAATCTCAGYACACAGCATTATCTTTCCCCTTTACGTAGCAGCCTGTTAAAGCTGTTGGAATTCGGGGGGATATATTCTAGTAATCCATTCAAAATTTCGCCTATAAATTGATTAGTAGGTAAATATACAGATAAAAATATGTATACACACACACAGAATAGGTTAATCCATAGTGCAAAGACTTTGGCAGTGTGGTGTGAACACCAAGCCTGTGTTCACTGGAATTGTGTAGGAATTAACCCAGATTCCTTTTCTGCAATTTCTTCAATATCATATAAACCCACGCCCCAAAAACTCTGTTACTGTTTGCACTGTCTCATCCGGCTTTTATATCAAGAAATAAAACATCAATATAGAAAATATGGAAAGAATGTGAATGGGCTAATGATAACTGAAATAGTTAACAAAGCATATCACCATTTTGAGGTTGAAAAGGTCCTCAAAACCCTCACTAAACGAAACCAATTCTACCATTTCCTCACATGCTCTGCTGTGCCCTGAGGTTTTTTGAGCAATAAACAGATCGAGGGTTGGGAGGAGCAACAGGATTAACAATGAATTTTAATGCAGTTGGCAGAATTGACRCTGAACAGATTCACTTACATATTGRTTTGTTTAGATTGGCATTACAGAATTCCTCCTCTACTGTATTTTCACTGTGGTTTACTTCAAAAACTTGAAACCAGTGTCAGGAAGCTCTTCTCCCCCTAGCACTTAGCTTATTATTCTTGAGGTACTTATTTGTTAAATAAATATTTTTTGAACTAATGAAAGAAGAAAAATCTCTTGCTTAATTCACAGCAGATTTCAAATTGAAATTCCCAAGCTATAGAATATTCAAATTCCCAYAAGTCACAGAGACTTCGACTAAACTGATCACAATTGGAAAAAGGAAAAAATACCCACAGCAGACAAAGCCTTTGACCTACCCCAAAATTCTGCAGGTTCAAATCTTATGCAGGAGACAAGTGTTGCAAGTCCACAATCATTCCCTCAATAATATTACCTGATRCAATTAACAACTTCTGGCCTTCTTTTCATGGATATGAGAGTGAATAGACTTGGCCTGAAGGACCCAGCAATTTACAATGCATCCATTCAGGACACGTTTCCTTCACCCRCTTCAAAGTCCTAAAGCCATTAATACCTTCTGCAATTTCATGCTTTTATATATAAATATATGTAATTTCTTTTTTTTTTTTTAACAGCACCCTGGAAAGCACCAGTGAACACTGTGCAGCGTTTCATAAACGTAAGAAATGGAGAAACAGGAATAAGACTTTGACCAGCTGACATGGAGAAAGAGGTGGTGACAGCTCCAGCTGTTCATATCTTAAGTGCCACTTATTTCTGAAATGATTGCCAATTCACAAAGAAAAAATGTGRAAGTGAAGTCTTTCTACAGCTATACAATTAATTAAAATTATGACTCTGGTATTTTACATTACTRGATTTATTCTAATTGAGAAAGTAAAGAATTAATTACATTGTTTCAGCTTGTGGTTAATGCTTTTATTTTTTCATTCTAGCTTTATTTTTCCTCCTCCCCTTAATTTTCATTTCCTGTAGATTAAGAACTGAAGGCAGTGAATAACATAATAACTAAATAATCTTTCCTGGAGAAGGAAATATTTTAACCGAGGACAAGTACAATCTCAATTTGCAGTTTCTTCAGTACGTGAGTAAAATTCTGAAGCCCTGGATTTTCAGTCTTCTCCCTYTGGGCTTCAAAGGAGTGTCCATAAACCTACTCAAGCTCCTCTCTTCTCCACCTCATGCCAAAATACAGGGACTTTCTCTTATCCAAGTTTCTAATATGCTGAGACTTGTRCTTCCAGAAAATGCAGTTCAAATCTTAGAGGAATTCACGTGTGCAAATTTCACAAACTAAGAGCTTAACTAGTACTGAAAACTCCTGGCCTGCACCTGSTTTGATTTTTGAAATTACAGTCTGGACCCCTCCCCAAGAGGGCACAAGTTTTGYCCTTCAAGATTGCCCAGGTTGTGCATTTTTCAGTGAACTCTACCTGGATGACTCACATCAGGAGAGTGTTATCTCTTATTTCATATTCACTCCTAATTTTATGCTGAGGATCTGATGAGAGACAGATCTGTATTCAGAATTTCTGCAATATGACCTTTCATGAATTTGATTTACTAAAGCCCCAGATGTGATGGTTCCCATTTGCACGCTTTGTTTTATATGGATGACATTTTCCCTCAAACATTAACCTGCCATTTTATTGTCTCTCAATATGTTTCGTAGATAGAACAGTTTTGACTGATCACAAAATCAAGATTGGCCCACAAAAATTTAGCTTTGGTAAAAAAAAATGCTTTTTTTTTTTTCTTTTTTTGTCCTTGTGAGAGCAGAATTTCACATTAAGCCTCCAGTCTTTTATTTTTCATAGAACACATGCATTGTTTTTCTCCTAGGCCATGTATTTTACTGAGACTAAAGGGCCTTTCACATGTTACTGCATGTGAACTGAAACCATTCAGGTATTATTTCTAGAACTATATCTATACAATGCCCTATGAAATTCTTTTATGCTATTCCATTGACTAAAAACCATGAGCCAGTTCAGAAATTGAGCTCCCTGAAATCACTGACAYGATTTCCTTCTATCTCGTATGGTTATTGCCATGTAGGTTGGATGTTTATCTACATCAGTCACACAAAGAATTAAAGATTTACTGAGACAAAGAAATATTGCAGGGAGAGGGAAATTGTTTCACATTCCTTCTTATGAACTTTTGATTTCTCGCCTTTTGCTTCTGTTCATACATGTAAAATAGGTGCAAATCTCTTTTTCAGGATTTAATTCCTTCAGTGAATCAGGAATATCTGCTGGGGACTGTGCTGCTYCATCATTCCACAAAATGTAGATAGAAATATACAATTATTTCTCTCCAAAAATAAAAAAAAACCAAGGATGCGATTGAAACACACATTATTAGCACTTATTAAGAACCAGAAGGGTTTTTTTTGTTTAATAATCATCTTTCTTAAAATRAGGATGCACAGTGTTACAAAGGCGTGTAAAAGAGTGACTTGAAATTCATGAGAGAACACCTCCCTCGGTATAATTAAAATATTTTTGTAAAACACAGAGTGTGAATTTTTAATAAGCTATTGTTAGTGCACTACCAACCTTGAAAATTAAATACTGTGCATTTTAAGACATTTTGACATCTCTGCTGTGAAAAGCAGCACAAAATGTGCGCTCCTCTGCACACCAAGTACCGAACTGAAGGACTCCCTGCAGTTCAGAATTCCTTCTGTTAACTCATTTGTCAAACTTTTATAAAAGTCGTTATGAAAAGGYAGAGGAAATAAGTGCCAAACTATAGCTTATCCATATCACATATTATTGCATGTCCTCCTATATAATTATGGATAAGAGACAATGTTTATTCTAATAATATTGGTGTTACAGAGAAAGCAACAGGTAAATGAGGAGATATACCTTCCTTGTAAGAAAAGAAAATTAACTCCTTAAAAAGACAAATCACATCTATGATTTTTTTGGAGGGAAGGGAATTAGATTTGTTTGTTTGTTTTTCTAGGAGGGTGTTTTGTCGTTTGTTGGGGTTTTTTTTTCAAATGTACATTTTATAGAACTTAGTTCCCGGCAGAGACAGATCTGGTTCACATCAACAAGTTGCAACCTCACCCAGGAAGGCTGGGGCCAGGCCGAGCAGCACTGAGTGATTTACAGATTCCACCCAGCTCGTGGAGYGCCCTGCGAGCAGCGGAAAACTTCACCTAACATCAACCTCGGACAAGCCCAGCACTTTGTGCCCTYCTGACCTCGGGCTGAGCGTGGCCTGGGGACAGGGCAGCTCGGTGTGATCCCTCCCAGACCCATTCCTGCCCCTCAGCATCCCCCCCTGCACCGGGAGGGCACCTCTGGCAGGGGAGCGTCCGCCCGCGCCCCCGACTGCGGCTTCCATAAACCCCTCCTGTCAACACCACTCCCTGTAAGCCCACCCCTTCACATCCCAGGAGATGGAAAAGACACATGGGACTGTGAGTGGAGATCTTTGCCACCAGGGCTGTTTCCAGACGAGGCAGGGTGTGATTTTTCCTGTTTCCCTCCTTGCTTTGATGGGGTGACCAGCTGCCGCGGGCACGTTTGCTGTTTTGAGGGGCTGTTTCATTTCCCAGATGGCARAGCATTGCTCATGTAGCCCTGCAGAATTACAGCACACATCCTTTTACTTCCCCCCACAGCTCCACAAGCAGGCTTGTAAAAAACAAAATTCAGCTTTTCCTGAGGATGGATTTTCACTACTTGAACTCCTTCATTCCTCGCACACGTTATCCATGAGCTCTTCCCTGTGACTRCCCCAATCCTTCATCCTTCCTCACACTTTCCCACTCCTTATGGTCCTCAGAACCACCACCACTGCCCTTTGAGATCATGAAACAGTTTCAGCCTGTCCACCAGTGTTTGGTGTTGAAACCCGAGAGAAAAATTGCCAGTTGTTCAAAAGGTGATGCAGGTAACGCAAAGACATTTGGAAGATTTGATATTCAAGGAGGGGGAGCGKGAGGGCTGTTAGAACTGCTCGATCAGCAACACCAATTTCCCTACAATAGCTGAGGCAGCTGAATTAGGGAAATTATCTTTATTCAAAGACCATTCTAGCAACTAACACAGTGATTAAAGCACTGCTTGCTCATTTATTATTTCTGTATTCTCATTTAACTTTTACTGAAATCCTAAAATAAAATTACTGCCCAAAGTATAGCTGGTTTATTTCTCATAATAATCTGGRTAGATTTTACCACCATAATATTTAAACATTTTATTTCCCAAGGCATTAAACACAGTTTACAGTTAGCTGCAATGGAGTGTCTAGTATCAAAAATGTTGGGCATTTATCTGAGACAAAAGGATTGTGGCTTTTTCGTATAATTATACATTTTATATTTGTCCTCCTCTTCACTCTAATTCAGCTATATACATAAGAAATATAATGATAACCAAAAGGATATAATTCTAGTCTATTGAATTTTATGCATTTAAATCTAGAATTCAGTAAAAATGTAATGATGCTGATCTACTTCCATGGAAATTTGGATTTAGAATACAGCAGTTCATTAAACCTCCCCTGGAGAAGTTCATATCATCCAATTGAGTAATTTGGATCTTCTACTGCCTGCCAAAGTGACAYGGGAACTTTGCGATGGCTTAGAAGTGTGGTTTTGACAAAGATGAATACACATAAACAAACTTTACAACCTAAACTGCAACAGGCAGAGACTTTTATTAAGGTAAAAAGGCCTAAATAACTAAAATTCACAGGGATTCAGGGGGATTCTGCCTCTGATTTGGGTAATCTGGAGCTGTGTTCTCCACCATGACACTTTGCATTCACAACAGGTACAAAAGAGAATGGGACTTATTGTTGTGAATTCTGAAACCAAGATCCAAAGATTTATTCTCAAAATTTATTTCAAATTCTGAACGTGGAGGCTGCTCAGTTTGCAAGAACAGCCCTGTTAATTTTTTTGAAGGACTTCCCATTGGTTTGGGTTGGAAGGGACCTTAAAGCTCCTCCAGCTCCAACCCCTGCCCCAGGCAGGGACACTTTCCACTATCCCAGGTTGCTCAAACCCCATCCAACCTGGCTGTGTGTTCTGAAACCCCTTCTAGAAGAGCCTTGGTCCCCAAAAGACATTAAATCAGYGGAATAGCAGTGTCTTTTTGCTCTGAAAAAGAATTTTCTGAATTTTTATTAAGAATTTCTTAAGGAATTATTACAAGTTAAAGATGTCTATGTGTCCAGAGGACACTATCACCTGAATTTAATAAGCTTTTTTCTCCTCTCTTAGTAGTTTTTTGGTTTTTTTTTTCTAATGGACTATGAATTGTTTGATGAAGATTTTATTACATTTACAATAAAACACAGAAGGTCTGCATTTAAACATGATCCTTTACAACAGAATGGTTAAAACTTCTTTTTGAAGTCTGTATAAGTGTAACAACAATTGGGGAGTTTAACTCGTATTATATTAAAATCAATGATGATGAGATTTAACTCCTTGGAAAAAGTCGGACCATCAGAAAAGAAAAATATATTTTTGTCTTAATCATAATTGCTTAGAAAAAAGAACAAAATTTCTCTTCACAGAGATGCTTAGAAAGCATTTTTAAAAGCATTCAAAAGCCAGACTTTTACTTTCCCTTCAATGATATTGAGAGGGCAGGTTTAATATTAAATTTTTTATGACAAAGTATAATCAGATTTATCTCAGGGATCAAAGATATTTTTGCAGCTTTAGCTGAAGTATTATCCATCTGTCAAGCATGGTCCTCAAGATTTTGGCATTCTGCTGAAAGACATGAACAACTCTTTTGTCATTCCTGAAATCTTCTGTTAATGGAAAAAAACCCCAGCTATTTTAAATATTTTGTTTGGTTTTAGCCATTCTTATCTCCTTAGGAAACTGTTAAACAAATTATATCTGTGGAATAAAAATTGAAGAAATCCTAACTAGTCTGTCATCACAAAAATACTAAATGATTTTTAAGATAATTTTACAAACACCAGAGGTAGGTATTGTTCTTCAAATGACCTACTAAAGTTTGTAAAGCTAAATCATTTATAAACTAATACAGCGAAATTCAACTTATCTCCATCTTTGAAGTTTGCTTCTTTTATTCAAGATCTGAAGGAAGACTTCACCTGAAAGCTTGTTGTACTTTTTGACTGAAAGCCTTTGTTCTTTTCGCCAAATAAAATTGTTTATGAGGAAAGATTACCTAAAGAAAAGGAAGAATACTCTCTGCCCAGAAATCTTGTCTTGAAAGAGAAAGATTTTAGCTACTAAAAGATTTTTCTGTTAATGTAGCATCCATGAAATGATAATTTATTGGATCCACTGTAAGAACACGGGAATAGCCCTTGTGCCATTCTGCCTGTGACAGGAAGCCAGCGATGGGCGTTCAGGAGACCAAGGACACACCAAACATTTTTCCTGAAGAAACCAGGAAAACTCAGCCTAGTGAGGAGAATTCGACTGCTCCTTCCTAAGCACCTTCAAAGGAAATTCTTTCCTGTGATATAAAAGGTGAAGCATCAACCAGACTGAGCTGTCTGGGACTTTGCTCATCCTCTTTCCTTGCTCGCTAATTGCTGCACCGAAAGGCTCCCCGAGACCTGTGAGGTTCCAGGGAGGAGTCGTGATCTGAACATGCAATAATTACAGAGAGCAACTCTGGGCTTGGAATAGGTGTTAAACATTCCTACTGATCCACTCCCCTTTGCTGCAAAAACTGTGTTGCCTTAAAACCTCCACTTTGCCAGAAAAAGCTGAAACCTTTCAAACAGTCATTCCCTGACTCGTTGGCTAAGACCCTTCCATATTGAAGATGTGAATGCTCAAAGTCCATTTTAATGTGAGATAGAATGTGCAACACAATCCCCTGCTGAAGGTAATTTAGCCTGGTACATTTTATTTGAAGAGGAAGCAGAAACACTCACACATAACCCATGTGTCTAGAAGAGTAACACGAGTTGAATGGTTGCAGGTACACAAGCTGAGCTCCCTCCTCCCTAATTCGCAAGAAAAACCCCTATCCAGTTCAGAATTCCATCTTTAGCAGGAGAATACCCACAATGACCCAAAGACCAACCCCTAGAACTGAACCTGTGAGAGTAAAAACATCCAGCTTTCCGTGCAATCCGTGTTCAGAATCCAAACCAACTTGTACACTCTTACCGAACACGGACTCTTAATGGCACCTCCTCCACAGGAAAGTAAATAAACAAAGTCATCTCAAAGAGGTCTTGATCCCCCTGGTATTATCTTTTATAGGTAGAATGGTGCTGCTCAGCAAATATGTCCTGTAAGACATGCTGTCTCTATAAAATCTGTGTAATCCTTCCTAGGCTGAATCGCCCCTGGCAAAGGAGTGTTGGAAAATGACCTCAAGCAACTGTGCCACTGGGATCTGTCATCATTTGACTACAACCTAATAAAATTCCAGTCTAAGGCAAATTTTCATTAATTTTATCGCTCCTAGAAGACTAATATAATATATATTTAACTTTTAAGTTTATACCTATGCTTGCTGAGCTAAATCTTTAATTGTAGCCCAAACCAGCCAAGCACTTAAACAGATGCTTTATTTTTGAGCACTTAATTCTACTGACTTTGATGGGTCTGTGTAAGTGCTTAACATCAGGTGTCTACTTTAGTTTTGTGCTGGATTTACACTGGGAGTGCTGAGTGCTTTGAAAATCCATCCTTTCCTAGGTTTCTTTTTTTTAATTTTTTGATGTGTGTTTCGTTTTTAATGAGGAAAATAAATGAAAGCAAAAATAGCACAGCTCTAAGACCAAACTAAAAATAATAACAGCTTTCTTACCTTTTTAAAATTATAATTGATATTGTGAAGCTGCCRTTACTTTCTCCTTACACTTTCCAGTGGATGCTACCTAGACCTTTGCTTTTGTAATCAGCTTTTAATTAAGCCAATGAGTTTTTCATATTACCCTCATGCCTGTAATAATTGTTATGATTCTATTACCTTCTTTGTTAAACACATTTGTAGTTTTAAATGACAGGAAGTCAAGCTAGCAATTTGTAAAGATGTGTGAATAAGGAAATTGCTCTATTCATATGTTCATAATGAGCAGAGAGATAACATAATAATGCTTTGTGTTCTCTCGCCCTCCAAGCAGAGGAAAGAAAGGCAGAGGAGGTAGCCTGGATAATTTSCTGCAACCCTCCCTTTGTTCCTAAGCCTTTTTACCAGTATTTATTGAGGAATGCAAAGGAAGACAAATCATCCAGCCCAAGCTTTGAGCTCGCTGCTTTGGTGACACAGCTTCCCAGAGCAGGAAAAACCTCATTCATCAGAACAAACTGCTGGAAAAAAGCCAATGCACAACTGCACCCATCCCTGTGCTCGTTCTGTACCACATCCCACCACTACTGTTCCGTTTAATATGCTATTGCTGAAATATGTGCAGACCGAACTTGTTCCAGCCTTAAATTATGTCAATCACCGATCTAAATAAAAGATATTCAAGATACTTTGCTGTTCAAGAAACTCATGGTCAGGTTAAAGAGTGGGGAAAAAAAGGGGTCAGGTGCTGCTTTCCTTTGATTTTAAAGATTTCACAGACACCTGCCAGAGGCCACGAGGGGGTAAGAGACAACCTGAGTGATGTTGACACCATCCCCTTTCCTTTCCCAGAACAAGTTACACCCATATGAACACAGAAATGTTCAGCTGCTCCTCTACCCTTGGATCATCTTTSCACTCTGAATGAGTTAAATTCATGTTTTTGGCCTTATTTTTCACAGTTCCCTGAAACGTCACTAAACATATATATTTCAATGTGGGGGGAAATAATATTTTAGCAGACAGTTGWCAAATAAGTGATACTTACTTGTTTATTTAAAGAGACTTTATAACTTCATGTTGCTATTCAGTCAAGTTCCTTGATGTTTTCCCCACTGTTTGTAGGCAAACCAAAATGTTTAAACWTTGCTACTAATTATGGACAGAATTCTGGACAGCAGAGACATGAATTCATGCCAATTTGCTCACTTTAAGGGCTGTTCCTATTCCAAGTCCYGTCAAAATTTTTACTTGAACCTGAAGAAATTTTCAAGGACAATCCTACATTAAATGGATAAAATTAAAAGTCAGGACATAAAAGAGCAACACATCAGGAGGGAGACCCCGACTGCCCTTTTTGCACCCACATGTCCTGGAGCTGAATCTGCCYCAGCAATCTACTCTCTGCAATTTTATGTCACCCACCTTTCCTACCTGTTATCTCCTCTCRCCCCAGATTATTTATCCTATTTAGGTTTTCTTTTGTAAAGAACTCAATTTGTTAGAGGGGGTTGGAAATTTGACACTGGATCATATTAAGAATTTCTTAGGCCCAGCACAGATTTCCTTGCTGGCATTTCTTTCCAATTAGAGTGTCTGACTTTCAGAATTTTCGAGTACCTTTAATTACCATTCAAAATGAAAGTTTGCATTTTATGTTTGGAGTTATGCTTTAATTATATGTTTTGTGAGAACTTCATTACAATGGATTAAACACTAAAATGAAATTATCGCTTCCCGGTGCTATGGAATTGAAAATGCTGGCAAAATGTAACATTAAACTTCTTGGCAGTTTTCTGGGCTAAGGAAGGTRGCATAAACTTTCTAAATCATCACAAAGTTTGAATTTTTTTTCTTTACATCCTTTGGCACCTTTCAATTCACTTTAAAACACATATACAAAGCCCCCACCAAACTCACGCTCCCTCCCACCCTCAAAATATAAAATGTATTTATACTGCAAATATTTATGATGTCATTTCAGTGACCTGAGTCATCAAGAGATGTGATGTTTGTGGCTCTTCTGGAACTCAACAGGAGGGCAGGAGCACTGGATTAAATCTGGGTGTGTTTTCACCAACAGAGAGGATGAGCAAGCACTCTGGAGCAGTCTGGAGAGGTTGGTGTCGTTGGGACTCACTATGTATGAAATGATGTATTTCACACCAACAGGCCTAAAATGAAGATTAAATTACAAGTCAATTGCCCGAGTCTCCTAATGAAAGGAAAATGTACATATTTGCTCTGCTCTGAAAGCATCATATCCACATCCATATGTACATCTATATTTCTCTGTTCTACAGTAATAAGTTCAAGGAACTTTACAGCTGATATTGGGATAGCCGACCCTTTACATTTACTTAGAATAAAATAAACAATCTCTTCTTATTTGCAAATACTTTATCTTCTCTCAAGTTTTACCCATGTGAGCAATTTTTCTGCTTTTYATTGTAATTATACAGTGATGTATTTGACCTTAGCAACAATAACAAAAAATAGCAATGAAAAATACACTCTGTGTGATAAAGTCCCAGAGATATTAAGCCTCAATACAGCTATTAAAACGACTGTATTTTTCATTACTCAGAAATATTAACCTCTTCTTACTCTCACCAGTGCATCTGGGGGTGCCCATTCTCTGCAGATCATCAGCACTGCTCTTGGCTCCATGTTTTATCTGGAGATGTCCTGAGGGTTTGAAATATGAAGTAGCCACAGGCACAAACTTATACTAATACATATTCTTTACTTGCTTTGGAGGTCTTGGAAAAGGCAACCCTGTCCCAACAGACACTCAGTAGCAGCAGAAATATTCACAATTGTTGAGTTCATTGGTGATTCACACAAGTCTCTTGCTCTGTGCTGCATCTCATTCCTCTTCATGTTTCAGTTCAGCAATTTCCCATTGGGCAGTTGCTGAGTACCTACCCAATCCTATAAGCAATCTACTCGTTATTTCAGCTTTTATATCAGGATGCCTCTCAATTTTTTAACTTGCAGCTTTACAAAAGTCAGAGTTATATTTCTATACCAATAAACATTATTCTATCAATGCCATTACATTCCTCTGTAGAGCTCAGAATTCAAAAACATACTTAAGTCCAGCTAAGCTGACTGTAAATTGACCACTCAAATCCCATCTATTGGAGTACCAAAGGTCAATCATTTTTCGGGTAACTGCTCATTAAATCATAGATGAAAAAAGACAACCCTTCAGGACTGAGCAAACAAGTTGCGAAGAATTTTCATTCTTTCCCCAGAGAATTTCACTGTTGGAAGCACTTGTCCTTTGCACTTCTCCCATGCTTGTAACTCGGCGCTGGCAGCTGCAGCTGCCAAAGCACTTTTGTCAGTCTGAAAGGGGGAGCTTGATTTAAAATTGGGGGTGCATCAGCTTTTAAGCAATGTTGAAAACTGRTGTAGACATACAAGCTGCAGTCAGGGAAGCAGTGTTAGTACAGCAATAGTCACTGAAGAAAGCTTTTAYGAGTAAATTTCAGTCCAGCCATGAGTATTACACTTCCTATGGATTTCCCCACGAGAATGAATCAACACCCTGGCAATGCCATATGATAACATATGGACCAGTCAGAGTTATCCTGAACCCCAAGGTTGTCTTTAAGCAGCTCCRTTTCATGGCAATCACAACAACAACCTGTTCCTGCAGTGACTTCTCCCAGTGTTACCCATGACAAGGGACATTTTTCATGCCTGATGATTCATTACAGAAATGTCACAGACTCTGTTTACAAAAGCCACACTGGCTGGATTGTGAATCACAACCCTTCCGTGGAAGCACTGCAGAAGAAAGGTGGTGTTAGAGTCAAAGATGGATTTAAACATTTTGTTTGATCATTTTCTGTGTGGCTGTTTTCACTTTAGCTTAGTTAGAGGCAGAGTTAAGATGAAAACAAAAGAACTTGATAAGAAATAGCCAAAATATAATGAAACCAGATTCTCTGTCTCCTGAGCAAGCATTCTTATCTTTGCAATTTGTGTCTCCAAAGGCAGGTAGTGAAAGAGTCTTCACCAAGGCCAGGTTTTTTTTTTTGAAATTTGTTTTGGAAAGGTTTTCTTCTTTAAAAAAGGTGTTTCTAATAACTGAAGTGCCTGAAAACTTTCAAGAAGCACTACATTTCCATGCCCATTACATCACAGTACACAGAAATCCTTATTAGAGACATACCTGAATTGCAGAAGTGCTCAGAGATTCAAATCCCTAAATTGGCAATGCGGAGACAAAGTAACAAATGAATTTATTTCATCACTTCCCTTGCCTTTATTCCCCTAATTTTCAATGTCTGATCACAGGAGGTGAACTAAATGCACGAGCACATTTCTATTCAGGATCAACTCTTGCTAAAGGGCAGTTTTAAGCTGCAAAGCCATTATTTCTCCTATGAAAATGAAAGTAGCTCTCTCTTCTCCAAATGAAACAATCCGAACCCAGATCCTCAGAACTCGCTGCAAATGCCACGAATGCAAGAAATCTGTCTATGCCCAGAGAAGCTACAACTCGTAGCACAAACCTGCTCAATTTTGGGCAGTTTTTTGCAGATCTGTGTTGCTCCACAAGGGACAGGTTGGTCAGGAGGGCACAAGAGGTCATGAGTAATAAATTCATTACCTGACAAACAGATAAGTGTCCTTGTACAGCTTAAAGTCCAGCTTTATCACTGAATTCCTACATGTTGGAAGGGAGAAGAGAGTTGAGAGGCAGGATTTTTGCTTCGTTTAACCTAATAAAAATAATACATCAAGTACCTGGGACACTTCTGAAATATCCTATGTGCTTGTCTCACATACAAGGTCAACATTAAATATATACTTCCTTGAGTGCACTTGCAAACCTCTTTTTGTTTTGATTTTTTTTTTAGAGAACAACTATCAGCATCTGTCACACAGAACACAGATTGCTCAGAGCCACTGTAGAGAAAAAAACTGAGTTTTGAATCAGCAGAAGAGGGCAGCATCTTACCATGGTTTAAAGTCTATAGGCTTGGCTTCCTAAAGTTGAGACATAACAGGCAACTTTCATTGAATGCTAATTTTTCTCAAAGATGACCTACATTGGTTAAAATTTTCCCTTTCATTAACACAATATATCACCTTGCTAGTTAAGCATTTTAAAAAAATAACAATCTTCTGTAAGCTAATTGCCAGTAACAGCTGATAACATTTGCCAGAGTAACTTACCTTTGTGCATCCAAGCACAGCTTCCATTTTACTCTGATCAAAATGAAATTTCCGAATGGAAGAAGCAGCAGTAATGCCTGAGCTCAACAACAGAGCCCAAAGAAAGCACCAGGCCTGAATGCTCCAAGGTTTTATCACACAGCTCCTTCCAGCATTTCAACAATTGTTTCATATCATAAATAGAGAACATGTTAAGACAATTATAATATTCAAACATTTGTGGGCAGTGCAACTTTCCCTGGAGAACACCATGAACTTGCTGTGACCACCCTGGAATAGCTTGCCTTGGGCTCTCTTTGCACACTTCATATTTATGCTATTTTAAGGTGATTCCAATACATTATTTATGATAGGAACTTTTCTAAAATGTACTCAGCCAAGCCACTCAGTATGAATCACTTTTCCTACTTTCAATGTTCATCCTTATTGTACCTTTCCCCTGATCAAATGATCAATAAGGACACAAATATTTCAAGTGGAATAACATCATTTGTTTGGAAAATAAATAACATGAAATACCACCAGAATACAGTATAACATTTATAAAATGTAAATGATAAACTTTTATTTCCCTACACACACAAAAACCCGCTAAATTCTTGATGGAGTAAACCTGTCAAATGTAGAATTTCTTCTTAGCATTTAAGGCATGCATTTACACTCACTAAGGGATAATTGATTAATTGCATCAAGAAGCACAAATTTAAAAGTAAGGAAGATGTGACATTCTTTTCATTATTTTTTTCTCTGGGTTCTGTGTGATTCTTATTGGGAAACAACCACCAGATACTTCAATTACAGTAAAATACAGTGTTAACAACCACTTTGTAATTGGAAAACATTGATCTCTGCAGGAAGGTGGTCTTGGGAGATATGAATTTATCTTAAAATTCCATACTTGAGATCAAGCAAGGTAGAAACAGGTGGTTTCCATAATGAACTACCTTATCATCTATTATTCATTTATTCCACGCCAAAATGCTTACATCTATCACTCTCTTAGTTTGTGGTATCCTTGCAGTCTAAATTTCTGCTAACAGTGCAATTTTCTCCCATTTCATTTAGGAAGAAAGGTTTGTGCTGGTTTGTGTGTGTAAAACAGATGTACAGAGAATACGAGCAAGATTTAGACCTGTTCATCTTATGACTACACTTAGATATGTCCCAGAGCTTCAAGGACTCTCAGTTACTCTGGGTTGCTGTCAATACACTGAGAGTGATAATTCAAGGCCAGGCTGGATGGAGCTCTGAGCAACCTATTCTACTTGTTGGGGKTTTTTTTCTGCTGTTTTGTTTTAAATTTATTTTATATTTTCATTTAGTTCCAAGTTGATTGCATAATGTTCATGCATTTGTCACGGCTTAATGACTRCAATTACAATAGGGGCACTTTGGTTTTTAATACCCTTCTTGCCACAGGCAGCATATGCATTTTTTTCCTCTATTTTGCATTTATTTATTTTGTGTCTGGCATGTCTGGTAGCTTTTTATGGTTKGAATTTTAAAACTAAAACATGAAGCGGGGACCGGCTTAATTAAAAATAAAGGCAAGAAAACAGTATCTTAAGATGATTATAAATTCCAGCAGGTTTATAAATTATGATACAMGTGGTAATTACATCTGCTCTGAGGTCTTGGTTAGAGTTATAAGTCTGTTGAACGTGGCCCTCTGGCTCTACAATGAAGTGAGATGCACAGCCACCCCAGGGAAGTCTAAAAGCACATGATTTACATGCTCACTTTAGGGTTTTTTTTTCATTAAACCATTACTTAGTCCAAAGAATGAGATACATCTGGAACAYACAAGAATTATCACAAAACTCGAAGCATAAGTAACAGATTTAARCAGATTTAAACCACTTTATATTGCCTCATCCCACCCCAAAATGCACAAGAGACTAAGAAAATAAGGGAAGTTTGACATATGGGTAGAAAAGGAGTCAAACAGTCAATGAAAGCTCATCTCATGTGGAAAGTATTCCTGACCATAAATGCTGTTCCAATTTCCTCTTTACAAAACCACAGTTATGCAACAGGGAGTGAATCTTCCCATTTTCAAGGACTTTGCCCAAGCACCACAAAAATGCCAAATTTGCTTTGCAGGATGAGGAAGAAACTTCGTCAAGCAGAGTCTGCAGTGCCTTTGTCTGGATGAATTTTATTTCAGGTAAGTCAACAAGGGACTTTGATATCAGGATGGTAAAAACCATGTTCTATCCCCACCTATTTTGCACGGCAGGAAATTGTAGTCAGATGGCTTTTTACTGTAGCATCACTTTTTTAATCTTTAATGAAATTACCCYTACAAACATCCTGTAAAACTGTGAAGTGTTATTCTATTCCATCGGAGCAACTGAGGTACTAAAACCTAAATGACTTAGAGAAAAACTGGTGAAAAGAAAAAGGCTTAAGCTGAAATTTCTTAAGCCCTAGTCTAGTGGCTTATTCCCCATGCTTTCTCTGGGAAATGTGATTAAATAAGAAAATCAATAAAGATTTAGGTTTGCYAGATAAAACACAAAAGCTTCAAAGTCCTCTGACAAGAATGCAGGGCACGAGGCCAAGGTTTTTTCCGACTTCTGTGAGTGGATCAGTTAATAGCATGAAAACAACATAATAAGGAGAAAATTAGACATCTGCTTCAGGTGTAGCCATGAGGGATGTCCTCAAGGACTTCACTTTCACTTCTCCCTGTGCTAAGGGCACATGATGAATTCCTCAACCCATTAACACGGATGGGGAAAATCTCTTTATTCAGACTGGCTACAGGTTCACCCTTATTCAGGCAGAGGTGATGCAGAACATTCAACATTAAACTCACATCTCACTCTCCTGGAGACTGTCTCAGCCATTGTGAATTAGTGAGAAGAGAGACAAGTTTTGATACTAAAAATCTAGGCTCCACAGGAGCCCCTAATTCATCATTCAAAAAAGCAGAGAGTGGCTCAATGTTGATGAAATAGCAAGTGAACAAAATGTACAGTTTGAGAAATAATCACCTTTGCAAAATCAAGGCAATTTTGATTAAACACTTATTCTCTGCATATATTTATCTGTATTTTCATTCTCTGACTATAACAAGCAGCTTGCATTTAAATTGGTTTAAAAGACTAAGGCCTTGAAAAGTAAACACAAACTGTTGTGTTTCAAATAAATATTTCATGTTACTGCAAAATATTTTTTTCTGGTTTGTGTTTCATTGTTAGTCTTCTTCATCTTATCAAGCCAAAAAGATCAATTATCTGACTGGCTTTATACAAAAAGATCAAAGGAGATAACACACATAGTTTGGGAAATCAGCAGCAGCAGTCCTGATCAGCAGCTTCTGCCATGTTAGATAAGAAACAAGGTCAACAAACTTTCAGAACTGAGCAGAAAAAAAGAAAAATGGGTGTTTTCTCACTAAGGGAAGATGCATCAGCCCTACTGCTGTCTGGAGAGATAATAGAATATTGCTCTAAAATGACAGTGGAAGAAAATGAAGCCTGGCTAATTTAACTTTCTTCTGTTTTCACATGCAAGCACCAAAGATCATAGCATTAGCTGCATTGTTTATGGGAAACTTTACAGACCTTTAACACTACTTGTACCTGCATTTGCTGAAAAGAATCCTCTAAAGCCCTATAACTGGCAAAGTTATTCTTCTCCTTTCTAGCTCTTACAATGATCCTTTCTTGTCTTTTTGATAGAAATAGCTGTTATCTTCTAGGCCAGAATAACAACCTAATAATGCTTCAGAATGAGTAACCACAGCCCATGAAGGTCCCTGCATAAATGCCTGGGGACTATTTTTATTTTGCTTATCAGTAATCAATAAAAATTTCATAATCATCATTGGGTTTTGTGAGTAATCAATAAAAATTTCATAATCGTCATTGGATTTTGTGACTGTGCGACATTTTTGTGTCTGTTTTTGTTTTTAAACAGACAGGACCTAGTGAAGTATGATAATTCTGTATAAAGAACCCCATTTATGATTAGTTTAAACATAATTTATCCTAATTTATAGCTAATTTGTACCATATTTGTGTAATGCTAAGGAAAGAAAATGTAAATTGGAGATATTTCTATTAGAAAAAAGATGAATGGAATTCCCTGCAGGATAAAAAGAGAATGAGGAACAGCTTAATGGGAGAGCTGTGCGATGATTAAAGACAGGATCTGAAGGACCATCAGAGTTTGCTATCCTATAGACCTCTGCAGTAACTCCTACATCCACGCAACATTACAAATGACTCGCAGAGGCTGAGCCAGGAGTGATGGCTCATCATGTCCCGAGACAGCAGAATATTGTGTTGGCAAAGGTGTCAGGGGGYGGCAAGTCCCGAGCAGACAGAATTCCCTTGATGTATGGCCCGGCTGAGCCCTGTCACGGGACACCATGGACAGCTCCAACCTCCYTGCCCTGGCTGAGCCCTGTGGGAGGCAGGGAAGCCCACGAGCCTCCTGGGCACACCAAAACTACTTCTGGCTCAGGAAGTGTCTGCTCCACAAATGTCCCCCAGCAGCCACTTTTGGATGTCAAAACCAGGAGAATGAAATGGGCTTTTAGACTCAATTGTATTAAAGACAATTACGTTACAACAGAGTATGTGGAAATGCAAGGATAGTTCCCTTATTTTGACAAGAAAAGTTCATCAAATATAAGTTCCTTGGAAGAGACAAGAAAAAAATTCCATCAAAGAAGCAATTGTCAAAAACACACTGGTTCCATCAGATATGTTATCTAATGTATTACTGATTTAGTCTAAACAAAGTTTAATCAAAAAAGGTGCCCTAATCTGAAATAAGGGGGTGTGTGGCAGCCTGATGCATATCTGTGATACCTGGTTATTTGTAGTGCCACCAGCACAGCACCACGTTTAGATTTTTAATACCTTATTGCTAAGATACTTTAAAAAAAACATGATMTATCCGCCCAGGCACATTTAACCTTGTGTAACAGCCAACTATTTTAGTCCAAGGCAAACAATGTGCGGCAAACTTTTGGCCTTATTTGGGTTTTGGCCAAGCACAGGTTCATTTCAATCACTGTGCGGTTGTCCAACTAGGGCAGGGGTTTACACACCACTTGGATTTATGCACTCCCTGAGTTTTTTTGTGATGCTGACACCTCCGAAATTTTCATATACTTAAATTGCTATATAGCACTTTTTACTTTTTTATTTTTAACCTCTAGGACTTTTAGAAGAAGGCTGTTGCCTGCAAAGCTGAGAAAATACACAGCACATGGCTGTGTGTGGGACCAGGCTATGGAACAGGCATCTTTCCAAAAGGCAGATTCACTGCAGAAAAGTTTCTAGGGAGAAAGATGCAGGTATGAAGGAATTCAGATGATGAAATAATTCAGAAGTATTTGAGCATTTTGATGTTATGTTCAGTTAGACACATCAGCAATTCCTTCCAGTCTCACACCGATATTTGTGTAATTGCCGTGCCACTTGAATTGGCATTGCCAGTGGCATGGCTTTAGAACAGGAAGTATCTCAAAGATAAAAAAATCAAAAAGAAGACTAAGAAGACAAATATACTCAACTCTTAGCTTAACAAACCTGTGAACTACTGCCACATATTTCCGTGAAAGAGCAGTGGCAGCTGTTTCTACACCTGATTTACCTGCACCAGGAGGATGTTTCTACAAGAAGCAAACCAGCCTTGGAGTAAAGGAGCAGATATATATTTTGTTATGTCCTCTGCTGTTTATTAACAGGCCTGACACCCACTTACCCCACAATTATAACTGTAGGACAAACCTGATTTTCTGCCTTATATCACATTTACAACTTCAATTCCACAGCTCTTGCCACGTTTGAGAARGCTGACACATTCTGTTTGTCTCAAAGTGGCAACGTGCAAGAATTTATTCCTTGTTCTATTTTAAGGGAAAACAATGACTTTTGGGCACACTTCTATGATAACCAGGAGCTTATGAATATTTACTCTGRATGCTAAAATTCACTCAGGTGCTGTATCTGTAGGAAAGTGGTTGGACAAATACAACTGTCAAATGGCTGGCACAGAATTTGTGCTTTTACTACTTATTTAAAAAGGGTAAATATTTAATTTCCCATTCATCATGAAGTCCTAAGAACATTTTACTTCAGGTGCTAAAGCAGAGCTCTGAAAACCTTGATTTAGAATTAACCTTGGAGACAAAACCAACACCTCTTTACAAAACCGTGGTGTTCTTTTTCTGACCAAAGCAATTCTGTGTTCTGCCTAAATAAAGGGAACGTTGACATCACAGAAGTGTTTGATCAGCATGATGTTTTTCAATAATAAATAAAAGAAAGATTTATGAATYGCCAGCCATTGTTGACAATTCACTTTTCTTTATTGATTTTGCTTTCAAGCAAAATTGCCCAAATAAGATCTTTCATGTTATTTTTAGCATATCACTTTTATAGAGTTAAACTGACAACTGTGTCTAACCCATAAAACAGCTTTTAACCCATAAACAGCTTTCTAACCCATAAACCAGCCAACTTTACAGCAAGTAAAAATATTTTAAAAGTTAAACCAACAAATTAGATACCCCATTTCAGGGGATTCAGTTTTGTACTGACACAACACTAAGTTTTGCGTTTCCTTTATTCAAACCCCACTTTTTTCCCAAGAGATTTACAACATTTCCCTATAAACTGTGTTAGCCCAGGAGATAGTTTCTACTTTTCAGTGGAATGTAAATTGTAACTTTATGGAGTAGTTTTCCTTTATGTRGAAAAACATTCTTTTTAAAATCTGTCGAGGCCTTCAAATCAATGACTTGCTATGAATAATTTTCTATCACCAGGCACATAAATCTCACTGAAGAATACACCAAGCAATTCTCATACATTTTTTGTGCCTTCATTTAAAAGAAAGGCATCATCAAGAAAGTTATTTGTAAAATCTGACTTTGTGTATTTTTTTGTTTTGTTGTTTCAGGTTAAGGATTTCTTCATATTTTGAGAAAAAAAAACATAAAAGAGAAAAAAAAGGTTTTTATATCTTAAATATATAAAGAACTTATACAGTGATACYTGTAATAAATTGGACATGTTAAGGGTGATATTTTTCTCTCTCTSTATATATATTTACAAYTTAGGGGCAAGAATGCACTGGTGCAAAATAAATCCTGAGCAGACATTCAGAAATACTGAGCACACACAACATCCACAGTTAAGAAATACAACCTGAATCCAGTCCAAAAAATACCAGAAGATTTCAAGGTACAATGAAACTGCCTATCTATTATAAAGATGCTTTATAAAGGAAAAAAACGCCTAAATGTAAAAATATTGATTTATATGGTAACTCTGATGCATTATTTTCCTGTCTATTAATAATAAATAAACAAATAAATATTAAACCAAATAACATTCTTGTTTTTCTCCCAGTATATGACTGGCCAGTGCTTTCTATTCTTATAGCAAGACATAACTTCAGAGCTGAACAGAGTTCAAATGGTGGAAACGCTTCCTTTTTGAGCAGTCCATAAAGATTTAAAATTCTAAATGCAAATTTTCCATAGATGTTTATTGATTGTCCCTTGGTTTAGGCATCATGATTTAATGTCTTGGCAACAGTGCTGTAAATGTAAATTTATCACAGTTATTTTATTGCCTCAGTTAACTTTAACAGCTTATTTTATGAGGTTTTGGATAAAAGTAGAAAAATTAGATACCAGAATGCAGGGCATACAATGTAATTACACAAACTGTTATTTTAATATTTCTTGAACACTGTGTGCCATAATTTACAGTTGCATTACAAGCACCATCTCCGGCAAGATACCTCTAGAAATTGAGTTTCAAATGTTTGTTCCTCTCGAATCGTTTGGGGTGGAGGGRAAGGGAATATAAATGCTATAAACAGTTCTCTGTGGTCACCTAAAACCTCTTTATAGAATGTGGGCATTTTATCATCATTTTATGTGTTTCTGGACCAACAGTTTTTTGAGTGCGCTTAAATTTCACTAATTTGAATAAAATGGAAACCGTGTAGTACACATAGATAAGGAATACTGGATTCCCACCCTTGGAGGATCTTTAGGGTTTAACTAAACACACAAGACAAGGCACCTTAAAAGTTTTAATCCTGCTGAAGTATGCATTTTAAAGTATGAAAAAGTGTAGATATCTGAGGAACTGACAAATACACCCACCCAAAATTCACGCCTTGTCTAAACTATGACAAAACTAGAGCAGGTCAAAATGCCGTTTTTGCCATTTTTTTTCAAATTTGCATCTTTTAATGAAAAACTTCTTTCAAGAATCCATTGATATGAACTCAAAACGATCTTTAAAGTTGTTTGGCTTTTCTTTTTTCCCCCCTTAATTCGCAATTGCATAGTTTTCAGAAGAAAAACTGAATATCTGTATTTGAGGTCTTAAATGGAAAYGCTATAAACTTTCAGATGCTTCACAGTTCTTTATTGGCCAATCTCGAAGGGACAGAAATGAGAAACAAACAGCCCAATTCTGATAAATCTGCCCACTCCTCAAGCAGATTAAAGAACATTCCCCCTTTGCCCCCCTAATATGCACACAGGATAATCAGCCTTGTATAATATCCAACTTTTTTCATGTTTTCTCACTCTGGTGATAACATAAACTACAAATTACATTATCAGTGACTTTCTGAATTGAATGTGCAACTGATATTCTGAATTTAATGTGCAATTGCAGTCACTGATATACAGATTAACACATTAATATTAAACAGATCTGCAGCAATTAGCACCAATTAATGTAAAGGATAAGTTAATTTACAGAGCATATCATTCAATATGCAATCCAATGTGTGCCAAACCGGGGTGTGCTAATTTGATAGCCCTTATTTTTATATTCTTATTAGCTGTGGTTGAATAACCTGACTGTTTAGGAGCTAAAATCCCTAGAAATATTGTCGTTTCCAAAGCCAGGCAGGTGCAACTACAATTCCATTCTATAACTAATTCAATTTTTGGTGCATTAACAAATTACAAGCTTTATACAGAAGACAAAAGACTAGGAAGAGAAATATTTCTTTAAAGTTTCTTTTCATGTTTAAAACTTTTTCAATTATGGGTTTCAAGCCTGTAGAAATTTTCAAACTGAGATTTGTTTACAAAAGTAAATATTTTTGCTGGAGTAGCCTTTGATCTTATGTTATTTCAATGAGAATTGCTGCACAGCCCCAAGTGCTGAGTTGACTCAGAATACACTCAAAAGTAGTTGCTGCAAGTCTTTGCAGATTTTGTTGTGGAAGTATATAAATATTCCCAAATACACATATTTTCACCCACACCTTATTAACATCAGCCAAATATTTTTAAGGTTACATATAAATGTTTTATGTGATTGCTTAAGTTACTGATGATCAGTGCAGTTAATTTATAAAGTAGAATATAACCAGAATATAACCAAATAACTAAAATAGTATTTAAAACCTATGAATAATATTTCAGAACTGAAGGTTTTTTCAGAGACTACATACAGATAATAACAATAGTGGGGGATGCAATTTATTTATTTACTTATTTTAATTCCTGGGTATGAGAAATATAGCTGATCATTTGAGCTTGAAATAAAATAGCGAGGATTACTATGCTTGAAATAACTTCTGGATAACTTCCTGCCTTACTTAAATGACGAGCTTATCTTTATGATATAAACCACTACGAAACAGCAGATGGATGATATATGGGGTGAAAAGCAATTCCATACCACCTGAAAGGTTTGTATTAACTAACAAAGGGGAAGCAAGGGTAGTGCAGGTTATTGGAAATTACCTGATTATTTCTTTTTCTTCCCTGTTTTTTACTCAGTTGGTTCTGGTTTGATATTCTTGCTTGTCTGCCATGTGAGTTTGGTCTTAAGCCTGTAACAAGTCTTTTCTATTTCCATACATTATAAATCTTCATCATCAATCTGTCTAATGTTGCTGCTCTACCTTAGTGAGAACTAAACTCCACCAGTCCTTCCTCTTCATCCTCCACTTGCTGATTTTGACCCCACTCGGGATTTGATTCCATATTGGAAGCCTTTATGTTTTAGATCATCAGCATCGTGGAAGCATTCTCAAAGGTCAGCAAAACCAGTGAAAAAGTTTGAAAATTAGCCAGTGGTGTTTTTTAAAGAAACTTCAAGAACAATTTGACAGAAAAGTTTAGCAGAACAGAGCTAAATTGAAAAAAAAAAAAATCTGTGTGAGTCAGAAAACAAGGAGATGGAAGATTGGAAAAATATCCTGAGATATTTTTCTGCTGCTTAAGCTGAACACGAGCTATTTTATTTTCGTGCAGCGGAGTTTCATTTGTTAAAATTCCTGAGTGAAGCATTGCGTGGCCCTTCCTGTGTGTGTCCCTGRGCTGGGGTTCCTGGAAGGGCTGCAGAGCCCTCCCCGTGTGTCCCCATTAACACACCACCCGTGTGCCACGGGGCCGCCTCGGGGAAAACAAAAAGAAACCCCACTGCCACCGGGCTTGGGGTGAGAAGTACTCCGAGAACATATTCCTGAAGGGAAGGTCTTATCGGTGCAGGATTGTTATCTTTCTCCGAGTCAGCCTGAGAAGGTCATAAGGAATAGGAATGAAATGATCCAAACCTGCCCTGCTCGACAATACAGATGCTTGTCTGCAATCTGCTCAGAAGCTTCAGCTCAAAAAGAGCCTGAGAGTGGCAGGGGTATAAAAGAAAGTCTATTTGGTGCTATTACACTTCTAGCATACGTGAGAAAAGCCTTGATCCCTTTATAATAGTTGTAGTAGTAATAATAATAATATTAATAATTATAATAACAACTAGTTTTAGCTGCATTTGTTCAGGTGGAGGCATCTCTAACATGTGCAAACTCACAAAGGATAAACACTTAAATGAAAGTCACAGAATGCCAACATTATCTCSGAAATATATTGCTATTATAGATGATAAAAGTTTATTTGTTTGTTCATAATTTACAAGAGGAGTGCTGTGAGCTTTGTTAGAAAGGAGATGTCCAGGCTGCATACAGCTCTATCTTAGCAGCTATACTAATTCTGAAACACTTTGTCTTCAAAGAGCACATCCAACAAGTCAAAGCTTTGTAGGAAAAGGAATGAGACAGAGAACGAGTGCAAATGAAGTGTAAGGAACCTATGGCTTTGTGAGCATTTCTATRGATCATCTTAGGGTAAAAAACCAGGATATCTCCTGAAAGGAGCTCCTAAAATACTGAGTAAAAACAAAGAAATGACAAAATCGGAAATAAAACACATTGGCTAAACCTGAAACTGTGCCCTTGTATCAGTAAAGCTCAGACAGCAGCACACATTAATGATTCTTATCTCCATAGCCTGTGTATGAAACACTGGCCTGGATTGCTCTATATTTAATCTGAGTCTCCAGGGAATTCAATAGATGCGAGCCTGAAGATAGCGCTAAATTTAATTAAAATGACCTTTATAATTGCCATTTCCACATCTCATATGGTATCATAYCGATAAATAATTCCAAGGAAAAAAGTATTCTCTCTCTCTCCCTTTTAAAGAATCATTTTTGCAACTTGTAAGACCTTCAAAAAGTCACATTCGTGAGGCTGTTTCTTAAGACAAAACAAACAACCCCCAAACAGAGCCCTTAAGATACAAGAGAGTTTTAGGCCAAAATTGTGCTTAAAGATTCCTACTTACAACAGGAACATCTGAAAATTCTGTGGTTAAAAGCTGAAATCAGTTTCCTGGAGTTACAAGTCTGTGTAGTCTCATTATTCCTTGCTTTCAGCAGGAGAAAAGAGTTTGCACATTGACTTCAAAAATGAGAATCTGTTTACTCCTTCAAGTTTGAGCCCGCAGCAAAAAGCAGAATTAAAGAGCACACCAGTTAAATGCTGTCTCCTAAAACTTTGCTCTTGGAGCTACAACATGCCCATAAAAGCTGCTTTCTTTTCTCTCCACACTGCCCCTTAAAAAGGCCGACTGATCCCATATTCYCTGTCTCCAGTATCAGAATCAGAGAATCAGTTAAATTTATGATGGAGYCTTATGATTTTATATTAACATGAAATTTCATTTGGTATTGATTAGGTTAATGAGTGCAACTTGTGCCTGTCACAACTGAGTGGCAATTTCTTCAGTATAATTTACTTTCATGATCTGTGATCACTTAAACAGAACAAATAATATAAGGAAATTTGGGTGGGGCCATTTTGGGGCTTTATTCTCTGCTTCTCATTTTGAGYGTAGGGTTTTGACTTCGAACACGTGGAAGTTTTTATAAATAAGAAAAGTTATTTCAAATTGTCAATACAATTTGTAAACATTCCAATACAAATGCTGAGGACTAAACAGATGCATAAGAACAAAGGGATACCCAGTATTTTCCATATTCTGAACTTGTTTTTAGAAGGAAATTTAAAGATTGTAAAAGTCTGTGAGAAGAGATATAGGTTGAGAAAGGAATGCAAAGGATAATTTGTCCGTCTTGTTGCTATTATGCCTTATTTGTTATTAAAAACACACTGACAGCAAACCCTCAACCTCTCCCAGTAACTTCTTTTAACACTCATGGTCTCTGAGRGGCTATTGACACTCATGACTTCTGACTTCCATGACCACTGTCCTAAAAGTTTTTAAATTTAAATTAATCCAAGTCTTGAACCTCATGAATCGTATTTGATTCTTCCTCTTCATTAAAACACTTATTTTCCGGAAGACTCATCACCCTGCTTCTGTCTCGTGTTTCCTGCACTGAATACACCCAGGTATACAAACCTCTCCTTCCAGGGCTRTGGACTGGTGCATTCCAAAGGTACAGCTGAACACAACATTCCCTCCTGACCCTCTCAGTCTGTCACTCCCTGACTCCTGCATCCATCCCTGCACCGAGCAGAGCCCACCCGATCCCCCCTCATGTTGTATTTATGCTTTTCATTTCCCCTTGCCCGACGTGGGACTTCACACTTGTATTTACTGAACGTTATCTGTGTGATTTGTGTCGTTTCTCCAATTTATGAAGGTTAATTTAAATTGTAACCTTGTCCTCCAAATTATTTGCTGGCCCTTCCGGGTCGCTGTCATCCGCAGATTTGGTGAGTTTACTTTTTCCTTCCATCATCCAAGGTTAAAAGTGTGGAAGAACTGAAACCAGAGTAACTCCCTCAGGCTCTACATAGGAGTAAATGTGGAAATTTAGAGGAAGTCATTCCAAATGAATGGTTCTGTTTTATTTTATAGCATGCAAGCATGTGGTGCTAAAAATACCGAGTAAAATAGCAAAATGCTTCATTTCAGAAGTATTTCAAGTGTTGCTATTTCAATTTTTTCCCTTAGAAATTAATCTGGGGGGAAAAAGATCAGTACAGTTGTACAGAGTATTTTAACTTTGMAAGATAAACTTTGTGATCGAAAAGGGGATTGTAACAATTTTACAGTCTTGTATTTATCACAGAGCAAATTCACTGCCTTAACCTCAAAATAAGTTGTAAGAAAATATGCACACTAATGTGTACTTGAAACTTTTTTCTATATTTTTCTCATTTTAGACTGTAACCTYGCTGGGGTCCTGCTTTTGTTTTGTAAGCAGAAAGTAGAAACATCTATTTAGTYACAGTATATTGATTTCTGGAAATCAAAATTGCAGAGGGTATAGATAATAGGCACGAAAGGGTCTCAAACTGGTMATATAGGAGTCAATAAATATTCCAGACAAGTGAGCATAAGGAAAACCAGGGAAAATGACAGGTACACACAGAATTCATTTTGCTGCTCAGAAAAGATCTTTTCTTATTGGAAACTATAAAGCTAAATGAGAAACTGCTGAGCACTGATGTTACTGGGCAAACTTCCCAGAACTCCTTATTCCACTCCCCAAGCCTTTCCTTTGCGCAGGTTCCTGGACTGTCTCTAGACAGCCACGAGAAACATTTCAGGCCATAAGTAGGGAAGAACAAACAAAAATTAAATCGAATTGCTTGGGAGCAATGTTTTTGATGAGTTGTGAACAACAAAGGAGGTGCTGTCAGCAATKAATGACTGTTCTGGATTGCTGCTGCTGAGCCATCAGTAGCAGTCACTGGGAGCCCTTCTGGAGCACCAGGCAAGGCAAAATGTGGCAGAGAATCTCCTGTTGGAATTGTGGCAGTGCTACGGATCAGGTTATTCACAGGTAGTTTGCAGACAGTTGATTTGATTCTAGAGCTAAAACCGCCTCCTGCCTTTCCCTCAGAGCTTCTCTATGCCCTTGTAGCTCCTTAAAGAAGTTTTCCATGCTCCTGACTAGCCATGCTAACTAAGATTCCTCATGCTACCAAACAAAGATTGAATTTCCTTTCAGGAACTTGAAAATGTATCATTTCCACGTAGGAAGTGATTTTTCAAAAACTAATTTTAACTTAAATATATTACAATTAAATACACTGCTTTTTGAGCTGCTGTTAASAGAGTGAAGATGTCCAAACGCTGCTCATCCCTAGAAAAGTCAGTAACTGATGACACATTTTGAGTTCCACTAATACTTCACTAATAATTCTATCCACATCTGAAAAATCTGAACAGCAAGAATGCATCTGCAAATAAGTCCAATGTGTAAAGTTTTACCAAGTTGTGTTTATTCCACAGATAKTTTAATAAAATCAAAGTATAAATTAAGAAATTCTTTAGATTCAAAGTTTGGTTTGCCCTTTGTTCTCAAGCAAAACTGCATCTGACTGATMATCAGAGTGCTGTAACACCATGGAATGAAAAGGTGAATATTCATTAAAAAATAGCACTGATTTGGACACTAAAACTACATTAAAACATTCAATACTAATTTTGAAATCTGGCTCACCAGGAGAATCAGGCAAARCAAGTATCCTTCCTAGGCTTAAAGGGTGCCCAAACCATGGGTGCCATGCAACAGATTTACAGAAACAGTAGAATTCTAGCAGATATAGTGGAAAGAGGGTCAAATAGAGCAGTGATTAGGTAACATGGATTAATTAAATCTCATTGAAAGTGAGAAATTTCTTCTCTCAGGGTCAGTCCTTGTGCCCTGTGCCTGCTCTGGACTGGTGGTGTAAAACCTTCCTATGTTTCTTTTCCATGGGTAAAAATAATTGTATATTCCCTTTGTGTCCATCAAGTATATTCACTTTGCAATCCCTTGGGAAAAATAAAGATGCACAATTTGAAATGTGGTGTGAGAAATTAACCCTTTCAGATGGTGGGSTTCTGGAAGCGTTTTTCAGCACAGTAAAAAAGATGGCAGACTTATATTACYTCTTTTTCCCATAAAATCCAAGTTGTATTCCAGATGGAGACAAATCATTGTACCTTCATACACCCTGCAAGCTGCACTTGTAGCAAACCCAGGGCAGTTTTAAACCCAACTTGAGGCTATGCATTCTCTTGACATCTTTCTGGTGTTATTATGATCAATTAATCATATCTCCCAATACAAAATAGTCAAAATGTTTACTYAGACATATGTGCCACTGAATTGATCAAAATAAAAAATAAGAACAGCACTTGTTAAATAGATCTCAGATATTACACAACTGACTGAGCAACTGGTATTGTCCAGTCCCCAGCTCCTACAGGATGGCAAACAATATGTGCATCTATTTCTAATGCACCAATTGAACATATGTCTGTCAGAGAAAGATGGAAATGGAATGAGGCTAAGATAATTTAAATAAACAGCTGTCACTTTATGCAAGATTGCCTCTGGTGAGCTTTGATTTGTGTGTGTACAAAAAAGAGGAGAAGCAGAACTATAGAACTAAACAAAATTACAAAACTGAGACTTTTTAAGTAGGAAGGTCATTGTGCTYGTGTCCCATTTTTCTGTAATCCACAAACAACAGCAAGCCACGAAAGAAAAACTTATTCATCTGTGTTATTTGCTCCTTCATTATAGTTCTGGCTGTCAAAGATTTCTCTACATTGCCCTAGGCCTGTTAAGATTCCTCCAGAATGAGTCTGTGAACTGTTTGTGCTTTCAAGAGAGGCAAGAAAGGCTTAAACTCATCCTCTTTTTTAAGGCAAAACATAAAGTCAATGAGTTTTACATTGCTTACATAGACCTTTCTTGGGGGAAGACAGTTGCATTTCTGCATTTACATTTTAGAATGTACATCTGACTGTAGAACAGATATGAATTAACTTTTTTTTTTTCTGTTCTTATTGAATGATTCAGCTGAAGAACAGSGCTCAAAACCCCACCAGGATGGAAAATTTCCACGCCAGTAATGTGTGCTCTTTGAAGCTCAGTTTGCCAGAACGAATAAACACGGTGAAACCCCAAGATTTCAAACCCCTTAAGGTCTCAAAGCACAGAAGAGATTCTTGTGGTTTAAGCTTATGATGTGAACATAAATGTCAGATCCCGAAAAATGATTATCAATAATGTAAAAAGGAAGCAAGAGACAAACCCACAGGGAAGTGCTACACAGGGATTTTCTCCACTTTGGAATGGAGATGAGGAAACGTGAAAAATTCCAAACTGTCTGACTTTGAATTTTTTCCCTGGATCTAAACCCTCAGAGCAGTGTCTTCGTTTGGAGTTCTGTGTAGCTGAGGTAGAAACTGGTCTTTAGAAGACACTGGTGTACATGATTCCTTGTTCCACGTTTTTCCTTCCCTGACACTGCAGAATGACAAGATGGAGTGTCATAAAACCTATGGAAACCTCCATAAAAAAATCCCATGTCTCTTAAATAAAACAGGAAGAATACCAGCCTAGGAGCACGTGGTTAAGGAAGAGTTTGAAACAGAAATAGGGCCACTGAAAAGCGTCAGAAACATTATTTATGTCCAAGAAAACACAAACTAAAGAGGAGAGAAAATTAGAAGAAGAGGTTTATCAATGATATTTTTTAGTGACAGCTTTAGTTATCAATATTTAGACAAATTTCGTGAGGAAAACCCACTACTTCTAGATCTGCGATCTCCAAAATTTCCTGCTTCCCCTAAGAGTTATAAATATTGACAGCATTTTGACTTTTAAATTTGGATAAAATTAAAATCGAGAGAATTCACACCAATATTACTTCCAAACTAGCAAAATACTACTGGTGATAAAACTGACTTCTGCAAGACAAGCCTGAGCTCCAGATTCTGCAAAGATTTTTCGCCATGAAACAAGGAAAAGTATAAAAAAATCTATTTGTTCACGTTATTGTATATAGAGATATATTTCATGAATTAGATTCTGCAAAGAGAGCTGTAAATAGGCAACAAACACCATGTCTCTTTATCAAACCACACCTGGCAAAACCAGGGATATTATCTAGTATGAAGATGAATATTAATTCAGGAGAGAAAAAACCCCCTTATTACAAGATTTAGTTTATAATCTATTTAATTCACCTGAAAGAATTCTCTAGTACATGATTGAGCAGTGATTTACTGTACTTACTGGATGTTACCTCRAAGAACATAAAAATGTTTATTTTGTCATTTTCCTTTCGATTTTGTTATTTCATCACCTATGTTGCTAAAAGAGTCATAAAATAAGCAATAGATATAAAGAAATAAAACAAAYAGAGGTAAACTACTAATGCCTGACCCCAATTATCAACATTTTAATCRGTTTACCAGCAAAAATTGCCTTGTTGATGCAAAACCAAAAGAATTCCTCAGTGGACTCACACTGCCGAATAAACATTAGATTCCCATAAAATAAAACTCAATATCCTTCTGCTATAAAGCCCTAACTTTTAAAGCAGCTGTACACTTGAAAATTTTGGCAAACTTCTTACACTGAAAATACATTATTTTATTTCCTGACAGGAAATAGACAACTTTTTTTACTTTAATAAAAGAAGTAAACCTATGTTTAATAAAAGAAGTAAACCTATGCATTAAAGTTTTAAATTTTCTGTAATACGACCTTTTCGAATTCTCTCATTTTAACAGGGTTTGTACCTTTCTGTAAAACAATTCAGTACCTTTCTACAGGTGAATTTAATTTCTAAACTGTTAAAATTTTAAAGGCTTCCTGTCTTCAGAGAAACAAAAGGTGCTGTGCTTAGGGATTTCTGATAATAAAGTTACTACATGGGTGAAAGCAAAATATAAAAGCATTTAAACTCAGTTTTCAAACTCAATTGAGAAAAAATTTCTTTCAGCAGCTTCATGAACGAAGGACATAAATTACATTTCAACACACACAGGAGTACAGGAGCTAATGTAGGATTTTTATATAGGGCAGGTGGATGTGCAGCTTCACTATTAAAAACAGAACSTAGGATTCCATTTTAATATAAGCTTTACCTAATTGCACAAAATTTATTATAAAATGGAACATACGAAGAAAAACCAAGCTTGTCATCCCAGTTATCTTTTGCTTACACATTTTGATTGTGAAAGGGCCTCTGCTTTGAGCAAACAAATGTGCTCATCCAGGGACTTTGTGCAAAATGTTAGGAAGACAGTTCACCTGCACACTGTGGGGGTGAGCATCACCTATTTCTGTCATTGGTAGGGAATACTCCTGCACACACTAGCACCCTGGGCAGAAGGTATTGTCCTCTACAGCTGCAAATTCAGGACCTTGCTGGTCATCAGGAGTGTAAAATTCCCAGTCTGGGCTATCTGGAGGTGTCCAGATCTACAGCTCTTTGCCTCTCTCATGCCAGCAGTAACTCCTGCATGTCTTGGCCTTGCTTCCTCCTTATATAAAGCAAATTTTCTGAACCTCCGTGTCCTGTGCACCTCAACGGAASCTGTTCTTCCTCACCACTGCCAAGAAAGTAAAAAATACACTCACATCTAAAGGAATTTTTTAACTGAATGTGGGTGCTTTTTGATAGCTAACCTTGTTATTCRATATGATTTATCATATTTATAGAAATAACCCATTGCTTATTAATATTTTAGCGTAGCATATATGAATTCCTCCTCTTTTCCTAAGGAAGGAAAGACAAACAAAATTACTGCTATTTTCATGCTGTTAGACAGCTGTGCCTTGACACTGTGCTCCTGGGAGCAGAGAGATGGCCATCTACCAGAAATCCAGGTGTTTATATTTGCCTTGGGCAGATAAATGAATGTGAGTGGTGTATTTTGTAYGTTATTAAATAATCCTTCTTATAGCAGCAATCCTMCCACCTTTGGTAGAAGCTGAAAAGTTAAAGTAACTTGAGCTGGTTTCTATTCCAGCACTGTGATTTTTAAATTCAGTTTGGATCAAGTCTATAGCTAACTATCAATCAAATCCAACATAAAAGGAGATTGCCCAAGAGTAGATGCTGTGACAGCCCAGATGTATAATTACTAATGTATTTAGAAACACCCTGCAAATCTGTAATAAAGATCAATGGCTTACAGCATAATTTGGCATCCAAGGCACAGAACTCTGATTGTATTGTGTTTGTAAACATGTTTTAAGCTGTTGATAGGGTCTGTCAAGCAGAGGAAATTGAAGTCACCGTGGCAAAGATCCCTGAGATAGTTAGCATCAGGAGAGAAAATGATATGCCAACTTCTCAGAGCCTTCCTGCCATTTGTGACATATGCAGCCGTACAAAAGTGGCTTATGGGAGATCCCTGAACGAGTCAGGGTAGACAGTGCCATTCAAAACAAAAATCCCAGAGGTGAGGTGCCTGGTAGCAGCAGGATAATTCCAGATGTAGGAAAAAAATACATATTTCTGAAAGCAGTAGACGTTATCCCGTCACGAGGCTGCTGCAATAGGAAGTTAGTCATTGTAGTCATCGGGTTTAGAGCTGTGGCCACAAGTCATTAATTTCAATTTACTAGCAGAGGTTTGATTATTACATCGTAGCAAAGACCTGTGGAAGTCCCCAGGTGAAGAACGTTTGAAATTACTGATCGGGGTGGATTCTGCTGCTGGTATCGCCTCCTGGTGACAAATGATCAACACTGGAAATATTYGGAATCCTTCAGCAAATGGGGAACATTTTCACCTGGGCCCCAAGGCACAGCTGTGGAGAGCACTGTGACTGATTAGTCCCTGGTAGCATCTACGGGAAGAATATTTTCCAGAAAACCCGTGAAATGCTGGATATTTCTCCCAGTGAAACGAAACACTAATGCTGCAAAGATAATTTAAAAAGTTCCAAATTGTGTGTACTTGTTTCARTTTGTGAATGCTACAGAAACTGATATTTGCCTAATACTATTTATAAATGGATTTATAGATAACCACAAAATAAGCTTTACAGAACAGTATAATAAAAGGAAAATAGTGTAACAGGTAACAGAGAAGATCCTCATTCTTCTGAGGAGTGTTAATTACAAGTAAAATAATTTTTTCCGTCACTGRTTTACAGAAGGAATCACAGATACCATACATTTATCAAACCAACTAATCTACATTATCTTTGACCAGATCTATCATTAGATTTGCGTCTGTTGTGGGTTTGAACCATATGAGCACACAAACAAGAACGTGAATATTTTTAAGAACAAAATAATAACACTTTCAAGGCAGCAGTGGTCCACTAAGACAAGTTACAGGGATTTTGAGAATACAGATTTTTTTCTTTTGTATAATAAGAGCATATTCATATTCACACTTCTTGTTACACAGGAAATTCAAGTAAAGGAGCAAATAGCCAGCCAGCAATGGGGCCTGGAAAAGTTGTGTCCACATTCACAGTGTTAGTGAGGTTTAYTAATTCTCCAAGTTCATACTTTGGTATCATTAATCAACAATAGTTGATTTCTTTATCTGTGTCATAATACTTTTTAAGAGAGATTTTTTAAACTTAAGGGAAGCCAAAAATTCTCCTTTCAGGGATGGAATTGTGACACAACCCTGGGATCATGCTGAMAAGAAAACCCTGGGCAGTTTTTTCCCGTATGTTGCCAGAAAAGGAGAGACCTTTATTTAGTGAAAAAAAACCAACTCTCTAAGCCCTCAAAAAATTATCTTTTTATTACACAGAGATGAGGAAAGGAACTACAATCTTACAGAGCACGCTGTCCTACACTGGGAGGTGCAGAGAGCCCCACAGATGGAGGCTATTTGGGTCGTACTGGTGACTCCCTGACAAACCCACATTTTCCTGCATTTTCCACATTTCCCAGGGCAGCAGCAGCCCTGGGGTCCCCAGGATGTCACAGCCACGTGGTTGAGGTTGTCCCTTCCTCTGGCGAGAGCAGACACCCAGCAGCTGGCTCTGAGAGCACCAGACGCTGATTTTTGGGGAAACCACGATAAATTCAATGTGACATTGCTTGTGTTACCTCACCTGGCCTGGGGACACCCTGGCCACGGGGCAGGTTTGCTGACACAGAGTCTGTTCTGTGAGGGGTTTCTGGGTTGGCTACGAGTCCCATCCATTTCATTCTGTGTTTCTGTAGCCTCCCTCACGGTGCTGTTTGAACACCTATGGAGTCTCCCCGTGGTGAAACACGCCCGAGGTGGAGCTGTCAGGATCAGAAAAGAATGCTAAATTAACTGGGGTTTAAAGCTGATAGGAGCAGAAAGGTACCTGAAGGTCTATTGCTTTTCACTAATTCCCCTAGATCTTAAGAAACTCGTTCTTTGGCATAATTCTCATTCTGTTTGACAGTAACTGACCCTGCAGCTATTCCACCTTTTGAATTCATCAATCAGATTCCTTTTCTTCTCAGTGGTTGCTAATCCTATCTCATACTTATTTCCTGTACTATCCAACCCTCCCAGAGTTTAAAAGCTTAGAGACAGGTCATAAACCATCAGGTTCTGTAAGAGGTTGTCTCATTCTTTGCATATTAATGGCTTCAACCAGCATGGGGAAATGCTCCTCTTTCAATGCAAGGAAAGAGAGAGGAAAAAAACCCCTAAACTCCGAGTGTGCAAACTAAGATACCTTCCAACAACTATTCTGTGTAGACACTCCAGGTTCTATGGGTAGAAATAAAAAAATTGCCGTGTAATCACCGATCCCAACTTGGAATAAAATTTTAAAATACTTATATTTTAAGAAAACATAACGCACTATATCACAAGTCTACAGTTCCGCCAGCTTTCAGTAAGAGCTTCTTGTGTTTTGTGGAACATTTAGTTTCGTTTTTCAAAGGCACTAAATGGTGAGAGATTACCAAAATAATTTGTAAGTCTTGTAACAAAAGTCAGGCATTGCCAGAATCGATAACCCTAAACATCAGGTTATCTCACAAGTGAATACAGAAAAGGAAGAATGGAAGTTTGTCCTCCTGCTGACATCCCATGGTGCARATAACCAGTAAGAACACTAAGGGGGGAGGCAAGGATGGATATTTCCTTCTACATCTTAATCCAATGACCAGGAGAGACACGGAGCACAGGGAGTGGCCAGCATCTCGTTCTGCCACTGACAAGAGCAGCCCACACAAACCTCTCATCTCATCAAGGAGAGCATTTCTTGAGTCTTCCAACAAATCAATACAATTATCAATGCTTCTGTCAAATATCGAAACAGGCAACATTGCATAGAACAGTCATTATAGCTAAACCTTTTTATTAAAATATTGCCTTAAATTGGCAAAATATTTGCTACAGAACAAGTCAAGAACTTGTACAAYATTGTCAACACCTTAACTAGAAAAATCCTTTCAAAGGCAACTCCTACTTCTGCATTTTCAGTTTCAAGATCCTCCCTAAATGGCAGGGTTAAAGGTCAGGGTTCTGAGATTAGTTTGCATCTATAAATAATCTCCTATTTGTTAATATTTTCATCTCTGTTACCAAAGGTTCAGTCTCCTACTGACAAATTACGCCTTTTTTTTTTTACTGCATTCAACTAAAAGCAAATTTGTACATAGAGAATAAAATTATTCATCAAAATAAAATCCAGTTTTTCTCACCAGCAAGTAATTTATGTCCTTCAATTGAGCCATTATAGCATTCTGCAGCTCTTCTCCTCTGGTTATGGGCAAAGAGACACTTCTGACAATGCAAAGACTCTGTAGTGTCTGTGCTTTACCTCTCCCTTCAGCGACATGGAAGACTCCACTTTCCCTAAGTGCTTTATATTCAATTGTTTCTTCTGTTTCTTTCCACTCTTTTAAATTCTGCATCTGGTCTTGGTTGGCAACAGGGGTTAAGGCCGTGGGAGAAGAGAGAAATGTATAATTACATTAAGAAAGAGAAGAAAAATGTAACTGAGGGAAATATAACCAGATATCATTTCTTGTTAGTCCCTGCCAAATGGAAGTATCTTAGGAGAGGTAAAAACAAGTGCAGTACAAAATTATATCCATGATATCACTTCTAACAAATCAAATAGAGCAAATGACCTGGGATTCAAATTAACACATCCATGCAATYTATCTATCTGATGAGTCTATTTAAGCACACAGAGAGTTTAACAAGTTTTCAGTGTGTGAGAAATGAAAAATTGAATAGATAGAAGACTTTTTCAGTATTTTTTTTTATTTTCTAATTTTAACTGATTAGTCAATCACACTCCAGATTTTAGATTGTTTTGAGACAATGCAGCTGACTAGCATTTTCCAGAAACTCTCTCATTCCCCCACAACACCTTTCTTTTACACCAGCCATAAATTATTTCTGTTGCCATTGCTAACTGTGCTGATTTTGGCTAGAGTTAATTTTCTTCCCAGTAGCTGGTGTGGGGCTGTGGTTTGAATTCATGCTGGAAACAATGTTGATAACACAGGGATGTTTTCATCATCACTGGACAGTGACCCTTATGCACTGAGTCCATTCCTGCATCACATCCCTTGTTTTAGTCGCATCCAAAACCCCACAGTTGTCACACTGAGTGCTTTGCAAGTCGAGTAAAAGCCCAGATGAGTGGGAAGAACCAGGAGGATCACTCAGAAGGACATTTTCTATCTCACCGACAACCCGACTGAGGTGCAGCTACTTAGTCCGTGGGACCAGACTGGATTTATCAAGGAATGCAGAAAGGCTCAGCTGTCATTCCCTTCACTCCTGGATCTCCCCTAAACACATCCCAAGGTGCACACAGACTGCTGGACACAAATGTTCTCCAACAAGTGAGCACAACTCTTGGCAGAAGGTGCAGAGGGTCAGCATCAGTCAGCATCGCTCCAAGTACCAACACAGTGAAAGGGAAATGTTGATCACCTGAGTGAATGTGCCTTTAATTTAGGCACAGATCGGCACATTGCAAGTGTTATTCTGAGGCTAACTGTTCTCCAGACTTCTCACCCAGTCKCTCTCTCCATCTCAGTTTCCCTCCACACCAGGGTGCCAGGAAAGCTGATCCCGGTGGGGAGCTCGGAGGTGAGGCAAGGCTTGATTTCATTGCCAGGGGCAACTGCTGAGTTTGTGTTTGGAATGGCTGCACGGGAAGAGCAGGGAGAGGATGTAAGAAATGCGGAGGAGTACCCAGTGCATGCCAAAGAGCAGCTTCACAGGCGAGCTCCTGTCTGTCAGGGAGCTGTCAGATCCACCCAYAATAAACCACAATTGTGTTCAAAGYTAATGCTAATATGGCTCAGTGGGAGACTAGTTTTAAATGTCATATTTCCAAGCCCTTCTCTAAACTACCTTTCCTAGAGAATACTTCAAGGGAACTGGCATGATAATGAATTCCTTAGGCCTGATTTTCAGAGCTATTAAGTGCACCTCTGATCACAAGTGCAATAGGAGATAGAGGCAGATATTCAGGCTTATCCTATCTAGATAGACAGCTTGTATAAATACTCTATTTAAAATATTCCCACCCAAGCGGGAAGGAAGCAAGACAAATCAGCCTGAATTAGGATGAAGATGGCAGGATGACAACACCACTTCTTATCTACCTGAAGCAAGCTACTTCAAAATTATGTGGAAAAAAAAATCTGCTCATTAAGATATGTAGACCTTTGCATCCAACAGCTATAAATATATAGTACCAATRGATAATAAGAATAACAAATAAAGCAATGAGGTTTGGCTATAATGAAAGGAGAAATTTTAAAACTTGTAGTGTATATATGTACATGTACAATTGCACATACATTTGCAGTGTTCTGATTTTTGGTGGAATGTAAATTCTCTCATGAAATTCAGAGAACCTGTCTGCTGCTGTACTAGAACAAACAGGTAATTTAGAATAATTTGTTCATTTTTGACACATCCGTCCTGGTATTGCCTAGAAAACATATATACAAATTTAGAATCTTTTTGGCACAAAGTARTATTCCTTATGGGCTCACCACCTGTTTATTGATGCCCAGCCAGTCCCTGAGCAGCAATYGGCCCTTCCTGGCCAACTCCCCCTGCTTTATACACTGGGCATGACATTCCATGCTGTGGACTATCCCTTTGGCCAGGTTGGATCAGTCGTCCTGGCCAGGTTCCCTCTGGGTTCCTTGTGCACCTTCTCGCAGGCAGAGCATGGGAAACTGAAAAGCTACGACTACAAAGCTAAAACTGCTCAACAACAACAACATCAGCTTGTTACCACTGCTATTCCCACCCTAAATCCAAAATACTGCACTGTACCAGGCGCTAGGAAGAAAATTAACTCTCTCCCAGCTGAAGCCAGGACACCCTGCATCTCTCTCTGAAATATATTACATCTCTTTCTCTCACAGGTTACTCCTCTTTCTCTCCTGTTGGCCATTTGGCAGCTGYAGCACAGGAGAGGCTTGTGCAAAGAAAAATCCCTGGTGCTTTGCACAGGGAGAGAAGGCAATGCATCAGACTGAGAGGAGAAAAAGAGGGAACTTCCCAGCAGAGGAGYAGCAACCGAGAGCCCCCGGCCCCAAGCGCTCCGATTTTCTTTTAAGTGGAGTTTGATGAAACAGAAATCCTGCTCGGAGCTGTTCGTCACAGCTGGAGAGAACAATTAAGCATGAGCCTCCTCCATGTTTAGTCAACAGGGAGCTGTCTGTCTGACATGGCTCCAGCTGAAAAATAGGAGATCTCACAGACCTAAATACGTATCTATTCAGGATGTGGGACGTCAGGGCGACCTGGCATTAGATGAAGACACAACCTATAAGAGTTCATTATTTAAATGAAGACCTGGCCATGAAAAGACAATAATTAACATATTTGAAGGTCTAAGAGTTATCTGAATATGAGAGATACAGGTGTTGCATGTGTCCCATCCCTCCCCCGCCCCCCAGGATCTTCTAAAGAAAAACAAGATGTAAAATCAGGGAGACAATGACAATTAGCCTCCTAATTAAAGAATAAGCAAAATGCTAGGCTGCAAAGCAAGTTATTCTGAGTAGGATATTCCCAGTTGTTCCTCAGTCTAAATAAGACTGTTTTCTCCTCAAATGTCACAGCATGCTAAGTGCCAGGAGAGAATTATTTCAGCATATGATGAACAAAACAACTCAACCCCGAGGAACTGAGTCACAAAGCTGTCCATGAAGTGAATTGCAGCTCAAATTCCAGATAATTAGGAGTCAAGACTCCTGCAGTATGAATCCTACTGCAGAGGCAAAACCCCATGACATTTAATACCTTTCTCATTTGTTTTGATATGCTCAAACTATTGGTAAATGAAGGTCAAATAGCATTTTCATGTGTCCTCAGCAATGTGAGAAAACTGGGCATCTCCACAACTACTCAATCCAGGTTTGTAGGATCAAGTTTTCAACACTGCTGGTGCTGCCTGTCCTTGTGTTTCTCTTTTCAGGACACTTTCCCGGTATAAAACCATTCCCAGGTCTTGCTCTGACAATCCTGCAGCTGATTATCCCCATAGCCTTTCATCTTGTTGATACTGAGCTTCAAGGTGTCCATGTCAGCACAAGTCCCAGACCCCAACTACAGCCAAACTCTGCCAGACTGTTCTGTTCCTGTGCCAGGACTTCAAACTACAGCTCCTAAACTCACCCGTGAGTTTTGCAAAGAGTGATGGCTTAAGAGCCATTCCTGCATGGTTTGAAACTATCTTTAGCATCCTAATGTTCAATATTCACATTATTGCTGCACAGAAATTTATGAGAACTATTAGTTATAATACTTCTGTGTGAGAAGAAATTAAAATTGCYTTTAGGAGGAATGAATAGGCCATATAACTACTCAATGCCTGACTATAACACTTTCTATATGTTTATTCATCTAAACCCAACAAACTGCAATTCATTTGACATGCCAGGCTTTATTTATTTATTTAATAGCACACTTATGTCACAATTATTTCCAAAATTTGTATTCAGACTTGCTAATCTCTTCATGAACATGATTAATCATGACATGACTAAGTCCTCAAGTAGTCCAAGCAACAGATAAAGTATACTTTAGATGACAAATTTTGAATTAAAGTCCTCTCTGTAAGGTACAAAAATAGACCACAAGCACATTTGTTTCTCTCACTGATCATTAATTCAGACTAAATTTAAGTATGAATGCTAATTAAAATGTTGTTGGTCTTCACTGCATTCTGACAGAAAAAACACAGAGTCAATGATTGCACTGAACTAATTTCACTGACAAATGCTTGGCATCACAGTCTGTTGAAACTTCAGATTTAGTGAAAAACTAACAGTATTTTGATCAATTCTGAAATATGCCCAAACRCTTAATTTTGCAAAGCATCTGTTACACACTGACTCTTCAAACGCTAAATATTTCAATGCCTGTTGTTCTTCTGTTGGGAAGGTTCCATTTATAATATTCAAAATCTTCCATGACATCCTGAGAAATGTAGAAGACAGATGCAAAAATTATTCTGCTAGATAATCTTTAAAGGTACAAAAATGTTTAGATATATTTTACAAGTTTTACTTATCTGCCATGAGAGAGTGGGAATTATTGGTTATCCCATTATTTATATACAAACAGGAAGTCATGGAGCTAATTAACTGCATCCTCATTTCGCCGTTTGAGATCTACGCTGTGAGCTCCCGAGCAGAAGTCTCAAAAAGCCAATTTTGTGATATTTGRCAGAAAAAGAACAGATGTGTTTTCACCTGCAGGCCTAGCAGAGACGAAGGGACTCGTGGCATGGCAAGTGGCCAGAGCAGAGGCCAGTGGGGTGGACACGACTCTGGCTGTTTGTCTGTCCCAGCCTCAGCTCGCACAGACTCCGTAGCACATTCCGCGGCTGCACGTGGGAATTCAGAGCACAAGGCTCAGCTTTCGCTCCTAAGTGAAGCTGCRGCGACTTTTGAAGTTCTGAGGACAGCACCAATCCGTGCCTTTCGCATCACTCTAAACGTGYTTTGTTGCAGATAACAGCAGAAAGTCTCCCGAGACTGTGTAGTCTCCGGTGTGATTATTATTCAGCAGCAAACGCTCGCCCGGATCCTACTGCGCTCTTTTCTAAATCAGTACAAGTATCTGCTATCTGACACCTCCTGAAAACTGACTGCAGCTTAGGGGACAGCCTGTGCTGTAAATTATTTATTCTGAGTTACACTGCTTGCCTGTCTAGGCTCAGAAAGAGCTGGAATGGCCAGGCCCTCGTGGCATGTTGCTTGACAGGATTTAAGATTATTTCTGTCTCTTGGCTTTATACCTATCATCTTTGTTGATACTCAAAAGGTACTTTAAAGAAAAAAAAGATGCTTAAATTTTAAAAAAATTATTTCCTTTATGTATTAATAACACCTTTGTAAAATTATGTATTTCAATTCCAAAGTTTCACCTTATTCACAAGAATAAGCAAGTTTTAGAGTTTAAAAAATAATTAACTAATTATTTTTTTCATYCCTATTTACATTGATTAGATCCCAGTGCACTGCAATCTGTGAGGAACTAACTCAGAARTAGAAGAMAAAGTCTAGTTCTGATCTTAGTAAACTAACAAACAATTGTACATCTCCTCTGTGTCCAACCATTATAAAAACTATTTTTTGAATTGGCTTCTGGTTTTGGTGGTGTTTTTGATTTTTTTTTGATTAAATTAAGATTTGAGACACCCAAACACTTCTGATAGAAACAGATGGGTGTAGAATTGAGGTCATTGCTGAACTTTTGACTCAGTTTCACTGCCACATTATCTGGTCCTTGGTTTGCACATGCATGAGGTCCCCTCTGAGTTTTGTCTTCTTGAGGCTGAAGAGGCCCATCTCCCTCAGCCTTTCCTTTTAAGAGAGATGCTCCAGCCCCTTCACCATCTTTGTTTCCCTCCAGYRGACCCTCTCCAGGAGCTCCCTGTCCCTCCCGTCCCGAGGAGCCCAGCACTGGACCCAGCCCCTCCCAGGGGTGAGGAGTGGGGCAGGATCCCCTCCCTGACCTGCTGGCAAAGCTCTCCCTAAACTTGATGCCACTAAATCTCCGTCAGGCAGAAAAATCTCAAATAACTGCCTCCACAACAGGCATTTGGATAAGTTAGCACGGCAGTCCATAAACATGTTTCATATTAGTAAAACAAATTCCTTTTTGCAGCCAGACGTGGCAGCGCATATTGTCGTGAGATGGCCTTTACAAAGACAATAATAAATCACAAATACCCTTAATAGGATAATACTACCATGAATGTGGAGAGAAATAAGCATCTGTAACCCACAGATTAAAAGAGGCAGCATATTTAATATGAAACAATGTAATGTAATGCCAACATGAGACGAGTAGATTACAAATTTCTTCAATTAGTCACACGGCCTAACCATGAATACAAATACTCACTATCAGCACTGATATATGAAGCACATCTGAAAATAGGTCAAAATAAAGCATATCAGGACTGCTCAACCAAAAGAGAGTCATGTGATGATAATGTTTTGAGATTTTTCTATATACTATCAAGATGTTGAATTCTGACTGTATTTATCAAATATCTTCACCATTTGTTACATTCCTTTTATTATTAGGCTGTTAYGAGCCTAATTCTTCCAAGACATCTAAAAAGCTACCCCACATTCCGCTTTTTGAGGAAAGACCCTTCAGGAGACTAATATTTTCATTTAATTGCTAGACTCTGATTGGCAACTTAAAAAAAATATAAATAGAAATATCTTATCTATCAATCTCTCTCTCACAACCTGACCATCATCTTAAGTAAGAAAACATTCTCTTTACAAAATATAATCCATTTCTTCGTGTGCTTTGTATTTCTTCTGTGGCCATTATTAGGCAATGGCCAAGTGTAGAAAGTTCCAAGGGTAAATATGTTTGGTTTAGTAAACACCCTGGTTGGGTATTTTTGCCATCTGATTGACCTCCAACCATGTGTCATGGCTGCTCACTTTACTTGTAGGGAGGACAAATTTTCTGTGCTTTAAAACTCATGAACAAGTACAATTTTGTGAATGAAAAATTGTCAAACATTCTTACCGAAACCGTTCACTTGCATAAACCAAAAGAAAAAAAATTGAAATCCGCAGCACCAAAGCCCAAAGCACCATCCCCTGAAAGGAAAGCCAATGAGTTTCTGCCAATTAAAGCACCTTTCAATTTGTCCTGCTCTCCTATTTAGGAGCTCAAGACCAATATTCTAAATGCAAAGTGCATTCAAGGGAGTGATTCCATCCGCAAACACCTCTGGAAAGGAAACTTCAGCCCATGCCATCTACTCTCTATTGAAAACTAAATGATCAGTAATTTTTTWAAAATACTCAGGCAGCAGCAGTGAGAGCCCCAGCTGGTGCTCACAGCGACAGGGGATGATCACAAACCTTTGCCTTGCTCTGGGAATGGCTGGAAGGACTTTGCTGTACCCACAGAGCCAGCACCTGCCCGCTCGCTCGGGGGCAGCTCTGGCACTCCTCAAACAAAGAGCTCAGCAATTTTTCACCCTCACTCTTCCCAGCAGTTGCCCTTAATGAAAATGATAATCAGGAGACCTATGTTAAGTTACGATGAGGAACCAGGATAACGGTGGAAATTTCAATATTCAAGCTCTATAAGATTGTTTGGATTTGATTAATTTGCAGGTTATTAGGCATTTTAGAATAAACCGTTAAAAAAAAGAGAAAAGAAATCTCGTTGYTCAAAATGCATTGTGTCCCAAAAGTTTCAATGGTGATCTCATGACATGGTTATGGAACCAGGGGAGCTCACATTTAATGTTGTCAAATTTTACTCCAATACTGCTTACATTTATTCTGGACTGTCTTTTTACCTATGCTTCAAAACACCATGTTTTTAAAAACCCAATTTTGTACATTTTAATTTAAGTAAAGGCAATAAAGAAAACATTACACACAGATCTTCAAAAATGAACTTTCTTTCAGTGCAAGACACTGCATTTTAATGCAAGCCATTTCTGTCTACCATATAATCAATCCCAATTTATATAGATTTCTCCTTCTTCAGTTTAACAAATTATTTTCTACTCATAACCTTGAGCTGCATTTCTGAAGATCAGATAAATTATATCTCTGCATTTGCTTAAAAATGCACTTATTCAAGAAACGTAACATCAGCTGGACACGTTAACTTTGTAAACCCATCAATTTTATCTTGTTTCTCATTTATGCATTCAAATTATGTAATTCCATCTTCCAGTYCTTAGTACTCGAATTAGATATGGAATTAATAATTTCACAGGTCAAATCTCTTTGGATTTGGGAGATACTAAGAATTTTATGTGATAAATTTTCCAAGTCCCCTGACTTCAGCAAATGAAGTCCCCGAGCACTGGTTCTGCATTACAGGGGTTGGTATTTTTTTATGCCATACCAACCAGCCAGTCTATCTAGTACTCTAAATCACTAGAATTACTGAAAATTGAAATTTCTCCTATTTAATCTTTTWAAAYRTGTCGTACTGTTTTCTCCAACTATYTCCAAGACAGCCTGATAATCAGCATACATCAAATGCATTGCTGGCTATTACCAAAAATAGGGCTCCTTTCAACATGCTGAAGGCAACAGTTGCTGACGGAAATTAAGTAGCTGTTTTAATCTTTGTGATATCTTCCATATTTCAAGAGCTACAGCACAGTGGAGTTTTTAGTTGCCCTTTTCCAATCTTTCCCCCACCCACCCCGATTCCTATTTATGCCTGATTATAGGAGATGCTTCATACTCAGTCCTGATCTAAAGCCTTTAAAAGAAATGCCCTTAATTTGGTACTTGTTTCTTTCTTTCTTTTTTTTTCCTGACTAGTTTGAAATATCATAAGACTTGATTTAGGAATGTCTGGGAAGAAAAAAAACATTTATTGATGCAATCCCTAATAACATTCTGAAGTGCTGCTTTTCATCTTTAGTTCTTGTAGTTCTTCAGCTGTGAAAAATATCTTTTTCTGAAATATTATAGAGCCTCGGAACTACAAGTACAGAATAAAAGGCAGGCACTACTCTCAATTCCCAGGCACCTTGCCCTGGAATACTGTAGTTACAGGACTCACACATAACATGATTCAGTGCTCCAGCAAGAAAATGGAAGTGACTTGAGGCGGATCAGAATTAGTGATTCTCTAAAGAAAGAATTTTCTCTACCCTCTCCTTTGAGAAAAGGTTTATTTTAGTAAAGGGTGAAGCTCTCTTGCAAGAGTAAGAGCAGCTTTTTCCTTTAAAGGAGCTCGTCCCCCAGCTAAGCAGTAATACAAATCCATCCTGACTGCTATGAATTGCTTCTCAGCACTGATGCACTGGCTGCTGACCACTTCATAAAGTGGGCAGCTTGAATTCTGCAGACCAAGTTGGGAGCAAAAGTGTTCTTGGCTGAAGATTAATATTGACATGTATTTCTGCCATAATAAGAAAACCAGGGGAGCACACTTTGTTATAAATGATCACTTCATTATCCAAATTTGCSTCTCCTGAGATTTCACCAGAAAGCACTGCACAATGGCCTCAGCGTTTCTGAAGAATGGCATTTGTCCTTTTATTGAAATGTTGCCATCAGAAAGCATAGTTTGTTCCCATCCATAATTCAGAGTTTCCTTCAGAAAAGGCAGAAGCTGACTGTTCAAATATATTGAAACCATCATAGCCTGCAGCACCTGCTGCAATGCATTATTGATACCCAGAAGTGGCTCTGACGCCTTTCTGGGAGCAAATGCTTTCCTCTGCATTGGAGAGCTCTAAATGGAAAGACATTTCCCGTGCACTTCCTTTTTCTCATCCTTTCCCGAGATGGATACTTAAAAAGAATGACCTCTGGAAAATTTTAAGTTAGAGCATCTTGAGGAAGCCTCCACAGGTTTTTTACCACCATTATGTTATATATTTTTGCTGCTTTTTTCCCCCCATAACCCATCTTTTCCYTCACTGTTCAGGGGAAGGGAGGCAGGTCAGAGGGAGTCAGCAAGAGCTGTGCCCTCGGTGCACTCAGGGCCCTGGCAAAGCTCCTGTAATTCCATGATTAGTCAGTACTTATGGTATAGTTTCTATAAAGCATATCCAGCCTCTCTGAGATCAGCTCAGTTTGTTACAGCCTCGTGCTAAAAATGCCAAGGTCGTGGGTTCAGCTCCTGTATGGGCCATTCACTAAAGAGCTGGACTTGATGATCCTTGTGGGTCCCTTCCAACTCAGAATATTCTGTGATTCTCTGAGGTCTGGCCTAGTGGCTCCCATTTTTAACGTTATCAGTCAGCAAGTGTTTTATTTTGGGACTAAAAGGAATTTTCCTTCCGGCTAAATTGGAATAAGGCAGAGGTTTGCTCTGGAGATAAAGCTCAGTTCTTTGCTGATTGAGAACTACCCACACTCTGTTCAAAAGCAGTTTGGGCTCCTGATAAAAGATGAAATGCTCTGTAACAGCCAGGGTTGGATCTCACCAAGACTTCATCCAAGGGAATTGTGCAGGCAACTCTCAGTCCCTCGGATTGTATCGCTCGTGACATCAACACCACGACAGAAAAAGGCACGAGGAGAAAAGGAGAGGAACGAACCTACAATATGTAATTTATTGCTGCAGCTTTTAGATCCCAAGGGAGTTAATTTTAAAAAGCTGTCAGGTAATTATTTTGCGCTTTGGGTTTTTTTTCTTCCTGGCTGGAACAATGAATCATTAAATAAGTGAGAGCTTGGAGACACCATGCTGGGGAGAGCTGTCTAGCATCAGTAAGCAGAGAAAAATCTGATTCTGATAGCAGCCTCATCAGTTACTACATAATTTAAATGGAAGTTGGATAATCCTAAAGGGTTTTAGAATCTCATCTAAACAGTGCTATTACTCATTCTCAGAACATTTTATTGCAAGGAGGCCGCTTTTTATGCTCTCAGATAAATTTAACAGGATCCCTGTAATTTTATTTTTATGTAAATATGTACACCCCATATATAATAAAATGGCTCACTGCTAAGCATTTAAAGCATGGCTTCTACAGTTCTTTTTGCATAGAATATGAGCCCTCAAATAAAACCCAGACCAATGGACTCCTTTTAATTTGAGCAGATCCACTCCCTCTCTCTCCCAATTTCTAATCAATCAGTAATTACCATTCACAAAATTCATATTATTTGACCTATCAGCTTTCTGATTAAGATTCCTCTGGTCACTTGGCAAGGAAATCTAATTCTGTATTATTCTTCCGAGCGTTCCATTTTTACAGAAAGGCGTGAAGCCTCAACCACAGGAAACCAAACACATGCAAAAAGGATTCTACTTCATTTTCATTATGTACCACAAAAAAAGTTTGCAATAAGCAGTTCTGCTACAGTATTATGTGGCCTTCAGACATCAGTGGCACATGGTTGAAATCCAACAGATACTAAACTAAGCTCAGGGTAAAAATATCTGCTGAAGGTAACGCGATAAGAGGGTGCTCTAAATAAAGGTGAAGAGTTGTCTACCAGTTCCTGACATAAGCAGGAAATTCTCAATTGGTCATTGAATCCCTTTAGTTCCTGCCATGATGGTGCTGCCAGGCCAACCTGGTGCCAGCAACCTGGTCAATGGCCACAAAGCAGATGCTCAGAATAAATGAGCAGAAGAAAATRTGTGGTACTGCAGGCCTTCCGGACACAGGCTTACACAGCATAAAAGCAATTGTGTAAAATTTCTCCTTTCATATTTTCCAAGCCCATTCTTGTTCAGAAATATCTGCAGAATTGCCTTCACGTCTCCTTACTATTATGTATGTATTTCCTGCTTATTTCCATAAAACTACTCATTATTTTTCATTAATGAATGGAACCAGAAACAAAGCACGTTTAAARCAGAGAGTTCCCTTGTCTTCTAAAAGGTGGCAATATAAAATGAAGCAACCTCCTTATGTACATTAATCATTTATCTCAGGGCGTTATGCCACATGATCGGAAAATATCCATAATATCAAGGTGCTTTAGCTACAGCAAGTGTATCTTCGTCAACAGCAGAATAGCTCTGAAAGAAGATTAAATACTCAAATTACCTTTTTTCCCCTCCATTATTTCACCTTCACCCTCTTTTTTAAATTTTTTTTGATACAGTTGGAGTTGTATATGGGATACAAATTTGATCTGGTATTTAAATGTATTTACACGGTTTGTTTTCATTTATTGTTTTTTTATGGTGTAGGCAACAACTTCACCAGCCTGTTTTCTTTCCATTTTCTAGTCAAACAGCAGCTTTTGTAAGACAGTATTCTAAGTGGAAAAAAAAAAAAAATTAGTACAATATATAACTCATCTTAGCTAGAAAGAGAATACGGGGATTTATGTCACAAGAGCAAGGAATATTTTTATTTTCCTTTTCCAACAACAGATTTTCAAGTGAGTGAGTTTCATTCAACTGCCTACAGTGAAATTCCCCAGCCATTCTCCCTAATGTTCTGTAATTCCAGAATGGCAAACACAGAACCCTGCAAGGACAGAAACACCTGAGAGATCAAAGCACTTCTGGTGCAGGTGCTCCCTTGAAACCTGGACAGCATCAAAACAGCAGTACACACAGGTCAGAATTATGCAACAAACTTAAAGCAACAAGAACCTTTGTGTTTGAAAGATGAGAGTTTAAAATCCTACTCTGGTCATCACTGAGGATTCCATCAAACCAGCAGCCAACTAAAGCATACTTTGGATTTTTTTTATGACATATTTACACATATTGCTACTCACCTGTAGGGTTATTTTTAACTTTTGCACGACTGTTTTAAAACTCATTAGATCAGGGCTCAGATTCCAGSCCCACAAGTTCTAAATGATAATCATGAATGAGCTGTGAAAATGCTGAGAAGGGAAAASGGTGTCCTAGGGCCTTTTAACTGTCTCTGGAAAAAAGAAAAGAAAAAAGAAGCAGCATTCCAGCCCTGAATTGCAACTCTGATGTTCTACATGATCCAGAGCTATTCTGGGTTTGTCGTTGATGGCTTTTTGAACTGTACATATCATACAAATCGTGTATGCTTGGTCATCCATGACATCTAAAATATGAATTATTAAATCTGAAATTGCCATAAAATCTTCCTTCAATTACAGTCCCTCCACTCTCTCATTCCTTCCATTTAAAGTAATTATTAGTGCTTCCTCAGCTCTTTTTCACGACTGTTTTGCAGATGTGCTGACTATAGCGTGGGGAGCTATACCACACTACAAAACAAAGCATGTTTGGAAGAGTTTCCGTGCAAGTTCATAAAACATAGAAAAGACAAAAAACCCAACAAAACCACCCAAATATTTCCTGTAATAAAGACATCTGTGCCAGAGCGATCTGCACGCACACCTCTAAACCTCTGCTCGCGCCGGGAGTGGTGACAGCAGAGCAAGAGAGCAAGATCTGYGTTTAATCCCAGATTCCTGCTTCAGCCCGAGGCTACACACACAACAGGTAGTCCCCAGGCTTCTGTTTGTGTTTTCCTTAGGAAGTGACAACCATTAATAATTCATTTCATAAATCCTGTTCGGGTGCCGCCACGAGTGATGTCACCTTGAGGAGCGCAACGCGGAGCGGCTCCCGTCCCGCTCTTGGTGAGGCCTCATTCTGTCTGGGTTTACACTCGTGACGAGCTGTCAAACCCAATTTCCTGCCAGCTCCTTGTCAGAGCCGTGCCTGATGTCAGCTCTCAAACAGCGCCCTTGAAGCTCTCCGGGAGCCTTTCCCTTCCCGGAGACAGCTCCCTGCGCCTTCCGGGGGCTGCGAGGGAAAGGGTGACATTCGTGGGCTTGCCTCGAACAAAGAGAGCTCATCCACCAACTGCTTTCCAAGCAGGCTGTTTACAAACGAATCCCGAATGATTAAGTACTAAATAAATCCGCAAACAGCAGAAATTTCTGCTCTTTCTGCCCTTGAACTACTTTGCAGAAACTTGGTAATCAGCCGCAGTTTTGTTCTGATTATAAGTTATTGAATGTGATTGTTTTGCATATAAATTCCTCTCCACTTTTAAATTTAAATATACTTTAAATGGTATATTCAGTGAAGCAGACTCATGCATTTGCCGTCAGTACTGCTGACAAAATCTGTCTTTTAGAATAGCAGTCTCTGACATATTTTCTAGAAAGTGAAAGTATACTTTATAAAAAGCGCACTTTTCCATGAATTATGCCAGCTACCTTATAATATTCCAACTAATTCTGTCCTCTCTGAAGTATGACCAAGATAAAAAAAACCCCAGCAGCACTACCTTATATTAAAGATGCCCAAGGGTACATATTCATCTTACAAACAAAACCTGTATCTATGAAACATTATTTTCAGCCCTACAACACTCTTGGTAAGGCACATGCACAGACCTGCCTATGGAAGTTCCCATAACAAAATGGGATGTACACAATTCACCTGTGTCCACTTTTCAGAAACCAAAAAGCTCTGTCTTGCCTTTACAGATCAGATTTCTTTTGTTCCAACTTCCAGGATATAAATTGTAACTGCTTTATTTCTGCATTTACCTAAGCTTTTATAAGAATCTGTGAAAAAAATATTAACCCCCCCCCCAAAATCCATTAAACTACATTATTTTGTACACTCTCYCATTAATGCTACTTAAGATTAGCAGAAGAAGTTGGGTTACATTAATTTTTAAGTGTATTTAGTGATTTTTTAAAATCAAATTGATGAACCAGTTTCTACTACCACTGATTTACAAGGAGAAAAAAAAATCAAATGAAAATCGTTTTGAGTTTCACATAATTAACTGAAAACACCAGCTTCATAAATACATCTTCAGAAAAGGTCTTAGGAACAAAACAAGAGTAGAGGCATAGGTCCCCAAAATTTACTGGAATTCTTAAATTCAGAGTCATGAAAAATGTACACCTTGAAGATTTTATTGCTTTGGCTCTCCCTGCTCCATGGACCTCCTGGTAACTCCAAAAAGGCAGCACATTCCTCCCTTCCTGCAGCAACCCCAAGGTCAGGCTGCACTTCCACAGCAGCTCAACACTGTTCCCAAAGAACCACCCCGACACTGGCAGCAAAGGGAGRAAAATTGTTTGGGATAATGGACCAGGGGCAAGGATGTGAGCACACATCCCCCTGCAATGTGCAGCAGCAGAGCTCTGCCAGACAYGGGCTGCAAATAGGAACTCTGTCCTGTCCCCAAGACTCTTGTTCTCCTTTTATTTGCATCTACATAGGTGAAATCACTTTGATGTCTACAAGGAAGTCGTGAGAGAGTGAGACTGCTTTAAATAGGGAGGGGAAGAACTGAGCCAGTCCTGACCCTACGACTCCTCTGAGCGGGGTTGATCCCTCAACACGCAGTACAACAGCAGCTGATTAAAAAAAGGAGAGGTTTTATAAAAGTGCAAAAAGGAAAGAAGGAGGAATCAACGGCTTTAGGTGAACATCTCCTCGGTTCTGCTGGCTGGAACAAAGGAGGCATCGCCAGAAACTCCATTCACAGAGGACTCCTTCGTAACAAATTGCAGCACCAGAACTGCCCAAATGTCCCCACAGCGTTGGGCTGTGACAGATTTGACAGCACAGAGCAGACCTGCAACTTCACCTCCAGGGAGGCTGAGGCAATTCACACCGGCTGAGAACTCAGCCCAATTTTAGAAGACTTTCGATGAATCACTCCTAATACAGTGCAGATGCAGCAGATGTATCTCTGCAGGATTTCAGACCAGACTTTGGGTATGGAGAATTAGTTACATTTCGTAATGACATTATTTCCAGATGTCTGAAAGAGATCAGAAGAAAGCTAACATCTGGTGAGGGACCAAAAACACCGTGTACTTTTAAATATGCAGCAGGAAATATGTGAAGTTTCAGAAAAGGAAACAATTCCTGGGAAAGCTATAGTGATAAAAACCACAAGGTTTTCAAGAGAATGTTTCCAGCAAAAAGTTGTTCCACACCTGAGAGGCAAGTACATGGTCTCCTTCACAAATCAGTTTAGAGAGCAATATCACACACGGGTCAAAATCCTAACGAGGAACCAACACTTTCTAGTTTTAAAACACACAGAAGAATTGGTACCAAATCACTGTTCAAAAGTCACCGAAGCTTTGCTCATTAATTTGAACCAGGATAAAATTTTAAAAATTGCTCTCTGCTTTTCTAAACCACATATTCAGCATGCCACAGGTTCCTCCCCTCTCTTTGCAAGACAGCAATCAAGTTATTGTAATGTTTTTTCTCACAGATCTCTTCTGGATCACAGAAATGCACCASTTTTGTGCCACAGCTCCCAGTCCCATAAACCACAACTCATGAGGTCTTAAGTTATATCTCAGTTTTGCTTATGCTACAAAGCCAGAGCTTCTGAACAAATTATTTTCATTCAAAAAAACCCCTATATAACTGCCAGTGAAGATGATCTGGCCATACATCCTGAAGAATCTGGGATGTGTCCTTATTTGTACAGTGCCACTGGCATTTTATAATAGCAAAAACCACACACTTGTATAAGATCACTTCCTGAAACACCTGGAATAAGACTGGAATGCAACAGGACAAGGACACAAAAACCACTTTCCATTTCAATGAGAGGAATTACAGCTAAAACCTGTACAAGTACCTCCTGACCCAAATAACCAGGCACCGAAATGGAATTTTGTGCTTCTCTGTTGCACTTCTAGGACCATGCTCAGGACCAGGCTGATCCGAGACAACTGGCATTCAAAACACATTTTGAAATTGAACAGGAAAACATAAAATCCCCCCGAGAAGTCCAATTATAAGGTAACAAGTACAATTCTCCTGGAGTTTATCTATGGATAGATCCAAAGAACTAAAAAATAGGCTAAGTCRAGTTTTCCCGTGGAATAGAATCCTATTAAATTAATAATCAAGAAGTCTTTCATACTTTCATGCCTACATCGTGCTAATAAGAACTGGTTTCATGTAGTAACTCCAGAGGGAGTCACATGCTGACAAGAGCTAAAAGCTTCCCAAATGCCAGTTGTAACACTTCCAGCTGCATTGTCTGATCTGAAACGGCGCAGAAGTGCAGGAAGACCAGGATGGACATGCTTTTGGAAAGTCTAGGGGTAAGATTAGAGAGAACTTTTTTCTCCAAGTGAGACTAATCGAGACTCAAATACTGTATGTAGCTTCTGCAATGTGCACAGCTTTATTGTGAATTCTCTAAACAAAATCTAAGCGAGCCTTGTCCTTTTATTAATCTTATTTCCAGATGATGCCCCTGAGCTGTTTCTGGGTGGCCTTTGCTGGGGAGATTTTGAGGTTTGAGAAGTTCTCCTAGGTAYGTCCAATATGAGTTTTAAGCAAATAACCAGCTGACATATTTTAAGAGGTGACCTAATTTAAGATCCCTTGCGAACCATTAATTAATTCATCATGTTGATTTATGCCATCCATTGCCTGCTTTGTCTATTCCCATTACTTCCTAAGAAAATTAAAAATTCTTTTAATTATTAAAGACTAAGGAAGACTTATGAAGTCTTTAATTTATTAAGCTATTTTTCATGGATTACAAATACATCACACACAAGTGACTCCTCTATACTGGTTCCAACAGTAAGATAACATTCCAGAATGATCCTCTCAAAGGCTGACTGAGCACATCCTCTGTTACTAATTCACACCACTGCTCATGAGATGTCAGCTGTAGCTTGTTCCTCCRACTGCAGTGGAGAAAAGCAAGTTTATTCCACGGCCCTGTGATGTTTTAAATAAGGTCCAGCACGTTGTAGAACAAAATATATATTTTTGACTGCTCACTAGGCACGATACATTACTAACACCTCAAGGAAACAGCTTTATAAGGAGGCTGCCTTTTGAAAGCACGACTCACGTCTGTTGCTTGTGTTCCCAAACTCAGCATGTTCCRAATTCCATTCCCTCGGACAGCAAGTGGAGTTTGAGGGCTCTTTCGATGGAGTGTAAATGGGTCTGGGATTTCTCTGAGCTGCTCGTGAAAGGCTCCCAGAGGTGCAGAATTTAATTCTTCTGTTCTGGCAGCTGCTTGTGTTCTGAGCTGCTTCCCAGGCAAGAGGAAAGTACAAACCCAGGGCTGAGCAGGGGAACCCACATGGACTACAGCAGGTCATTGTGCTTTTCTGAATGTCTCTATGTAGATAAACAACGCAAAAACGACCTGGTCTGAATGTACCSAGTTATGAGTTCAAATCCCAGGATTAATGAGATTTAACCTTTATAAAGTAGACACAGTGTACAACTACCATTTTTCCATAAAATTACTGTTTTGCTTGTTCAACGCAATTTATTGTCAAATGGCAAATGTAACACCTGAGATAAATTACAAATCAAATCTGGTATGTGTTTTTTAACACCAAAATGCTCAATAGCTTTAATGATGGTCACCATTCCCTACTCAAGCTGGACTTCCTCTGTTGCTTCAAATTTAGCTTCAGATACTTTGATTGCGAAAGCCACAGCAACCCAAAAATTGAGGTCCCATCATAAATGGAAAGATTCAGATTATCATGAAATCAGGTAAGGTTTCTAGCAAACTGGCTAGAGTTTTCAGAAGAAAGTTCGTATTCATCAGAGAGTTTATTTTAGTGCACAACAAAGTTCACAAAAATGAGCTAATTAAGGAAAAAACCCAAACAAAAACCAATTGTCTTTTCTCCTACAGTTCCCATGACACTGCAATGCTGAAAGTTTCTGGCACATTTGTGATTTGAGATTGTGTGTGTATATATATATATATACATTTGTCTACATTTACCCTCCCCAAATTAACATGAGATGACTCTGTGAAGTTTGAAAATAAATTAGGTTTCAAAATAACATTAATATCTATATATAACCTCCTTAATTTGAAAAAAACAAAGAGTGCTTAGAGTGGGCTTGTTCAACTTTTCTCCCACTTTTTGCAACAACTGACAGCTGCTACCAACAAATAAGGTATTTTCACAGATTGTTTATGTACTTTGGGCTGGATTTCAGATATTCCAGGCCAGCTCCTGGACTATGGCACTATTGAGCAAGGGAGGTATGGTGGAATAAACGCTTCTGTGACCCAAATCAGGTCCAAGTTTTTGGATGGTCGATTCCCCACCATGTTCATTTCTGAACGAATGTAGTGATTTGCAATGCCACAGATGTRGGGTTTTCATTGTCAGACACTGACATTCGTTTTAATAACTCCAAAATTATGCTCTTGTTTCTTAGGGAAAAGGAATAATGCTCCCCAGCCTTATTCAGTTATTGTTAATTTAGAGCTGAAGTAAATCTTTGTAGCATATAAATGTAGCTCTGTATTTTTATTTTATTACGGATATTAAAAATGAAAATATCATGATCTGTTCCAAGATTTGATCTGGAATGTCTTCAAAAGTCTGTTCTTTGGTGGAATTAGTCCTAAAGCTTCCCAATGACTTTAAGTTTGTTTTCCCCCTGCGTGCCATGCTGGCACTTTGCCATCCTTTTCAGTCTGGGTTTCTTTCCAGCTTTGCTTTTGCTAGCAAAATAGAGAGATGTGAATGTGAGAAAAGCAAACAAACAACTTTTATCCAAAGCTGCATTTTGAAGCAGGCAAAAGGAATTAAAAAGTCATATCCTAAACATTAATCAACAACCCTATTAATGAGTGGAGCTCGGCTTCACTGGGGTCAAACCCACTCTCYAAGTAGTTGCAGGTTGCCACTCTTACCACTCTTGGCCTTTTCTCTGCCAGACTGAAAGAAATCACCCTTTTGGTCCTATTTTATGGTTATTTTGTGAGTGTTTGCTTTGCCACTCGTGGCACAAGCTCTACTAAACCCAAGCAGTACAGGAGTCCTTCACAGGCACTGTATCTTTCAGCCACAAAAGTTTGTGGTAATTACCCAACAACACCGAAAAATGGCAACATTTCAACCCCAGTGGTGAATATTTCCCACTATTTCCCAATATTTAAGCTAGTCTGGCAGCAGCTGAGGGACAACAATAGATGTTTAGGCTGAGAATACCTCCATATTTACTTCTATWACAAAACCAAAAAGAATTAAAAGCCATTTCTTCTTTGTTTTGCACGGCACTATGTAATATGACATTATTTGATTAAGCAGGAAAAGCTGCATCCCTAAAAGTGAAAAGCAGAAGGCAGTGCAAATATAAAGTTATGCTGAATATACTTAAAAGGCTTTGAACTCGTAGAGATCTCGTGTTGAATTCGATTATGTCCAGGCTTCCAGGGAGATGCTTAGCCATGGGCTGAAAAAGCCTGAGACAGATTATACTTCTGTGTAAGATCTAATAACAAAGTCTTTGGAGATTCCTCCTGTCACATTCYAAACTGCAAAAGCAAAGTGAATAAATAGAGTATGTTTTCACGAGATATTTAAAAATGTTATTTTCTTCTAAAACGGTTCTGCTTTAATAAAAAAAGATCATAAGTAAGCTGTGATTTTGCATACAGCTATAAACACAGCTGTTGAGCTCTTAAATATAACAAAAAATATATCTGGCAAGATACTGRAGCTCCATTGTTCTGTGTAAAACCCCAGGAACACAAGAACAGCTAAAACATGTTGAAACCAACTGCACCTCAGAGCACTTAATTTTTGCTTTTCTACCACCTTTGAAACGCTTTCCTGAATTACTTAATTTCATTTGTTTAGGAGAGCAATAAAATGAGATAAATCAGCAAAAATCTATGGCAGGTCATCACAAAAACTTTACCTACTGCAGTTCGTGATAAACTTGTTTCTCATGGCATCTTTCTCAAAAATACACACTAGATGATTTTTTGTTCATGTATCATCAAGGTTAATCCTCTCAATTAGAATTCAGTCACACGGAAAAGAGTAAAGGGCTCCAGCAAGGGCTGGATCTGGGTAAGGACAATGCTGTTTGGGGCTGGGAAGATTCTCCTTATTTTAGGATTGTCTCCAGCACTGCTTTTATTTTGCAAAAAAGCCGTTCTCACTTGTCAGTACCYTCCATGCCTCCCTCAGATGCTGTTAAGTTCATGCAAGATTTCGTGACTGTTTCTGTGCTCGCAGCAGGAGGTCTCAAGTTCCTCCCTAGATGTGAAAATATTTGCTCAAATACTTTTCCCTTCACAGGGATAATTTTGAACAGTCTGGCAGCACGAAATTCCCGCTGTCACAGTTGGAAGCTGAATAGGTCACTGACACAATACATTGATTTCCACAGCTTAACTTTTGCAGATATTGTGATTCCTCAAAGTCCAGACCAATTTGTTGTTGGAAAAATCTGACTGATCTTAAATGTTTCTTGAGACTTGGGTGCCTCAGGAGCTTGGTGCAGGTTGAAATTATGTTCATATCTTAGTAAATATTTCCATTGTGCCTTTTTTTCCTCCAGATCTTCAAGATCAAAGCAATGATGTAATTTTTTTGGCAGTTCAAATGAGTTTTTTGGTGTTTATTTTTTAAAAAAAGCGTTCTCAGCAGACCATTACCTACATTCAATTACTGATCTCAATTTCACAGAGGAGATTAAACCCCATAGTTTTGCAGAATTTAGGCAACAATTCTGAATGTCTACTAATACCATTAATTACTAAACTGCTTTTCAAATAAAACCACATCAAGCACAATGTTGAAACAAAAGTCTCATTATCTTAGTTATKTGGGAGAAGGAGATTGATTCTATGCAATTTGTTCAAAATACCTGAAGCTGCTGAAAAATTACAAATATTATTACGGAAGAAGAGAGATCTGCAAGCTTAGAACTGAGATTTTCACTGGCTGAAAACKATTGCCTTTTATTTACTCTAAACCAAACCTCTTACTTGCTCCATGCATGCATCTCAATTCTAGCATTTAATTCCATGATCGTATTCCACAAATCAGTCTGGACTTTTTCAGKCTCTCCTTAGAAAGCTGCTGCAGAATCTCCTTAATTGCTTTAATTGCTTTCATCTATGTTTCCTGATTCAATTATACATTCTTGAAATGCAGCAAACAAAACTGCACACAGTGCTGTAAATTYGGGAGTGACAAGATTTTATACAGTGCTAAGGCAAGGGTTCTAGGGTTGGAGAGTCACATGCCACACTGTAGGGGAATGCACAGTGGATCAGTAGAAAAAGGAAGACTAGAGTAAATAAAGGAAGAAAGAGTAAATAAAAAAAAAAGGAAGAAAGATTAAATAAAGAAAGTATTGCAAGCTCAGAAGCTGAGAACTCAGGTGAAACTAAAAAGTCGCCTCTAAATCCTGCCTTTAAAAAAAGACCAGACAGGAAACAAACCTYGCCAAAACCTGAGGATTCCTCCTCATCTTTTCTGACTGCAGCATATCTCTCAGGAGTGTTTTCTTCACGCAGCACCTACAAATTCTTATTTCAAACCCTTGGATGCCAGTGCAGCTCCAAACACTGCATTAACCTTCCTCTGCCTCCAACAGTGAGTGTGTCTCCAGCAGCAGACAAACAATGCAGCARCAAACCCTGCACTCCTTTACAAGAGATGGAAGCACAATCAGGTAATTTGTCCCCAGCATATTAAAAAGAGGAGCAAGATGCACAGAAGTCTTCAGGGCTGGCTTTTCTCCACAGCTTTGCAAATGACACGAGCTCCTCTCCAGATTGTGCTCATAAATTATGATTGACTGCAGCAGGGGTAAACATCTCCGTGAGGAAATCAAGGAGTGTTTAATCTCGAATTTAAAAATCCGAGTAAATACCTCTGTGTCTCCGTCAATACCAATTTCTTAATATAAGGATATGGTTTGGGTAAACAAAAGGTGGGATGCTGACACGTTCAGAGCTCGGGGCTGGTGTGTGCGGGGAACAGGACTGTGCTATGTCACTTCGTGGGATGTTTGCTGGCTATTTGAAGAACTGTAATTAGAGCATAATATTGTACCAAGGGTGTTGTATCATCATGAAGAGTCTCTGTGGATCCTGCTGCTCCAAACAATTCAAAGATCCAAAGCAGCATTTCCTTTGTGTGGAGGTCACCTGCGTCAAGGCCAAAACTCCTTCACTTTAGTGAGCTTAGGATGAATAAAATAAGGAGAGGGAGATTCTTTCATATTTTCTGCTTTATTATTAGGAGGTTCAGCAAAATGTTTGAGAAGATATTGCACAAGCTTCTGTAATGAATCTCACATATTTCAGGAGTTTTAGCTGTGCATTCCGTAAACAGATCATTGGGAGGAAAAGGTTGGATTTTACTATACACCTTGAGATAAGAATAATATTGCAAATAGCAGAAATATTTCTCTTCATCTCTCTTTAGGCTTAGGAATTTGTGTATGGAACAGACTTCTGTATGATTTCAGAAATGCTTCTGAAGAGCAGAAAAGCAGCTCCGGCTACCCCAGTCAGCTGCCATTAGCACAGCAGCCATGGAACCTCAAGCTGAAGATTGAAACAGGCGATTTTAAGAATTAGGATACATCTTGACTTTTCATGAAATAATATTCAGGTGCCCGAGTGCATGTATAAGTTTCCTGAGCTGTGTTAATACAGACACACAGATTGAGACTACTTTGCAGAATCACTTTAAATTAGATGTGTTCTGCTCCTAAGCAAATATTTTTGACGTTTGAGTTTGTGGTCAGCKTTACAAAGCTGGTAACTCATACGAGTTCAGCCATTCTGCAATGACAGAAATCATAAAATATAAAATATTTGTTCATCTTAGAAATTTTACATTTTATAGTTAATGTTTTTCTAGCTCAGCAATTCATTTTGCTGATTAAAAAAAATTCTTATTGGTCTGGTAAAAGTTAAATAAAATACAGAATTAAGTATTTAAAATATGAGTCCCTAAGACCTTAATTTGTATTAATGCTCCCTTCTTAAAGTTTTTGACAGAATTCCATTCATAATGAAATGTTCCGAGGTAATTATTTCTCTTTCTTCTGTGTGAATTATGAGAATTATTTATACACTCAATCTTAATATCACAGCTTCATTGCCTAATAGGAAAAATCCACAGGATATGAATCATTCCGTGAAAGAATTAAAATTTTTTTTCTTCTGTTTTAAATAAAAAAAAAAAAAAGGAGAGAAAGATGAAAAGATTTCTAATGACATAAAATTCACAGTGCTGCAGGCTCTGCTTGCAAATCAGAGCTCTTGCCTCGTAACCCAAAGCTACAGGTTCCTACTCCACTCTCCTCGCCTGCAAAGCCATAAACTGCAAGGCTGTAATGATTAGTTAATGAAATAGCGCAGAGATAATGAGGCTATCAGAAATGGAAGTTAAATTATTAATTAAAAAAGGTAAAGAATCAGTAATGAAAGCTGCATGGACATTTTTGTAGGAGAAGGGTCCAGAGCYGGGAGCTGGCAGGGTTCAGCCCCAGCCCCGTGCTAATGGAATTCCTGACATTACAAACACATCCAGCTGACAGTTGTTCTCCCTCATAAAATGATGGGCCCTGCACAAAGCTTATTACAAATTGCAGATAAGCTGTAAAAGCCATAAAAAATTTCTACTGACATTTATTGCCAGCGAGTAGCTCGAGGATGTTGATATATATTGATAACAGTCTGCTTTGTGACATTTTGAAAGTTTACTCCTAATTCACTTGCAGAATATGCAAATATGTTTTTTTTTTCTACCATACCTTCAAGTCATTAAGTCATTGCAATATCCACCTGTATTTTTAATGGGTTTTTACCCATTTGACAGACATTCTTCCATGTGTTTTATAGGCTTATCCCCCCAAAGATAGTTTTTCTAACAAGAAAAAAGGAAGATTCTCACAAACATTCGAGTTAATAACTGCAACAAGTGTTTACAGACAGTTTTTATGGTAAGCAATAAATAATAGCGTTACTACATAAAACACCTTGGGACAGAAGAGAATTGTGTGTACACCACTACAGATTTGTATGCATCTATTTGTGATATTTTTTAAACAATACCATGACATGCTCTGAACACCCTTTACAAAGAGTTATGGCTGGGAATGTGTTGTATTCCTTCTGAGCTTTCAAAGAAGGAGATTGAACAAAAGTGKTTTTTTTAAGTATCATTAAAAATACCGAGGGCAAGATTTTATCTGTGTCACACGTGAAAATTCTGCATTTACAGTGGATTTCATTGTACTAATCCAGTCACAGRTTTATTATCTATGATTCCTTTAGGAAATGTCACAAATCCACAGAATGTCCTTGAGCTTTAAATCTTGCATTTTGATCTTTGATTTAACAGATAAAAGATATAAACCTACAATTATCCAGACAATTCCTAAGTGACTGCACATCTGTAACAGTCCAAGAATAACTTATTCTAGTCAGCATATTGTATAAATTATCATCAGTAACTTTTATTTCTAAAGGACTTTTTTTAAGGCGTAGAGACAAAAATATTTGGTCTCAGATTATTCACTGGGGTTCCACTTTTTATTTCAGAAACCCACAACACATGCTTGGAATATGTGTCATCTGTTTATTTCTAAACACAAACATAAAGCCCCCAAATTGCATTTTCTGAGCAGCAACTGCATCAGTAGAGCTCTAGAAGATGTAGTTACTGCCTGAACAGCAAATATATAATTAAAACAAATACTCCTGAGGTAATAATGAATTGAAACTAGAGACAATGAAAACCAAAATATTACAACATGAAAAGTAATACATCTGTAAGGTTTTTTGCAATAGCTTATTAARACTATTATTTCCTGTCTGGTATTTATATTCCATTTTAATACTGGCATGTAATGAAAAGTGAGGGAGAAGAGTTTGGTCCCATAAAGCCAAAATAACTAATCCTGTTACCTGCAGAAAATTCTCTCCAGAACATTCACTGTGTGCCAGATCATACGGCCAAATATATTTGTACAAGGAACCTTGTTGCAGTAAATGTATTAGCAATGCTATAAAAAAACTTCCTCTGGGAAGAGGAACAGCTAAAAGTTGAGTACTGACTCGATTCAAAGGGAAGCACAAGTCACCTAGCACCATCAAATCTGCATTAATTAGGACCTTTTAGTGCTTGGCTCCACTGGGAGCCATCAAACACRTTTGCCACAAGAAAAATCCAGTAAAACAGAGCATAGGTACAAAGAAATGAAAATTAAAACAGAGCACTGTGCCCCRAATGGATTAGCCCCAGATTCAGAAAACCAAGTTATCCCAATTTGGGATAACACTGAGAAGCAAAGGGTTGCTTTGAACTCCCAGTTCCAGTAGATGTAACAGGTCCTAGGAATTGCAAATAGGCCAAACTAAAATAACTTAGAATGTTGACAGAGATAAGAATTATTTATTTGGTTTGCTTTTGATTTCAATCTTRTAATAAAAATCCTGACACTGAATATTGCCCAGCAATGCCTTTCCTTGATGATAAAGCCAGCCTGGAGCTGGGGACCAGGACAAACACATAAAACAACATAAATAAACCCCCACAACGGATCATTTCAATAGAAAAAGGGAACAAAAGGGAGCAAAAAATACAAGTTGCTGTGATTGAGGTAAACATTTGCTGCAGCAAATTGCTGGGGCTTTCAAAGCAGCAATTTTCAGGCTACAGAAGGACAATGTCATGTTCTTTCAGATACACATGTTGGAGAAAAAGACCTTTCTTCCTGGGCAGAGAAATSCTTTGTTTGGGAGGCAGGGGAGTCACCCCCACCCTCAGCCACGACCTGACCCTGCTCTGGGAGATTGCTCACTCCAAATGGAGCTAGAGCCACCCCTGGGCTTTAATCCTTGCTGCTTCCTCTTCCACACACGGAAAAGAAATCACTGAGAATCAAGTCTGAAAGAGTATTTACATGTTGAAGATGCAATTTTAAACAAATTACTTTCAAGAAAACTTCCCCCTTATTCGACATCTTTCTTTCAAAATATTACATTTTTAAGTTTTCTCTCTGCTCTATCCATAGCTGATTTTACTTTATTTTCACATATAATAAATCAGATAGACTTAACTTTAGCCRAACCTTCACCCAGTCTAGGAAATGTTGAGCTCTGTCTTCACCTGGYTCCTAAATATTTGAACTCCACTAACTTGGTATTGACACTCATTAAACCAAAGACAGCTTGAAGTGGATCACAAATTTATAACTCTCACATTTTCACCTAATTACATTTCTCATTCCTGTTCCTAAATTCATACAAAAATTACAGCAAATCAACAGTTTTTCTTTTTAAGTGATATCCAAGAAAATCTAAATGCACACAGAATATTTCTAYGTCTTATTTTGCATATTTTTTTTCCAAACTAGTTATTGGAATACACAGTGATGAGATAAAAGTTCGTTATTTCAATAAAATTTTAAACTAGTAAGTTTAATAAAACTTCTAATTTGAAATGTCAAAATCTTATAATGCACATCTTTTARCACTTGGATCAGAAAAAAAGCAATTGTCCCATACTTTCTTAATTTAAAAGATTTTATGTTTCAAGTAGAAGACTTGYGGAGTAAACTTTCTTATTGTATAATTCCTGATACTTTGAAATTACTGTCCYAGTTCAAGGAACTACAGAGCACATCTTCATTTTAGTGGGAGTGGATTTTTGATGGTTACTGCTCTCACAAGAGAAAAAAGCCTTTCTTCTCCAGGCCAAAGTAGAACTTAGGCAATATGTGGTGTAAYAGCCCACGGATTGCTCCAGTTTGGGGATTAAAGTTGTTCATTCTTTGCTCCATCAGGCTCTTGGGATGCTTCTGCAGAGTCTACTGAAACCACATAACATTTTTTGTGGGCATTTTATAAAATTTACTACTGCCGCTAAAGAGTGAGCTGGACCACCTAAATACTTTTATTTATGAGCACAGGAACAATTTTAAGCGAGAGACCGGCGCTGATCCTTTGATTACAGAATTGTCTCTTTCAGAAAGYTTTCAGCCTGAGGTCATTGCAAGAAAACCTTTCCACAGACTGCAGATAAACCCAGCCCACTGCAGCTAAAGGGATGGGACAAAGGTGCCAATATTTGCAAACAGCCCTGGCAGTCCAGGCCTCGCTGTCAGGCCCCGTAAATTAAGCAAAGCTCTGCGTGGCCAGCAGCAGGATGCTCGCCCTCCGAGGAGCAGGGCTTTTATGGGCAGCAGTAAGGGAGATTAAGGAGCTCCTCTCTTCCCTCTGCCTCGCTCCTGAATCACTGCCCCAGCCCCGGTAACGAGGCGGCTGGGGGGCACTACACAGCTCCAGGGCTGGGCAATTAAGCACACTTTGCTTTGGTTTGCATTTGGGGTTTTTTCTTTAAAATATTCTAGGAATAAAAAAGTTTTGCGCAGATGTGGGATTCAGTAACTGCTTGTTGAGCATCCGAATGCCTGTACTGGTTCCAGTGGCCAATGGYCACCCACCCCACAAACCCCTGTAGGATTCGGGGCACCTGTAGTTCTTCCTCTCAAGACCATTTTATCCTGTATTCCACACAATCTACACATTAAGAGAGCAAAATACTCAGCTCATGAACACAGCAGATAGCTAGGAGTTCTGTCTCAGGAACTGGAATAATTAAAGCTGGAAATTCTTGCTTATAGASTTAGGTCAGTTGACAAATATTGAATTCCTCGTTTTCCGAGTCTTTAACTTGGGATACATGTGAAATAAAGGAAGAAACAAACCTTTCTTTGGTTTAAACATTAAGTTGTTCATGGAGAGTGCATTGATTGTACTGTAGTATTAATTAAAAAGTTACATTTTTTAGTGTAAGCCCATCACAAGGTATTAAAAAAAAATCAAGGAAGTTTAAGGCACCTTGTAGAAAATGCACAGTGAAGTCCTTATCCTATTGCTTAAGTGAGGCCAAACACAGTGAAATCATGGGCCCAGCATCACCCATTCTTCTCTAGTTCAAATGTATCAGTAGGAAAAAAAAAGCCATTTTCAGTGGGTCTGACTCAATGCAATTTTGAGGCAAATCCACCCGTTTTCCTCTTCACATTTGCTATCAGACCTAGAGCTGACATATTTGCCTTTTTTCTTTTTTGAATCATGAATTATTCTACTATTATCTTAGCATTAACTCTGATATTTGATCACATTATAAGCCTCTTTTATCCATTTATGCTGATAAAACGATTGCAAAACCAGAGGAACTGTGGACCTTTGGTAATGAGAGTTGGCTTTCCTCAGCAGGACACTGCTCCACTGCAACCTTCAAAGCAGAATCAGAGTGTTTTGGGTTCTGGTTGGAATTTAAGAGCTTAAAACGCAACCAACAAAACAAAACAAAAACCCAAAAAAGAGTTGAAATTTAAAGAAAAATCAAAGCCCAACACAATACGCAGAAGGAATTTGTCAAATCTGTATTAATATCTATCTAATATGATATATAATCTTCCAAATTATTTATGTTTTAGGATGTTTGGCAGTTGAAGAGCCAAGAACAACATTCCTGGGCATGTACCAGTGCACTACAATGTTTGGAGGGGAGTGGGGGTTTCTGTTTTTAAAGCAACCACAGAATCCACAGATTGCACTATCCTTGCATAATTTTTTCAGCTATTTCATTAAGGTGTTTAAAGCTTAAGGTGTTTAAAGCTTAAACCTATTGAGATGAATTTAAAACGAATGCAAAGACAGTAGAAGTTGTAAAATGGTGCTGCTACTTATGAAATATAACAGTGAGCAACACTTGGTGAAGGTTTAGCCTTATTTTTCTCCTGTGCAGAAAGGTCAAAATAAAGAAAGCTCCTTGACAAAAGGTCAAAATAAATCACCTTGAGGCGTATCAGTAGCACAAATTGTGTGCCTCCTGTTGCCCAGGCATCACAGGGGTTTTTAAGTCTGCTTAAGAACTGAGGACCATCTCTGACTTTAAAATAACCACACGATGGGATTATTGTCCCAACAGTCAGAGGATGAGTCTAAACTGCAACTTTTCCCTCCACGTTAGACTGCTTTGCAATGGTGGTCATGAGGACTTGCAAATTCTCCAAAGATGTGACCCAGGTCAAAGATCTTTCCTCTATTCTTCAATGTTCTATGCAATATCTGTGTTAGATCCCTGGGATTTCAGAATTGCCGTGTCTGACACTACATTGATAGTACAGGCTATTTTTAAAGCACTACTGCATCCTTTCTTTGAAATTAAATTTATTTAGAGAGGACAGTGACCAGAGGAAATTAGAAATGCTGGTTATAGAGCCACTCCACAATAGTTTCTAACATCCCATCCTCGTTGAAGAAAAGACGTAGTCGTGTGGAATTAAGGCAGGGCATTGATAAAAATGCAGATTTGTGAAAGGAAAGATGCAGGAGAAAGGATCTCCATTCATTTCCTTTCATAATGTCTTCAGTTTGGAAGTGTGGCATTTTTTTCATTTTGGTAATAAATCTAGAAACACTCAAGCTATTACAAAGAATTACATCCTATTGATGAAAAGCTGCAGAGCTGTTCTATTGCAGCCTAATGGGAAAAAGACACAGCGAATAATAAGAAATTATATCAAGACAAACATCTTAATTAGCTGGATTCTATTATAATTCTATTGTAAATTTTGTAGCATTATTACAAACTGTTTCATTTAACACAGGAGTTCAAAATACAGCCATCCAGTGAGTATCTTCCACAATATTTCAAAATGTAGAACCCTAATCCCATTCCCATTAAATTCTCATTGACCATAGAAAGAAACTCGGTTGGAAAATCAGATTATTCTTTGCACCTTTACCTCTGGGAGGTGAGGAGTATCTGGGAATCTGCCACACGTAACAAAACTGTTCCCTGTACTGAAGTTTTCACAATCTTAGTTGTCTTTCCAGCAGGTCTAATGTTTCTGGGATATGGCATCCTACACAAACCAGCTATTCAACTTGATTTTAATTCTAAGACCATAAAAGGATGTAGCCACATAAATGAGCTCTAAAGGCCTTAAATAAACAATTGTGACATTCGAACCTCTCACAAATGCCTCAAAATCCTGAAAGCTTTAATTCTGAATAGATGAATATGTTGAATAGTTTGCAGTGCTAAACCCAGACTCAGGAACAATTCAGTTTTATAAAACTAAGCAGTTTTGGGTTGCTTTTCTTTTTTTTCCTCTTTTATTTTTTTATAATACAACTCTAGATGTAATCACATTTTTTCATTTTGTCTGACTCCACAGATTCAGAAATAAACCTTCCTGTGATCCATCCAGAGAGGAATTCTCATTCAATCCACGCACTCAGTGCCCTTGTACCACATGCACAGCCCAAAACACCCTTCACAAAAATGACACTTCCTCCCCTGAGTGACTGACAAGCTGAGGGGTTTGGTGGGGGTTTTGTTGGTTTTGGCTCTTTTGGTTTTTATTAAAATGTCAATATTTAGTGTGTTCCAGAGCAAAGCAACTTACCCGCACCCATAAAGGTGAACTCTTTTCATCATTGTTACAGACCCTTCAACAAAGGATTGTTTCCATTCACTGCGTTGGTTATGATTGGATCTGGCTTCCTTTTTCCATGATTTTACCAACGCTGTTACAGCCACCAAATACTGCATAGCAGGAATAGCTACACTCTCCCTTTTCAGCTCCAAAACTACATGAAATATTTCTTTCCAACTTTATGCTTCTATCACCTGTGCTCTTGCAACTGAGTTGAACTCTTTCAAGCCTTATTTTGTGCTTCTGTTTATGTCTCTGTGTTACTTCTACACCTAAACCCTTCCATCAGCTAAAATACCTGTAACAAACCAGCTGGCAGAAATTCTAAATTTGCTTTTTTTCTTTTAACCCCATTTCTGACATCATACAAGCAACAGAAAGAATAATCTCCATAAGACTGTATTTTACAGCTAACACAGTCCAATAGTTTGCTGATAACTGCTAAGATTCTATCACTCAGTCTGTCTCCTCCTTTCTCTCACCCTAAACTGGGCTGCTAATCCACATGCTATTTCAATTAAAATACTTGCAGATATCTGTGAATCTGATTTAAATCCACTGATTAATATTTTAATTCAGGCTGAAAGAAAATGATCTCTGTCTCAGACCCAGTGCTCCCATCTGTGATCCCCGAGGGGACCAGAGCCTGTTCTTAAATCTGAGACAAATCTGATTTCACCTTTTGCGCGTGCACGCGCCCCTCAAAAATTTCTTTGAATTTTTTCTCTTTCCTCAAAAACATTAATTTTAAATCCCAGAAATGAATGCCCTGTCAGAGTAAAGGTAAAACAACACTTCTTTTCCCACGGAAGCGCTTCAGAGCGTTCCAACGCCTGAGGAAGCTGCGTGGGTCTGGCTTCCCCCAGGCTCAGCTGGCACTCAGCCCTCTCCCTGTGCGTGGGCAGAGCAGCACACTCAGCTCAGCACAGCACCCTGACCATGCAGGGTTGGGAATTAACCCCTTTCCCTGCCAGCCACAGCTCTGCCTCTAGCTTAAGAAGTATCTTGAGCCTTAGTTTTTTCTTTGGAATGAAGGTACTGACTCATTAAACATGACAATCATTCTCTTATTTGTCTCTTTTCTACTTAGTTTGTGAAGTACAGAATCATAGAACGACCTGGGTTGGAAGGGTTAAAGCTCATCCATTCCACCCCCTGCCATGGGCAGGGACATCTTCCACTATCCCAGGTTGCTCCAAGCCCTGTCCAGCCTGGCCTTGGATGCTTCCAGGGATGGGACAGCCACAGCTTCTCTGGGCAACCTGTGCCAGGGCATCACCACTCTCATAGAGAAGGATTTCTTCTTAATATTTAATCTAAAAACATGGCATGAGGTAGGCAGAATTCATTGGCATCCTGACTCGTATCAGAGTTTCCCCATGAGAAAACTCCAAGTGAATTTTAAAACTACACCTCTCAGTTCTTTAAAAAATAGCTGGAGAATAGGTCACCACTAAATTGTTCTCTAGTTTTTGGTTCAGCCACACTGAACCATAACGCTTCGAAAGAAACTACATTAAATAGGTGATAAGTGCTTAATTATTTTCCATAGCACTAAATAAACCCCCAACTTGAAGGGGTTTTGGCAGAAAAAGTTGAAGTAATCAGGAGAGAAATCAAATATTCTTCATGGGTTCAGTCATTCCTACAATGGACAAAAAAAACCTGAAAAGTCTGACCAAAACCTGTGACCCACCACCATTCACAGTGCAAACATAAAGGTACAGCAAGCCTTGCCTTGTTTGCATTGTCACTTTGTTTCTTTTCTTCTAAGATTTAACATAGAGAAAAAAAATCTGATTATCAACAAGATATTTCAGCAACTCACCATTCTTAGATCAGCAGTAAATTTGGCTACAGCTGAATTTATACCAGAGCAACACTAAACAAAGAATCAGCCTTCCCTAAAGGTGTTTGCTCTTTTGAGCAAACCAGACCTCACAGCCACAGCAGGAGTTCTGGCAAGAGAAAAGGGGAATTCTTGTCGAAGAAAGATGCCTGGAGAGAAAAATCCTTATTTCTCTGTCCCCTCTCATGTAGTGCTTGAAAGGCCACAACTGCACATTATATGATATTGTTAAAATATATATATTTTTAATCTGTACTCTTGCAATTATAATATTTAATAATGAGTAGCTTCAGTAATGTATTAATTCTCACTGAGTGTAGCTGATACATATATTTAATTTTGCAGTTTTGGAGCCTTGTCCAAAGCAGGGAAGCTTTCCCTGTGCATGCACCTCCCGTGGCCCAGCACCCATCCCTGGCTGAACCACACCAGACCTGTGCACCTCAGGAAGTGGGAAAAATGCTGGTCTAAGACAGGACAGGATCTGTAACAAGGGTGCCACTTCCAGATTCCAACTGCATCATTTGTACTAATATTTAATAGATTCAGCACTTAGGGATTTGGTGAATAATTCTGTTACTCGTGGATAGAGAAATGATGACCGTTATTGCTCTTTGCCTAAAACCAGTTCATATTGGTTACACACGGTACAGTGATGCCTCAAACCCGAATTTTTCACTTTATACTACTGATCAATGTAAAAAAAACCATTCACAGCTGTGAGAGTTTCCAGCAAATCCTGTGATCTTTGAGTGACCTCGACAAGAAAGGAAAAAAAAAAAGAAGAAATTAGTCTGCATCACCAAGCTTACAGTGCTAAAGTCAGCTTTGATCTCTGAAAACTGCAGGTTTGTCACCAAATGTGCAGCTGTGAAGGCAAAGGTGTCACCCTGGGCCCTGACAGAGACATGCACAGCACAGGGGGGTCTGAGGAACGCATTCCCGGGAAAACTTCAGCAGCTCTAATGTCTGAATGGCGGCGAATTCTAGGGAAAAAATCCAGAGAAGCAAAGCACACATTAGGAATGGGACACAGAAGATAAAAYTGTCCTTCTTTATGGCGGCAAAGGTAAAATCTTAACACAGGAAAACAGAAACAGCACATGGCTTATAAGACAAAATCTAAAATAAACAGGGAATTCTCTTCTGAAATAAAGACTGCATGAGGAAGATGGAGGAGTGAGTGCCTCATTCACACAATATCTTTTTTTGTTCTCTGAAAAGGTTAAAAGACTGTCTTAGTAAAAATAGATATTTTCCCCCTGTGATTAACACGAAGTAGGAAAGGCATGTGTTCCAGTAATTTCATTTTCAGCTACCAAAAAACCCAGGGAAACACTGAAAAGTCCCAAAGACACTAGCAACATTGACTTATTGTTTAATCGTGGGGTCTCTTTATGTAAATAGGATTATGTGCTATAAAAATAGGATTTGGGGTTGTGAGGTTGGAGGTTTTTTTGACTCAGAATTTTTGGCAAAATAGAAAACTCTATAAAAATTATCTTTTTCCTGAGTTCTACTCATTTTCAATATGGAATACAGAATGTGCTGGAAAACTCAGAGCACACATCAGATTTCACTCCTTCTTATCAATGACATTAACTTTTTTTTTTTTTTTGAGAGGTGTTGTCATTTTAACATTCACAGAAACATCAAACAYTGGTTTGATACTTTTGTTAGCATTGTTTCATTCAATAACATTATTATCCAGGCAGTGATGTACAGAAATCAATACCACAAAGTGGAGGTGTTAAAAAGGAAATTGCCAGATCAAACAGAATATTTCATTACCTTTCCCAGATGCATGTTTTTGTTTTGTTTTTAATCTGCTCCACTAATGACCAAAAATATCAGAATCACAGTCTGTGGCTTGAATTTTAAAATACAATTATCAAAGAGTGCTTTCTTGAACATCATTTTTTGCCTGTACTTTGTAGGAATTTGCAGCCTGTCACGTCTGTGGATKAAGTATTTCCCAATATGCAAGGTGAATCAGAGAAACACTATTAAGGTAAATAGAATAAACCCTGAATTTTCTTTTTGTTTAAGAAGACTTTGACATCCTCCATCCGTTTCTGCAGCAGTCTTTCTGCCTTCAGAAGTGAGGATGATCTAGACTCAAAAACATTTTAAATTTTACCTGTAAAAAGGCCCATGAGGAACGTACATCTCTGGTTTCTCTGCCTCAAAATTTAAAGTCCAAAGCAAAGTAAAGCTGGTGACCTCTGGAAGCATGAGGAGGTGACAGGCAGTGGGAGCCAAACCTCCAGTGACAATAGTTTAGAGTCACAACCCTCTTTAACCACAGCTRTAATTTTGTGAACTGATGTATTTTCACACCCAGAAACAACTGTAATAAATGTACAATAAAGGGAAGATGCATTCAGACRCTTGATCTGTATTTAGTTTTCACTGTCTTAAATGTAAATACTGAAGAAAGAGCACTCTTAGGAAAATGTCCTTGTGGGAAAAGAAAAATAAAGAGATTAAAAACCCACAGGGTCTTATAGGTTATTTTTGTTCTCCAGCTAACTAAAAGCCAGTCTCAGTGAAAGTTCCTCCTCTAGAAAGTACCAATTACAACAGAGAAACCACAGCTACTTTCAAACCACGGCAGTGTAGAACTCTTGGCTCCTGCGTATTAACATTTCTTAGAAATTCTATTGCACTTTTTAACTTTTCAGGGAGTTTAAATGTCTAAGTTAGATTATATGAATAATGTAAGATTGCTAAATTGTCCTTCTCTCTATACTGACTGGAGAGGAAATCTAAATGAATTACACATCAGTGATTTATCTAGAGACCACGGTCTGAATATCCAACCATTTAAGTCCTACTTTGGTTCATAAAGATATGAGGAAGTCTGTCTTAGTCTGTTAGGCCATGTAGAGCTACATCCTGAGGAAATTCTGCCTTTATTTTCACGAGGGGAACTGACTGCAAACTCAGTGAATGGGTGYGTGTGTTTAATGCTGACCTTCTCTGGCTGCTGCACTTCTCAAACATTTCCTTACAGAGCACAACATCCACGGATCCTCACGCTGGGAGGGCACACTGAGGAAAAAATCAGGCATGAATTCCACAAACAGGAATCATACACATTGTCCTTGTGAAGGGAATAGCAGAGCAATGCAGAACCACCCAGAATTGTTGGTGCTAAGGGGGATGGAGAGCAGGGCAGTGCCATGGGGCTGGGCTGTTCCCCAGGAGGGAGACTGTCCCACCGTGAGTTCCTGCAAGGAAGCATCAGAGAAGTGCCAGACAGAGCCCCAGAGCAGGGACTGGCAGGTCTCTGCCACCCAGGCCTGCAGCCCAAGATACCAAGCAGATGCACTTTTGATGTGTCATCAGATTCTATTTTGCATTTACTCCTTGTGGATCAAAGCATTGACACGGGGGATGGCAAATTGCTGGGTCTGTTCTGTCACAAGGGTTCTTTGATCGGAGGCTACCTTTAAAAAAAAAAAATAATCAATTTCTTTATCATGCCTCAGTGCACTTATTGGATCCAAAAAATCTCTAGATGGATGCTTTGCCAACTCCCACATGTGGTGTTGAATCCTCATTTGCACCTTGATTAGATTTTCTCCGGACATTGTCATGGAATCACTGACTATGAAAATAGCTGCTGCTGCAATCTGAATTTGCAAAGGTGGTGAATCTGGTGTCTGTAACACAACACAGTGCCACAAGAGCTCCTCAGCCTGCTTTGAGCAGATCTGTGCAAATTCGAGAGTTAATATTCTTACCACCCTCTACCCTGTAACAGTCAAAGACTGGAATTTTAGCAGAATGTATTGGAGGCAAGTTTTCCAGTGCTCCACACAGCTAATGCCAAATAATGGGCTACACATTCTAATAGAAATCCCAAGTTATTGAAATTTTCTATTAACAGATATGGCTTAAAACAGGCAAGCAAGCTCAACAGGTAGAAATGCTGCCTGCCCTTCAAGAGACACTAATTCCTGCCTTGTGTTTCAGCCAAGGTGGTACAATATTAATGACAAAATACTCATAATAGTATTTGCATATTCCCAACTTTAAATTTAAATTTTAATTCTCTTCCAAAACCTACTTATTTGTACAACATCAGCAAAAATCGGGTTACAACATTAAAATCGAAAAGAGAAATTAAAATCACTGATAGCAGCTCCTCCTCTCCATTCCCCTAGTCATGGCATTGGGAGATAGCGTGAGATGTAATAATTATGGGGAAAGTTTAATTTCTTTTTTTAAACTTATGGGAGCAAAACAGCAGCTGTGATTCTTGATCCTCTCCTTACACTGGTTGTGTTTTCAGTAATAATGCCACTTGCTGGGCTAAATACGAGAGAAGTTTAACATTCTCTTCAATATTGGCATTAGAACGAGGCCAGTGAGTAAAATTTTTATCCACAATATGCAAAAATCTCAAACTAAGGCAACATCCTCCTGGTTTAATCCTTCATATTTAAACTGAGCACATATTTCTACCATGGCTCCAATTGCTCAGGGGTGCTGTAGGAGTTTCAAAACACRAGATGTGAGCTGAGCCCCCAGCAGCAGCCATGGCCTGCGGGCAAATTGGGACCTGGAGCCCACAATAAACAGCACTCAGGGCTCAAACAGCTCAATCCTGACACTCTTCTGCTGCAGAGGAAACATTTACTCTGCAAGTAAAGAGAACAAAGACTGGAACTGTACAGGTCAGAAAAAGAACTTCTGGCTTGCCATGTTGCACTCCTTGGAAGCCTCTGATGGGCTGCTGGCAAATGGGCACAAACTGAGTAGTTTGGCTTTTCCTTTGAGTGCTAAACCTATGGATGAAGATGTGTAAAGGAATTTTCATCACTCACCCACCCACACAGGTATTCTCTCAGATTATTTAGTTCCAGCACGAGTACCAAGCTCATAGAAATTATGTTAAAATCAGAGGTGTAGACGTGGAGTCAAGGAAGGAGTTCAGAGAGACTCTGCATTTCAGTTTTACATCTCTGTACCAACATTACATCCAAAGCACAGCACACAAGTCAGTCAAGCCTTTTTCTCTAAACAGGGGTCCCCACTTGATTTTTCCCTCCCCTCAAACACATTGAGCCATGGGGCTTTCAATATCCGAGTACTCTTGGTCGTAGGAAGTACAACCAGTTTTATCTGTATCCTTGGTCCCTCACCCTTTTAATCTTTCATTTTTCTCCAGMTCTGTGACTCAGGAGAGTCCTTTCATTAAGCAGTGCTTAGATGTAGGTGGCTTAGTGCTTAACAAGYAAATGCAYGATGGTCGTGTGATCTGCGYGACTGATCAATAAAAGAACAAGCGMATCTTTATTAATAAACCCTGGTGCATCTCTGAAAGGACTTCAAACCACGATCAAACTCTGTGGTATTGACAAAACCAGCATTTCCCACTCTGTCAGACACTGAGCTGAGTTCAAAAGTGACCTGACTTCACTATCACAGGTTCCATCAAGATTACAGCATTAACATCCTGATTTTTACTTCAAACTTCCATTGYGTTGCTGTTGCATGGAAAAGATCAATATATATACCTGTTAGAATAGTTCTAAGTGAGTTATACTTCTTATGTTAATAACTACCCAATATTTTACTTCTCAAAGGGAAGTTTCATAGAATCACAGAATTGTTTGGATTRGAAGGGACCTTAAGGATCATCCCTTTCCAACCCCCTGCCATAGGCAGGGACACCTTCCACTAGAGCAGGTTGCTCAAAACCCCACCCAAGGGYGCAGTTTCTTCCTGTTCCTCACTCTTTTCCCATCCTAATAACAACTTCATCACTGTTACTGGGCTTCTGGGTCACACTGATCAAGTATGAAGCCTTCTAAGCTACAAGCATACATAACATTACTGTGCAAATAATACATCCACAACTTTCTTCCCTTTGGGTTCTATAATTCTRCTTCTCTTCAGCTCTTCTTTATGGTCATAATGTTAAGAAATAAAGACAAACTAAGAGACAAGAAAGGAAGGAATYCTACTGTATTTAAACCCCACAGAAATAACTGTTTTCCTGACAAACTTACTACATATAAACAGTCTGTCGGTCAGGCAGAGATGACAAGCAACTAAAGCCAGTACATCATAAAATAATTTACCTTTTTAGGACACTGAGTCTGTTTAAATGTCAAGAAAAAAAGTAATTCAGAAACTTGTCCCCTTTTGCTCAATATTGAGTGGAGTCCAAGTTCTAAACTGACACACATTTATCAAGTCAGCAGACAAAAGGGCAAACACTCACTGCACACGCAACAGGCCAATAAAGCCAATGAGATTGTCTGAAAACAAGTGTCACATTACCAGAAATGGTGGCATTAATAGGTCGTGTAATATGRTGCTTAGAAAATGTAAGAGGATTTGAGACTACATCCAAATATTTAATATCAATTTTAATCCAGATGGCAAGCAACACAGAAAATGATAAAAATAAACCTAAATTGATACTCAGGGTACAGRCACCCTTAGAGGGGTTCCAGCTGTTCAGCTATTGCAGTTTTATGCCTCTTTGAAACRCTCCTGCCCAAGAAGCACACAGACCATGTGTTTTTATGGCCAACAAGGTGCTGCAAATTCCTATGAAGATGTTTAAAGTGTCATAATTTTTAAAAAAATACAGCCACAAATGCATGGAACACATGCACTGAAAGTCCAACAGCAGTGAAGTGACAAATATCATTGCTGGTTTAGTTCATTACGAATTTCTGCTGCAAGTTCCAAGTGTGCCAGACTCTGCCGTGGATCAGACCTGTGCACATCAGCAAGGCACAAGGYTGAACCTCCTAAACAGGAATAGAAGAACTGCTTAGACTAAGTCAGGGCTGAAGAAGTGTTCAATCATTGATGAGAAACAGAGCAGCTCTAACAGGGGAAGCTATTAGCAAGAATCCCTGTTCATCCCCAAATAAGCAACAATAAAGAGTTTGTGAAACCCTCCTGGGAAAMGCTCGAGTTCAAGGTAGAGAAGTGAGACACACTCACACGTGAGACACTCAAGAGGAATGCAAGAATATTTACCATAAATGGCAGTAAATTAAACATTGCCATCTTCCAAGCTGCCAACTACTGTTCAAAAAATATTTATCTTTGTCACTATCAGTGACCTTAAAAAGCAACACATTATATTACTAGATGTAGCAAAAAAAGATACAGTTCCATGTATTTAATGTAAATTAGATAGCAGTAATGAAAGGACTCTTATGCCATAATTATTTACAATTTATAGTTGTCAAGACTGGCACAGACTACCAGAAAATCTCCTTTTTCTTATAGAATGTCCAACCTTCCAGAGTATTTTAAGTATTTGTAAGATTATACACTTGACAGAAACTTGTAACAATAYTCCTTTTTTTTTTGTGGGAACTCAAGGTCATCTTTCCACATTTTGAAACACTGTAATATCTTCAGTGATTGTGAAATTATATATTGAATATATAAGAAATGCATTTGGAAGGAATGGTGGTTTCTGAGGACCAGTTTTAGTTTACAGACTAACATGAATTGACATTTAAGGTTTCATGTCATCCTGGTACAAAGCACAAGTAACATCTTAYCTGCAATCAGTATTGTTTTATTGTCTAACTCTTCACCTTACCTTTTATTCAATTCAGAACATGTATGTCCCCGGGAAAGAGGTTTTGATAGACAAAAGTAATTTTTTTAATTTCATCAGGCAAAGCAATCTTTGGACAAAGTGAAAATGGCAGGGGCAATATTATATTTTAGTAAATACTATAATCTTATTCACAATTAAATAATCCTTTCAAGAATAATTCAGATCGATGTTAATATGAATATTACTGCACAAGCTCCAGGTAGCTTAGGACAAAAAAAAAAAAAGAAAAAAATATGTCTTTAAGCTAGAAATGAARAATTTGTAAATGGTCCAAAGAACCAACAAGCAACCTGTACATTATTTGTGTATTGCAGATACAGAACACAGGTACAGAACGAATAGAATTTTCSTAAAGGCTGTAATACTTAAAGGAAATCTGGGATTGACCTAACCTSGTATCATATGAAAGTGTGTTATATTAAACTTTAATTTCTAGTAAGACCATCACCAGAAATAGCAGTCAGTCCATTCCCCCAGGAACTCTGCAGAGGGATAGGAAGCCTCTGACACACCCTGGGAGTGTCCCTGAGCTGAGCCAGCCGGGACACCCCAGCCCAGCTCTCGTCCTTCCAACGCTGCTCCAACAATCTGGGGTTTGTGTGGAAGCAGCAGGGGCAGCTTCACTCAGCCCCTGCTCAGCAGAGGGTGTTGACACCCCACATGATGAGAACAGGCTCACACAGCCACGCCGAGGCCACCCSTGGGCAGGTTCCTCTGCCATCTCCACACCCTTTTCTTGTACACAATTCTCCAAAGTCTAGAAACTTTTAATACTCAGCATTCATATCCAGAAAAATCAGTATTTTTGTACCCATATCTAACACTCTTCAGAGATGGGATACATAGATTTTGGGKTTTTTTATATGTTTTGAATATTTTCACACATCAAATTGAAATATCACAACATTTCTTCTTGYTGTTCCTTTACCTTGGTAAGTTTTTCCCAACCTACTCTTAGCATGAGTTCTATAAATCAAGAACAAGAACAACTCCTCTACAGCAAGTGAATCACACAAGTAAAAGCAGTATTAAAAAAAAGAACCAAGATTTATTTGTGAGGTTTGGGTTTTTTTTAAGCAAGCATGTGAATATTTGAGCAGAGTGGAAAATTGAATTAAGGAAAAACAAAAACATAAAACAGCTGAAAAAATTTAAACTGAATCTGAAAAGAATCTAAACTGTTCTGCTTGAAACACTTTCATCAACATTATGTAAGGACATAAGTGTTTACTTGGTTTTAGATTTAAAATACCATCATCATCATCATCATCATCATCATCACAAGAATATGTACAGAAGCAAACAAAAAGAAATCTCAGTTCTCTAATGTCTGTATCAGGCACTTTAGAACCGCAGAATACTAAATATGCAGGAGATCTACCAATATCTAATTCTAATAGAGATAATAGGAAAGCAATGAGGCTTAATGTTTCAGTGGATAGAAAACAACAAAAATCTCTCAGGATAGAAATAGTGTTGCTGTCTTGTTCTTTAACCACTTGGTTTGTAGGTAAACATTTCTGTTGCAATTACAGAAGGAGGAAAAGGCTTCTTGTGCTGCACTGGGGAGCAGCAGAGGACAGGCAGCTCCCAGCAGCCTCATCCCACATTATCAGTGGTGTGGGAAGAGAGGCTGCATCCCATCCCACACCTTCAGCCATCCATGTGAACAGTCCTCATCTTTATTATTCGTGAGGTTCAACCCAACTTTACGTTACAAAGCAGGAAATCTCTTTGCATATGTCATTATCCTCACTGGCAGGAAAAGCTGAGGGACTGCTGGAGCAACAAGGTTACAGCAAACACACCCTGCTGAATTCTGCTCCTGGGTGATTTCAGTCAATTCCTGGCAACTTCCATGAGAATTGGAGGTGCCTGCACAGTTGCTTACAGCTTCCCTGTGTTTGGGAACTCTGAGGAGCAGAAGGCACGGCTTCCTCAGCTTCTTGAGATGGTCATCGCTTAAAGTGATTATTTCTGAGACACTGGGGAAGTTCTGCAGCTCTAATACAACCTCACAGGCAGATTCACACTGCTCTGCACRGAGTAATAAGCACAGAGTTCTGTACTTATTTAGATTCTGAAAAATTCTACGGTGCCCTTTCATTTCAAAATGATTCTTAGACTTGGTTCTGCACATTCTGGCCATACCTGTCATAATTCAATGAGTTACAGCACTGTAGGTCTTATGCATAAAAACCTCAGTTATAAACATTTTTTGCTGTGCATGAGTTTGTTTTTATGATCTAGAAACTCCTTTTAGGCACAATTTATATAAAAAATAGCATTTATTGTTAATATTATTTATATGACAACTCCCACCTATTGTATTTTTTTCCTCCCAACTCACCCATAAACTAGGATTTTTTCCCCACATAAAATTCTAAGATTCCCTCTCTGGGATGCCTGCTCCTACTGGCCATCATTTTAATGATATATAATAGTTACCTGTCTTGAGAGAAGGGTCTCTAATGATATATAACACTATAATAGGTTCTCACAGCACACTGATGACATGTTGCAACTATACATCACCACAGAAGCAGTCAGCAAGATGAGGAGTTCAGGGGATACACATGAGCAGAGCACAACCATAAAGAAAAATGAAATAGAACCACAAACCAGTTGTGGTGATTCTGTCTCTCTGTGGCTGAAGGCATCCSCAGAGCCAGAGGTTTAAACATCACATGAATTCTGATACAGGCCTAAGTGACAGATTTTTGCTGATAAGAAAAGCCCAACAAGCAAAATATTTCCTTCCTGATAGTGCTGATAAGTTAATTCTCTCCTGTTCTTATTAAGGAAGCAACTTCCACTCAGTAGCACACACACACAAATTTTCAAGTGCAAAAATTCTGATAAAGTTCTCAGGTTATTTGCAGGAAGGTAAACAGAGACCTTTCAGTCATTCTGGCTTAAAACCGAAGCCAGAGCAAGCAGGAAAATTAGAATGTTGCAGTTTGAAAACAAAAAATGGACTTTCATGGCACAYATGAGAAGCCACAAACTGCAGCAGTGACCCAGGATATGGTGCTGACAGAAGGAATTAGATTAATTCTGCAGAATATGAAAGGAAGTTCTCAACTGATAGTTCCACGTTCCATTCTCAGTAAGAATATGCAAATTTCTGCAGTGTCACAGGAAAGGTGAGAAGTGATAAATATTTCTGCGAGAAGAAAGCAATTAGAAAGATGTGTATTTATGCATGTGTGTATTTATAGACACAAACCTGAACATGCTATACATACACATATTTAATCATGAAGAGATTTATAAAAACAGGTGTTATGCTTTTATCTGAAGTGATAAAGGTCTTGCAGTAAACCCTAGGATCCAACATTAATTTGTTTTAATCAATAGGAAATATTACTGTAACAGTATCTGGCTTTAACCATTTTGCACCTCTACATTTCAAAACAGAGAAAAAAAAATACCTYAATTACTTTCAAAGACAGGAGTCAAAAGCTCATCATTTCGGTGAGGCACAAGAACATTATTTGGACATCTCTCAAAAGACAGAATAGTTTATGTTTTGCTTTTTGATTAACAGCTATTCACCTTTACATGTTAMACAACTCTACAACAGAGCATATCGAGGCAACTCCTGCATGTAGAGGTTCCTTGTACYAAAATCTGGTGTCGAAGTATTTACCAGTTTAAACCTGTCTGCCTTAGGCCATGTTATCAGTGTTTTTCTTGACTGACACTCARTGTGGATTGTATTAATCAGCAAACAACATTTTTTCCTTTTTGGGTCCAGAAACAGTAGAGGAAATCAACAAATCTACAAGACCCAATTGACCCAATTCTGTGATTATCAGAGTAAAATCTTTTGCCAAGCCATTCTTGCTACTAATGATAATGATCCTTTAATGTGATTTTCTGGTCTGGCTGCATAATGAAATTTTGTGTTGATATGACTCTCCCTACATAGATCTGATTTCAGAAGAAAATTTTAAGGACCTAAAAGTGGTCTCTTTTTCAAAGAAAATCATCATTCACCATTCTCTCTGAAGTTAAAGATCTGCAAGCAACTCAACTAAAATTACTTTTTTGTTGAAGAAAGGAGGATATTTAGATACCTTTCTCTCAGTGATACTTCCTACCATCTTCATAAGCTTGCACTAGACAAACTATTATGATTAAAATTTGACATATCATTTCAAATTAAAAACTAATTATCAGTGAAGATCAACATCTAGCTACTAGAATATTTCATTTCGTGCTCATTTCTTGAAAGTAGTTGATTTTGGTACAACAAAAGTACAGGATATTGTCTTTTATGTAGAAAAATCTTTTCTTCTAGGTAATTTTTTCTTTGTGTCTCTTTATTCCTCTTCTGCTTAAAGGATGACTCCACTTATGAGCTGTCCTATTCTCATTTCTGTAACTTAATATATATCCATAGATATATAGAGAGATACATATAGATCTATATATATACACACACACTTTGCAATACACTTTCCCATATACCTTGGGAAATAACTGACAGAAGGAGCAACTAATTCTAAGGTTTTTTTTCTTTCCTTTCTTCATCTAAGTAAGATGTGCAAATATTCTTCCTTATTTGACTTATACTAGAAGAGGGCACAGGATATTTAATATCTAATTTATTAATACATTATTATTATTATACCATTGTTGAACAATATTATTTCCCTTAACGAGTTGGTTCCATTCACAATCTAGATTCAGATACCACCAGCACTTGAAGGAAAATTATGCTACCAAAAACTACATATCTCAAAATATTGTATTTGAAGTTAGAATAAGTTTCATTGATTGACAAATTTTTAGTTCAATAAGGTGATTTTTCCCCCCCACTGTTGCTAACTTCTGTCAATAATATTTCTGTTCTCACCTCCACACAGTCATATTTTATTCCTGTATAGCCATAATTCCCAATTTCTCAAAGARTAATTAGAAACACAATTTTCAAGGTCCAAAAGGGAGAATTCTGTGAAATGACCAAAAGCTTCTCACCATACCCAAGTAAATTTCTTTTCCAAAGTAAATTTACTTAGGAACCCTATTTGAACATTGATGTACATCTTCATGTATTCTAAAGAATGCAAACTGAAATATTACACATATTAAGCATAAATCCAGAAATAGGTCTTTTCAATTTAGCTAGTTATGTTTCTTCACTGATTATTTTCTCTCCACATAACCCTTTTTACTTTATATTTCTAATTATATTTAACTTAACACCCCATTACAGCAGACTTCATTAAACTTATCACTGCCAGAAGACACACATCTCTGCTACTCCAAATAGTTGGAAAAATCAAAGTCTGTCTTTCAGCCACCATGACAGAGAAGTTGTTTGCATGGAATCAAAATCCAAACTCTCCATCCACCCTGGACTGATCCTGGTGGGCAAACACAATCCTCTGACAGTACCACACACTGAAACCTTTACTTTCCACAACATCTGTGAAACATTTTTAAAACACTGTTATAAAATACTTAGATTTTTTTGAAATAAAGCAGAATACATAAAATTCCAGGAAAGTATTTCTTTCAGAAAAGAACCCCCAAACCCAAATCTTATTTCCAAAAGTACTTCATTTATACGTTTTGTGGTACCACTCTTGAAGGAATTTCACTTTCAAAGGCAATTCAAGCTCTTCGTGTCCCAGAACAGACCAAGAGATAAATTACAGACCCCTCTGCCTCACCTGACCCAAGAGGTGGGACGCAGCAGCTCCAGGTGATGGACRCAGGAATTCTGCCACGTGGCTTCTGAACCAGAACTGCCTCCCACCCAGCTGCCTGGCAGCTCCTCTGTAGACAAATCCTAAGGATCAGAGGAAAGGGAAAAAAATACAAAATTAAAAAAATCGGACCGTTAAGACCATCCAACAGTCTTTGATCTCAGATGCCATAGTTTTGGCCAACAAAAACCACCCTAAATTTCAGCTAGGATGCAAGATATAGACATATATAATTTTAATAGAATTACTAAAAATACTGAAATAAGCTTAGAGGCTTCACTGTAAGTGCAGATCAACTGATGTTAAAAAGCTACTTCACTGTGTTCCATGACCAACTTCAACTGAAAGTTTATGGAAATGAGTTAAACTACACGAGRCTTCAAAACTGAACCTCACAGAAATATTTCAGTGAACAGAATAAATCAATTTGTACAAAGAAGTGGAGGCATCAGGAGAGCCAACACTAGAGAAAGGAATAGAGAAAGTAAAAAGCAGTAGCAGAGCTGAAAAGGAAAAAGCAAACTCTTAAAAGTGGGTGTAAATAATGTGATTTTTGTGCTAAAATTAAACTTCTAGGATTAAACCTAGAAGTTGAAGGAATCAAAGGTGAAAATAGATCTTTTAAAAGGAGCTGACTGACCCATCTACAAATACTAAAGAAGATGCCAAAATTAGACCAGAAGGGTTGTAAAGCTGTTTCTTGTCTAAGTTTTTAGTTTCCCAATAGAAGAATTCACAGATGTTCTCGTGGAGATTTTGACATAAAAAGAGGAGAACCTATGCTAATTTTAACAGACACATTATGGACTAAAAAAAAAGGAAGTGAGAAAATTCAGGGAAAAACCTCAAACAACAAAGCAATGTCACAGTATTTTTAAGAAGATGTGTCTATTGGATGAACCTGGAATTTCAGCAGACCAAGCGCCATCTAAGGCTTTCCATATTGCTTTGAAAACAAGCACTTCCACTTGCATCACACACCGATGGAATTCAGCTTGTTAACTTTTTTCTTTGTGATTCACTCTGCATTCCAGAAACTTCACGGGAATTTCCAGCTCTTTAATAATCTTGAAGAATCTTGCCAAATAAGCCAGTATAAATTAGCCAAACAACCTTTCAGATTTGCCAAGGAATTATAAGTCTTCCATTTTTTCCTCCTTTTCTGGTCTCTGGCAGTATCAGAAACCCAGACTTCCTGAAATCCTCAGATCTATGAGTAATTAACTACTTATTGCCCTTTACAGATGATTCGGCCCTTGGCGAATTAAATTTGATTTATGAGTACTGTGAAACAGTCAAATAATTTGSAACAGTAATAAAATAAGAGCAACTCTGACAATGATTCTCTTCTATGGAGGAACTTGTACAACTACCACGTGTATTTTTACCCTGTTCTGCTTTAGAATTGATAACAGAGAAGGAGTTTCTTTCAGGCAAAGCAGTARCAGCTGAGTAGCACTTCAGGTTTTGTGTGTACCATGTTGCAGCTCAGCTGATGTAGAATTAACAGAAGGAAAGCAAAGGCTTGATATATTTCTGGAATTGATTAAAAAGGAGAATTCTCTGTATCATACACACTGCATCACAACTGTCATTATTACTGGAGAGGCAGAACTATTTCTTATCACTTCCTACACACATTAAATTATGAGCCCTATCTCTAATGAGAAGCTGTTCTTTATCAGCCAAGTATCATTCTTCTATTGCTGACCAAAATATTTTGCCTTATAAAACCAAAACCAGCACATTTTATGAAACCCATAAAACATATCTCATTTAAAAACCATTTCACACACACGCACACACACATAAGCACAAACAGATTTATTTTAAAACCTATTAACACAAAGGACAATTCGTTAAAATAAATTTTGTTTACAGATGTTCTTTAAAAAAKTGTTTAAGCATTCAGATAGAGAATCAAGATGCAGAACAGATACATCAGAAAACAATTGCTCAGCTGCCTGGTTTTATGACTGTGAATCTTGTTTAAGTTGACTTATTAACTGCAGTTTGTTAAAATCAGCTGCGAGCTGACCTCACACCAAGAGCAGACTTCAGCCAAAAAAGAATCCAATTTATGGACCATTACTGCTCCTGCTGCAGCACAAACCAGGCAAAAATCACAAAGAAAAAAAAGAGATGTGGCTGTGACCTTGCTTGCTTAATTTTTTCCTCCACTAGTAGCAAAGCAAGAAGACTGTTCTCATCTAAACTGCAATTTATTTGGGGTATTCACTACAAACCACGTTCTGAGATAGTGCAGCTACACTAAAGATTATCTTGATGACTTGAAAACCTAAAAATCTTGTGGTGAAGATATAGGTGCTATAGTTCCATATTTCCCCAATTTCCAATACAGCTTTGTTGTGGATAAACAAGTTTATTATCCTAAACAGAGAAATAAACATTTAACACGATATTTTCCCCCATTACCTTTGGGGACACCCAAAAGGACAATTGAGCTGACTCTTCAGGGCACACCAGTGTCAAATTAAAAATACATTCCACACTTAGAAAAAGGTGTTTATGGTCTACCAGCTTATCTTTGATTTATACCACTGTGGCCACATTCCAGCTCTAACAAATTACTTCCACCTACCAACACCACCGAGCATATTTTCCCACAGGGGACAACACTTTAAACACTCGACCTCTAAATTTGGCAGTAGTTGAAGTGCATGTTGCTATCCTACAAGAAAAAGCAGGGCTTTCTTGGCTCTTTTACTATCACCTATTTAAAGAAAAGGGAAATATTAAAACATCTGGTTTTGCAAAATGGAATGAAAGTGAAGGAATTTCACATTTAAATGAAGTCAAAATTCASATAATTTAAATATTCACAGAGAAATATATAAAATATATAAAATATAAATATACATATAAAATATGCAAATATAAGTATGAACCGCTCAGATTTCATGCAAATATTCACTTTAGGTCTATTCTTGCCCTGCCCTAGAATTCAACCTGGATATTTCACAGCAGAATCTGGTCCTGGAGCCCAGGATGATTGCCTTGGTAATAGCACTGCCATATCTCCATTTCCTGTGATATGACAGCCTAAAAGATGGAAAAAAGGGGGAAGTTCTGAACCTGGGACGTCTTTGGTTTAGACTCAGATTTTGACAGAACGTTCAAGCTGCATTTCACTTTGCTGGACTGGTTTGTTTGATAAGAATATCCCTCAGCACAGGAAAAGACCAAGTCATAAAAGAAAATAGTTTCTCTCATCCTCCAGGGTTTATCTCTTCATCCTCCTTTCCACATGTGGCACGGGATGTTTGCTCTGTGCCTGGGGTGCTCAGTGAGCTGCAGTGACACCAAATCCATGTGTCTGTCAGAAAGCAGTGCCCCTATATCCTCAACAGCTCAGCTGAAGTTTTCTGTGAGATTGTGGCGGAGTTGTGGAGTTGAATCTGTCAGTCTCCTCCTAATCTTTCCCAACACTACACTTAGAAATTTAATGAGACAATACCCAATTTAACAAATGACAGCTCTGATGTTTGCTCTCTCTGGTTGCAAAGACTTCTTCCTTCTACCAAGTGCTGGGGAAGGTGTAAGAGTGTGCTCAGTACGACAGAGATTGGAAATTAAAAAGAAAAATATCACTAAACAGGGGGACGTGGAGTGGAAAAGGAAAAAAATAAAAAGGTGTGTTTCTCTTCATTAAAAACACTGGCTTAAGAAAAAACAAAGAAAGCCTCAGCGTGAACTGGAAGTCTCCAGGGTATTATTCCCTGTGTTTTGAAGAGCTGGAGTTTATGGTGGAGCAGTTCAGACTGGTTGCCCTGATCCATTCAAAGCTCTGTGGCCGCAGGCAGCTCCCTGCCCAGCCCTCCCAGCCAGCCCCTGGCCACACCAGAGTTCCGAGGTCCACGGCAAAAACCTCTTATTTTCCTTCTCAAAGGCTTTTATCCAACTACATTAAGCAGTCACTCATTTCGGGAATGCAGAAGTAATGGAAATGGGATGTATTCCCTCCCTGGAACACTCTGCTGCTGTTTGTGTGCAGTTCATTAAACCTCAGGGGGTTGTTTGCTCTGCCGTGACTTCACACTCGAATTCCTGCACAGCTCCACAGGTAGCCTGACTGACTCAGCCAAGTGTGCACTTGAAGTTTTCACTCTCTCTGGTTTTGGGGCGGTTTTTTGGTTTAGGTTTTTTTGTTTGTTTGTTTGTTTGTTTGTTTTAATGTTTTATATTATCTGATGCACTGAATCAGGGAAGCAGATCACCCCCTGACTAGAAATTCTAGTTAAATCTGATAAGAAAATCTTCACTACAAACAAGGCAGAGTTTAGTTTTCACTAGTAAAACTCTAAGGAGCTAGATCACCTGGAGACCAAAGTTAAAGTTCCATTCCAGAGTTAAAATGCTCTGGGAGTTTGTTCCAGATGGTTTGCATAAAATCAAACTGTTGGAAACGCTGCCAGAAAACAGGTCACTTCACACATACGACCTCTGTAATAGTTAGTCATATAAATTATAATTTTCAATATTTCACTTTAATTGCATAAAGAGCTTTGTGCATGGAGCTGAGCAATGGCCTTGGTCTTCAGTTATCAACCAAAATTCAAAAGATGGAGAAAGAAGCTCATGAGAAGAGAACCAACTTGTGGTAATTTTGCTGTTATATCTTTTCTGAAAGGGACTTGAAGAAAGATATTTTTGACTTCTTGTTTCTCCCTATTACATATTGCTTTAAAATATTTGTGAATTTGCATTTACAGAAACAGGCCTGAACAAGTTGAAGTAAATAATTGGAGTGGTAGCAAAATATGTTCTGTGAAAGCCAAATGATGTACTGTTCCACAGTTTTAACTCAATTTAATCTCAGGAAGTGGCCCAGAAGGTGTCTTAAGAGACCCATAATTTAAAGTTGTTTATATTGATAATTTCCACTCTAATAATTTGAATCAAGAAAAAAGAAAAAAAAAAGAACAGATTGTCAAAGTCAGGAAAAATAGATCTTGCTCCATGTTTGTGGGAAACATTTTAGTTCCTTCCCCAGGTTCAAATAGCTATAAACATTTAATTAAAGAACTAGAAAAAAAAGATTTATTCACTTTATTTTGTCACTGCATCTGTCAGTAGGGAGGTCGACAATCAGTCTCTAAGTTGCTAGGTAACTTCTCATTTCAGCTAGAAGACAGATAGGAATTAAAGATATTAAATACTACACAGACACAACCAGGAAATCACATAATGAAAAGGATGGCGTATTGGGAGCTAGGGTTTGTGATGTTAACATGTGGAATGTGTACAATGGAAGCTTCTCAGTTACCAAACTCCTCAGTGAGAGACTGACCTATGTAGCATTTAATTTCAGGGGAGGGTTTGCTTTCATTATTATAATAATATTAGGTCATGCAAATAGAGGTCGGTATGGAAGGTAAAGACCACAATATCTGCAAAGAACAATTTCCATAATGTTCTGAGGGTTTGGATTTTTTCTTTCCTTTTTTCATTCACACGATGCAGTATCCTAAATATTGTACAAAACTGATAAYACCACACTTCCTAAATTACCGAAATGAAACTTTGCAGAAGGAACATAGATATTCCCAAGGAAATCGCCACTTAAATTGAAGTAGGTTAAATGTATTAAAAATTCCAGYGGACATTTAAGCAGAACTATGATGAAAACATCCAGAAAACTTGTGAGTTCAGGGGCACACAATGACTCACAGAACAGTCCAGCACAACTCTCCTCTCCTGTCTGCACAAACCACAATCCACAAGAAGGAGTCAGAGAAATGAGACTCATCTGCAAGGCTTCATTATAAATAACTCCTTTATAGCATATGCCTTGCTGGAGCACACAAATCCCCCAGCTTCCCTGAGCTGCAGATGACTTCCAGAAGCAATTCCTGTGATTGTTAACCTGGATCATAACCCTGAAACAATTTCCCATCTATTACCTCTGCGTTGTAGCAGCTCTGCATCACAGGGTGTCACAGGGACACACAGGATGAGAATATGCTTAATCAACTTATTTGCATTTCCTGCACAAAATGTTTAGTTTCAAATAATCAAGACAGATGGAGCTAAAAGGCTGGTCTGCTGAAGCCATCTAAGGTGGTAAAGAACTCCTAAATCCACGCTTTTCTACCCYATGGCCCTTTTCTCTCACACCTTTTCAGGCAAAGCTTTTTCTCTTTGACCATTGGAGGAAACAGCACCACTCTCTTGTCCTACTTTGACATATTTATGTTCTTAATAGGTGTTATTTTCATAAGAACCTTTGTCTTTCAGCTCTTTGTGTATAAGAGTATTTTGCCWTCACTTTTGCTTTTTCCCCTTATGATTGGTATATTCATTAAAAAAGTTTTTGACATATAGCCAAATATAGATATTGCGAAATAATTAGTAAAACAAAATAAAAAGCTATAAAAGCAGAAACAAATGTGGCCCATATATGTCACCAAGGACTGTGAATGATTTTCAGATGCTTGTCATAGTTGCAAATAGCGTTTGTACTCATGCAAAAAATACACACCCAGGATCTGATCCAAAAAATCACCAACTCAGTACATTTTGCTGGAGTATTTGCTTCCTGTTTACCACCTCTGAGTTCCACCATGCTATGGAGAGAGATCCACACTCAGAGATCCCAGGCTGCTCCTTTCCCAGGATTTACTTCCGTTCCTGAGGCACGACACTAAGCAAACTGGGCAGGAAGGTTTGATTTTCTCCATCATCCTAGAAACAACTTGCTGAAGAAAACGTGTCTGAAATGTAAGGTCCCTGCACGTTAMTTGCTCATTTGTTTTATAACCTTTAGCCACTTCTCAATGTTTTGTGGCTGTTTCTATTTCATTCCACATTGCAGCRAGTGAAAACAGATCGAGTCAACTTCCACTAGAGAGGGATTCYCTGGGATTCTCGTTCTGATAATTCCTACCAGAAACCAGACACACAGAACCAAATATCTTTAAAGAGTGGAAATTACTCTGAATACATTTGGGGACACGGAATTTTCCAGTAGAGTTATGGCAGAAATTCCTGTGCTTCCCACTATCCATGGGAATATAGCAGCACATACATCTGATACAGAGAGATATCGTAGAAGAGAGATATAAATGATTGATGCCTGGATTGCTGCAATAGCAATTAATGCAAAAGATCATTAATTAATCAATATTTTTCCCATCACCAGACAGCCTCAAGTTTCCTTTGTGGATTCTCCACTGGCCAAGGAGTAAGAATTCCCACCAGGTCTTTTTCCACTGGAATAACAAAACTCCTCTCTTCTTCTTCCCTCATTCTCCCCAGTCCTGGTAACTCATCCTAATGGAAATCTCAGTCATGTTATTTTCTCTGAGATTTCTGCCACTAACCAAGGTCTGTGGAAAGAACACAAAGGGATGTGCAGGCAAACACCTGGAGTACACAAGGCTTGGGGCCAGCCCAAAGAATGGATGTTTCCATTCCCCATTGTAGGAAGAAGAAATCAGCATAAGACTAAAATGAMAAGAATCAAATGTGCCTTGCTGAGCATGTGCAAGACAAGCTCAAACTGAGCACTGGCAWATTAGAGAGAAATTCATGCTAAGAAATGCACATAAACGTTATTTCTTCTTTTTCTTTCTCTCTTTCCTTCTTTTTCTCTCCCGGTGTCTCTTTCTGAATGTGCAGTGTGGAATATGTGTATGTTTGATGGCTTYTGTTCTCCAGCTCCATAACAGCATGAAAACTCCCTCTGAATGTTTAAATATTCCACTTTAGTAGTTGGGTCCAAATCTGAATACATATCSATGGCTTGGCCCCCTGCTGCTTAAAGCAATTTGCACTCAGATCAAATTGTGACCCCCAGAAATGGAAGTATTTATATTTTAAAAGAACYGAATATTTACAAGGCTATTGTTACAAACCAGAAAATTACGATATAAATATGATTACACTGTATAAATCAGATAAAATCTACACAATCCATTTCTTTAAAGAAACCCAAAATGATTTTGTTTCTGAAGTACACATAAAAAGAATTTCAATAACATTGTATTTTCAGACTTTATTGTTAAAGGATCCAAGGAAAGTTTTTCCTTGTTTCTAACGTTTTCTTCATAAAAGCTGTATTTCAGACAAAGTAAGCTTGGATCATTTAAAGTCCCCACAAGGGACTGATACTTTGTGAATTGTGTTTTGAATGTTTCTGATATCCCAGTTTTTGAGATCCCTGTGTGGCTTTATTTTCTGGACAATTCAGTTATTCTTTCATCCTCTGACCTTATTACGATATTGTTTTTCCCTTCTCTTCACTACACTGTTCTGTGAGAAACTCTCCTTAAATTTGATATAAATATAGTTCACATACAATATCTATAACTTAGTCAACTTCACAAGGCATAAAAATAGCCATTTCTTTTTCTTTACTCCTTAGTTCTTATTTTTGTACAATATTATCCATTCGCTATAAATTCCACTACAGCAAACATAAAAACACCCAACCAAACCAAACTGAAACAACAAATGAACAAGCCCTTAAAATCCATTATATGCACATCAACTATAGGATAAAATTTTTGTTTCCTGGGCTGGCTTGTGCTTTTTCATATTATCCACCAATTTAAATGCAAATGGCCAAGGAGAAAATCCATTTCTCCTCACACTGCACATGTCCACAGGAGGCTGAGATGGATGTGCCAAGTGGGAGCCTTGGGCAGGTTCCTTCTTTGCCAAGGGCCCAACAGTGCCCAAAGGCCGTGGGGCTGTGGGCAGGGACCCCTTCCACCAGACCAGGTTCCCTCCAATCTGGCCTTAAACACAGATATTATAAATGGTTCTCTTAGGTGTAGATTGGTAGGAAAAACACGGTTCTATAGAATAGCACCTTGGAGATGATGAGAATCCCAATGCCATACATTCACTTGGAATGTARCTGCACTGCCATAGCTGAGCCTGGACAGGGCATTTCTCTGTGGGAATTTAATTCATTCCCAGCCTCTCTTTTTTGCAACTTGCAGTGCAACCTCCCAAGGTTTTTGCCAGAACTCCTTGATCTGCAGACCTGGCTCACTSACTCCTTGGGTGCAATTCATCATCATGACATGATGGACAGAGGGGGGTGAATATGCTAAGAGCAGAGGGGAGATACCCAGAGATGTCTCCAGAAACCCAAAAGCCGCGTACGTTTTCAGTGATCCCAGACACAGCTGTAAGCACATCTGCTATTGGACTGCATTATTCTACAGCTAAGAGGTCAAACAAAGCTTGAAGAATTCCAAGATAGTCTTGATGAGATAATTCTCCATAACCTCTCGGGGGTGGTTTTACCACCAGGAGAGAGAATTCACCCTTCACAAAGGCCTGACAAGCAAGATGCAGCAGGGCTGAACACAAGTGGCACTATTGGATCTGTTGTGAACGCATCAGTATTTTCAGCAGCTCTCTCCTGTGTGAGGGGGAGGATGACAAGAACCTCGAGGCATTAACAGTTTAAATTAGACAGACAATGTGGCTGAAAAATTGAATATCTTACGTAAAACACGGGAGGTCAAAACTCAGCACGGTGATGATAAGTTATCTCACTTGGCTGGTAGGCTTCATGGAAGAAATAAGTTTATGTATGGGCTGCCTCCTCTAATTCTGAATTCTCAGAGCTTAGGAATGATTGTTTATCTGCTAACAGCCTGCAGGGATTTGGTAAAATAGCTACAGCATAAAACTGAAAAATAATTGAAATAAATAAAGTGCTACCTGGCACCATCCTTGTTTATTCTGTGCATCTGATATTAACATTCGGATGTCTTATGCTCGTAATACATAATAAGAAATGAAAATGTCATAAAATCAATACCTTCTAACAGAAGAGGGAAATGTCACAAATTATCCCATTCTCATTATAGTTTTCAGACAGTAATTTCACAAGCCTCCAAGGGATTAGGAAAGCTGAGCATAATTTTGCTCTACCCTCAGATGTCAGGTTTATTGTACATGATCTAGGCAGTGAAGATTCTCTGCTCAAGAAGTTGGAAATCAATTGTTTTGCCAATGAGATTCTCTTGCAAGGCTGTTAGCTGCCTTTGTAAGTGTGAAACTACCAAATTCCGTGTCCCTGCTTAAATTACTTTGCAATACAAAATTACACTCTAACCCCTCCTGTGGTACAGGCGCCTGCTGTGCACACATAAGGAACAGAGAGCTGTGTTCCTAATAAAGTTTGCACTTTCTAGAGAAAAGAGATTTATGAAATCTGCTATATATATATATATATATATATTTAATTACTCTTTGATGTTTTCCTAGGAGCGATTTTTTTAACCAGGGATTAGAGTCTGCTTGACCCTGCCAAGGTGAGAACGAGCCAGGAAGAACTGGTCTGCCATAATCCCAATGGTGGCGTTTGCGGATCTTGTACCATCTTGTGGCAGTGGATGCTCCAGGCAGATTAAGGTGAAGCTCAGACCTGTGGTGTCATCTGTGCTTATATTTTGCCAAGTTGAGTCACTTGCTGATCTACTGCTGATCCTAATCCTCTGATCAATCAATCTGCATCCGTGGCAGCTTGTACTCAAACTGCCCTGGACACAATCAGGCACAAAACACAGCAAATTCCAGGGGCTGCTGTCAGCCACCATGGGGAAAGCCAAGCCCACATGCACCACTTGGCTTGACAACAAAGACTCACTTCTTGTCACACATAATCAAACCAGATGTAGCCATTCATGCCACATGAGCCAGAACCCCAAGATATTTTCACAGAATAGCCTGAGTTGGAATGGATCTATTAGGATCAAAGTCTGGCTCCTGGCCCTGCACAGGACAGCCCCAAGAGTCCCACCAGGTGCCTGGGAGTGTTGACCAAACACTTCTGGAACTCTGCCAGGCTCAGTGCTCTGAATTTTATGTCACATTAAGAAATCTTAGCAAAGACATTTTGTGGGAGTCGAATGGATGTTATGGGAACACTGCACACACACAGAGTTCTTGCACCCAGAAAGGTGAGTTATACCAATCAAAAACAAACAAACAACAAACAACACACAAAACCTCATCAACAACAGAGGACCCAGGCTTTGGGGATAGTTCCAATTATGGCTGTACATAAAACGTAAACTGTCATTGCTGTGGTCTGGAAAAGGATAATACCTTTTGGTTAAACCCCAAGAAATAAAAATGAGTGAAATGTCTTTCATTGTGAAATCTCTCCAGTTTTGATAGAGGGTGCAAAGCAGAAAATTTTGCCAAGTACAAGTGTTATCCCAGACCCCCTCATCAAAATATAAACTCTGGTGCAATAGCTAGAGCCGAAGGAATATCACTCATACAAATATGAAAAGGCTGTGATTTGTAATGGCATCTCTTTCCCAACAAAATTTTAACCAGAGAATTTAGTACTTATTAGATTTTAGGACTGTGGAAGGTCAGATGGTTACATAGTGTTAAAAAAAAAAAGTAAAGTGGATGGGATCAAARATTCTCTGCAAGGAAAAGGCTCAATGTGTTACTACAGAGATAATTTACACAGTTTATCCCAGAATTCTAAATAGCTCTGAAGCTCAACACAGCATATCACTTCTTTGAAAAGCTCAGTTTTCAAATAAAGGCTATATTAATRAAATAKACATTAGATTATATATRTATATWTTAAATAATATTGGAGTACTTTGAAAACTGAAGCCAAATTCAATACCAGGTCCTCACTGTGYGTTATACAGTCACTCTCCATTGGTTACAAAGGCTCAGAACTTTAACTGTGGAACGAGCAGCAAAGGCCAATTAATAAAATAATGTCCCACTATTTAATATACTCATTTGTCAGCACGGAATATTGTGGAGCCAAATTCTAATCTCAGTCCACCCACTCTGAGGCACTAAGATGCCTCAAAAAGAACATAGTCAACATCCTGGACCTGAAATATAAGAACACAGACTAAACTCTCCCCCTGCACTCAAAGAGCTGATACTCCCCCACACCCAAAATAAAAAAAAAATTCCAATAACAGATCTGAAAAATATATTCATCAATCCTTTCTGCCATTATGCACTTGGAATGCGTGAAAGAGAAACACGTTAGCTAAGCATAGATAACTACAGCAGTGAGCAGAATGGCTCACAAGATAAATATCAGATGAAAATGACAGCTGTTACAATTAAATTCAGTATTTATGTTTTTCTAGTAAAAAAATGACATCTTATTTACAAACAAAACTAACGCACCATCTGAGGGAAAAAACAAACGACTACTGTTTTTTTTTATTTTTTACTTTAAAAGAAATATCGTAGGAAAAGCTCTTTTCAAGGTTAGGTTCTTGTTGTTTTGTTTTTTTTTTATTGGTTCCAGATCACTCTCTTTTGTTTTAATTTCCACAGGAGTTCTTTCCAGGCTTGTGTGCCTGCAAGGATTTATGTGCCACTATACATAAAAAAGGTCAGCAAGTGCACTCAGATACAGACCTGTGTTTTTTGTCTGAGAGATGATTGTAGGTTATTGAAACCCAACTTCTGATGCTGCCCAGGATTTTTTGTGCAGGTTCCTCCTAGTGCGTATTTCACCTATCAAAACTTTTCTGGAGACCAGGAGGCAGGGATCTCTCTCATCATGGATATCTCACAGATGCAGGGGAGTGGAACCAAGACCATCACACAGTTTTGCCACTGGCTTTAATTTCCCGTGGTGCTTCTGCCCTCTGTTTCTGCTGCTGGAGCAGCCAGGCTTGCTGATGTGATTAGGAGAATATGGCACATAACAGAGCTGGCCTGCACTACAAGGGCATTTTCATGCCATAAATTCTTTCTGAGTGTGGCAGAGCTACCCTCAGGGCAACGCTGTTCCATCCTTCAAGAGTGCTGAATTTTTTAAAAAAAATATAAATATTTTTTTCTTTAATCTCAGGTTTTGGGTTGCTTAGTGATTTTATTCTCCTCTCAGGCTCTTGGCAGCACATCAACTCCAGAAATCATACCATGTTCCTGACCTTTAGACTCTAAACTAAGTAAAGTTTGAATTTCTTGGTTTTTCTCATTTCTCTTAGTTTCCTTCCCTTCTTTTGATTGCATTAGAGCTATTAGAGTTTTCCTTTCCCACTATAACCCTTGGATTTATCAAATTAAATGCTATTTGGAGGATTTGGGATTTGAGTTCTGAATCTTGTTGTTGATGTCCTGAAAGTATTCCAGCTGAAAGCTCAGTTATGAATCATTAGGAATCACTCAAGTCTTAATGATGTCAAGCAATTAATGAACATTCCAATAAATGCACACAGTAATAATAAGGAAAATGTGCTTTYCTCGAAGTAGAAGGATTTAATATCCCAAAAGTGACTTTGAATAAGCTTGTCATTGTTTCCACCRAGCTTGCTTTTGAATATAACTTCTGCTACACATTAAAAATACATAATTAGTGTTTATTTTCAATGTGACTGACACCTGTAGAACATGGACAGACTGGCTGTGCAATTATGTCAACACTGTGCATTGACCTTGAATTTTGAGGGAGCCAGCTGCCAGAAAAAGAAATCTTTAGTTTCATTGACTCATTAAATTAAAATCATTTTTAGCAAAAATAATCATGGGCGAATCACCATATGTTGTTGAAACTTAGGACACTGGGGAGATTTTTAAATAATCAGAGTGCAGAGCTGTTCTTTTGAACTAAATTGTTTTCAACTTTTCTATTTAAGCTACAGTTACAATCCAGTTGAACATAAAGTTTTGAAACAGCAGGCAAAACTAAGTAAAGGAATGAGTGATGCTGGGAGTTGCACAATGTTTACCAAGAGATATAACTCAGAAGCCAGTAGATGAAGAAAATATTAGAATRACTAAGGTAAATCCATAAGAAAAACTTAACAGATTGCAGAAATAATTGCAATTTTATTAATCTTTTTTTTTTTTTTTTTTACTTTTATATTGACCATATTTCCCTGAATTAAATGTAATGTAAGTTGTAGAGTTGTTGATTGTGATTCAAGATGGAAAGATGAACAGAATCTGGTGCAAGAGATTCGCAAAATCTTGGTTGGGAGAAAATCCAGATGAACAGGGGCTCCATCTGCTCCCTTCCAGTTATTCCTACATCCATCTCTGCACAAACCGTGGCTACTGAGGCACAGATACACCAGCCACAGCACACAGGACAGGGAGAAATGGGGACCTTTGACCCAAACCCAAATGCTTCTCTGTGCACAATTCCTCCTTTTTCTCCTCTTCCCACCCTCCTTTGAATCTTCTAGAAACCCATAAATAGAGCCATTGGATTTAAGGATGCTGTAATATTATTTGTGCATTTCTATCRAAGCAAATTTGGGTGGTGATGGTCAGATCAAGACTACAGTTTGATGAAATGATAATTTGATGAAACTTACATAACAAGAAATTAAAAAGCTTACTCCAGGAATAGATTTTTGAGATTAAGAGAGTTAGAAAGACAAAAATACATTCAGAAACTTCGGGGTKGTCTTCTGCCTTTACTGCTTACCTAAGTTATTTTCTCTTTTGCATTAATTCTTATCATAAGGGACTATATTACACCAACTCCTAGGATCACATCTGCATAAAGCACTCAACTCTTTTGGGAATGTTTGGGTGCCTTTTTTGAGTTCTGTACTCAAATCTTAACTTTTTCTCCCCCATCCAAAGACAACTTAAATTTTTCATCTATAATTAGCAAAGTTTCCTGAAAACCCATCACAGTGCTCTTTTAAAGGAATACCAAAGAAGTAACTTCTTAGATGTTAACTTTTGTATCACTCTTGATGTCTTAAGGAAAACCTAAATCCAGATCCTACGTTTGTCCCTAATCAGAATGATTTCTCATCGCAATCTCTGTCTGAACTTTATTTTCTGGGGACGTTTTCTCCTCCTATTCCAAGGCATTTCCCTGAATGCCCCTCGAGAAGCCACAGCCAGATCTATATGTCACTCCCCAAAGACAAACTCTTGGAGACTTATTTGTAACACAGGCACCTGTGCTGATCAGTGCTGAACTTTAGGAGGAGTGATTTGTTTAGCTTCGCACAAACCCCTGTGGTTTGAGGAGGCTCAGCTTTTACAGACTCAGCTTGCACACCCATTGTTCCTTTGAAGTCGTCTCGAGACTGCCCATTGATCTCTTGGCTTTGTGTGATGATCACTAAAAGTTTTCCAGAGTGCATTGCAAGTCACAGAGCTGACTGATTTCTGATAAAACAAAACTGCAGCGAGCTGCACTGTGGGAAMGAGAATAGGTGATAAAGAGAATATTATGTTTCATTAGATGGGAAGAAGATATGTCAACTTCAAAGATTAAACCAAGATCATTATGTGAGCTTCTTTTGTTAAATAAATGATGCTTAGAAGAACAGAAATGGGAATCAGAATTCAAAAGCAGGTTCTGTAAAATTACAGTAATTTGTTACAAAAATATATTATACAAGACTGTATATGATTTATCTCTCTCAAAACTCAAACTGGGGAAATGTGATATTTTGGAAAAATAAATTGTGCCTTCTAGATTGAAGTCCATGTGCAGTTTATTAGTCTGAGCTTCTTTGATCTACCTTCATCCTCAGCCAGCAYCCTTTTTTCCCCTCAGAAGTTATCAACCTCAGCTATATTGCTGCATGGATTTTTAATTTCCTTTTTAAAGGAAAAGTTGCCTACACAGGTATTTGCAAAATATCATACAATTTAAAGTTGACCTATGGACAGTTTCTTCTTTTTCACTGTGTTGGGAAGTTTCTGGCAGAGTGAGTAACTAAGGAAAGCAATGTCTGAACCTAAGGAGTGTCAGCATATCCACGTGGTTCTTTTAATAAAGTTTAATAAGTCTCACTATTAGTTAATAAAGAAGTATTTATGTTGTGTATGCACGTTGCTGTACATGCAAACACACAGGTAAAACATTACATAACAGATGACATCACCACCTGAGCAGTGAAATGTTTCATCTTCATTTAAGTGAAGAGAAAGCTTGTTGTGTGCATTCATTTCTAAACGGAAATATAAAATTGGTGTGTAAAATTCCAACAGTATCCAGAACTCCAGGATACTCAAGCCAGAGCTGTGCCTTACAGCACAGGGAAGGTAGGAATTCACTCAGCCATGCTGACAAAAAGCAACCAATAATTTTTTCCTGCTGAGCCYTGTACGAGCTGGAAGGATGAGAATGTCCCCAATTAATTTTGTCCTTCTCTCCCTGACAGAAGGTCCCAGGCTCCCATTCCAGCTGATCAACTGCTTAATGTTCTGCATCAGAACCTGGAGCAGCCATCAGCACCACGGAGGGCCTCAAATAGCTTTGGTCAATCAATGTAAAACATGACCAAATATTAATTACTGCATTTAGCCTGCCTAAACCGTACAAAACTGAGAGAAAAAAAAAATTGTATTTTGTGAGAGTTATTGATGTGCTGGTTTAGAGTTCTCAAGGGCTAATGCAATGAYTTTAAAACCAGACTGAATTCTTGTACACTCCACCACAGCATTTTAAATATCCCAGATTTATCTTTTTGGAAAAATGGATTCACCCGAAATATAAACCTACAAAGGTGCCCTCAATCAATTTAAAATTATTTTTAAAAGCATCTTGAAAACCAAGTTATAACATACCAGATTTTCTATTAGAACAAAACCAAACTAAACCCCAAAAGTACAACAAAAATCAGAACAGGAATACACAAGCCTGGAGACAGATAAGGTTCAGTAGAGCAAAGCTTAATCTAAAGAAGTATATGCTTACCCTGAYAGTTTCTTTCTTCCCTTGCTATTTTTTCTTCCTCTATTTTTCCATTATTTTAGAAACTCTATCTTCCTCAGTCTTGTCAGGAAAACCACTCATATCAAAGCTGTGCTTCTATGCCTGTATATTGCTGTCTGGTTATATTTGGTACCTCTGCATGACAGCTTGTTTGTGTTTCATCATTATTAAAAATGTAATAAAAACTGTAAATGACTTGTTAATTAGTTGTTGCTGAGATTCAGTACAGCATTTTATTGTGTTTGAGAGTCACAGGTCTCAAACTCAGCACCATTCTGCACCAAGTCGGGCAAATGGGAGAATGGGATCACCTCTTCTCACCTTTGTACTAATTATCTTCTGTTTAATATCATCTAATCCCTGGGAAGATTTTTAATAGTTTCCTATTTTATTTGGAGACAGGTACAAGTAATTAGTGGTAGAATTGTACCTTGATTTCTTTTCCACTCTGGCCAAGATTTCCAGGGAAAACATGTACAAAAAGTGTTATTTAAAACCAGGCAATCTCTGTTGGGTAGTGATGTCCCGAGTAACCGTCCCAAATTACTCAGAATTTGTTATCTGCTGGACATGGCTGAATGTAAGTAAAGAGGAAAAACTGAATGCAAACCACTGACAAAATGCAACAGACTGAGTCGCCAAARGATTTTTTCCCTCTGATGCAACCTATGGAAGGGCAAGTTTCACAAATTTTTCTTGAACTGAGGAAGAGAACAGAAGGTGAAGCAGCTGGAACAATTCTTTGTGCCAGCAAACTCCTAAATACCACCCACGTCAGCAYGGACAATTCACTTTGCTACCCTTGAATAATACACATAACAGCTGTAATACAGAAAAATCCTCAACAGGTAACAAAGGCAGCAGAACTGCATTTGCAACCTTTATCTACATGTGCCAGGGATTCCACAAAGTTGAGAWGGTCCCATAGTTTTTAAAAAGGATTTCTTACTGTTTGTGAAATATACACAGAAATCGTGATAATTTTAAAACAATTCATCCCTTCAAAAATAAGAAAAAAACAGCCAAAAATATACAAGGCTTATTCTGTTTTATGGGCTTGACTGCGTAGATAACGTTGCAAAAAAACCAAGCTGAAATCCTTGTTCATCCCCAACTCCCCATGTGGACGAAAAAAGGCATAAAAGAGCTTAAAGCATTTAAAGTGTGACTTAGTCTGCTTGTAGGTATTTTAATTGTAATCCTTAAAAYCTTGCTCAGCAGCACGTTAGCTCTCTAGACATCTCAAGTTCAGAAGTCATTTTCCTAGGAAATTAAAGTTCTGCTCCTGCAAATACCTAGAAGATATCTGAGTCTGGGGAGCACTCGGCTCCTCAGTGCATGCCCAGTTCCTGGAGTGGCTGTCCCTAACCCAGGGAAGGGCCAATGGCAGTGGGKGCATTACTGCCACAGCTTTTGGGTCTGACTTCTCTAAACACAGTGCCTGCCTTCCAGTTGAGATTTAACTCAATTTCAATCCCCYCTTCAGCCTGGGAGAAGTCAAAGCTGCATCTTTCAATAAAAAAGGAAAGCGTGAGAGGCTCTGGCTATTTCTGCCCTCACACACACACTTTCCCGCTGAGCTGAAAAGCACTTCTGCATCCAAAGAAAAGGAAGCAAAACACTGTTGCCACAAACGCTGTGTATAGAATTTGCAGAGATGACAGAGGTGTTTTTATCTCAGCTGATGAGTGTTCTTATCTCAGACTGAAAAGGGAAGCAGAAATGGAATGGACTGTGCTATGACAAAGTCTAAGATGTTCTGTTCCACACAACTTCAGAAATATTGAAAAAGTTCAAGCACGGATTCATAATATCCTGCACACATTTCAGGAGAAGGGTAAGAGGATACATAGTGTGCAGGCAGAAATTAGAAACTCGTGAGACCAGTGAAATGCAGAATTCTCTCACCTGTGGTGCTCTGCTAGGTCTTGCCCTTATAAATTCACAGCAAACTTGTACAAGAAGCCATYAGTTTACCAAAAGTTAACAGTTCCACAGCCTAGCACCTAAGAGAAATCACTGGGCAAACTGAGTTTCTGTGCTTTTCAGAAGCCAAAGAAAATAAAATCAGTTCTCATAAACAATTCAGCAAGAGCAGAACACTTTCYTGTTGCCTCAAGTTACCAACTGAACAAAACCACACTCTGCTACTTCTTTAACACATCTCTCAGTTCTGGTGTTTGCCTTAAGAAAACAACAGATAAGATGCATGTACATTTTTCAGAGGCTGAATCTTGTTATCATTTTTATAAGGTCACATACTGAACACAGGAAATTGAAAACCCTGTGGAGGAAAAGTTGCAGGTGTGCTGATTCTTATGTAGGTTGTGTTTGTTTCTCTTTTTTTCTTTTTTTATTATTATTTCAGAATTGATTTGACTTTCTCCTAATACTTTATTCTTGAAAATATAACCTTTTCCTTTAGAGTTCTTACTGTTTGAATTGCTTGATATCTTACAAAACATACTTAGATTTGTTTCATCTGACGTTCCAATTCAAATAGAGAGAATGTTATCTGGTTCTGAGCCTTATAATGCCTCTGATACAAAATATCTTCATTGCTAAAACTGGATGAGGCTCAGGATTATAATTTTCTCCAAAGTTCATGGAAAGACAAAGAATATTTTAGTCTTTTTTCACGTAGCTTTATTGTTTCACTGTTTTTTTTTTTTCCTCCTCACTACTTCAAAAATTACTCTGCTGTGATAGAAATTCAGCTTTCTGCAAAATGAGTTTGCTATATATATYCTGCTAAACTATTTACACTCATTTATAATCACTGAGTAGACTTGATAAATGTCTTTCACTTACAATCAAGAACCATGCATTTTCCTCAAAATAGTAATGGATGTTTAGATATTTTTGTTAGTCATATTTCAGTCATATTATTTGAACTAACAGAGATAAGCTCATGACCCTAATATATTTGAACATGTATTAGTTACCAAAGACATAAGAACACACAGTTCTTAAGCAAAAAAAATTGACAAATAAACATTAATAATTAAATGCCTCCAACTTTTCAATGGAGTGCTTGCTTTTCCTTTTATAAATGTAAATTAACTTCTTTGTGGTATAGGGTATAATCTTTTCATCTTGGAAACAGAGAGTGGTGATCTGATACCATTTTCCAACACCTAAAGAGACTGTGGGGAACTGAGCACATCCTATATCCATTTCTGATACTGAAAAATTACTCAACCTAATTTAATGTCCATTTTTAGCCCCTCTCCACGGTTCTACCCAAGGAGTGTGAACTAACAAAAAGKGTATTTATAATGGATGATAAAGTTATGATCAATACTCATGCAAAATTTAGCATCTGATTTAAAACCGTTTGATAGAATGCAAAAAAGGTGAATAATACATGAAGTTCTTCCTCCATGAGTGCTGCCTCACACCCCTGAAGATGTAAAACGTGCTCATTTGAAACAGAACCCACAAGTATTGCAAGTATTTTAGCCTTAAAGAGTTCATATAAAGTGAGAAACCAGCTGCCCCAGAAGCAGAGTTAAAAGGGATTGGAATCCCACACCATTCTGCCTTCCGGAAGGAAAACTGTTTGTGCTCTTCCACGCTAAACCTTTGGMAGGAGTGGTTTTAAACACGTAGCACGGGGACTGAGCACAGCAATCCTGGTATCCTGCAGCTTCTGGAATTATTAATGAGCTGCAGGACTCAGTCTTTCATTGAATTAATTATAATTAATCAAATTTGCCTGACTCCAGCAAAAGGCAGCCGATATCCGGATGGGCACCGTTGTTTATCACTTTGATGTGCAGTTTGGGTTTTTCACTCCTTTGGGCCATTCATCTGACCCAGTCCCAGTCAAGTAACCCTTAGATAGATACTTTTAGGTCTTTCCTTTAGTTACTTAGGAGAGAAAAACCTCTCTAGAAGATGCTTTTTCTCCCTGCATTAGATTATTAACTCTGGACCCCTTGGGATGGGTTAGCTTCAAGATTTTCATCTGCTCTACATCAGTTATTAAGAGGAAGCTCAGACAACAGACTCAAACTAGCTCAGATAATTTGTATTAGGTGAGATGATACAACAAGGGAGTGTCAGACATCTGAAACAAACAGAATTTGTCAAGCTGTTTTAAACACGAGCTTTTCTCACACTTTAATTTTAGAAATAAACCACGTTCAGCATAAATCCTGCCATATTCATACAATATTAATTGCATCGTTCCAGGTTGGTTTTTTTTCTCTCACTTTTCACAGTCCTTTATAAATATCAATAATTTGAACTACATAGGAAGCAAAAATAGAAGGAATGAAACAATAAGGGAACCAGTCTTGATTTAGACACTGCCTTGGAGAAAGCTCCTCCAACAGACACAGACTGTGTCAGAAAATACATCCTGTAAGTGGTTTTTCAGGTTAGACAGAAAAAGTCCATTTTATCCTTCCAATATAATGCTATTTCTTCCAATAATGATAGCTGTGGCAATTTTTATYTTCCATCCTGTTATTGAAGGAGGATTAAGATATTTCTAATGTCATACAAGTACTCTTTGGGAAAGAGTGATGGTTATTAAAAAAAAGTGCTGTAAAATTAGATGATTCAGAGGTGTCAGGATTCATGTCTAACAGACAAGTTTAGCAGGCAATGACTGAGGGATGCAGAGCCACTACTGGTCCAGACATCTCTTCAAATGGAAGCAATTTTCTTTGAGGACAGAAAAAAAGAAATAATCATGGAACAAAAATACCACAGAATATTGACCTCCAGCTCTCTGTCAGGTTTGGTTGATTGGATGAATATAGCCTAGGCAAGGTTTAACAATATCTTACAATCCAAGTTCTTTACCACAGGGAAGGCAGTGRAGAGGGGAGGKATAACTTCACCATTTAACCAAYTTTTGCAGTTGTAATCAGTTGTCTACCCTTTTTTTTTTTATGGAAATGGAAAGGGCTACTCTTTATACACCACTGCTCTGTGAAAAGGAGATTACCAGATTTCCAACAATATTGTATAGGAAGCCAGTACAGACAGTACTGAAGGGCTTTYCTCCTCGGGTGCACTGGGCAAAGACAAAGTAACTTAGAGACAYCCTAATTCAATTCCTATTCTAGAGCTTGGAAATACACTCAAGGAGGTCCTGTTCTTTTCCACAATGGAAAATAAAGATAGATAGATGTACACTACCCCAGCAAAAGAGAAAACAAATGTGAACGCACACCATCAAGTCTCCTACAATAGAAGCCATATAAAGAGGAAAATAGAGTTACTAGATTGATATAAGGATAATTTTCCATAAATTCTTAGCTAGTCTTCGCTCTTTGAAAATTGCAATCTTTTTTTATGAACTCAGGGTTTCAACCTGTCCTTTATTCTTGCATTTTGTCCTGAGTTCCAGTTAACACCAGGGATCAGAGTATCGCTCCCTGTCCCACTCTCCTCTTTCCCCAGACCTGTTCTGCAATCATTAACATTGCTCTGCATGTTCCAAGAGCTGCCAATCCGTTTTAGGAAAACCTCAAAAACTAAAGTAGACCCTCAAGCAGAGTGGTCTCAAAATCCATGGTCTTCCTATTCCCCAAGATATTTAACCTGATTTCTTTGAGGCCACTTTGAGGTTGTTTGAATCTCTGCTCCTGTGCTACTAAAATACTGGTTTTAACTTAACTTTCCCTAGATAACTGTTGGAAATACTCCTAGTAATACATTTTTTTTTATTATTTTASATTTGTTTTCTTGTGATTCTACATCATCCCTCTCCTCTTACCACCCAGAAACAGCATTAGGGCACTTATTGTGCTGGCACTCCTCACATGTGACCTGGGAAGACCACGTGTTTCAACATGAAGTTACCACTAAGTTTTATTTATTTATCCACTTCTGGTTCCAGGAGGTCAAAGATCCTTCCTTCATTTTACTCATTACAGCAGATTCCACTTGTGGAATTTTTCCTTTTTTAAAAAAAAAGTGTTTTATTTTAGAATTCCTGTCTACGCTTTCAGAATACAGAGTGTGAGGGCACTTACATTTACGACTCTGATTCACTCTTTGCATGCAGAGGTGTGTGTGTGTGTGTGCATAAAGTGGTTCCTACTTTCAAGTTCGCTTTTTGTTCCTTGCAGATTTATTGTGTTAAAGGGAAAGCTGGTGCATCATCTTGAAATTGGATAACATCACAATGAGCTAAAAACTAAGCTGCTTGGTACTTCAAATGCTGAATAAATGGCATTTGTGTGGCTGCAGCCAATGTTGAGCTGAGTCTGCCGTGGACACCATTCAGTTTTCATTAAYGTAAATCATCGCTTGAAAAGCTGCTGAGAAATTCAATTGTCTTCTGGAAGATGGGAGGTGCATCTTGTAAAGGTGAGAATGACAAGGTCGTTGCCAACAAAGCACATTTTGAAGAATTTACTTGATCTAAGGACAGAATGTACTTCATCTAAGGACAGAATGTAAAGCTGCTGCCTTTCCCATGGTTCAAAAGCCAAATAAGAAAGCCAGGAGCATTCCTGGCGTGTCTCCTCCTAAGCTGGAAGTCAACAGCAGACAGAAAGGTGTGTGTGAACAGCTCAGCTGGGTGTGCTACATAAGGAATCCTATGGCATTATCAGGTGCTCGTTTGCTTTTCATAAACTCAGTTTGATTGTGGGAGAGCAGGAAGGGAGAGTTCCACGGTGCCTCAAGGGCACTGTGGGTGACACATATGTAACTACTTGGGCTGAGCCTTGAAGTTTCCAGCGAGGTACAATTCTCTCCGAGCTCAGTGTCTCGAGCAAGGACTCAGGACTGGACTCCTCACTGATATTGGTTTTAGCCTGTTACACCTGGAGCTTCTCTCTCCTGCCYCAAAGCAGCACCAGCGTGATTAACACAGTACCCCGTGATTAAGTTCACATTTATTATAACATGTCATCRATTGCCTTAAAAAATAAAGCAACCCCCCCATCTGGTCATACACAGCTTGCTAATCACAGAAGAACATCCAAAGATTCAGAGAAATTTCTGTTTCATGAGCACAGAATAATAGCATATCAACAGTCACAGTATATAAATGTGCATAATGATGTTTTATCTTTTGTATACAGCAAGGCTTCATTCATTATCTCCTCACAAACATTTTTGATTATACAGTCTGACTAATGCATTTCTCTAGCAATGCTGCAATACATTTGCATGCAGAAGTGTGTGTATGTTGCAGAAAGAAATTCTCTCAGCCTTTTTCAAATGCAAAAGATTCMCTTCAATTCACCAGAAGAAGCTAACTCAGGTTTAATAAACACTTAGGTACCCGAGCACTAGATTCAGTTCAAGTTCTGTGCAGCTACAGCCTGAAATATTTATAGCTTATATTCGGAATTTCCCCCACATTTATATCCTGCTATTTCAAAGGTGTTTGCATTTTCAAAGAAAACAGTACTACCTGTGTTGAAGCTCTATTCAACACATAAAAGAATAAATTTMCCAAGCTGCTGCTAGAAATGTGACTGACAGAAGAACAAGTACATTCTGGAAACCTAAATAGGCAAATTTTCATAGAACTATTCAAGAAGCAAAATGAGTGACTAGAGCTATATTTATATATATCTATGTTTTTACAGAGAATCTTTACAAACTTTTCTTAGCTGAAAATGAMATAGCAGAATACCAAGACCTATAGGATTAAATTATGTATCATTTGTTTCTTTAAAAGCAATTTTTTTTAAAAATAGGTGTGACAGACAAATTGAAAATATGAATCCATGCTAATACTTTCTCACTTGTAAAATTTTAGATGTTATACACTGAAATTTGCAATGCTAATTTGGACTTTCAAAACAACAGAGATATGATTTAAAAAAAGGCAAGATTTACCCTCTCCCATCCTTCATTCACCAAAAATTTGCTCTGTAATGACTTTCTGGCAGTGATGGAACCAACACAAGAGTGGAACTATAACCCTACACAAGCAATTTTGGCAAGGCTCCACATTTTGGCAGATATAAAGCCTTGCCTTTCTCTATCTTTCTTTTCCCCTGCAACAGCCTCTCTTCTCCCTAATATTCATTTGATTTCCCCATGTGTTCTCTTAATCACAGCTCTCCATTACACATTGTTTTTTCTACCATTCCAGCCATACAAGTCAGCAAACATTTTCAAAATTTCTCTATCCCCATTTCCCCTGCAATTTGATCTCAGGCATTGATCCCACAAGCCAAAAATTCAATCTGACCAGATCTTTTTATTCCTCCTCTACTGACATCAACCTGCATCACTCCAGAGCTTCCCAATTTATCTCAGAAATTTTGCCTTTTTTCAAACTAAATTGGTATTTGCTTCTTGTATCCTGTTTTTCAAATAATCGCATGGCCTGTGAAWTTGGCTAATAAATAGTATTTGAACTTATGCTAAGCAGGGGGAAAACACCTTGTATAAATAGCTGCTTTCTGTAGTTATTTGATAAGTATGATTTGAACTATTTTGTCACACTGCAGTAATGAGACATCCTGAAAAATCAAATATTTTGCTTTCTAAGACAGTTGCAAAAGTGRGCTTGATGATTTTGTCAGATCTCCATGTAAAATGTATGATGAACTGCACTCTGCATTTAACATCGACCACACTTTTAAAGGAATTATAGGGTGTTAATGGAATTGCAGCTTCTTATTAATCAAATTGGTTTGCTAATCCCCTTTCACTAAGCATTATTTTTTAATCAGTACAAGTGAACATAGCAGCATTGTACATKAAACCTCCTTTAAAAAAAGGTGAATGTTTTGAGTGTTTCCAAAATGATATTTGATTCAGTAAGAATGAAACTGCCAGGACATTTACTGTGTAATCAGAAATYCAAACTAAAGCAAGCGGAACTAAAATCTAAAGGAAAGGGTGAAAGCAAACTTTCATAAAAGAATATTTYATAAGATGTGAACATCTGCTACTTTAGCCTGACAGACCCTGTCCTTCATATCTATTTACTCGATTCCCCTGTAAGTGCTTCCRCAAATATTCTTCTTGAGAATTAAATTTTTAAGTATCCTATAACTGATGTGAAGGTCTGGGAAACGATGGAAACTTTTAAGAAAAAAAAACAACCTAGAATAGTAATAAATAAATCTATAGACAACAAGTTTGAGTGTTAGCAGTACTTGGCCAAGGAAACAGCTCCTACATTGGAGTCTTTTCAGGCACTGCCTGTATAGAACATCCTGCTCTTATTTTATCAACACCTTATCTCCAGCCAGGCTCAGACYGCAGGGGCACTCCTTGCCAAGCTCACAGCTGCTATTCCATGGGACAACCCTGATTTGGATGTCCCARGAACAGCAGCAAATGGAGAATAAGGAAAAGCCTGTGGACTCAGCAGGAAGCTCAGTGCACAAGGTAAAGCTGCACTCAGGGCCTGAGCAAAGACCTCTTTTTTTGCAGGACAAACTTCCGTGGGCAAATCACACATCAGGAAAGGCCTTTCAAGGACTGCAGGTGCTGGGGGAYCAGTTATCTTTTTTCTTCCCCTGCTCTCCTCTAGCAGGGAAGAGTTCTGGCTGGAGGACAAGCTGAGGGAAAGCGAGAGGCTTCAGAGAGCTCCCTGCTCCCTCCCAAAGCTGTTCTGCTCTGCATTCCCTTTGTTCTTTCACTCATCCCGCTCCCTTTCTCCCCTCCAGGGAGGAGCAACGAGCTGCAGGAGCAGATGTTTCCCATTTCATCAGACACTTCATACTGCTACTCAGAGCTTTTCTTCCCAGTTAAGCCATGAGGAGGCTCCGTGTATCTCTCAGGAGCAGCATGGTTCTCCAGGGGGGCTCGTATATATAAATGTACATATTTAACAAGCCAAAAATCTCATGTCTATAKTAAAACACAAATAGCAAAATCAGTGCCAGAGACTACTTGTGAAGTGTGTTATTGGGAACATGAAGTTCAGATATTTAAGCATTCTTCTAAAAACAAAAGTAAACTTACTGTAGGAAACCTATATGTAAAACCCYTACGTGGTTTCAAAATATCCTTCTCCAAACAAGTGCCTAGAATTTTTTAACAGATTTTCTAAAGTGTTAAGTATAAAAGAATTTAAATCCATTTTGAATCCAGATTCCCTTTTTTTCCTTCCATCATTCGTCTTCCTTCGCTTACTTCTTTATCGCTCATGATCCCCATTAGTGAATATTTCTRAAAGTTTTTAGTCCAGAAAAACACAAAGCAAAACATACATCCTAACCTAAACGTGCACCCAGCTGGAAACTTTCAGGTTTAAAAGATGAAAACAAATCCAAAAATCACCTTTCTGTTTTCCTCTAGGATTTAGTCTGTCCTGTGTTGTGACATTATGGGGTAAACACAGCAGGATTCTGGCCCAGGTTAGTCAGCCCTGGCAGAGAACATTCATCCAGATTCAAGAAGTATTTTGAAAAAAAGATACAGCTTGATGAAATCATAAGTGTGAAAGCTGAGGAAATTCCCATTCTTATRAAACGGGGTCTCTACAGCAAGGCACACTTTCCTTAATTTTCAATGGGAGTAAGAGGTCACTGTCCAGATACAAAATAATAATAATAAAAAAAAAAAAGCCAACAAACCCAAAACCCGAAAAAGGACCACTGAAAACTTACCAGTGTTGGAGCYGCAGGATGTATTCCCCCCACCCTCCCTCCACGAGGTTCCTATGGGTTTGAGCAGGTGGCTGTGCTCGGGTTGGGGACACTCGGGTGAGGTGAGTATGGCTGGAGTGTTGTAAAACAGTGTAGATGCAGTCACGGAGATTGTGAGAGCCTGGAGCTCCCAGAAACACCAGTCCAATAATTTTTGAAATTAACATAAYATTTTCAAATTAAGAAGCATGAAAGTAACATTACACTGGCATATATGTGACCCAGCAAAATTACAAGACAACCTGGATGGAGCTACTTTGGATAAAGTCAATAATAAAATAGATTTCTCCAAAAAYTTCACTAAGAAATCTAGCCTCCCTAGCTAACTTAATAGCTGGAGCAGCTGTGGAGGAAGGTTATCAGAAACTTATCTAAAGTGTTCTGTTTTCTCTTTTTTTCTTTTTTTTTTTTCTCTTTTTTTTTTTACCTAAAATTGTCTAGCTGTAAGAATGAATTCAGATGGTAGAATGTTTTTCAGTTCTTTGACAATATATCKAAATGAAACAGATCAATATCCTAAAAATAAAATAAAATAAAACAACCTAAAATAAAATTAAATGCCTTGCCAGCCATCTATGAATTGCTGTAAGTAGGTATCTCAGAAGCTGCAGTGAGCTTTCCACTCTAAACTGAAATATTTAGTTTTAGGGTTTGTGTTGTCAAGTATCAGAGCTCATGGTAAAATTTCTTATGAGAGAAATAATCTGGATCCCTTCTGGCAGGAAACAAAAAGCACAGAGACAGAACAAGGTATCACATCCCAAAGGGATGATAAACTTATTCTCTATATATTTCTTTCTTTAATTTAATTCTATCAAGAGTTGACATTTCCAAATCATTTATCTGAATGGAGAAGTTAATAAAAAAACCCAACTATAAACTAAAATTAATATAATAAAGCCATTCTAAAAATCACGAAATAACTGTGTAATTTTATCTCACATTCAGTACTTTTTGGATGGCAAAGCAATGGAGTAAGTTCTGTGGGAAGAAACAACAGYGTGAATAAAACATCCTGAATATGAGAAAAGGCCTCCTCAAGAGGATTGGCCTTACAGTGCCTGTGCTCCCCCGGGACGGTGCCTGATTGCTCCCTGAATGACTGCAGGGTTCTTCTTCCACCCCTGCACACCCAAAATGTGCATTAGAACCACACCGGAGCAGGCATGGCTCGGATCTTCTGGAATTGCCTTTCCTTAGCTCCATTTTACACCCCCATCCCTCCAGTTTTCAGTTAACAACAACAAATGGGGTTCATTTTACAGGCATTGCTTAGACTTTAATAAACTTCAATTGTCTTATTTTTCTATCCAGCTCTATTGAAAACTCATCTTGTCCCTCTAARTTTTACCCATCTACTTGAGTAATTCCACCAGCTGCTCTCTTCTCAGGTCACAATGTGCCTTGACTCACCTCCAGCTCTCCATGGGCGCTGCTGGAGCTAAAATTGGAACAATCCCACTGTCTGAGAGAAATTAGGGATTGTATTTAGTGTACCCTGAGTGCCTCTAGGTTCATAACACTGAAATGCAGTTAAATCACGAGGTTTTAGCAGATATATTACCACAAGAGAAGGAGCTGGTACATTTTCCCATCTTCGTGGCATAAATTATCTCCTTCTGTATGAGCACACACTTGTGCRGCTCCTTCCTTACTTTATAATAACTCATTTGTAGAGCTAAGTCTAAAATGGTCCAAACATTACACATATACATCAGGGAGATACATAAAATTACTTTTTCCTCTCTGCTTCAGCTGGGAGTTTCAYGCCAATCTGCTGCCAGCCAATATCCTTCCACAGATTGCATTTGTGGTAAAGTGGATCTTATATTTCCACAGCTGCAATAAATTGGTTTTGTCCAAGCCGTTTTCTATATCTTTAAACTCTCCCCAAACATCCCGACCAACAACATCTGTGGTTTTCCTTTGCAATATAAAAAAAAAAAAAAAAAAAAGAAAAAAAAGATCTGAGTAACAGTTTGAACTAAAAAAAGTACTGAATTTTAATCTAAACAGGTGTTTTTTGAATTATAAACTGTGAAAGAAAACTTAGCAATGTAATTAAATCCAAATTATCCAATTTCATGCCTATTAATACTATGAAGTCGAATTGTTTCTTAATCTACTTTGAAGGGTTGTTTTGATATTCAAATTGCCACTACAGAAAAAATGTGGGTGTTTAGGAAGATATCAAGTGGACTTCTGCTGAGCTACCAGAATTCACAGGCATCTTCTTCTTGCGAATGTGGAATACTCAGCATTTTGTGGGGAGCTTGGATTTCTGAAAGTATTTCTCAGCCGACGWGACTTTAATGGAAATAATAAATATTTAGAACATGCATATAGAAAGAACTTTGTATAAATATAGCACAGTGATTAAAGGCAAGCTGCATATATTTATTTGACAACCGAAAACTTCCTACTATGTGTGGTTTTTGGAAGTCAGACGTGGTTATAATGGCAATAGACATTGGATTAATTTATAAATAAGAGTGGGTAAATAGGCTGCAATATAAGTTTAGTCATATTTCTAAAGGTGAATTTTCAAAAAAATGTCTTGAAGAAGAAATAACTGGATCAAATTTGTGAAGGATAGAAAGAAGACTTTATGACTTTTGGCCATAATGSATTAAAATTTCTAATAATAAACGTAATGAAGTGACTCCTCCTGTTCAGTCACAAGGTACTAAAGGGTGTGTGCAGTAACCAGGAACTCTGACCTTCTTCTAAGCTCAGTTATCCCTTAAATCGTTAAATGATTCAAYTGTTCACTTTCAAACATCTTAAAAATTCTGTGTAATAAACAAATTGCTTTATACCTACAGCACCCACCACTGATATTGGTCTGTGATAGCTTTCCAAAAGTACCTTAGCATCAGCACACGTTTTATCTGTGCAGGAAATTCTATATGTATTATAAAACAKGGCATGTCAATTTTAATTCTTAAAATCTGATTTTTTTTCCAAAGGGGAAGGAAATTTTCAGTTGTAAAATGCTCAGCTAGAAATGAAGGTGCTGCAAGAGTGAGATCCATCATCTTGGTAAACTRCACATGAGCAAGATTAACTTCTGGGTTAATTTCAGATTTGCAGCTTGAGATAAGTGCAATATCCCTTATCTGAAGGTTATATCTAGTACTTTTATTAAATCTAGTCAAGTCAGCAGATCCTAAAAGGTAAGCCAAAATTTACATTCTCCACGGGGRTATGTATTAGGAAAGCAAACATCTTTGCCTGAATAATTTGACTTTTYGTTCTTCACTTTTCAAGTCTCAAAGGTTATTCRAATTCTATTTATCTTAAGACTAGCCATCTAGATAGGTAAAATATAAATGTTTAATTTATTGTGCTGTCATTTCATAACTGTACCAAAGTTGACAGCAGTGGAGAAGTGCAAGTCTGGAGCCGATGAGCAACTGGGAAAAATAAAGATTTATTGCTTGAACCAAAGCTAGAGTTATGAGGTTAAAAAGAGAATAATGAAGCATGAGCAGATCCCCACAGTGAGAAAAAAGTTACATGGAAAGTTTTCAAAATACTCTGAAAGTGGTGCTGTTGTTTCTTTTCATATTTCATTCCTAAATTTGTGGCATTCATTTGTACTTAACCTGGAACAGTCATCTACAAGTCACTGTGGATCCACACTGACACGGAGGGCAGCTTTTGACCCCCATGAGAGGAGTTTAGTGGGGGCACAAGGCAGACAGGCAGTGTCAGGCCATTCCTTTGCTCCCCCCAGCTCTGGGAAGATCATCAGCACCAACAGAGAGGGAAATCAGAGCCCAGGATCCTGCTGTTGCTCAGAACAGCTCTGATGCATTGATTCTCAGAGGAAAAACAATTTCTGATTTATAACTCTCTATCAATTTGCTTCTGATTTAGGCCTATATTGGAATTAGTGGCAAYCCATATTTTTAGAAACCACTTTGCTCGATGGCCAGAGAAAAACCCCATCCTGATAAAAGCCACTCACRGCACAAGTGCTGTCACAGGAGAAACCCATCCTGGACAGGAAATGAAATGAAGAGAGTGACAGAGGGACACACCACTGCTGTCAGGATGCTCTTAATATCTCCATAATTGTTAGTCCATTCCAGTGGCAATTAAACCACCACCACTGATATAATTTACAGCATCTGGGCTATTTAACTCCTCCTTGGAGTTACAGAGACAGCCCAGCACTGTCGTACATAAAACTAGATCCAGGTCTACCTCCGTATTATCYTTCTGATTTTTGACTGCAGCAGAGCTTAAAACACTGTCTCTGTGATTCCAAGATGTTTAGCAGGCTTTGGAAATCACCCAGGTGATGTGGAATTAAMTGGGAGCTGTGCGCTTGGACACATTTCCACAGAGGCACTTAGGGACCTCTATAARATATGTTTTGAATGGAAACAAGATGCCCAAATGCCTTGTGTAAGTCATTGTAGGCATCTTTCATATTTGTGKGCTCCCAACTCCATCAAAGCAGCCTGGTAGAATTTACTGGTTTGCAAACAATATCCACACCTTGGGCAGGGTGCATTATTTCAAATTTCGTATATCTGTAAAGTGTGTTGGGAGGGGGGGACCTTCAGGTGACCTGGGCCAGATGCAAGGTTTGCACGTTCAGTGCAAGCCCAGCTGGAGCAGTGGGGGTGAACCCTGAATCTTCCCAGTGAATCCCAGGAACAGGAGCAGCTCTCCTGATTCATCCCGGGAGCGGCGAGCGGCACTCTCCACATTTCATCTCCCTTGCTTGGATCCGAAGSTTTAATGGTTTTACATGACCTATGTTTCAACAGGAAAAAAGGAGCTTCTGAGAAATAAACAAGTGAAGATCTACAGCTTATTGTCTTGTACAAGATAAATTTCATTGAGCTCAGCAGAGTTACGGCACTGCGGAGACCGGGGGAATATATTCAAATGTACTGCAGGTTGTGTTATAAAAGCTGGATTTAAAATTCTTCAGTGATGAAACTGTTCCTACTTAGTGAATAGCAGCTGCTCTAAATTAATCTATATTGATTAAATTTCCTCTTGCTCCACAAAAAAAAAAAAAAGGCTTTTAATTTAGAACATCACTGTAACATCTCAATTGAAACAATTGCAAGATGAAAGCAACCACATGATGTCAGCAAATATTATCACCTCCCTAAATCACACTGAAATTAGTCTTCTAGAAACCCAAAYGTTCTCTCTCCATCGCTTCCTCTGGTGGCTCTTGATATCCTCTGATCTATGTCTCCAAAGCCAGGTCTATTTTCAGTTTTGTTCTCCCTGTGATGCACAGCCTGCCTCGTCCACTTTTTATCTTTTCCATTTCCCACACCCCCTTCTTCTTCGGTTTGCTTTCTTYAAGGTTCAAAAGAACGCACGAGATGAGTTGTGCCCATCATAAATAATGAAATGGATTATTCGGGATACAATCACAGAGCTCACTGCAGGTAAATGATGGATGTTTGTGCACACCCTCTGAGCKGGAAACGGGTCTAACCTGCTACAGAGCCTGAGCAAGGGCTCCTCARCCTGAGCTAACCCAGGCACACACTCAGCATGCAGGGACTGTTTGCATCTCCAGGCTGAGCCGGATCAAACACCCAGCAAAACGACCCTAACAGTAGATTTATTTTAGTTTTAGAAGCTGTTTTAACAACTTGAGCAAAAAGTGTATCAGAAGCAGAAATTATTTTGACTGTGCTATAATGAAAAGCAAACAGGTAGCTGCTTCTATATTCAAATATAATTTATGGTTTTGATAGCTTTAAAAAGGAATTTTGGACTCATTATATCTGATGTTTAAAGTCTGCTCACCTGAGTAAAGTAAAGAGGATTTGGCTGCTTATTTCTTAGGCCCTCAGTATGGAATCGCAGCAAGATGAGTCTTTATGGAACAAAACTGAGACATTTTCATATAGAACTGAATTATCCTGGTTTTATAGTCACATTCATATGTTTTTGTTTACACATAATTTGAAATTAAAGATGTTGATTATTCCTGTTTTACTTTCAGAAATTCTTAATGTTTTATTTTGCAGTATCTTTGGTGAGTTGATGTATATCTTCTAAATGTGCTTTCTAGCTTATAAAAAATGAAATAAATAAACAAGTAGACTTGCAGAATTTTCTTTTTATTGCTTTTTTGCTTTTATTTGTTGGTATTTTGTTGTGTATAATTCTGCATATCTGACACCAAACTGTACTTGACGACTCTTTGAAGCTTTAATTGTCAGCTTTTTTTCCTTCCAGTCTTTCTATACTTCATATGGAGTTCGTTTTTCTAAACCAGTAACTCCCACTTGCTGAATTTAATATTGTTTTCTAGAAACATAAAATCATGTCCCAGTTACCCCCTTTCAACAATATACAGTGCTATTTTCCTATCATCTGCAATAAAACAGTGAGAGATAACACATAAATAACTATATTAAAACTAAACATGTTCATTAAGTGCCTCATTCTGAAAATGTGTTACAGCTGGCCACTTATGCTTGGCTGGAAATCAAATAATACAAGACCAGCAGAAAACAAATAGCTGACTCTGATATGATACTTGGATAAATTATTGCAGGATAATCTATGGRCTATTTACATGGCTGAGATGAGTGGGGCAAAGTCCTCACTCACTGAACTCCACCMCAGTGGAACCAAAGCCTCACTCCTGGTGGATGAGTCAGGTACATAGTGCAGAGTATTACAAATATTATGGAAAATGGTACAGTTGGTGYAGAATTAGGATTGAATGGTCAAAACACGACAGCAGCAGCAGTTTTAGCATGTACTGGGACAGCTGACAGGCCTGTGTTACATAATGCTGGGGATCACTTTTCTTGTAGCTGAATTTTCTACCTAAAGCCAAGTGCTGACAAAAACTCATTCGTTTCAGTCCTGCACTGTCACTTGGGCTGTCGGAGCAGGGAAAATCACTCCATACTGTGGCAATTTGTAACTTATTTACCTAAGACCTCACAGTTCAGTGCACTATATTTGCTTTAAAACTAAGAAAGCTTTGTAATGATTTTCCATCTTAAGAGACTTACAGTAGAATAAGAATGTTTAAAGAAGATAAATTCCAGAGAGACAGATGCAGGAAAAATTATCTAGAGGCTTCTAAGTGTGTGATTGTAGTATTTAGCTTATTTGTTTCTGGCTTTGTTTGCAGGTACAATGCAGCYAATATTGTTCTTATATTATTGATTTCAACCAGTTCTTTTTCTAGTCCCAATCTGTGTTTTTTCTGTTCAKGTAGTTCTATGTTGTCACTTCTGCTTTTCAGATTATAGTGCTGTAGTTCCTTCTTGGCCTACTTCTTAGTCAATTTGAATAATTTATTAATTACTTTGTTCTTTCAGAAGGCAAACTTAGTTTCAGTGTAGGAGTGGACCCTAAACTCTGAACCTAAAGCATCAGACACAGGATAATTCTTGCAGCTTGGCCTTTRTGCGTTATATACTGCCATCTAATTGATGTGTCCATGGGTCTAGATTTATTTATAGCTTTCATRTATTGCATAATTAGTAAGTTGGGGCCTCATTTTTTATTCATCTTACTCTAATTTTAGTATGATTTATTTCATTGGCATCAATGGTGTTACTTCCTCACATATCAATATTAGACTCTGTATTATTAATACATATATAAATATTGCAAGGATTATTTAATGAATCCGGGACCGATTTCAGATATGTGCTTCTCATTTGCATGAGAGAAAAATCACTCCTCAAGTGTTTTCAGCATCTCTGTTTTTATTGCTTTAAGGTGAAAAGATTTTGTTGTGTTTGCAAGTTTATTTCTCTCATTAAAATGATCAGTTGGTATTAAAGAAAAAAAACCAAACCACCTCAAAACCGTATTTCTTAATGGGRTGAATTCACATAAACAATTTGTTTCATTAGGCATACCTGTTACTAGATCACTGGAGATATTAAAGCATCTAAATCAATTTCTTAAGCAATTCCACATCATATCCTCTGTCAAATGTTAGTGCTGTACTAAATTAACAATCTGAGAGCACGAAGCTGAGGGGTAGATTCTAATAACACACAAATGCCTCTGCACTATGTTGCTCTATCAATTTGTGTCTCCAGGGCTGTGGCATTTTGTTTTCTGATTGCCTTTATTTWCTGTATCTTTTTAGATATATAATCAGGGCAGACCTGCTGGTTATAATAGAAATGTTTATCAATGTTTTGTATAGAAATTCTATCCTAAAAATAACAGGATATAAATAGACTTTTAATCTCTGCTGTGATGTTTGTACACACTTATCTTTCTTTTCTTTCATACCCCTAATTAGTTGCAGTTATCTTACTTTCAGCAAGTAGACAAGTGATAATTATAAGAATTCATAGCCTGATTCTAATCTAACATTTGTCAGCTTTACACCAGGTTGCATCACTGACTTTTCCAGCATTAATTCAGAAGACCAAAATCAGGAATTTATTGCTTAATCTACATCACTATCTCTACTCCCACATTAAAAAAAAATTATAGATATTTCTTTGAACTAAAGAGATGTGAAATCATCTTCCCTGTTTTAGAATAACATCATTGCTCACTTTGTTGTTCAATATTAGTTATGCTGAGTGTAATTAATGAGCTTTCAGTGTCTTCAGGAGAAGATCCCCCCTGTGATGTCTGTTCCTGTAAATTATCCAGTGCCAGGAAACGCTGGCCAGCCTGAAGGTCAAGTGGCATGGCCTGCTCATAAAAGTCTTTCTCCCTACCATTCTCTATGCATGGCCATATTCAAACTGCTTTTGGGGATCAACCTCTGGCCTGTGCTAATCCACCAAATTGTTCACATGAGGTTTTTTTTGGGATTTGTAGTTGGTGAAGGTCAGCACGGAGCACGCAGTCAGTTCCACTCAGCTGAACCTGGCAGGGCAGCTTAGTTCATCAATGTGGATCTCAGCTGCACACCAGAAATTTAGGTGCAAAAACTCAGTGGGAGTCATAGGAAGAGAKCAGAAATAGCTCATAAACTACATCAGTGAAATTCCACCCAGTTCATTCCGGTCCAGCCCTAAAGATGACACAATTACTTGTATTTTCCAGAAAACTGAGAACATCCATTTTTATTTCTTCCTTCTCACCCCACGCTTATCCCTGAACTGGTGACTGTGCAGCTAAAATGTCTCTGGCCCCTTCTGAATACCCTTGTATAAAGCAACAAAAAGTCAAGAATAGACTCCAAGTCACTTCTTTCTCACAGGGAACCTCATGAATTAAGACCCACAGAGGATATTGAAAAAATTGTTTGGTTTGCAAGGTYCCATCTCTTTTCCTATCAATTTTGGGCTATGCAGATATTCTTCAAGGCCTCTGTCACCTCCTTTTGGGGAGAGRTAGGCAAAGAAAGATGATGGGCAGGTCACATGGCTCTGAGATCTGTGGCTCTACTTGTCAAATTTCACTCTGAGGTTGTGCCTTCCAACTCTGCATTTTTGCTCTGTACTCTTTTAGACTTCACTTTGTCTTCTGTGTGCAAAATTCAAATCTTCTGTTCAGTTAAGAAAAAAAATAAGAAAAGAAAAAAGGAAAGAAATAAGGTTCCCATTTTCCACCCACCAGCACTGATTTAGCATGTCACGAAGAGTTATTTTTTCTCACCTTTGGAAGAAGGCTGAATGACCAGAGAGGAAGAAAAAGTCATTAATTCTTAAAGGCCAATCACCCTCTGGCAATTCCATCATTTATTGCTCTTCCTTATTTCTCTCTATTCGCTCTTTTGTGTGGCTTCCTCTCTCGCTTTCTTAACTCCTTTCCTGTCCATTGTTTGGGTTTTAAGAAAACAAAAAAAGACCCAACACGCTCCTACAAAAACTCTCTGRCTTCTGTAAAATACAATTCCATGGTTTATGCAGAATAAAATAATAGAAATTATATTATGTAAGAGAGCCCTTAGAGCTCTTACAGGAAATTGAATTCTGTAGCAGTGCTGTCAGTGGAAATGGTGCTGAGATTCTCTTGTGTTTGAACCAGAGCAAGGAATTGAGCAGCCTGGAGCTTGACACTACTCAAGCATCCATCCCCAGCCTTTCCTTCAGGAATGGCATCGTCGGATTTTGTGTCCAAGGCGCCCACTCAGGCACATTTCCCAGAGCAAGGGTGTTTTTGCTCACTCAGAGTGCTGTGAGAAGGGGGACACAGAGGGCTGCCTGCTCYGGCAGAGCCTGTCCCTCACTGATGGGGGACAAACGGGGATGCAGCAGCCAGGACCTGCCAGCCAGGACTGCTCTGTGCCCCACAACAGCCACAGGGGTGATGGGATAGTGGTTGGACTCAATGGCCTTAGAGGTCTTTTCCAAATTGAATGATTCTAGGATTACCCTACTCTAATAATGCCTCTGATTAGCTAAAGATTCCCATTTATGCCAAGCCAGAAGGACATGGATGCGCTTTTCCTGCTTTCCTTTGCTATCATTGCTGCCATTAACCCAGGATTGCCATCCTTGATTTAGATAAACCAGGGAAGCCTCCTTAACTTTCTTCCTCCTCCCCTCCACACTAAAGATTATGAGATTGAGAGCTTGTATTCCTCCACATTTTTATCTTAAGAAGAGCTGAAATGTCACAGGGCAGCAGCAGAACAGAATTTGTGGTTTCAGATGGGTGTTCACTGTACTGGTTTTATCACTATTTTGCCAGGCTCCAGTGGGGTCAGGTGTACTGGGGTTAAGYGGTGGCAACATATCTAATCTTCTTTTGAAAGATAATTTTGAACTTTCTTTAGCCCCTTCACAGTCAACACAAATTCAGGTGCACCTGGGCTTGGGGCTTTTTCCATGGATAGGTGCTCATCAGCTTCCGAGGGGTTTGTGTCCCAGATTTGTGCCAAGATCCAGTGGTAGCACCTGCAGTGGGAACTGTTTATGCTCTTCACTGAGATGGAAGAGGAATATTTTTTGTTCTTCTGAGCAAATACTGGCTCCTGATCAGAATAACTCCTGTTGTATTCCCCCTCTGGACACTACAGAAACTCCTGTACCTGGAGTCAAAGCCATTTCCAGGTCAATTCTATACTTTCTGCTTTCTGAAGTAATAAACACTTCAAATCTCTTCCTGCTCTGATGAAGTGCACACAATCAGGCAATTMCAACACTTGGTTAAACAATCCACTAAAGGCAGTTTTTATTCTTAAGCAAATCTTAATACTGAAAGCAGATGCTAAAGGGAACTGAATATTTTCTTTAACAGAATTCCATTTAACATTTTCCCCCCATCACTTAACATAAGACAGTTCAAGTGTGCTAACTAAATTGATATATATTTTTTCTTTAGGATTTTCTAATTATTTATTCTCAGTGATGAGAATGAGAAATTCTCTATTGCCAATATCTAAACATTTTATTGATATTAACATTCTATCCATAAAGTTTTAACCACTCACTCCCAACTCATATTTACTACTGAAAACACTTCTAAAGGACTTTCTAGATGTTAAATAAGTTACTGCAATATAAAAAATATTTAGTAGCAAAATATTTAGTGGTTTGAACTCCCCCTGCTACCCAGCAACCACTACAAGTTTATGAATTCAGAATAACAACTACAACGTTCCCCTCATCCTACATTTTCATCATGAGGTATTCAGTCCCTATCAGCTCTTTGACAGACAAAGTGCATGCAATTCTATCATAACTGAAAAATACCTCATTTGTTCAACATGTCAAGAGAACAAGAAGCTTTATGAAACCATGATCTAATTGTTATTGTTTAATCTGTTAAAACTGCTGTATCAAGGTACTTCTTTTTTCCCCGACAACGAGACACACTGAAATATTGATACCTTGGTTACTCCTCGGTGGATTATCTTTCAGTGAAACACTTGGTATTTCTTCTGTTATTAAAGAGTAATTTCTGAAACAGGAGGGACTATTAATTATGCATTCATTTGATATCAGAATATGCATTTAACACTATTTTTTTGGTAAAAAAGCAAAAACTGGCAGACAAATAACTCATAAGTGACACTAATGAGCGCTGGGAGATGGAGTGGAAAGGCTTTAAATGTGTCCCATTATTTAGCAGGATAATTAAGAGCACAGCTCTACCATGGCATTTTATTACAGAAATAGATAAGATCCCATCTTATTGCAAGCAGGTGTTGTAATGAAGCAAAGCGAGATCGTTTTTATGAGGCTCTTCTGGTCCAAAAAAAGATTGCAAATTTGTATTGTGCTGCCTTAATTCGAAAAGTAAGCACAGGGATCTCGGGAAACAAAGGGAACAACACAACACAGTGGGGAAAACCACTTCAGTTGGGTGACCCCCAGAAGAAAAAAATCAACATCTGTTCTCCCCTATCTTATAAAGATGATTTGGCTTCTCACAAATAATATTTGGGTAACTCATATCAGATGAAACTTTGTACACAAATGGCATCATAATTCCATGTAAACTACATCATTTCAGATYATCTACAGTAAAAACAGGCTGTCTGCTGTTTTGATTCCTTATGAAGGTGTAATCCTCCATAAACGTTTTCACTAAACTTTTCTAGTAYATCTGGAATCATTTTATGCTTTTCTCATTAGTATTTAATATCAAGAGATCAAGAGTTGCAAAATGAAAATAACCCCACGTTAATCCACCACAGATCTGGCACTGAGTCACTCAATATTTACGATGGTGTGATTGCAAGAAGATTTTGGGCTAATGTTCACTGATTCTAAATTTCAACAGTATATACAGAACTCACAGGGTAAAAAACTATAATACTTGATTTCCCAACTACAAGCTGTGCTTCTTTCATCTATCATTGCAGAAAAACATTCCAGTGAAACTGAGAAGTTGAATTTTTTGGAGCATGGGTCTTTTTACTTAAAGATGAAGATWAAAAGACAATTAAGGTTAAAATACATGAACACAGACATGAAATAATGTAATTTCTGACCTTTAAATACAATATAATGGAGAAATTTGTCAAGGAAAAGGAAAATCTATGTGTCTAGAAAATTCTCCTATTTTTTTTTTACAAATAAAGTGTATTTTCRTGTGCCATAGAGATGCTAAACCTCCTCTTTCCCAGGTAGCCACTATCATCCCTTAGAACAGACTAAAGTTTCAAGGTCACTCTTAGCAATTAATCAAAAATAAGCCTGTCTCAGCCTAGAGACACTAAAGAAGGCCCRCAAGATTTGTGCCAACAGTTTGGGCTAAAATTAAACAGAAATACAAATGGTATAATGTGATTCCAGCTCTGTGGAGTGAAAGCACTTTGAACCCCGGTGGTGGCAACAATTGTACAAATCCTTTTGAGAAAGCAGAACCTGTACTTTTTATCAATTGATAGGTTTTGTGCTTTTGTGCTTTTGTGCTGCTCCAGGGTCAGTAACTACTGATGGGCAGCAAGAAAGGTTGTGTAAGGCACCACCAATGGCTGGGTATCATCAAACCCCAGACAACTTCCTGAACCTGGGAAGCACAAATTCCCAGGTTCCTGATAGCTTCCTCTTTTTCTACTTTCCTTTATTCGCAGAGTTTGAGATTTGTTAYGCTTGGAATCTGAGGAAGTTAGGTGGTGAGATGAAAAAAGGAGTGAGATACAGAACGAAAGGAGTGTGGAAATCGAAATTTAAAGCATAGCTAATGTCATTTGGTTGATTTTGCTGCAAACCTATGGGGGAAAGAAARWAAAAAAARGGGAAAAGTTCTGCAAAATGTGAGAAACAGCTTCTGGAGATGGTCTCGATTTTCTACTCSCCTGCATGGTGAATGCTCTGTAGTTGAAAGAGCTTGAAATTAATCATCTTTATATGGAGATTAAAGAAAAAATGATGAAGCATGATAACCTACAACTCCTTTGACTTCCTTTTATAGCTGGGGAAATCTCTGCTACAAAGGATGCAGGGATGGGGGGAAGTTCCAGTGGATCAAACACTTCCCCTTTCATCCTGCATTTCAAACAGATATTTTGGTGTCATATTTGCTCTCTTCTTCTCCTTACCCTCACTGTACATTATTGTTTCTGATTGTCAGCTTAGTTTTTAGTAATGTTCTACAGGAAAACCTGCCAGTGGCTTGACTCTTTCAGATGTGGAATGCATGTGGCCCTGAATTGGGATGGAAAAGACACAATGATTTTGTTAAGTATGAAAGAGTTTCAGTCATTTCGAAACCATTTTACACTTTATGCCTCTTTACAGACTTCTCAAAGTCATTTTGGCATGACAGATGCTGGTCTAGGAGTTGCTGTAATAGAAGAATTTGAAACTTATTTCCCTTTTTTGGAGCAGAGATTTGCCCGCAGCCCATGGAGTGACCAGAGAGGAGCAGTTATTTCCCTGCAGCCCATGGAGTCTACTCTGCCTGTGATGGCAATTGTTAATATTCTCCCTGTTTTATCTCAGGAGCTTCTGATTTTTCCCATTTTCTCCCCCCATCCTTTTGAGGAGGGAGTCTGGGAGCTGCCCAAGGTCAGCCCACCACACCTGCCTTTTCTTCACTGCCCTGGCAAACTGATTCATTGTGATGAATTCACGTTGCTTTTAAACCATAACCTTATTTTTTTAATTGATGGTTCCCAATAAACTCTCATTTTCAGCTGCTTGGCAGTTGCARATCCTCACACCATAAGGAGATTTTACCTGTTGAAGCTGAGAGAGACCCCGGGATCACAGGTCTTAATTCTGCTCTGTCAGTCACTACRCAAAGAAATAAATACCTCTTACTTAAATGTGACGAAAATCATGCATACATGTGTCTAACACCCCGGACTCAGGGTGAGTTTTAGAGAACCTTGCACCCTTAAGTGTTATTATAATATAAATTTAGGATTCCATGCCATTTGAAAGCTTGAAACTGTAACAATTGAGGAGAAATTCCATTGTTTATTTGCAGTTAATTTCTTACTTCCTGYTTTATTGCACAGTGTCTTCTCTCTGTATCCATTAAACCTGTTGTGAGCCACAGAGAAAATACCAATTTTTGTCCATGGGGAATAAAATGGTCTGAAATTTTATACTTATTAAATTACTTCATACTCTATGTGGTCATTTATTCTTAAAGTAATAGTTAGCAATAATGACTTTGTACTAATAAACACTTAATGATCGCCTGAATTACAAAAGTATCAAAATTAYCCAGCTTTGGTAGTACAGTAAATTTGCTGGAAGGCATTAACTATTTAAAGCATCAAAACATAATACAAAACTGACTGGTGGTTTCTGCAATCCCTATATTTTATGTACACTCCTTGCAGAAACACAAATGTACTAAATTTTCTAACCTTACAGGAAGGATATTGAGGTCCTGAATYAGCCAGGTTTGTGTAAATTACAGAGGATGATTTGCTGTATAATTTGCACTTAATTTGTTTGATTGCCAACGAGTTTAATCTTTGTGTTCTTATTGATAGTTTGAGTTCTTCCAGTTCTTCTGTGATGATGTCAAAATATGTGGACATTGAAGTCAGTCAGGATGGGTATGAATCAAAACACTGAAATATTAGAAATATGCGTATAAATATGCACATTACCCACAAGGAACACAAGGATGAAAACAATCATGGCTCACTTGTACTGCAGTATATGTGAACTATTTTTAGACAAAAAATACAGAACCTTGAGGAGATCAAATAGTCAAACCTGACTCCCACTGGYGCTCACAGTTACTTGATATTAAGGCCCCATCCATTAGCAGGTTTCTCAGCTGTGGCTCATTTCAAACTTCTTTTTCTCCACATCCTCCTTCCATATCAATGACATTATTCCAGCTGATTTATGCACTGAGGAGACACACTTCATCATGTTAGATTAATTCCCTAACTCCTGGGTGCTATTCCAGGCAGATCCTGGCTCTGTGCATGTCAGTGAGCCAGCTAAGGTTGGCATCTGACATGACAGAGATTAAACCTCTGGACTTCAGCACTCGTTTTTATTCCATGGTCAGAAGCAGAGRAAGAGCACCCACACCGAGCCACGAAACCTCAGGTCCGTAACTCACATAAGCAAATCAGATTTTTCTTTGGTTTAAGCTTAACGAGAATTGAAATTCCTGGCCTGTATGAATGGGGAGGCAGGGAATAAAGGGAGTAATTCCTCGTGTTACCTCTGAAATCCAGAAGTGCAATGCAGAAATGCAGTTCCCAGCTCTCAGGAGCCTGTGGGTTCCTATTGCTTTAACCAGATGTAGCAAACCAACCACYTGATATATTACAGCAGTGCAAACCTTTTGTTCACAACTATCAATAGTGCTTTTCCAGATGGCAGAGCTCTGTAAAAATAGATTTTTTTTCTTTAAAGGAACCCTGATTTCAATACTGAGCAACTCAACCAACTCGATAAGTTAATGGAAAGTTACAATAAAGACTGATGAAGACATTACTGTAATCACCACRCCTCATGGAAATTTTGCTTTGGAATGTCTTCTCTAAAAGGTTTGTAAGAAATCTGTCAAGGTWCTTGATGAAAATAACATGATAGGAGCAATCTACCACTAATACAGATACCTAATTCAGGAACTCTGCAGATTGCTTTAGTAGAGATAGAACATCTTTTGATGGATTTCTAAAGGTATTTCAGAAACATTCCCCAATTATTGTAGTGGAAATGTCATTTCAGCACACAAGATACAGGGCACTTTTTATGTTAAAAAATCCAATATTTATCCGTTATTAGAAAACAGCAGGTGATCAGTTTCTGGTTCAGAACAGAATTCTGAAATCTTGCTCATTTGTACCCTTGTTAATTTTTTAATCCTTATTCTGCATTATTTTTCTCTAGAGTTGGCAGAATTCTTGATGCACAGAAATGGCAAATAACATGTTCTGTAATTCTCTGTTTCTGCAATACTCTATTTCAGAGGCTCCTAGTCAGGTTTGTAGGCTATAAATGAGTGCTACCAATGGGTTAACAAAGTGTTAGTGATGGAATCAGCAGGAATATGTTTYAAAACATTGAATTTCATTTTTTGGCTTCCTTGTCACAAGGGTGACCGTCTGGAAATGTTTTAGGCAAATTCATATTTTACCACAACACGAACAGAACCTGCTGACACAGTTCAGCATTTCTAACAGCTTTGAACTTTGTTCTTATGTTTGGATTTCAGTACATTAACATCTTTGAGGTTAATGGATTTCCAAAATAAAATGCTAAAATTGCAATTTGGTCTTATTCAGTCTGAGGTTGTTCATTCTGCATTGAATTCCTCCATCTTCACTGATGTTCAAGAACAGAGATGCTCCCTACAGATAATCCCCTCATCGCTCTAGCCCAAGGTGCCAAAAAATATATATTTTACACAGAAAGCCCCTATGTTTTCTTGGATTCTTTAAAGTTTTAGCATAATGGTTACGTTTACTACAAATGTAATAATCTGCCTCATCTTTTGTCCTTCATTTTCCGTAGATCTCTGACATTATCTTTTATCTGCAGAATTCCCTCTGGAATACTCACAAGTCAACAGTTAAGAGTCTGCACTGAATCTCCTCACTTGTTTCATTCTGTGTTATTCTCAAGTGCATATATTTTATAATTCCTTTTCCCACTCTGTCCTAAGGTTTCTCATTTTCACTGTTTCTCGGGGGGTTCCTTTCCCCTCTATCTTTAGGAAACCTGTTCAGCATTACACAAATAGATTCTTTCTGATTGCCATAATTGTGTGTGCAAAGCTCACTTTCCAGTTTGTCCATGTTTCTTTAATATGCAGTGTCTTTGAGTCTTTTCCTGTACACTCACTATTTTTCCGTATTTCCAGCAGTGGTGAGGGATTTGCTTTGCTGCTATTTTTCTCTGGTTAAGCACTCTACACTTTCTAACTCTTGATTGGCAGAACAGTTTCACTATCACCSCTTCCAGTAAACCATTAAAAACTAAATATAAGCAACAAAATATAAATATTTGCAATATTTACTAGTGAGACAATAATCGTTTACTCTCTGCTCTATATTTTTTTTTATGGCCATCACACAGCACCTTAGGAAAAAGGTATGTATTTAATTACATATTTTAATATATTTTGTAGGAASCAGGGCTTGGCAGAAAGCTGACAGGAATAACAGAATCACTCCAGATGATGATGAAACGAGAAAGAACTGCCACAGCTTTGGTGAATTTAGTCACAACTAAAAGGAACTGAAGGACGCTTGAGAAGAAAATATGGCTAAAATGGTTTTTAAACACTGCATTTTTTAGTGATTTGAGTAAGACAGAGYGTTTGGAAGATGGAGTTTTATGTGATCTCCTACTGGGAATAGTCCCATGCAAAGCTGCCGAGTGCTTTGTGAAGTGTATAAATAGGGTGACAAGTCACAGCTAAATTTAAGAGAGAAAATGTCAACTTAAGCTTAATGCTTTAAATCTCATTACTTACACGATTTTTGTGKGATACATCTATAGCTGAGATCAATGGAAATTGAAAGTTCCCTCATTACAGATGAGGAATTGCCCCTGGTATATMATTTTTCATTAAGATCTCCCTAAACTGGAGCGTGTATCCTTCCCAACTGTTTTGCCAGAATATTTATGACACTCCAGTGGAGCTATGGTTATTGTTATTTTTTTGCCCACAACGACTTGTGTTGAGAATAAAAAACGAGAAGTTTACACTCTCCCATGACTGTTTTTCCATAATTCTGTTCAGTATCCAGTAGTTCCAATTGTATGAAAAAATAAGACAATTTGAGGGCATTCTTAAAATTGCTGATGGTTCACCTGAAGTCTTACMGGAGAAGAGTCTCCATATCAGGGAAGTACAGTGTACCAGAGAGYGGCATTATACATGGATTTTTAATGGAAAAACCCATGGAAACAGAAATTCTGCAGTCCCCAAGTCTGAAGTGCTGATCTCTTCTCCCATTTCCAACAGCCTGGGAGATGGTGACACTGGGTCAACTCATATTTTTATGTGTGCTAAAGAAGAGGATTATGAGCRTGCCTGGGGCACCGCACACAGACATTTTTATAAATTAAAGAGTCTGTAAGTACAAAGTGTTTATCAACTCTTACCGCTTGACAGCACAATATTCTTTTTGGGATTTGCTAAATGAATTTTCTCACCTTCTCTGTTCCTAAAATAAACYGCTCTTTACACCTACTACGCGCTTTCCACTCCTCTGAAATAGTTTCACACGCTGGCCCTGCTTGGTTTTGTTCTCTCCCAGCCTGCAGGTCGAGCCCTTTCCCCACTGTGTTCACTCACCCAGTGCCTGCTGCCTCCTTTGACACAATCMCCCTCCTCAGGATTGCTGTTTCACCCAGCATGAGGCATCCCMAACCTTTGGAGTTTGTAATTCCCCATTTAATTGGCCTCCATTCCAACGTTCCTTGCCATTAGGATGCAGAACCAAGCTAATTTTCCTGTTTCTATTACCATCAATGCCTGATAGCTGTAACCTGCTGCCTCCCAGTCTGTCAACATYAGCTGCAATCAGGAGTAAATTCTGTCTGTACTTCCTCATACCTGTGGTAAACCAGGAGTAGCACAGACCACAGGAACTCAGCCACAGAGAGATCACCCACAGAAATCAGCAATAATGKCCAGCTGTGCTCTCACRGTGATATTTACCCATAAAATTTATCCATACGTTTCTTGGTAATATTTACCCATAAAATTCTGATCCCTGGAGCTGCTCTGTGATGGTTGAACTCAGATCCTTACAGTGCCAGTTTGTTGAGATTCCCCTGGATTATGGGCTTGATGATGGGAGACAGAAGGTTTAATGCCTGAAGGAACAGAAGGGATGAGACTGTACTGTGCTGCAAGCTTAGAAATTGGGAAGGAAACAAAACAAACAAAACCCCATATTTCTCAATTTATCGACATTAGCACAAAAACGTAAATAAAATCCAACATTTTCTTTTCTTTTCTTTTCTTTTCTTTTCTTTTATTTTATTTTATTTTATTTTATTTTATTTTATAATTTTATTTTATTTTATATTTGTTACAAATATAGGAATTCACAATGGGTTTACAGGCAGTTTCCAGCTGTATTGGATTGTTGTTTTCTTCTACCTTTTTCTCCCAGTGCTCAGCTATTTTTATATGGCATAGAGAAATAGACAATAATTATGAGATAGATATATGTAATATCCTTCACCTATGTGAAGTCTTAGTTGAAAGAAAAAATAGGCTTAATAAAATAATGAGAGGGTCGGAAGCAGACACTGAAGTAGGCAAAGATATAAGGAAGTGAAAACTTAAACTAAATTTTGCTGCCAAAGACAATGCAAAATGTAAGTGGACTCTGAGAAGATTTCACCTATGGCTCAGCCTGGATTTTCAATCAATGGTGTGAAGAGAAACATTTAGAACAGTTTATTTATAATCTGCTCGTCATATATTCTTTTTGCACAAAATTTAATCAAAGAGTATCTATAGATTCCTSTAGAAACCAGAAGTTTTTAGTGATGTTCAGCATCTCCAATTCTAGCTGAGGTCTGAAAGATCTCACAGGTTGTATAAGTCTCTTGGGTTTCATTAAGAGCTTTTTTTGCTGTTTCGAAAATCTATGTTATGAAGGAAATTTTAGATTTAATACACTAGATCTTAAAACTGAAACCCTAATATAAAATTGTTTTGAGTTTCATACTGTGTTTTTTTTCTTGGCTCTGCCTACCTAATTCCAAAAGTGATTTTTGGATAAGCATAGAATCAACTTTTAGATATTCTGTATAAATTTGTGTTTCATTTATCCATGACACAAATATCTTTGGGAAGATYAGAGTGCAACAAAGTGCTTTATTTTGTTCTAATTTGAAATAGAGATGTAGACAGCTGAAAACTGCTTGAATAAACTGGGTTGCAGACAATTATACATAAGATCAGCATGAATTAATACTTCAAAGTTGTTTTCATTATTAAAAAATACAAAACATTTTATTAACCAATTCTGCCTCAGTCAGGCTCTATCATTATKTGTTGAGTGGGTCAGGAAAGAATTTTATCATCTTAATATTCCACATGTTTTTCTAAGACCAAATTTTAGAGACAAAATATATAAGAATGTTCCAAAACACAAAACAAATTTTCAACTTACTGAAATTATATTTCCAAAGACATAAACTATTTTTGGTCAAGATATTAGCTTGAGTTTCAATGGGAAGAGTCTATTTAGAGCAGAAYAACGTAAAAGTTTTGAAGCAAATGGAATTTTTCAAAACTTTCTGAGTTTCAATACTCACCTTATTAAATCTCACATTAAGAGTTCAATTTCAGTAAATCTATTTTTTTTTTTTATAATTAAAAGCAGTAGCTTTAATGGAAACTAATTTGAATTTCTAAAAATAACTGTTTCCGTGAAATGACTATCAATCAATCAATCCCTTGGAGACGAGAGCCCTACTTTGTCCTCACAGCATTTCTGGGTTTGTGGCATCCTCGGCTGACTGACTCTGCTTCCTGCAAAAATGAACCTCCCTAAAGAGCTGCTGGTCAATTATGGGAAAACCTTTTAAATCCAACGCTTTCAATATATTGGAATGTTCAAAACCTACCCAAATTGTCCAAATAGTGGTTTTCACCAATTTTATTCGTAAGCCTGTTCACAYGAAGGCACTAAACCCCTGACACAATGGTCTGGCCCAAATTATTAAGATTACATTTGCATCTTCTGTTTTGAAAGATCACAAATAACCTAATTTCTAGAAAAGTCTTAAAATGGAACCTTTATAGATCCAGTTTGGACACAATATTCAAAAAAACCCTGGACTCTGCACYTACCATGACAGATTATTTGTCTTTTCTGTTGGAGATTCCTGTGGAACGCRAGAAAGTTGTCCTCATTTTACTTAGACAGCAATTATTAATCTCCACAAAAGTACCTATGAGTCACAGCTGGACAATCTGATGGTGAGGGCATTGGAAGGGTGAGTTAAGTGGTCCTCAGAAAGAGCTTAACCAGGCAGGAAAATCTTGCAGGATGTATATGAGAAAACCACCCCCTCTTCTTCAGAGAAGTGGAAAGGGCATTTAGAGGTTTCCAGCCCCGCAGTTATAACTGCAGATTTGTTTGTTTATCTGTTGCTGTCAATAGAGTACATCTTATTGATATTYGTACCTGAAAATTTAATGGAAATTTAAAAAAAAAGAAAAATACGAAACCTTCCTTTCAGACTTTTTTTTGGGCTTGGATATTAATTACCTGCTGGAGGTAAGTGGAATTCGCATTACTGTCTTCATTTTGCTGCTTAAGTTTCAGCAGAGGGAAGAGCTTGACCCTGTCTGGGGCAAAAGGGATTGACCTCGGTGAGTAATTTGATATTTTACAGCACGATTTACGCAGAGTGATGTCTAAGGCAAATCAAAATGGTGATTTCATACCCAAATGGACCGAGAAAAGCTTAGGGAAGAGTCACAGACTGGGCTATAAAACTGAAGGTTTCACTTTATAGGTGAGCACTGAGTTAGGTGAATGTCTGATGCCTGATCCATCCCTGTGTCCGTAGGGGTGGGAGAATGACACCAGGGTCAMCACTGGAAAAGCCACACTTCATTTCAAAATGGAGTTGCACAGTGATTACAAAGATTTCCTGCAGCTTCCTAAAACCTTTATTTGTCAAAATCTCCYCAAAATTATATTAAGGATCCTCACAATGTGAGATTCTCCCACCAGATGACATTAGATGTGCTTAATTGTATGTCCCATATATGCAGAGGCAGCTCTGCAAAGAGATGGAGAAAATCAAAGAGATCTGCACAGAGGGGATGAGAAAGGGGAGGGTTTTTTCTTAAATTCAGTTTCTGGACAYGGTCTTTGGTGAATGGAAATAAATTGTCTTTGAATTTCTCAGAACTAAAAAATTTAAAATAATAAAAAAGCCATCACATAATCACAATGGAGAATAACCAGACACAGACATAGACGGAACGCTTTACATTAATGCTGTAATCCCAACAATTATTAAAGTTTCTTAACACTGSAGTCAGTCTGCTCCATCCCTTTGTAAGTGTATAGTAACTGTGTCTTGGTACAGACAAGGCTATTATGTTTCAAATGCACAATATTTATTCTAATCAACATCAGCAGCTACACATTATTAAAGTGTTCCAGATTTAAACTGAATTAATTTGCTTAAAGCATCTTTTCCAAACAAAATATGGTTAAAATGAGTATTTGGCTTTGGGCTCTGTGTTTGGAAGGCTGCCAGAGACAGTAAAAAGGATTGCAGAATTTTCCATTTCATTTCCTTACCTCTAAACAGTGTTTAAGGCCAGCTTCAAAATAAGGCATGAGATTTTGAGGGAARCTAATTTACTTTTATTTTTTAATTATGTTAAATCAAGGGCATACCTATTATTTCGGGCTTTCAAATACTCTTTAGGGTCATTAAATGGCTTAATTACAAGACTGGATTGCCGAGGACATACTTGGCTAGGAACAGACATGTTTGGTATGAGGAAAAGGTTGTGGCTTTATGACATGTGAGAGCTCGAATGGAATAAACCCCAAACAGCAGAGCTCAGCTGGAAGCAGCTCTGGACCTGACTACACCTCACTGGATGCCACAGAAGCACAAATCCCCAGSGACCACCTCTGAGATCCCACCATAAATCTCTGGGAAGCCTGACTGGATCAGGTCTCTGATGTACAAAGCTTGATTTTTGCTCAGAAAGACTATCTCTGCTCGCTGAGGAATTTCCACCTGACCTGGGCCAAGTTGTCTCTTGCTACTCAGAGGTCGAATGCTTCATTATTTTCCTAATTTTTCCCCTGATCCTGGAAAACTTCAGCACATTCCTTCCCACACACACAGAGAGCTGCTCTGCAGGTCTTTTGTTTTCCGCGTGTGGAGCAGAGTGGATGCTCCAGAGATATCAGTCCAGACAATCCACACAATCTACACCCATTAGCAGCCAAATGAAGCCATAAATAATGCATGCAACACTAACTACCCTAGGCTTGGATGTGTGTATCTTGTAAGATCTGCTTCTGCATTTCACATACAAATGTATATCAGCCAGTTTTACAGGACAAATTGGGATGTATTCTTGATGGCATCTCCCAGAGCATTATCAAATTCCAGCTTATTATAATGAGGTTCAGCTTGAGAAAAAGGAAAAGGATAAAAGAAAAATTGTGTTCCTTGCAGTTCCATTTATTAGAATCATTTCTGCTCCTATCTCTGATGACTAAACACCTCATGCAGTTACTTTGCATAATGCCAGCAAGATTCTAATAATAATAAYATTAATTTATTCACGTTAGGTAACACACTTCTGGTTCTGCAATAATCAGGTAGTATCAGATATTAGGTGTTAAATCTGGGTAAATTTTAATGTAACAGCAATATTAGCTATTACTGTCATGTATAGAATAAGCTTTGGTTCATTATGGCTCTGCTGTGAGCCAAAAGATGTCAGAGTCTTGTTTAAAAAAAAAAAAAAAAAGCTTCAGAAGAAATTTACCTGATGCTGCAGTCAACAGCTGTGAAAGGACAGAGAATACCAAAGTTTTACTTAGAAAGCAACTGAGTTTACGCAAAGAGTAGAACAAAAAATTGCTTCTTGGTGGTGCTCTCCTAAATCCTTCTCTGTCAGGAGAACTGTCTCCTCGCTTTCTCTCCCTGTCTTTTCCTAAAGACACAGGGAATGAAAAATGGCAGAGAAACTGAAGGGAAATTTGTCTTCATTTTGTGTGCACTGGTGGCTTGGGGAGATCCTGAAAGGTGCCACCAGCAGCCAACTCCCAACAACCTTCATTTGCTGCCCTCTGCTTGTTCAGCTCTGATGAGTGTGTAAAATACCTGTACAGGGCAGCTCTGTTGGGTATTTTTGTCCAAATTGAGGCAAYAAAGCAAAGGAAATATATTAATGCTGAAGGTGAAAGATTAGGCATGAGACATAAAGTCTGGAAAGTAAAGAACTCGTCCTGGGTAAAAGTATTTTACGTGGTACTTGATGGGCTTCTCTTGGACAAGATCAAGGGAAGRTTTAGCTTCTATGAGAGTGATTTGGTTGATTTGTGTGGGATTTCAGAATGGAAYAGAGAAATGGCAGATTTTCTACTTTTAACACACAAATTTGGGCAAGGTAAAGAGCTTGAAGAAGGTAACAGGAAACGAGTTGCATAAGTCCATCTTCCTCTTTAGATTTTCAACTGCTTTTTTTTGCTTGGTTGTGTTTTTTTAAGTATTCAGGACCCAGTAGTCAGTCTCATATACAGAGTGAAATAGCCCTACTAAAAATCAGACCAAAGATCTCCCTCCTGATTTACAGGATAGTAGAAAAAGTCATTTCTTCCTCTGTAAAAATACATTGTTTACCTGCAGGGAAAATTTCCTCSTATAATCAAAACAATTGACTGATGAACGCTGGTAAATATGCATTTCTTATGGAAAGGATCTCACATGTCTTTTCCCTGGCCTCTCGTGGTAATAGTGAGAATTCCATGTGCTTGAACAAAGCTGAAATGAGACTATTTCCAGGAGATAATTAGTTGCCCTGCATTACTTTTAGGAGATCATTAGAGACCTTGAATATCCTCAAGAAGAAAAACGCAGTGGATTCTCTCTAAGGAAAACCCACATTGTTCCCAAGTACTGTTTGCAGTGGCAGAATGTCTAATCCAGCTTTTTTCAGCAATTAAAAGGTGGATGGAGCTTTGCAAATTACAGGCTCAGGGAGTTACCACGAACTGGCAAACTCATGTGATAACTTCCAGATCGTTTACCTACTTCAGATTTAAATAAAATATGAGTTACAACCAAACACCTTTGGAGCATACATTGAACTTATTCTATACAACGTGAGAACTAAGCAGGCCTTTTGGAGATGTAGATCTCAGTGAACAACTGCAAATATGTAGTTACAGAGTAATATTGATATAGTTCAGAGAATCTTTCAGAGAATCTTTTGCTGTAAGGTAAAAGGCTATATAAGGAATGCAGATAAATAGAAGGTTTAGCAACTCACTGGACTCTAGTCTTTCAGAGTCCGAAATTTCTTGGTAAAAACACCATTTTTCTTGCTTTCAGGGAAAAAATATTCCTTCTTTACTTCKTAAATAAAGTAGTCAGAAAAACAGACGGGAAATGGGAGAGGAAAAAAAAAAAATTAAATGGATAAATTCTGCCTTACATAAAAGTTGGAAGGAATAAATTAAATAACTCAGAAAACTATCAAAGGAGAGAAAAGACAAAGGGAAAGTTGTCCTGTGGGGATTCATGTGACACAGTGGTAGGAGCAGACACACAGAGGAAAGTCTRCTCACACACACGTGAGAACGCACCACTGCCACCTGCTTCTCCGAGAGATTATTCCATTCATGTGAAATTTCAGTTGAGGAACACCAGGCTAGTGAATTTATTATGCAAAAATACATGCAAGAGTGTTTATTTAATGCATAAACTTGCTTGTATTCACCAAGGAGACGAATGCATTTGTGTCCTTTTAAACAAGCAGTAAAAACCCTAAAGGTGGAATCAATACAACAAAAATATCGTGCAGATCCTCTCTGGCGTGAACCTATCTCACCTGCCCTATAGCTATTTCAGTGTCTATTAGTTTTCATTTATCTTTTAAGGACAATTACTTCTGACTATTCAAACACAGGGTTAGGACATTTGTGAGAAAGAAACAGGAATTATCAAGAAAAATGTAGTAGAAGAAAATCCTAAATCTGCTGCTGTGTTTTATTTCCTTCTGTGTCAGCAATGCTGGTGGTGAGAGGGAGCTGAAACAGGAGTATCTGAGGGGAATGTGGAGGGCCACCTTGGAAGGACCCAAAATAAACAGGGCTCCCCTTTGGCAGCCCCTTTGCATGGGCAGGTGCTGAGGARTGAAGAGGTCCTCAGAAACAATTTTTTAGAAAATGAAAGACAAAAAGGGATAATGCTGACTAAAGCAGTCCCAGAAATCAAAAGTGGAATTATTATCATTATTTTGGTAAGGGCTATGCAATGTAAAAGGGAAAAATAAGATGCAAGYTTAAACACCAAATAGTTTTGTGTTTCTAGTGTCTGGTTCCCTCTCCCCARTTTGTTCTTTTACTTTTGGAACAAACAGGCATCTTTGTGCATTTCCCATTCTCCTTAGAATTACTGAGTCACCAGAATCAATGCAACAAAAATTCATAAGGCAATGAGAATCTGTGAATTTGGAACACAAAGCTACCTTATAAGTGACAAAGAAGAAAATTTGCTTTTACAAAAAAGTCAGAAACCTTCAATTTAACTGTTTTCTACTGGAGAAAACACCATGGGTTCTCCTTTTCATTCTTCACCACAGCAACTTTATTTGTAAAAGTGAAAAATTGCATGTGTGAAACCACTTCAAAGCAGTGAGGAGAGCTCCCTGTCCCTGGAGATGGACCTGATCCCACACATCCATTGCAGGAAAGGCTTCCAGGGATCTGCTCACACCACCACAGCCAGTACATCACACCAGGAGTGCTCACTTTCGATCTCCCTGCCCATAAATCTGCTGTAAAACCCGAGGGCACCAAGGATAGCACAGAACTGGCTCTCGGTGCAGAACTGTGTGAGAATCCCAAGGTCACTCCCCAGCTCTCCCAGCTGTGATAACAGCACTTCCAGCACRGTCAGGGGACCTGCTCACCCTCTAGTTTTAAGAAATGCTTTAAACTAGCTCTACATTTCAGCTCTTTAAAGCCTAATAAAAATACAGCACCGGTAATTTATTAGCTGTCACTTCCCTGTAAGTAATTCTCACAAAAAGTCAAATTTAAGATACTCTGCAAAAGGATCCTTTCCGACTTGACAGTCTCATTATTTTAAAATTTAAATGACATATTCAGAGACGTTCAATGCTGTATACCTTGGATCAAAGGCACCAGGGCAATGGAAGTAAAATGCAGTGATTAAAAAATCTCCAACAGAAAATCGAGTCCAGCTGTCAATACTTTTCAATAGAGATTTACATCAAGCCACTTTAAACTCTCATAATTCTTCAGGCACTCTGTTATAAATCAGATCAAAATGTATTCCTAGTCAAGTCCCCTTTTCCTATAACATTTGATGTGTCTGTTGGATGAATCTCAAAAATTATTTACGTAAAGCACTCCACAAGTGTGAGACTAAAAGTAGAATATAGAACTCATTAAAACTGCCAGCTATGATCCAGGTGGGTCATCTCCTGAGCCATGACTTTTTCTTTTGGTAGAATAAGRAACCTTTTTTTGGATGGTATTAGAGAAGAATGAACTCAGCAGATCACTCCTCTCAACTTTCACCRGACTATAAATGGGTTTGTACAAACTGATTTGGATTCTGGGGTGATGAACAGAAAAAAATTTCCAATGCCAGACCACACTGCAGAGTTCATCTGATTTCCCAAACTGATGCARAGGGCAGCTTTGGTGAGAGATTGTGAGGGCTAAGAGAATGTTTTAGGCTTTTGACTTAGTTGTTCCTCCAACCAGAATTCCCAGAATAGGCTGGCTTTGTATTATGATTTTTAAACGGAACCAGAGAGAATCCGCAGAAAACACGTGAGAACTGTTTTGTTGCCCAGCAAAACTATAATTTAGGGCAGAAAAAAAACAAAATCAAATTTCTTCACTGCAAGCAATAGAGCTGGGTAGGGGGAATGACACCACTTGATGTTCCTGGCACARCTCCACATCCAAGGTGCACATCCACGGCAGATTTGCATCCGTCATATACCAGTAAAACAGCAAATGAGGATTTTGTATATTTACCTATCTGAGATATCTCTATGGTACCATAAAGGCACAGTTTGAGAAGGAGCAGGTTTTTAAATCATGAGGCAGTTAGTTTATTCTTGTGTAAAGAAGAGTCTCTCATTCTATCCCTACCTTAGCAGTCATTGCAGTAAAAGCATATCCTAAAATATTCCTTGCATCTCTGTAGGTTTCTCTAAATAAGAGGATTCTTTAGCACAAGGCAATATATCCTTTGGAAATGAAGTCAGCTTTAGATATGAGATAGTGGGGCCTGATGGGACAAGTTTCATCTTTTCAGAGTACTATTTATTTCTCCTGAAATATGATGCCACCAGGTACYGCACCTGCTCCTTGCATGTTGATAAACTGTTTAGCATTGCATGTGTAGGCAGGAATATTTACTGTTTCTGGTAGTGGGAAAATAGGAGGAGGCCAGCAGGATGTTCAGCTAACAGCGGCTTCTTTGTGAAATCTCAGTATCTTCCAAATGCAGGGCCTTTGTTGTATCAAAATTACATATTAAGCAGGTGATCTTTCTGGGCTTCAGTTCAAAAAGCTTCTTCAAATAAATTAGGAGGTATTTCTGTTAATATAATTAAGACAAAAGAGATGCAAAGTTATCCCTACTGCAGCCTTGAAATTCTTTTTCCATTCCATTTTGGCAAAAAATCCACTTCCTTCTGGTAGGAGAGCGAGCTTGGAGAGTGAAGATAGCTTATTTTGCACATCTGTGGAGGGAGGCAAACAGTTCCTCGGTTCAGGTGGGTAAATTGTCAACTTTCATGTACGACAGATCATTTAATGCACAGTGAGACAACTGCTGTGGCTCTTCATTGCTGCTAAAAGTATCAGCAAACGCTGCCTGTGGCAGAAAAGCAGTGGAGGAACACACACAGTGTGGGCAGATGTCCACAGTGCATTAAAAAGGAATCTGTGTCCTCTTAGACTTAAGGAAACAACTGTATTTACATGATTTACTGTAATTTACCTGATTCTTTGCAGGTACTATCTTAATAAAGCTCRTATAAAAACAGATGCATGTCTATTCTTTTTCATGCTTTAAGAGTCCATTTAACTTCTGAATGAAGGGAAGAGCACTTAGAGGAGCAGTCACTGATGACAGACTATTGTTAAAAAGCCATCATATATTCAGATCCATCTGGTGCTATCCTGGGAGCAGCGTGTTACARACTAATAAAAGTACTGCAGAGGTAGAAACCAGTGAAGGCAATTAWAAAAAAATAGCCATTTGTTTTACATACAGAAGAATTACATTGTTTTATGTCATGCAAAACACTTTAAAAACACCATTTTTGCAAAATGATCTTAATTTCAGAAGGCTTCAGTCGTATCCAGATTCATATTAGTAATTATCTCAGTATTCCATAAATAAYGATTACAAAAATATCTGCTAGACAGTGCTTGGACATTTCTGAAAGGTGAGAATGAGCCTGAAATATGTTTTCACATTTCTGAAATGTAAGGCAAYAATAAAAATGATATAAATATGGAGTTAGTTATATTATTAGGACAATGAATACATTAAAAATATTCTGACTGGCTACAATTATTTATTCATCCTATCATCTGTTAAATACTGCTTAACTTTTTAATACTTCCTTCGCCCCTTCAACTGCAGCATTAGATGAAGAGGAACCACAGGAGATAGCAGTTCATTCTGTTTTGTTGCTTTTTCTGTGCTGTTGACAGGCAGGAGACGAATTGTACCCGGAATTGTGCAAAGTGTTTGACACCCTCCCACATGGCATCCTCGTCTCCAAACTGAGGAGACACCGAGCTGGTGGATAAGGACGCTAAACGGACAAGGAATGGGCTGGATGGTCACACCCAGAGTTGCAATAAGGTGATGCCCAGCGAGCAGTGGCATTCCAGAGGTTGGGATTGGGACTGGTGGTGTTTAACATCAGTGACAGGGACAGAGATTGAACTCCCTCAGCAGGTTGGTGACAGCCCCAGGCTGGGGGGTAGTCACACTCCGGAGGGAAGTGATGGATCCAGAGGCACCTGGACAGGCTGGAGAKGTGGGACTGGGCAAACCTCATGGAGTTCAACAAGGCCAAGTTCAGGGTGCTGGATCTGGGTCGGGGCAGTGTCCAGCTCTGAGGCTCCCAGAAGCAGAAGGACATGGATGGAGCAGTGCCAGAGAATGCCACAAAGATGCTCCAAGRGTCTRGAGCCAGGCTGRGAGAKCTGGGGGTGTTCACCTGGAGAAGAGAAGGCTCCAGGGAGACCTCAGAGCCCCTTCCAGGGCCTAAAGGGGCTCCAGGAGMGCTGGAGAGGGACTTGCGACAASGGATGCAGGGACAGGACACAGSGSATGGCTTCCCACTTCCAGAGGGCAGGGTTGGGTGGGATATTGGGACAAAAATTGTTCTCTATGAGGGTGGTGAGGGCCTGGCACAGGTTGCCCAGAGAAGCTGTGGCYGCCCCATCCCTGGAAGCRTCCAAGGCCAGGCTGGACAGGGCTTGGARCACCCTGGGATAGCGGAAGGTGTCCCTGCCCATGGCAGGGGGTGGGAACGAGATGGTCTTTAAGATCCCTTCCCATCCAAACCATTCTGTGGCAATTCCAACAGTTCTTATAAATCACTTSCAGAATGTTTTTCTAGCCCGGAGTTTCCCCAGTCACAGGCACTTATTCCTGTCGGTGAGGAGAGGCAATCAGGGCGCAAACACACAGCCCAGCGTGAGCCCAGCCGTGCACAGCTTTGTTTTCGCCGCGTTTGTTTGAATGGTTTCTATTTAATTGATGAGTCCCAGGGCGAGTGTGTGAACGACTTTCAGCTCCCCAGTGCCTCAATCAGCGCCGTGCAGACACACAACCCGCGGGTGGCCTTCCTCACACTGCTCTGCTGGTGGAGCTTCCCTCTTCATCYCAAATGACCACCCGAGCCGAATGCRACACACRYTTTTATCTGGGAGCTTGTGCAGTGTTTGGCCTTTTCCGAGGCAGACTGTCAGTCTCCTCCCTGCGCACCACGTACAAAGAGAAAAAGTTCAAAGTGTAATATTTATTTATTTAGTTTCCTTTCTTTTTTTTTGCGCTGATTAAGGATAGGATGGTAACCGAGCTCCAAGAAAGAGAAGATTCTAAAAGAGAAATATATAGTATAAAAGTGAAAGGCCACAGATGTTTGCTGCCAAGACATATGGCTGGGAAAAAAGAAAAAAAAGAAGCAAAATTGCATTAACACATTTTATATGTAACTACTCCTTTTAAATATGGTCTCATTACAAAATACACAAGGGCATTCGTGCTAGATACAGAGACATATGGCTGGTACAAAAATATAAATCCATTAACAGATTTTGTATGCAATTTCACTCTTTTAAAATGATCTTAGACCTGAAAACATGATATCTTTCCTTTATTCTGTTCAGAGCAGTGATCAGAGGGAGAGGAGATTCATTAATATACACATTAGCATCAACAGGCAGGGAATGCAATCATTAGTGTCACGGCTCAGGTGTTTTGTGAATGCAGCTGTAGGATCAAATCATATCACACTAATGTAAATTGCAATGAAGCTTTCCACTGGATTTTCCTATTATTTAAGTGTTAAATCTGTTTTGTCACAGGTCTGTGAAGGACACTGACAATAGTAAATGAACCTTCATTATCATCATCATCTTCCCCTCCCCTCTTTTTTTTTTTTTATTTTTAATCAATAATCAAGCTGTCATAGCCTATTTTTCTGCAGGTTCCCCTTTCTGGCAGGATGGATACTTTACAGTCAGAGCTGTACAAAAGGCATTTGACAGAAGTATTAACTGCTTGGGATTTTCTAGTAGAGCCACAGGTTATGAGTCAACAGTGACTCAAAAAAGAAAGAAAGAGCCAAGGATGAAAATATTACATCTTTATTAGTTTACAGGGAACATTGTGGACTCAGAATGATAAATGCACTTAACCGACTTCAGAGTGAATCTCACAATTTTGTGCTCAGAAAATTATTGAATATTTCTGGCCTAGTAGACTTTGTGCTGGTTTCTGTGCTTGCTTGTACTTCCTATTTGACTAAATGCTATTTAATGCAATCATAATAAAGGGAATCACACTATTTAAGATGATGAGATCTAAATGTGTACATTCTAGAGTAAAACTTGGAGGAAAAACATTAGAAAAACCCACATTTAAAGTCATTGCTCTTATATTTATATCGTAATTTAATGAAAACTTTGAATCTTTCCAGAAAGGGTCTGTTCTCTGATAAAACATTTTTCCCCCCAGTCTGATTTTTCATCTGCAGTCCAAACTTTCAGACASCCTTGGTGGTAGTTCCAATCAGAATTGGTACTAAAGTTGCTTCCAGTACTTAAAAAAAAATCTTAAGTTTCACTTGGTATAGTGTGAAAACTCCTATCAAAGTGCCTGAGCACCCTTGAAGTTTAAATGACCTCATTTACACATCTTGTTCTGACAGAATTATATATTATCATTCTGTCCCATGGGGAGAAAGCAGATCACAATTTTGTCACTTGTGTATATAAAATTAGCATACCAAAGGTTTACTCACAACGTGAAAACAGTCTCCTGTGTTTTCAGACCCTTCTGTGGAATGCTAATTCATAAATTGTTACCTGGACCCAATCATTCACATGGCAATGAATCCACAGCTTGAAATCCTTGAGGTGCAACACCATGTGCTGTCTTGAGTGACTGCCTGGGCATATGGTACTTAAAAGTGCACAAATCTAAAAATCCAGCATTCCCTTTAGTGTCAAAGAGAAATTCAGACGTCAATAGGATGATTGAGCTGAGGAAATTCAGAAGTGCTTCATGACTGCTCATGGRAGATCTGGACTGGAAGGAATCTGTGCTGAGCTGAACCTCAACATGGCTCAGAAAGGCTCAAAGAAATGCAGTTTTTTCAGGAATTCAGGAGTAATAGGGATGAAATAAGGAATGTGTGTGGTAGCAGAGATTTCAGACAATCAGACAGACACCACAGCATCCCTGGCTGCAACCTCCCCTGGCAGGCGCCAGCCAGGGAACTTCATGGAGACAATGCTGTGAGCAGAGCTGTCTGCACGCTGCTCAGGCAGGGATGGAAACAAGCGCTAGCACTACAGTGCTGCGGGAGGTGAGAAAGACGGGAAACATTCCAAGAAATCTTTTGAAAACACAGCGGTGAGAAGCAGTAAGAGCAACTAACTTTATAACCCCAAAGGCTTTGTGGGGTGTGAAGGAACAGTTGCCCTAACAGGGGTAAAACAGCACAGGAAAACCACCWAAGAGCAACAGCCAAACCTTGCCGTGGAATGGATCTCGGGAGGGTGAACAAATGGCCTGCATTTGTGTAGGATCCCAGTGGAAGTTCAGAGGAATTTCAGGTTCACAGGTACAATGCCATTTACCACCAACATCTGCTGGGGGAAACGCTCCAGCTCGGAGCAGCCTTCACTTCAAGCTGCAATCACTGAAATCAAGCCCCAGCACAGCGAACAGAGCTTTCTCCAAGCAGATTTTCACACTCTGATCATTATGGAAGATTCTGGAAATCCCTTCTGGTCAGAGGCCCTGTTGACATTCAAATGATACGAATGGTACAAACMCAAAAGGCTAAAGATTTCACAACCAGATATGAAGGTTTATATTATTGAAGATTAGATATATGGATGAAAATCATTCTTGCCTTTTATTGCTCTAAATTCGTGACCAGCTGGACCAAAATCATCCTYAGAGCATAAGAAATTTTTTTGTGAATTGAGGTTTTTTCAAACTTTTAGCCTGCCTTCTTCAGAAAAAGCRGTGAATTATCTGCTAATCTGTCACACACTTAAAGTTGTAAAAGTTTCTTGAAAATTAGAGGCTGCTTAGAGATATCAGAGGCAAAATGAAATACCCAGAGCAGGGAGAGGCTGTGTGGTCTGTGCTGTTAGAGCTGCTCCCTCACTAATTGTCCTGTGTAATTGGCTGCCCAGTTCGCACACACAGCTTGTGACCAGCTGGACCTGGTGCAGGCAGGGAATATGGAGCTAAAATTACCACAGGAATAAGAGCATGGGAAAARCTGGATGCCCCTCTGCTGAGGGGAGGGAGTAGAGAGCATAAGCCTCAACTCATAATTAACCAATTTTCAGTATTTCCTATTATTTCATCATTTTCTTCACTCTTTTTTTCCCCCAGTAACTATTAGCAGATATATTAAGTGAAGAAACATTAAGCTAAATTGACCTTACGCTAATTAAAATCATCTTTTTATTAATGCACAGACTTGGGGGAAAACGCCTGTATTTCAGTGTAAAATGTATGGGACAAAAATATCCAAAACCATCACAAAGTAACTTCGATAATAACAATAAGAAACATGCAGCACTCTACATTCAGGTCAGATTCCTAGAGTGAGAAGGGTTTAGCTTAAATTCTTAAGCATGTAGTGTAACAATATTTTGGCTATTTCACAGCAGCAATTCCAAAACCACAAGGTCRTGCGAGAATCTGCAGAAATGGTCTTTGCTTATTTGTTACAACACTTGCACTAAACTGTCCTGGAAATATCAGGTGCTCAGGGCATTTAATGTGTGTTATCTCCCGCTGAAGTGCAGCTGTGGGAGAAGAGTGCTCTTTGCTKTTATACCTGGAACTTCCTGACAGACAGACTCGTTTCTCTTGTGAGCAGTGCTGGGTTTCTGGCTGTTCTGGAGGATATTTTCAAATCCTTGTGTCAAAACGCCCMCCTGACAGCTCCATGCTGCCCCAAGGTCTGCCTTTGCCCATTGTTGTCTTGAGGTCTCAAACRGGAGGGTCAGATTCTCTTAGCTGGGCAGTCTGGTGGTTTTGCTTTATGTTTGCTATTTAAGTCAAGTTATAAAGGTGTTATTGCTTGCCTCAGATTTCTTGAGGCAGAATGAGGAAGGCTAGAATGATACAAACCACGTTTTTTCCTGCATTTATTGAGTTTTTGAGGAATATGCGTTTTCCTTCCATAGGGTAGATGAAGTTCTGCACATAACCCAGATCCTTTTCTCCTGTTATTCTCTCAGAGAGGCACTGGAATGGTACATGGATGTACCTTTGGAGTTTTTAGTAAAAAGTTGGGATTGAATGACTCATCTTACTATCCATGAAATAAGAAAATGTGTTCATTTGGGAGAAAAAACAAATCAACTCTAACTTAGTTTCCATGAAAACAGTCCCCACAGCTTAGAGCTTTGGCAGCAGTGAGTGGCATTCTTATATGTGAAATTAAAATCAATTCTTAGAAAGTGCACGTATTGAATTAAMATGATCTTTCAAAGGAGCTGTCTACTGCCCTGGCAGAATGTGAAATAGGAATTCTCTTCTTTGAGCATAAGAGATTCTGAACTCAGCCATCTCATTTGACAGTTACTCTTGCTATGGTAAAGTCAAGTTTATTTTTTTTACTTCCAAACTATAGAATTATTTCATTTTAAAATGCATTGCTGAGAGTGTGATAACAAATGAAAATACATGAATGAAATAGAAGGGCTAAAGAAACACAATGCAACTGTGAAATAACAAGGTCGTTGTGGCCACATCAACACCATCACCAAGGTTTGCTCTCAAAAGTGGTACCCCGCACCCTGCAGGACAAGTCTTACACCACCTTGGCCAGATCAGGGGCATCATTTTTCTCTTCTGAAGACAGAAGAAGAGGAAAAGGTTGGACTGGCAGTGACAATGCTGGCCACGCTTTCAGAAAGCTTGGCTTCATGTATTAAAAAATTTAACTTTTTTTAAAAAAAATCAATTTCTGTGTCCCTTTTCTCTAGCCAAAAATCTGCCCAGYRTTTTTCTCARTGTTTTATCCAGAAAGAACCTAATAATGCATCTTTGGAAACTGCATAACATGACAGAGCTCAGACCCCAGGAAAAGCTGCTAGCATTAAACAAATAGTAAGAAATCATTTCCCTTTAATCAGAAAAGTTTGGTTCTGTATTAAATATGCATCAAATATAAAATCTATTCTCAATTACAGATCAAATCTTAGACAGGGTTATTAATATGCATATGATATTGTTATAGTAATATTTTGGGGGTATAAATAATAGAAAAGCAATAATTCAGTGCTGAAATTATGAAGRCACTTTCAAAATCCCATCCAAAGGCACTACAAGTTTCCTTCAGGATCTGCCTCTGATTCCTCGTGTACAGACTCCTTCCAGGCCACGCTGTGAGAGCCACAAGAGGTCATCCACAGYTCTGCTGTGTAGGATATTGCAAATAGTTCATGTAATTGTGCTTTKTTCTGTCTACATGCATTGAGAGCTTCAGCATTTCTGCCTCTTCCTGTAAAACCTCATTTCCGAATTTCAAGCAGCTCTGCAGCTTGAGCACGCTTTGGCCTCATCAGGTGCCCACACCACTCCAGTGCTTCCCCAGAGAAGAAGATTTTAGGAGGAAGAGCTGGATTAGCTTCTTCAGGGAAAACAGAACAAAAACCCCTYCATAGCTGTAGATTCCCTGGTCTTGTTCCCTCCATATCATCCCATTCTTTATTATGCTCAACAATGTCACACCCAAGGAACTGGGCACTGAACTGCACTCCTTTCTCACTGAATTTCCCCTCTTCACTTTCCCGAATGGAATAATAACGATATCATAAAGGAGTAACCTCATTAGATGAAAAGCTCTGCAGCAGGGTTTAGTGGATTGGCTATGCCAACACATCTTCTAAGAGATATGCAGTGACATATCTGTGTTTAAAATGAATTGACTTTGATACCCTGTAACCAAGGAAACAGTGTCAAAAATAGATAAAATCACGCTTGATCCCAGACATCTAGAGTTCAGGGGCTTTGTTTTGAGTAATCATATTTATACACACGCCTTCAGTACAGGCAATTCAAAATAAAAGCGGTGCAGCAACAAATATAAAGTGCTGACACGTTTCTGGCGATCTGGAAGAGAGAGAGCACAGCTCACATCATAAACACATAAATCCTGCTTAGTTTGTATCATTCTCTGGCCACTCTGGGAAGTGTAAAAAGCAGGCAATACTCTGACTACMACTAAAGTAATAATGCTTGAATTAAGTCACTTTTGGAAATAAACCTTTGCTGGGGAAGGCTGCTGGGCTGAGCCTTTGCACAAGGAGAGGCAAAGCTTCCAGGGATGGAGCCTTTCCATCAGCTCTGGCATCTTACAGGTGCCAGCACGAGATTTGTTTTTAATGTTTGTAGGACAATGGATTTAAAATGTAACTTTAAAAGGGCTTGTCTTTCCCTGGATGTGCCAAGGTTTTCCACCTCCTTAAGTCACACGCATGGATCTGATTCATATTTAGCAWAAATAAAGAAAGAAATGAGCAGTGTGGTGTCAGTGCCTCTGACTACACAGAGAAACTTCAGAACTAGAGAAAGGGGAATGAAACACTGTTTAGGAGAAAGGCACCCCAGAATCTGATTTAAGAACGATATCAGTACTTCACAGGCTCAGGATCACCTATTACTTCCCAAAATAACTTTAAAAAATTCAGTCTTAAAGAATTTTTTCCCTTAACATAGGCAATCAATGGATAACAACAAAATCAAGTAACTAACTAATAAATTAAATATTTTTGCAGTATATGTGCAAATAAAAAAAAAAAAAAACCAGGAATGGTTTATATCCTTGTTTTTGGGGTGCTTCAAGCAGTGCCCTTTGGTGCTCCTCAGCAGAACACGAAGTTGTTTCCAGGAAAGGGAAAAAGTTTTGAGGTTTGCCAGTTTTATAAACAGGTTTGTTAGCAAAGGTCAATGCAAGTCTAATCGCTACTTAATTATTTTAATCTCTTCATTGAAACMGAAAACAAAAGGAGGATTTTTACCTTTTATAAAATGCTCATTAAAGGCTCATAAATAATTAAATCCAAAGAAGCTGAGTTTACAAACTCTTACAGATGTGATAATGGAAMTGAAAGTATAGATATGCTTCTTTTCCTGGTTCAAATCCAGTAACAGTATCTTGGTGTATTTGTATTTATTTGTAGTATTTATATATAATATCATAGCTACAAAAATATGTGGATAGAAGTTTTTCTCTATTTCATTTCCCATTGTTTACTTTCTAAATTAATAAAGGCAAATTCTGAAAAAATATTGTAACTTTATAGCTGTCTAAAACTTTAAATGTTTTTATTTAAGGTTCATATACACAAGGCAGATCTTATTCTATCTTCCTTTCCTCAGAAAATTCTGATAGTGCTTCCTCATCCCTGCTCGTGCATGTAATTTTAATTTTTCTAAAAAACATTATTGAGCTATCAGTTTTAAATATCCATAATTTAATACCACCATTCTCATATTAGAAAACTATATTGTTTAATAGCAATAATTGAAGGTGTATTTGTAAAGCACTAACACAGGACAGTGCTTTCTGGAATTATAAAATTACTGCAATCAGGGTACTTAATTAACCCTCTCCAGTTTCCCATTTTCCTCCATCTTTTGTTGTCATTAAGTGTTATCCTGACCTTTCGGTCTGTAAAAATCAACAAAAAAGGCATTTCCTTTTTTATTRAAAGATTGATTGCAGGAGGCCTGAGACCACAGTGGAAAGAAGGAGTTACTTGTGCTCAAAACACATCAAGTTTRTTAGACAACCAATGCCATTTGGCCCAATAATAATGGCAAAACAGACCTGATCTTCAGATGCAGCAAAGCACAACAAGGCAAAGGTACATTAATAAATAATGCTATAAATCAGAAAGAAATGCATGCCCTGTGAGAGAAAATATTCTGTAATTCCATTTAGAGGTGAACATGGAGCTGGAAAAAGGGACTAAAATAAAGATTATAGGGGGTTGTTTTCGTCCTACCTGAGAGAGCAGGCAAAAATGTTTCAGTGTATAGAACTAAGGGCACCAAGATACCTACACTCAAATGTATTTTCAAARGAGCAGCACCTTGTCTCCAGAGGCACAGCTCTGGTCAAGGCTTTGAGACCTCAGCTCATGGGATGCTGCTGATCAACGGAGTAGATCCCAAAATTTTTTCCTACCYATGACTCTAAAAGTAATATAGTTGAATGAGGACAATAAAAATCTTAATTTAAATCATCATGAATCGACTCTGCCCAGCTGATACAAGGTTAGGCCTTCCAGAGATTTTAAATATTTATTTATACAGGGACTTACCCACAAGTGATCCATTAGAGGCCTGATTTGGCTTTGAATCCTATTTGTGATRTGCTCTTGTCCTTTACTGCAACTGATCTGCATGGTATTTATGAAACCCACCTGGAAACCACCAAACCCATTTAATTATTCGAACAGGCTATGGCCAGCTGCTGTTGAGGGTCAGAAGCACTTGAACAGCACAGAAGTGGGCCACAGTTTTGATTTTATATTGTTATACTTTTATTTCTGAAGGTCTAATACATYGCACGCTTGTCTCGAATCATAAATAGAATTAAAAGGAAGGAAGTGGTSCACAATATAACTATCCTTAGTTTAATTCTTCTCATTAATCTCCCTGATTGGCTGTGGCATGCACTTGTTCTGCCCAGCAAAGGTTTAATAGCCCTTGTTTCTTTTACCATCATCCGTACACGAGCCTGTCGATCAATGGCAATTATTGCTTAATGAACACGTAATGATGGGTAAGCCCGGGGAGAAGGGAACAAATAAATCACTCATTAGAGGCCTGATTGGAGCTACCACTGCCTCCTGTCAGAGAGCTCTGCTGTGCAGCTTTGTTTAGCCAACATCTTCAGCAGTAATCACCATCAGAGCACTGGAAAGCCTCAATGACCTGCAGGATATTTGGCTTCAAAAGGAGATGTGCACAAATGTGTTCTCACCTTAATTGAAAACTCTCTTCTGAGGAGTTCTTAAAAGAAAATAGGAAAGTTCTCGGAGATGTTTATTTTTTCTTGATTTTTCTAAACTTTTTTTTTTTTTTTTTTTACTTCTCTAGTATGAGCAAAGTTGCATTCTTATTCCAGTTTAAACAATAAAACCTTTCCAGAAGATTCAATGTGGAATCCAGTGACCAAGCACAACTTTAACAGTGCTTCTATATTCATAGACCTAAACAGGAAGGATTCATGGTGAGTTACATCAATCAATATTGTGCCAGTAAAACAGGTTCTCTGTTTCGCAGAAATGATGCAGGTATTTGATTTTGTGATGTTAATTCCTRCTCATTAAGCTCTGAAGTAAAATATTGTGCATTTTAATAGCAACATCTCCAAAAGTTCTAGTCTGGCTTCCACACCAAATTCTCATTTTTCTGGTTTTTTAGGCAATCCTGCCAAAGTTAAAATGATGTGAGAAAAGAAATCTACAACTGATAATCCACAGGCAAGTCAAATCAAATATTTCTGCAAACAAAACCAGGAACTGGGTGCGTGCAGAGGTGTATCGACTCCAATTCTACAGGTTTCCCCTCGTGCCCTCTTTCGTTCTGATGTGATATGGCACCAGAATCCTCTTTCTTCAACWGATGTTTCTCTTTTTCAAATAACAGAGTCACAACAGCAAGATTTAAATGAGGTTATTTAGAAATTCAAAATCAAAGTGGGATTTCATCATAGGATGCCATCATTTCCATGGGATGGAAAGAGGCTATCACCAATGGAAGAAGACCAAGTGAATTTTTCTGTTTCTTTCTAAGGAAAGATCATTCCACAAGACAGTTTCTGTACCGTTCTCCAAATTCTTTATGTTAACAATCCTGGATTTGCAAAATGGCCTTCCTAAAAACACTTTCTTAAAAAATACTTCCAGAAGAGTATAAAGCTTACAGAAACTCCCTGGGCAAATCTAAACAAGATGAATCTAGTGTAAAAAATGCAGGGAAAGGGTTGCTTCCTCATTCAAGGAAGATTTATTTTCTGTGTTATGTATTCATTTATTGGCTTTCAGCCTTGAAAGAAATATTTCTACAAATTTAAGGGAGCATTTTGACTATTGCAAGTCTCCTTCTGATTCAATGTGGGGTTTGCCAGGCATAAAAGCCTGTTAGACATTCAAATAACAGATTAACTGTAAAGCACTGGATAAACCCACTCCGTGTTTCCAAACATATCSTTAAAGGAATGGCTTCTGGGGGGAGAAAAGAAAGAAAACCCCACAGATTTCTAAAGCTTTTCTGCCTTTAAGTAGTAAGGAAGGGGAAAAAAGGAAGAAAAAGAACTGTTTCAAGTCAAAGCAAGTACCTGTTGCAGGGCAATGCCACGCTGGAAAAGAATTTCAATACTTAATTGTAATTTCTATCAACAGAGAAAACTCATAATCATTCTTATCGCCTAAAATAGCTTGTTTAACATGAAAAAAGCTTCTTGCTGAAACAGGCTGTATCTGGGCAAGAATCACAGGCGGAAACGTGTTTTAATTACCTTTTTCCAATATCTTCCACTAAAAGTTAATTTTAATGAGCAGAAATACTCCTGTTTATTTCTTCCTTTCCCTCTCCCCCGGGTTTGGGTTTTGTTTGTTGTTTTCTGCCAAGCAGGCAGAGAGAGCTTTGAAGGTGAGTTTGCCTCTCAGAGCAGCACAGGACAGTTTGAAAGTTGAGTTGTTCACTCTTTGAATGTCGTTTCCAGCTCAGACRAAGAAATTCAGGAAAAGCCACCTTGATTCAGTGTCACACAGGCAGAAATGCTGAGTGATGGACACTTTATAACCAACGTTGTCCAAACTATAGCAACCGTTGAAAAAAGGTGGATTCCTTAAGCCTTCCCACTGTTAAAGTATTGACTGCATCAKCTTTGAGGACACTTGCACTTATCTAACAACAAAATTTAAATTGAGTTTGACAGATGGTGTTTACCAACCTTTTTTTTTTTTTTTTCAGAAAACAAGTGAACAGAAAATAGCTACCAGCACAAGTCTGTGTGTCTTGGAGGAGCAAGGAAATCATTCCACCTTGAACTTAGGCACTGAGGTTGTGCATGAGTCCTTGAGTCAGTGCCAACTGTAAACACTGGTTTTCAGAAAAGCAAAATATTTATCAGCCAAGATCCAGGATGRCAAATTTTTCAGAAACTCAAGAATAACTCAATTTTCTTTTGTTTTTTAAGTGAGTAAAACCAGAATGAAATCCTTACAATCAAGCAGCACAAAGGAAGGAGACTGATGCTCACAATCCAGCATGGAAAAGTGCAAGAAGGAGACTCCTATCAGAAACRATACCAGTTATCCAAACTTGGGAGGAAATCCTCAAAAGTACACATAATATTTAGAAGTGATCCTGCTCAGACCTCTTGGCTGATTCAGACCCAGCTCTGCCCAAACACACAGGACACCCACTGAGATTACTCTGTGCATTTCTGAGGGACAAGGAGCACAGGCTGCTGAGGATGAACATGTTTAAAACATAATTAAAAGCATTAAAAGTCTGTTACTTCCTCCGAATTTTGAAGTTTGAAGCCAGTGATGCTGGGGGWAGCCAGAGGAACAAAGTAGTCACCCCTTGGTGAAATTTACTTTTCTCTTGTCAGCTTTTGATACTCCTTTACCCCTTAGTAATGGGTCTTTTTTTTCTGCAAATACCCCAGATAGCCTTAAAATGATTATTATCTGACCCCTCCTCAGTTGATATTAGCAGGGTGATCAAAAAGTCTGCACTTAAGTAGAACCAGACTCTTCTTCATTTTCAAAAATTATCTAATACTCCTGATTTCTCTTGATTTTCTGTAATRTCACTTTCTTTTAATATCTGCTGCTATTATGCCTCAATGAAGAACAATTTTGATGAGGAGCAACAGAAAAATTAAATTAGCACATTTCAAAGCCTTGGAAAGGCAATCTCAGAGGAACACAAAAAATGCCAAATGAGTGAAATTTCTTATATTGACATAGAGGTCTTTGATATCTTTTGAAAAAAACCCATATCTGAATATTATCAAATACCTTTTATTGTCTTTCTTCCCATTCATATTTTCCAGTTTTTTCCCCCTCCTTACCTACACATGCTCTTTGAGATTGTATAAAATTGCCAGATGATTTGTTACCGATACATCTTTTGATATATTCTTGGGTTCTCAAAAGAAAAACAGTAAATGAAAAAGAAAAAAAAAAAAGAATAATTCTTTAAATAGCCAAGGACAAAGAAGAGAAGCTATGTTTAACCAAAGCCATCTCAAAATCAAGGCAGGGCACTAAAAATGCCAGCCAGTTACATATGCTACACAGCTCCCTACTATATAAATCCTTACCACTGCTGTGTCCCTTTCCTGGTGGATGTAGAAGTATTAGCTGCAATTTGTCACTGTGTTATGGCAGAGAAGGGAGGTTTGCTCTTAAAATGCCACTTGGAGAGTAAACAGCAGCCTGCAGAGCAGGATTTGTTTATATCACTTTGGGTACGATGAATAACACACTTAGAAAGATATATTGAATACGAAACATGGAAGTGTAAAAGTTGTGACTCGCGTTAAATATTCACTGCCATTGCTGCCAGGACTGGTGTGTGGAGCTCGTGTATTGCAGGCAAAGCCAGTGCAGGTCACTGCTGGATATCCCAGCTAAAGCCTTCTGTGCGGAGCTGGCGTTCTCCTTTTTCCTCCGCTTTCCACTCGTCCAGCGTTCTGTCCAGCACTCCTCACCTCAGAGCTCCCTGCCTGTCAGCGACGAGCAGTGATTCCTGTTGTATGGTTGGGTGTCTATCCACAGCTGCGAGGGCTGGGGCACCTGGAGCTGCTGAAGCAGAGAACTCAGAGAACTCAGAGAATTCAGCAGCTGAAGAGTTCCATTACCACCGTCTGCTCTCCACCCACACGAACCAGAGAAGCCCCAAACACGGAGTGTTRAGCTGCCTGCAACCAGAATGAAAATATTCAAGGCACAGGAAACATTTTCCCTCTTAAGAAAATGAGAAATCACACCATGCCTCTTCCAGTGCACATCACAGGGATCCTGGGACATGACTGGAGGCATCTCTGGAAGCACCGGAGTGGAAGAAGTTCCTCTAATGATGCAGTAAAGCTACAGCWGCACCACACCATAGTCAATAATTACTGGCATCCAAGGCTGCAGGGGAATTCACTATAGATTCATATATATGCGAGGAAAACCTACTTAATCCATGGAAACATAATGGCTGCACTGACCTTTCCACGCTGCTCCCCCACCTGCACAGGCTGCTGCAGGTCCACAGAGCTCAGCCCAGCTTCTCCCACACCTTACCTGTATTTAAAGAGGCTCCCAGACACACCYTCTGACCCCGGCATCACCCGGGGGCAGCTCCAGCCCCCTCCCCTTCCCTTGGAGCCCATGAGGATGTGCTTGATGCCAAAAATCCCAACAGTGGGTTCAGAGTCTGAAATTTGGCCCAAACGTGGGTCTGCTCCCGAGGCAGCGTTGGGATGCAGCTGAAACCTTCAGTCTGAAGTTGGGAAGTGTTCCTGAGTGCTGAAGTTCAGAGAGCAGGAGGTCAGGAGAAGAAAACTGAAGGATACAAAATAAGAAGAAAACATCTTAAACATTATAGATTTTTTTGCACAACCTGCTACTCCTTAAAACAACAGCTCTGGCTTCTCYTTGCTCATTCCCTGTGCTGAACAGACTGGAAACAGTTGCTGTCACATCCTGTACAGCTTTGCACCACCAAACAGTCCTACCCTGAGAGGCTGGGAGGCTGCACAGTACTTTTAAACGTGTAAATTACATTAAAATATCTGAAATATTATTATTGGTAGGCAAAAGGCTTCAAACTGAAAGACAGTAGGTTTATATTTGATGTTAGGAAGAAATTGTTCCCTGGGAGGGTGGGGAGGCCCTGGCACAGGTTGCCCAGAGAAGCTGTGGCTGCCCCATCCCTGGAAGTGTCCAGGGCCAGGTTGGACAGGGCTTGGAGCWACCTGGGATAGTGGGAGSTRTCCCTGCCCATGGCASGGGGTGGAATGAGATGATCTTTAAGCTCCCTTCCAACCAAGGCCATTCTATGATTCTATAATTCTAAATGCAGCTATAGAGAAGAGTTATTACCTTATCTAAAGTAAATTCTGTTTTACAGGGATTTATAGTGCATGAAAAGAGATGCAGATTTTGTYTCAAATTTAGTCATGTGCCCACCTGCAAGAATTAATTTTAGTGAGTCATTTGGCAAAGACTAATTGAGCTAATCTACATTATACAAGAGCAAAGACCTAATGGGGTCTAAGATGTGTTGTTGTGTATATTATCACATAAAACATCTTACACACAGATAATTCTTTAATGGGATTTAAATGTTCAGATTTTAGAGCCAATGGCTAGAGCTCAGCAGAGGAACTGCTRCGTGCAAATCCCGGGAATAGCTGGTTTCACAACACTATTCCACGAGCGTGTTTGGCACAAGATTGATTGTGTGCCTTGCTTCTTCCAGGCAGCRATATAAACCCAGTCCAAACTCACTGCAGTTAAGCTTTAATAGAGAAAGGTCCTGYCGAATGTAAATGTAGTTCACAGGTTAAATTCTGAGGTCTGACTGTGCCACGGCTGTTCCCAGCCGGGTTTATTATTTTATTGTACTTTCTATTGATTGTCATCGTCCCCCTGTTGACTGGCTGTGTTCAGAGCACGAGGCAGTTGGGGAGGATCGATGCAGCCGTGGGGGAACCGTGRGGATCTTGGTGGGGAACAGGAGGAATTGCCTAACGATGCCTGCGGAAACACTCCTGGTTTGTTTTCCAGTCAGAAAGAAACGAATCGTGGGAGACAAGCAGGTCTAGGTGCCTTCTGCAAACTTGCCTGTACCACATTAGAGAGTTATAGTTGACAATTCATCATTTCACAAAGCAAAATAGCAAGATAAGGAATTTATTTTGAAGTATCTTGATGGTTCCATATAGCTCAGAAATCACGGAATGTTGTCCTCAGGGTAGGGAGCTCCACTCCAAAAATACRATTCCCCTTGGAAACCATCCTCTGGGCTGCACCCTCTCCTTTATCCTGCATGGCTTTGACATGGATCACTGTGGGCTACACGATCCAGCACTGCAGGTGGGCAGTGGATGTCATGGAATCACACAAATTTTGAGGTTGGAAGGGACCTGTGGAGATCATCTTGGCCAACCAGGGTCACTTAGGTGTTGTACCGCAGCTAAGATATTTAGCACAGATGAATAATTATAAAAGAAAAAACTAAGAAAAGTAAGTTGGAGGGGTTTAATATTTATTCTAAGAATATTCAACTATAGTGGGAAAAAATTTAACATTATTTTTCAGATATAAGGCCTACCATGAGACTAGGTGATGTGAATAGGAATATATTCCATATTAATATTCCACAATGCTGTGGCTCACTCTTATGACAAAGATTTTAATGTGAGCAGAAAAGAAATCCAATTAAATCATTTTTATAACAGTGTTTTAATTAAGTCAGGTCCTTTTTTTAAAGGAAGACTAAATGTCTGAGCTTTAAGATTTATTTTTTTTTAAATATAAACCTGCAAAATTTGATCTAATTGTCAATTACTTTTAGGCTTTCTGGAGTTATTCTACATAAATGTAATTTACCTAAATCCCTCTGTGTCAAATATTTAGTATACCTTTCTTTTTTTTGTTGTTATGATGCAATATAAACATGTGAAGAAAGAATTCCTAAATCTCTTCTGACTGAATTCACACTGTAAATGTCCCACAGTGTGGCTCTGACTACCCATTCCTAAGCCTTGTACTGAAACCTTGTCCAGAGGAGATCAGGTTGTAAATATCTCCATTAAAAATCCAGGAATCCTTCCACAGGAGCTGTCCAGAGCCTATGTGGGTGCTCCCAACCCTCCAATCTGAGCAGCTTRAAGGGCCTGAGCAGCAGAACAGAGCCTTTCAGCTCCAGTCTGGCTGCTTTTAAAATCAAACCCCAAAATGAGAACCTTTCATCGTCATTCAACCTGGAGCACCGGCTTAAAATAGAATCTAATTTTGGCTGGTATCAAATATTTTAACATTAAAGGTTCTATTAATACCATTCAATAATATATGCCTTTTTAACGTATAACACGTAGGTCAATTTTTGATTAAGATTAAAACTTCTCCGTGAGAAATTACTTCATTCTGCCCTCTGATTAATATAACAGTCTATTTTTTATATGCTTAAATAAATAAGTATGAGAGTGTATCAAAGAGGAGAACCTAACTAGGCAGACTATGAAAATATAGGAAAATGTAGTGCTCGTGGCAGTCCATCCAACCCAAGCTGCCATTCCAGCACTGTCGCTCCTGCATTTCTGTAGCAACACAGGAAAAGCGGCACAGATCCTTCCCTGTGGCAACCTTGCCCTGCACAATGTCAAAGCTCCCATTCACAGCTTTAACACCACAGCWACATTTCCCCCTTAGAAGAAAATTACCACCATCCAGCCCTGCATCCATCATTTCATGGTGTTCTTCACATTTTTGATTCAGCATTTATGAGCTTGCTTTTAGCTATGAGTTTATTATTATCCATTTGTAGGAAGCCAACAAACTAGTAAATTATGTATTTGAAAGCCCTGCTGGCTGACATTTTTAAAGTTCATTGGGTTTTTTTTTATTTCTTTTGCAGAGTAGAAATTTGTTGCAAACACTCAGGATCTGATAACSGATTCCCATTTAGATGTCATTGAGACACAAGTGCAATGTATTTTCATTAATATTTCATTGTGTAAGTGKTCCTTGCTCTGACATTGCCATCTTGTAGTTATTTGTCCCACATCTAAAGAGCAACTTGTAATCAGATGAGTATATTGGACTTCATTATCTGTCACCACACATTCTTAGCATAGAGAATTTTATTAAGTTATAATTGCTTCTGTTTTTCCCTTACGGGAAGATGAAGAACAATATACGACAATATATGGACTCATTAAGGAACAAAAAAAGAGGTTGACAACAAGCATAAAACTGTCATATACRTCAGGGTTCTGGATTCCAAAGTTTTATTTCCACTTGTGCTGGTGTTTTATAGCCTGATGGGCCCRGGGCATTTGAGGAGCTCATGGAACAAAGAGATGGGCTCCCGACTGAGCAGCTGGGTGGTGCTGGCTGGGATTAAACCATGACACCACCAAATGCAACCCACATTTAACTAATAAATGAAGACAAGATGCATTTTGAATGTAGCAGAATATTTTGTGATTAATCTGTGATTTTATATCAAAATACTGTGTTTTCGAAACCAAATGTGACAAAAGAAGGTATATGTTAAATGAACGGCTACAGGTAAATCTCCTTGTAAAAAAAAAAATCTAAAAAATTCTTGGTTCTGCTCTTTGAATTGTCAGCAGTCTATCAAATAGAAAATGAATGACAGTACCAGGTATTTCAGCTGAGATTTCTTCAATATGTTATGTAAGAAATTGTTTAAACTATAAGTTCCTGAACCGTTGCAATAACTRGAAGTATAACTTGTAGGTGCAGATGTACATTTTTTCCCATCCTCCATAAAATGAAGTTCTGTTCTGTGTTACATTAGGGTAAATTACATAATCCAGAGTTAAATAAGAAAGAAGAACCTCACTTTAAATAACTGAAATGGAAAGTAATACTTAAGAAGGTTTCTCAGTAAAAAGTTTCTGATTATCTACCATTAAGAATTTTATAGGCAAAGAAAGAGAACCTGTCACACTTCATCATATCTAGGGCTGATTCTGTCTATTACAGTTTCCAGTGAAGTAGCAATTTGGTAGCAGTTAAAGGAAATTTTCAAGCTGGAAGAAAATACTGACACTGCACACGTTTTCCATTTAAACATTCAGGGTGATCCAAAGATGATCCTGCYGCAGGAGCTGAGGGGGAGCCCAGGTGAGTCTGCAGCATCACCCTCCCATCATGAGCACCTATCAGGGTTTCCAGGTGCCARCTGGGTCCATATCTCTTGTTTTCCTTCCTCCACCAACTCATGTTGCTCCCTCTGTGAAGAGGAAGAAGATGTCAGACCACATAAAGTTATGTCATAAAGTTATATTGATGCTGTTCCATCAGGAAATTTTAAATTTGCCACACAAATCCTGCACAGCTCMTGCATGGCTTCTGTAAGTCTTCATAGAGGTACCCAGCCACTAAATGTATTGCATTATATTTCCACTTTATAGTGTGCTATAGATTTTTTGTATTAGCAATAACTAACTGCACTGTGAAAGTTATTGAGGGAACAGCTGCAGAATTTGAATCCTGTGTGCGAATGAATTGGTGYTTCTGGCACAGGRGAAGGCATAAAAACTGTTTGGGGCYTCTGGGAAGTTTCTGCTGAAAGAACAACACTGAAATAATTTCAGTTGTTACCTTTAGGTTTCAGTCCCAAGYCCAAGCTCTGCTCCTCCAAAGTAAAGCTCCACATTGTCTGCAGGCTCCAGCTGCTCCTTCTCTGAGGCTATATTTGCTCTGTTCTGATTTTTCCAGCCCCCAAGGATCTGTACTAGATACTGCTCCAATAGCTGGTGAGGTTTGGGCTGGATGGCCCCTGTTAGAACACACTTAATCAGGCATGGACACGAAACATCTTGTGAAGCATCTCCTTTTCATTTATTCTTATTACCACAGCAGGCTCATACACACCATGGCTCATGTGATAAAAGTCCACAAATACATGTAAGGTGAAAAAGTCTGCGGTAAACAGAGAGACAAAACCAGTGGTGAGCCATGTTGGGAAWGCCAGAAGCAAATATAATAGAGAAATTCACTGTATTTCATAGAAAGCAAATGGTGTTCAGTAATCGTCAAGAAGGCTGATATTACATTTACCAGTTCAAATCACAACCCACTCCATTGAAATAAATGGCGTGACCAATATTGAAGTAGAGTCAGCAAGAATGGAATAATGATTATATCCACGCAGCCCGAAACTTAGATTTTCCTCTGTGCAGCATCTTCATCCTGCTACCACATACTGACCGAAAAAGGAAATATCCACCAGCAGTCAGAGTGTTTTGTCCTGTCACAAATAACCTAYACCCACAATTACAGTCCAGCCTGTGCCCACAGACTCGGTGGGATTGCATTCACAGGTAATATTTTTGCATAAACTCACTTTTAGGAATAAGATCTACAAGGATGAAAAATCATCTTTCTTAAGAAATCTTACACAACTATATAAATAATATTTTAAATACAACCAAGAATTTTCTAAAGCAATTCTTAAAATGTAAATCTYTGATGGATATTTCTGAGCACACTGCATTTCTTTTACCTCAGTTCTTCCTTTTCCTTTTTTAAATTTAAAGATTCTTATTTTGATGGGATCATCAGACAGGACCTGAGGTTCTCAGCTTTTGTCAGGTCATTTGCTGCACGCGGCAGAAATGCCCATCCAAAGTTCCTCAAAAGGTGCAGAGTCCTTTAGATGCTGATTGTACAGAAGGTGGTTAATGTTGTGCTCCTTATTGGTACCATTCACTCTTTTGTCAAGCTYACTGCAGAAAAGAAGAAAGCAGATCCCAACCACCACTTTGAACAATTTCTAATATTAGCTTTCAATTTTAGATAACCTTTTTTTCTCTTTGAGAAGGGACATAACAATCACTGGTTCAGCTGGAGCTGAGCCACCTTCATAATTATAAGACAAAACATCACAAAACAATTGGCATTTCAGTGTAGCAAAATCCCAATTCTGGCATCCAGGAATGTTTCCTCGGAAATTGAATAGAGTCCTTCTGGGATCTGTTTATTAAATTTGTCCCACATAGACTCTGACCTTTCAAAACATAGAAAAGATCACGTGGCAAATCACACTCAGGAGTGACTTTTACTTTGGCTCTGACCTCTCCCTCTGACCTTGGGAGAAATGCTTCATGTAGAGGCAGCAGAACAGCTCTATTTCTTTYACTCTTTGAAATGGGAGAAACAATCATTTTTGAATATTCATACCCTTTAAATATATATGCAGAGCAGGCAATTGCAGGAGACTTCTATAATTCTTGATCATTTACCATACAGGCCAGTAGAAAACATCCATAATTTAGATCCAATTTCCATCTTTGCAAGCCCACAGAACACAACTTCTGACACTGACTTGTGTTAAAAAAAAGTGGAATATGAGGTGCTATTGTTCATTTATAGGGCAGCAATTATGCATGGAACTATTTCACTGAAATTCTACATTTATAACTTCTGCTTTCCTTCTCTTTAAATGTATTGATTTTATCAAGTATTACAAATGGACCTGACAGRCTGCTGTGGTTAGGGCTGTGAAGTTACTAGTGTAGCTTGTTTTGGATTCCTCGTCAGGGTTAAATTTTAATTATTGCAAAGCATATTGGTTGTTTTGATGCAAGAACTRAAAATAAGTAAAATCACATGATGGTGTCAAAAAATACAATTTATTCCAGATATAAGGAGGTATCAGCAAACAAAATCTTATCTCTCCAGTCAAATTTCAGTTGCTGTTAATTTATTTGGGAAGCTCAGGCTGCTCTAGGTTGTATCACCCTTTGGGYTGCTTTCAATGTACTCGACACTGAAGCTGCTTGAATTTCTATAGTCCCTATTCCAAACTTGGAGCTTTCTCCTTTTTTTAGATAATTCTACTTTTCAGGTGGCTAATTTGTTATTTTGACTTACTTTTCAAAGTATTTAGCTCCCCTTYGGGTAACACAGAGTTTATCTTACATGCTTGAAATAAAAAGTGTTAGCAATCTCAGATTTGCAACAACACAAAGGAGAGCAAGAAATAAATAACATGTAAATAGTTGATTATTCTGTATTTTAACTGATTCACAGACAAATTAAATACAGGTCTTACACCAAATTCTTGTATTACTTTGTTGCTCTGAGAGGCATAAGTTGTTCTAATTTGAGCAAAGTTTTCTGAAGATATATTTGATACAGTGTCCGCTGAAGACCCAGAAAACAAGCGGGAGGGATCAACACCTGCAGAAAAATGTATCCTTTGCTCATCCTCACAGAATCCTCTTCCCTCTGCTGAGGTGGACATGTACGGACTGCAAACTGGACAGGAGCCRCTCGAGGGTGAAGATCAGTAAAATTCAGCTATTTTTATTGTGTCTGGGGCTTTGCCACCTGAATTTATGGAGGAATCTGAGTCCCACCATCCGTCACAGACAAATGCTGAACAGACWGAAGATGGAACTGTRCTGCTCTGGAAAAKCAAACWTTCCAGCATAGCACATGAATTTTTTTTTTCCTTGCATACAGCTATTTTTGCTTTTTTTCCCTTCATTATATTGATAATAATCTGGAGCTGCTTATTCCCATGTCTTCAAAGCTTGATTTTTGAAGGCTCCTTAACGTGGCATTGTTACACAGATACAGACTCCCTCTTCTCCCAGTGCGTCTGTTCCAGCCAAAAGACAAATCACATGCATCCCAGAAGCCCACAAACAATCTCATTAATATATGTGAGTGTTCTCACGTASCTGTAGGTACATSTGTGCTTCAGACCAGGTCAGACATTGCTTAGCAGGGCTGCGAGGGTCAGATTTTATTTTTCCTCACCCAAATTTTCACGCTGATAGCAGCACGGGCTGCAGACTGATCCAAGCACTCACATCTGATTCCTGAATTGCTGGTCATAAGGAATCACAGCAGACATTTGTTTGATGGATAAATCCAAACGCATTGGGAAAATGCACACTGTGAGCACGTTTCATTTGACTGTTTCCATCACAGTCGATGCCTTTTAATTAGAGGATGCCTGAACAAACAAAGCCCTGTTTGCTGGAGCTGAGMGAAAAGATGGCTCTACCTAATGTACAATACTGCAGCTACTAATATTAGTGAAAAGCAAACATCCAAGCCTCTCTCTGTCCCTGAACTCGGAATTGTGACTGCCACAATCTCTGCTTCGAGGAGAGAAGGAGCATAGGAGTGGGACCTCCYGAGCCCACACAGCTCAGCTGCTGCTGCTGCCTCTGCTACCCCTTGGTGTGGACTCTCCAGTTTGGATAAGCCTTGGCTCCAACCCACTCCCCAATCCCTTGTGCAAGGCTGGACTACAATGCACTTCTGAGATGGAAAAAGAGTCCTACTAAATACTATGTTAATTGAAATTCCTATCTGGTCCTCCATGGAAATTACAGGCAAACATCCTTCAAATCCGCACCTGGAAGACACAGTAATGTGACAAAAGATGTGGGAGTGGTGGTCCCCTTGGACTTTGGGCACTAGAGCAGAAGCAATCTCTAAATCAAGATATCATGTCAGTTGATGCTCATTTTTCTAAGCCTTCCACTCTCTAGGCTGTTGGATTTGCACTTTACATTCTATTATTACTTTTTTTATTAGGAAAACTTAAATCCTGTTGAGAAGAGCTTATTTAGGTTGAGCTGTCGCCTTTAGCTTCAGAACATTAAGTCCTGACAAATGCTTCTTTTGAAGTCTGACACCTGTTTGTTTGGCATTTCCCACTTTCAGGAACTCACTAGACTATAATAATACTCAGCACAGCAGAAGTAAAGAGAATGAATTAAAGCAGAAATGCTTTCAGACGTGAAAGAGCAGCACAAAAGAACATCCCTTTGCTCAGGGTTCCTCAGTAGTTTCGAGAGGACCTCAGGAGAGCTCAGCTCCAAGCTGTATGTTTGTTTTTTTCCTGTAATGGGATTCTAATGCCCAGGAAGCAACCCAGAGCAGCAGCCCCAGAGACCAGACAATTCTGTCTTAAAACAGCTACAAATCAGCAGGAGAAACCGAGTTTCTTCGCAGACACTTTTAGAAGTACAGGGAAATATCCTTACTGTTAGACTAAATCTCAGGTATCTGCTCCTTCTGTAACTGAAATGCTGGAGTAGAATGGTTCATAAATACTCAGAGATGTGATTCTGTTAGATTTTCCACTATGTTTGGCTTCATGAGGATTTGGATGGTAAATTCCTTCAAATATTTATGTATCAGTTTGGGGGGGTTGTCTACCTCTAGAAGAGAACCCTTAGCCCACTTAAATCAATGAAGGCAACTCTCATGAACTCTCCCAAAGCTTAGAGCAAACCCACAGGAAAGACCCAAAATTTATTTACCTCTGCCATGTACTTAGATACCATACCTATGGTTCTTCATTTTGTTCACCAGAGTTTCAGGTAAGAATTTGCAACTGGAATMGAGGAATACAGTCACTAGGAAATGGGTACTTGAATTAATTCCTTCAAAAAATCCACCTCATCTGGATATTTCAAAACCTGCTTTTAATCTTACAAAATGGATTCTATATAGGCAATATTTTTTTCTATGGCCAACAACAYATTTAGTCTTCTTTTGTGAAAGATTCACCATGATGGAATATATATTCAATCATGTCCTGAAAACTGCAAGAATCTTAAAAAACTCTGTTGGATTTATTTCATTARAGMAAGAGATGATGAAAACCTTTTCAAAACTAGATTACAGTGAGCACTGCAATGGTTCTTAAATTCTATACCAAAAAAGGGGGCTARAATATATAAACAGCTATTTAGAATAGTTTCACACCACAGCAAACTTTCTAATCAAACTGACTATCCTCCAGGAGCGTACTTTACAGCAATTTTAAGCAGTGCTTATTCCTACTGGGGATTTTGTTGGCAGGGCTGTATCCTTTTTGATAGCACTCAGCACATTCTTTATAACATCGGTTTAATCTTTTCCCAAATTTTCTAATCTGAAATATCCCATGCAAGGCTCTTAGAAGGGCATTTTGGTAAAAATTCAGCTCCAACACTTCAGGCCATTCCGTAAATGAGATTAAAGAGGAAATTAATTTATGGGAAGGACGTACAAGTTCCCAAARGTGCCGAGCTGGGCTCCCCAGTCGGCTGTTCCCGAGGCAGCCCGGAGAGAACACGACTGTGTGCTCACACAGCCTTTGCATGGCAGATCCTTTGGTTACACAGGACTAATCAGCCARGCTGTGCCGAAGGAAGGAACCCTTTTCCCTGTGCATCTTTATCACAGCAGCCCTCGTGGCTGATGGAGAACGGGACCATTCCCGGCCTCGTGGCCCTGCTGCCCCCACAGCAATGGGGTCTCTGGTGGCCCTGGGTGCAGAGGGATGCACGGTGGAAACCTGAGTGTGTTTTCACTCCCAGGATCCCAAACACACCTCCTGTGAGCCTGTTGGTGGCTCACGGGGCTCTACGTGACAGATTTCCAGCTGAGAACTCCCACTCCGCCACCTCTGAACAGCARCTTGTCGGCCCCAAGTTTTCATGCCTATGTATTTATACACAGTGGAAAGGTCACTTCTTATTTACGTGGGTAGATGTGAAAAGTAAATTTTTGTGGTTGGTACCGAGTATATTAAAAAAAGATAGTGATTAGAATATTATACAAACATATACACAGATATATGCATTCAGTGCATATATTTATAAGTTAAATATCAGATCTTCTAAACTATTAAAATATCTGAAAACTTTATCTAAKAAAAAATATTATTATCTACATGTAATCTATGACCGGTTGGAACTGCASGGCTGTAAGGCCAATTTCATTTTACAGGTGCATGCTTCAACTTTTATTTAACATTGGCAGTCCTTAACTGGTGGGCTTAGATTTACACTGTTGGACAAAGGACTTAAAGCAAATTACACCTCTTAATTAACAGAATGATCCATAATGCATTTCATGCCTGAACAAATATAATTGAAACAATTGAAATCATATTAGCAACGCAGAAAATAATCAAACTACTGGCTTAACTCTTGGTAAACACTGGTCACTTTTGTAATTTTGCAACAAAAATGAAACACCAGCAATGCTRTAAAGCATTAGCATCAGTGTTGGTGTGTTTACAGCCCAAAGTACTACTCTGTTTCCAGCTATGTAGTTTCCTAAAAGACATGGCCAAAATTATACTCAAAGCAAACAACAAYCATAACTAAGAGAGACATTGCTCATACTCTAGCCCTTTCCAGAAGATTTGGAATACAAAAATGGTAATCAAACATGAATCTTTTCTAGAGAAAAAATAATCATTAATAAAAAAATCCAGGCGTAAATGAGTAAATTAATCTCAAGCTTATGTTATTCTTCARAGGATAAAATAGCAAAACGTGGATTGAATAACTGCTTCCTATGGAAGGGAAGAGGACTGGCACACTAGGATATACGGCCTTTCCCAGGGCTTGGGAAGGGTAGGGACATCAGGGCTGGAGCTGAGTGATCCTCAAAGGTGCAGGGGGAGAGAGAACACAAGCTCAAGGCAAAGGCCAGACACTKAACAAGATGAGGTGGAAAGCAGAGAAAGACACTTGGGAGATAAGAGAGAATTTGTGGTAGTTACCACGGAGAACTGTATCAGCTACTGGGGAGTTGGAATTTTAAATGTATTTTAAAATACTTTGGGAGCTGACACTATCTGCAAGGGCTAATGGACAAGGCAGAAGGGGACTCAAATTGTAGCAATGCTTTTATCTCCTGTGACAAGTTTGTTTGAAGAATTTTATAGATAAACATGCCATTTCTGATTTTTTTTCCAAGAATTTAAGTCTACACAACTCCTAAATAGGCTGCTGTTCACATGTATTATTCATGTTTACAGTCATTACCTCAGTGTATGCGAGTTGTACAACCAGCATTAACTTTGCAGAGGACATTCTGAACTGATAGAAAGGCTACATACAAATACAGCAATAAATCCATTTTGTATTATAGAAGGTTTCAAATATCACTTGCTAAAAACCATTCTATTAGTGAATGTGAATTATCACATAATATTCAAAGGGAAACAAAAAATGTATTGTGTGAAACTACAAAATCTAAATCAGTGTCATCCACAAGAAGCCACAGAAGTTCAAATGCATTGATTCAAAGCAGTTGAAAATCAGTGTCATACTTTGCCTATCACAATCATTCTGCTGCATTCCTAGTTCTGTTGCAGTATTTCGATGACATCTAAGTACAGCTGAGTACTTTGTAATGAATAATTTATTTCACCAATTTTTCCTCTTTTTTTTTTCTTTTTTTTTTTCTTCTGTGACATATCCATGAATAAACAGATCATGGTTTTCTTTATTCCTAATTCAAAGTTCCCTGACAGTCCCTCCTCAAGCCACTTCCCTTTTATAGTGCTTTTATTGCTTCCATGTATATCCCAGATTTTGAAGCTGAGGAGGGTTAGCATCAGAGCTGTGTAGTTCCCTTGTGTGTGGTCATAGCCCATTGTTTCTGCTCCCCAGTTGGACTCTTCTGAAGTAATTGGGTGTGAATGTTCACGGAGAATAAATTAGACYTGGCTTTTTTTGTGATCCTGAATGTAAAACCAACTCTCTCTGTGCATTGGCACCAATAAAACGCAGTAGAAACTCCACAAAAAGCTGACACACAAAAGGCATGAGCACAGCTGAAAGGAATTAATTTAAAAATTCATATGAATATTCATAGGAATTTTTTTTTCCAGTGTGTTCTCAAATCAAACGTTAGGAAAACAACTTTTTCTCTTAGTGGATTCAACTTAGGTCTGTTCACCTGTTCCTGATGTGACCACTGGGAGCATTTGAGTGGTTGAAAGGAAGAACAAGCTTGGGGCTCTTGTCATTCTGGAGCTCAGTCAGTCTTTTTCTGGACCCGAGCCTAAAGACATCTCTTTTCTGCKTTACAGCAGGGAAGTTTTTGGAAGGCTCGAGCTGAAAGGCAAAGCCAGGCTGTTTCCTCACGGAGAGGAGGAAGGGAACAGCTTTCCTCGCRTGAACTGAGGCAGCACTTTTTGTGGGAAGCACAGATTTCCCCACAMCCCATGGGTATGCAGTGCTGGAATCCATCACAGACATCAGCCAAGGGGAGGCACTGCCCATTCCCCACACCCCCTGCTATCCCTGCTCCACAGGTGCCCAAGGCAAAAGAGGCAGCCCTGCACTTTTTTAACAGTTATCACACTTTCGATASATTTCTAAGGGATTACAGGATTAGAAAAGTCAAAATCCGTTCCAAGAGAGATCTCTGCTGCTAAATATAATATACCCTTAGSGCAAAGTAAGTTTAAAGATGGATAAATTATAACAGCTGGGATAAAAATTTAAGTCAGAAGTTACGTTCCACAAGCAGAAGTGATGCTCGAGGCTGTTCTGCGTTAGTACATTTGAAGTACATTGTTTCCTAATCTACTTGGAAGAAATGTTTAGGGATTTTATTAACATAAAACAAGATAGTGAGAGCAAATTTGATATCAATTAACAYACTAATTAAATGTCACTTAGTAGTTTTAGCAATTACTTGATATTTAATTAACCACTTGAATACCTTGGGAGATCCAGATTATTGTACATGTAATCAAAGGGCAATTCTTCTGACCCTGTGGATATGTGCTGCATGTCAAGACAATCTGTAGATAACAACAAAAATAACTGTGTGCACTGTGACCCCAGGTATGTCGAGCTGTTGTGTACCCAGGAGATTAATTTACTAATTTGAAAGCACTAAGTATCAGTTAAAAAGCTCAAACATACCTCAAGTGATTAGGGATCTACATAAACAACACGAACAAATTACAAAATATCAATTATTTTAGTTCGAGCCACCTTTTAAATTCATATTGCAAAATTGGCTTGGCATTTATGAAACTTGTATTCACCATCAGGTTATTTTATTTTTAGTGAAGTTCTACAAGGATTGGAGAGCAAAGAAACAAATATTTTTAGCAAAAAATTACTTAAAAGAGAGTAAATATGTACATGAAATCTTCTGGATTGTTTTCACACAGAGACACCAACTTTTTCATAAGGCAGATTTCCTGGTGAACCATTTCTGTAAAATTTGAACAAAAAACCAAAGTCTTAACCACTCATAAAACAYTGTGTGTTGATTTGCCCTCTCCTACAGGTAAATGTCCTTCCTCCTACTTCTTCTGGAGCTCATGCTGACATTTTGCACCACGCTGCACCACCCATGACAACCTGGAGCAGCGTCATACTACAGCCTCAGAATTAGAGATTCGCTCTTTTCCATATCTCCCACTTTTCTAAATGGACTYTAACAACTCTTAACTCTCAATTTTGGTCTCGTGCTTGTAAACCCAGCATSCCCCCCACTGCTTTTGATTATCTTTATTGTTCTATTTATGCTTCCATTTCTGCCTGTGTACATCAGTATGGAGAAACTGGGCAAAGGAACCTTTGTAGCTCTTTCCCATTTGTCATAAAAGAAWAGAGAACTTCACTTCTGTGTAAAAGAATACTCCCTTTGTTATATGTGTGCTTTCAGTTATTTTTCCACTTCTTGTCTCTGTCTCGTTTCTGTACAGATTAAAGCTTTTCATTTAAAATGTACCTTCAGATCTCTCCCAAATCAGTGACCCATCCCTCTCACTCCACCAGAACCAATCTAAGTCTCTAATGGTCTCTTTGAAGCAGAAATAGAGAAGGAATCCTCCTTCCTCCTCCCTGGTCACCTATCAGCCCCCTTCCACAGCTAGTTAAATGCCATTTATTTAAAATCTTGTCCCCCTTTGCTTTTGTGTCTCTGTCTCCCTTGGTTCTCCTGAAAAAMCTCTAATTTATCCTTCAGATGTTATTTGTCAGACTTCTTTCATTTATGGGTGGGGACTACATGGATTTCTTTCAAATGCCCTGACCAGGAGGCTCATTTATTTRCATCTTTAAAATATCAATGTAATGCTGGTGCAGCATGAAGAAGAGAATAAGCTTGTAGAGCAAAGGTAGGAACTAATTAAGAAACTATCCACTGCTTACCCTGGTTTGGTGTTATTTGTCTCATTTCCTCTCAAGGGGATCCCCAGACCACTGCTGTAAGAGGAGTGACCAAAGCACTGATGAACTCTCCTCTTGGGAGGACATTTAAATTAAATGGTTTAAATTAAAGCCATGTCTGCTCTCCATTGTCAAACAGCAGATATTGGAAGCTTAAAATATCCAGTAATAGCTTAACTAATATTTCTGTACATGAACATCTGAAAATTGTGCATTTCTACAAAGAAGATAACTTGGGAATGCATTTTCCTACTATTACCAATGTTGGGATATACAAGCAAATTCAGGAATTGAAAGCATAAGCAGAAGCAAACAGTAGCTCAAGCAAATAAACTAAACAATCATACCTCATTCTTACACTGCACTATTTGTCATTACATTTCAAACTGCTTTACAAACAAGGTCCCTGTGACAGTTGACAATTTTCTTGCAGGGTTCTGTTGGCACATGCACAGACCTGTGAGCACAGTCAATCTTGAAAAATTTCTCTTCTGTGGTGCAAGGCATAGCAAATGTTTCCACCAGTATTTGCCAAGAATTTCTGGCCACTCAAACCTTATCTCTACTTTATTGTTCACACGCCATGTCACCAAAACCTGAAATCCTGTATTCAATATCTACAACCATTTTTACGTATCCTAAAAATACTAATTACAAATATTGGATATTTACTTCATAAATAGAAAAATAGAAATGTTGCACTCTATTCAGAGATGTTTTTGCATGTACAGTTTGCCATCAAAACATTATGTATAGATAATAAAATAAATCTAATTATTATTTATCTGAATGCCCCTCTATACGACGTAAATGTGTATTTATCGATATGCTTATACTGTAATAATATTCTGGGAAAGAAAAGAAAAATATATTAAAATTACCACAGGGGTTGAGGATTTATTCTGAAAGAAAGAAAAATTAGTCTTTCATCAAAAAAGGAACAGTTACAAAAGGATTAATTTTGGATCAGAACACAGCACTAGTTAGATTTTTTTCTGTCCCAGCTGAGAGTAGTAATTGGAAAATCACGGTTTACACAAAAAAATTTATTATTTTCTTATGATCTGCTTTTCTTTCATGAAGCCTTGCATCTCCATCACTTGGTTACAATCTGAGAGATTAGGGACTCAATATATACTAGATTAAAGGTCACCTATTATGACAGACAGGATTTAATTGCAATATTGACATAAAATCCTTATTAACCGTAGGCTTTAAGCTGCACGTACACATTCAGCATACTAAAAAGGGATGGAATATTCATTAGCTGCACTATGGGAAAAAGTCTAGGAGGAACCTAAAACCAGAGCGATCCTCCTTTTTTAAAAGAAGAAAATTAGGAAATGTTGGTGGTTGGAAAATTGTAGATTAAATCTTATTCCATTACAGAGAGTAAAAGTTAGCTTGATTGCACTGCTGTAAGAACTTCCTAGGGGAAATTAAACTTGATAATCTCTAGGTGTTTCCCAGAAGACACCATGCATTCGGTAATGTTCATTATAGTCTGCAGAATACCAGATAGAATTTAAAGTGGAGACTCCTAAGGTTTAATCAATATAGACATTCTAAATTGTTCACAGTATCAAGCCCTGATTATGAAACAAAGATGCAGTGAGAAGGGAAGCCACAGTACTTTGGGTGGATTTTTTTTCTGTATTAACTGGTTGGTTCACAGCAAAAGGTGAACAGTGACAGCCAAATCTTAAAAACAATTCTTGTAGCAAAATCATCAGTGCTTCATTGAGCCTCYGAGGCTTCTACAGCTCTGCCTGGTTTCGGTGAATAATTCTTAAAACCAGGTAGCAAATATTTTGGAGATTACTTGTCACAAGATTTAAAACCTGYACATTACTTTTTAAAACAATTAAGAACTTAACTATTAGAAAGCAGATTTTAAGTGCTTCCTTTAGAAGATCATGGAGTGTAGGAAGGTTTCAATGTGAAAAAACCCCCAAAATTAGTTGTCTGCTGTCTCTCCAAGTTTTAAAGCAAGAAATAAAAGAATCTACAGCCTAAACTGCTATTGGTGATTGTTATCATCTGGTGATACAAGACAACCAGTAAAGGACTGAAATTCCACATTAACAGTTCAAAGCACAGAGAAAATAAATCTTCAATTTTGATTAAATGAGTTTGCAACATCTGTGGCATCTTTAGACATGAGAAATTGCCAAATTGCCAATAGCAGAAATAATCCAAAGTAGCAGGTTTTGGAGCTGGTAAGGAAAAGCTGATTTTAGCTGAAGCCAAGGAGGATCCTGACCCTCTTAAATCTTCAGTAGCCTGGACAAAGATCAAGAKGGTTTTTAGGACTAAGTGAAGGACCTGGAATTTCAAACAAAATGTGTCTGGAAATACTTTTTTAGTGAGCCAGGCCTGGATTTATGGTTTTTCCCCATCTGGTGCTGGCTAAATGGCATCTATTCAGCACAAAAGAGGGATGATGCCCCCTAATGTTATATGGGTATATATGTCTTCCCATTCCTTTGAAATACAAGGGGTAATCAAGCTTGAAAATTCAAACAACTCTGTCAGTAAGGGGCTAGGAGATGGATATAAATTAAATAAAAATTCTGGAGAGCATTTTGGTAAAAAAAACCCTTGTGTTTCAGAGCCATTACCTTTTTGAGGTAACTGGGATCTGATGGGGACCAGGCTCTGCAGGGTTGGTTCTATTTCAAAAAATAATTGCTCTTCTCTGCCGTGCATCTGTCCTCCAGGGTTTTGGTCTTTCCCTGAATCCTTGAGAAGGATCTGGAAGCTGATGTTTTCACTGGTTTGCAGACCGTGAGGACAGTCTCCACTGTGTTCTGATGTGCTGGAAATAAAAGGGGTCCCTCTCCTTTGTGTTTGGGCACTTTTCCTGGATGCTAAAAGGTAGTTGAATAAAGTCAATGACTTTTTTAATGACTACATTACTCCTATTTTCYGAAGGAGCAATTTAGTAATTTTCTTTTCATTATAATTTATGTAAAATATCTAAAAAATACCTARAAGAAAATGTATATTAAAACATTATTACGTTTGGATGAAGCTGATGTTAATAATCTACAAGACCTAGTCCTTGCTTGTCCTTTCCCTGGGACTTTGGATCAGAAAATTATGACTTCGATAATTAAGAAGTCTGAGGTRCTTCAGAAAAGAAAGTATAAAATGTTCTGCTGAATCTTTCCTAGACAGCACAGTCGAAACTGGGGGTCATTTTGTTCAAGAGAAAACAAATTCTGCTGAGTTAAACTCAAGAATAAGAAAAAGAAAATGAGTAACTGAACTTCAAGATCAGAAGGCAGCTCTAGTTCTTGAACAGAGRAATAGTTTTCTGTGTCAGAGAAAAGAGAACACCTCATTTGCCAAATGGACTTCCTGSTCAGCATTTCTCATGACTGCTGAGCAACACTTTAATTGCCACTAGGAGAAGACAGATCTTATATTTGCATGATGTGCACATCAGAATCAATAAAACACAATTTTAYAAGAAAATATTGTCCGTATTAATTAAAAAAGACCCACCCACGTTTATTCTAGTTATAGTTAAACTGACAAAATAAAAAATTTGAGAGTTAATATCAGCCTTTTCCTAAACTCATTTTCCACGCACTGATTCCATAGCTCGTTCATAAATGTGACCTGATCTGACATCTTAATGAAAATTACTGTTAAACAAATTAAAAATTATGTGGTAACMTTATTTCTCTATTTCTCTGCTTTTCTTCTGTTTCCATTGCATCCAGAATATTATCCAACCAAACCTTCTTAGCACATTTTCTTGTTTCTTACATTGGGGTGTGCAAGCTGAGATCATAAACAATGACAGGTTGTTTAAATTATGAATGCAGTGAATTCTAAGCATACTTTATGATGAATAGCTTAGATATGACCTTAGAGACTTTACATGAGTTACTAAGTTAGACAATTACTCTTTTTAATCACTTTTAAGAATTGCTTGATAACTTCAAAGGTGATATAAACCKAAGCACCTTTCTCAATCAGCACCTCGTGGTGGACTCTGAAACTACTAAAAGAACAATTACAAGTGTACAGTTACGAAAACTAAAATCAATAACAGGATTAACTTATTTAAAATGAATATTTTATTCCGTTTCCTTTCCAGGTGAAGCTGTCAATACAATCAATGTAAAATAAGGTGTCAGAATTYAGCAACCCTTGGAATCTGGAAGCTCCAAAATCTCTACTGTATTGGGTTTGTGTGGCAAGGTTTYGGTAGCAGGGGACCTCATAAAATTCAGAATRTTCTGTTTCAAAATCTTTTATCCAGCTAGAAGTTCCATGATTAAAACTCTTAAAATTTAGTTAGCCAGTTTTTGAAAAGGAACTATAGATATACTSTGATGTGCCTTTGACTGATTCATCCCAATTAATGGGAGGAAGTTCTAATGCTCTGTAAATCTCAGTGGAGAAAAAGCATTATCAAGTGTGACAATTACTAAAGTCTGTTACAGAAAAAACCCAGACTTTTTTATTTTTAAGTCAAAAGAATGAAACTATAAATATATTTAGATAAACTCTTTATGTATTTGTCATAACAATTGTAYATATAAAAATGTACCACATAGAGGAATACTATTTATATAGAGTTGTATATAAATACACTTATATTTACTTATATGTAAATGTACTTAAATATAAATATATTATTTAACAATTGCCTTGGAGGAGTCTTGCTTACAGAAATAGCTTTGTCATCACATCTTTGACTCCTTCACCACAATACATGTCTCTGGCAGAGCTTGATTTGATTCCAAATAAGAACCTGACTTCCTTTTGGATGGTAGGTAGATGAGGGAATAAATAATTCATATTGTGTTTTCTTCATGTTTGTTGATAATCCTGTCATCAGAGCTTATAAGATACTTTGAAGATTTTTTTTTTTAAATATAAAACATTAAACAAAGTTACCACCTTTGTCTATAATTGCCCAGTCAGAATGCAAAGCACTCTTGGAAGCACCTTGGAAATGTGTTAGGAGTTGATCATCAGCACCATGCAATTGTGATAGACCACCTAGAGCTGAAAAAAATGGGACTGGGTGGGTGGAGAGAATTAAAATCTTGGTTTTGATAGCAGAGACAGGTAAGATTAGAATAAAGATATTTCAACCACAACTTTTAATCAGAACGCTCTGAAAAAGTCTTGCAAAAATAAAAATCTGAGTTAAGATCTGCTGAGAATTTTCTGTCATCCTGTGTGTCAGCAGTCCGCAAATGCTTTCTGCCTCAAACACYAACACAGTAATTACTTCCAAAGCAAGATCACATGGGAACCTGTCTCCAGGAATAAACAGTACTTACAGAGTAAGGAGGCCTGAAATCAATGCTGAGAAAGTACTCTGAGATTTACATCATCTTGAACTTTTAACTCCTCAGACACGTAGAACATAAGGTTTAGCAAACACACCCATTATTAATTTCTGAATAAAATAAATAATTTCTTGTTGCGAGGAAAGGSGAAATAAATGGGTCAATGCCGAGCATACTCTCCACATACGTATTTCTGATAAAGATGGGAACATTCCTTGTTGCACTTGCAGGGTTAACTGGAAATGTTTTTAGTAATAGCATTGGTACAAGTATCTTCAAAATTGGTAACGTGCAAGAAAAATGAGACCAAGACCMATCCTAGAATAARTTTCTTACCATTAYCCTAGGGRAAAAAAAGGAAGTTGGTTATTTCAGTACCTAAGAAGTTGTGATCAATTTACAACCTGCCTTCACAAGAGCATGGGAAAGTACTCTGATAACAGCAGGCCTTTCCCATTGCAAAGCCTCGTGGAAGAAACTGTGGACAGCAGAGTATTCTTACATTAAAAAATTGAATATCAGGTGAAAAAAACACTTTTGAATTGGCTATGATTGTCTTTTTTTACCTGGGCTGATGWAAATTAGCAGCATTTCATGGAGTTTCACTGGTGTGAGGTGAGTGATCAAAGTGAGCTAGCACACAAACAAAAACAGTAAAAACATTTATATTTTCATCTTTACTAGGAAGAAAAGACAAAATTATTTGGTGTATAGAAACAGCTATTCCATATAGGTCTAGGACTGCTCATTCTACCAATTTAAACTGATAAATAACATTAAGCAATAGCTCCCCATACTGTACCCATTCAGGGAAGGAATYGAGGAATTGATTTGACTCTTAGAAAATTCTGTTGCTATTGGCGTATTTAAATCCATCTCTCTGCGAGTCCGGCACTCCAGACACAAAATGACCATTGTGAATGATTTCCTGAATTCAAGTCCATAGGATGCTACAGCACTGAATGGACAGATTAAAAATAACACAACGAGGCGATCCAGGAACCATTTTCAGGCCCCTGGACCAACAGGCACAGCTCGTTCCCATTCAGCTGAACCCTCCTGCTGCCAAAGCAGGGCACTCCTGCCACGGCTGCCCRGGAGGGGATGGCTCCTGCCCTGGGCTGGTCCCAAACCTGCTCGAGCATGGTCGAGTGGCTGCTGCTTAGGTCATGGTGAGCAGAAAAKCTGCCAGCATTTAACAACTGAGCAGCACGAACCGAGTGCTCACAGGCTGCTGCACGTGTGGCCCGCACACCCAACAGTCCGTCAAAGCACAGGGATTTTAGGGATAACCAGCTTYTTCTCTAGGCCTTGGGTCCAGTACGGGCCTTCACCTGTAGGAAGAGGGCTTTAGATGTGAAGGTGAAACTTCAAATACTTTCTATCCAAGGTAGAACCTACCTAGAGGGGAAAAACAACCCACACCACTCCGCTGCAGCGAGCACAGGCCCTGCCGATTATTATGACTGACATAGCGTAATTCAATAACTTCCTTTCTACATAAAATCAACGCTTCGCTCTACAAAACCATCAGCGGGACTTACAAACGATTCCGGGCTGTAAAAAGCTTCATTGCTGATCTAATTACGCTCTGCTCCTCGCAGCTCTGGGAAGTGCAGAGCAATCAGAGCACAGCAGGCACCAGCCGTGGATCCCCTCCCTCGCCACGGCCCCGCACGCTCCGATGGACAGCGAGAGGACCCTGGAGCAGCACTGCAGCAGCTCCTCTGCCTCCTCGGACAGGGAACCTGCTTTTAGGTCATTCTGTCTCTTTTATGCCCGAGTAGAGTAACCCAAAGCAGCTGTAGGTGCAGCCCGGTGAGGCGGTGGAAGGGTCCAGAAGAAGGCCAGAAGCTGGGATGATGTAACACAGCTGGGGAAGGTGGTAAGTGGAATATGTCAGCAGCGTGCCCTGGTAGCCAGGAGGGACATCTGTGTCCTGCTGGGTGTCGGGAACAGCATCATGGGATGGTTGAGGGAGGGGATTGTCCCGCTCTGCTCTGCACTGGGGCGGCCTCACCTCGAGTGCTGGGGGCAGTTTTGGGCACCACAATAAAAAGAAGGCTATAAAGCTACTAGAGAGCATCCAAAGGAGTCCTACAAAGATGGTGAAGGGACCTGGGGGGAAGCTGTACGAGGAGGGGCTGAGGGCACTTGGTCTGTTCAGCTGGAGGAGACTGAGGGGAGACGCAATTTCTTCATGAGGGACAGGCGCTGATCTCCGCCYTGTGGTGACAGTGACAGGACCTGAGGGGATGGCCTGGAGCTGTGTCAGGGCAGGTTTAGGTTGGATATCAGGAAAAGATTTTTCCCCAGAGGGTGTCAGGCACTGAAGAGGCTCCCCAAGGAATGGGCACAGCACCAAACCTGACAGAGCTCAAGGAGTGTTTGGACAATGCACCCACAGGTTGGGATTCTTGGAGKGTCCTGTGCCAGGAGCTGGGATCGATCCTGATGGGTCCCTTCCAACTTGGGATATTCTGTGATTCTATGAAGATGAGTGGATGGARCTGGATGTGCCAGCTGTGCACTGTGGAGGACAAAAAAAGAATTAAATCAGTTGTGTAGAAGGCAATAAAGACAAAGAGTAGAGGCAGCATGCAGAGAAAAAGGGTCAGTGATAGAGATCATGTGACAAAGAAATTGGAAGAATTCGAGCTGGAAGGAGGGGCAGAAAAATCACAAGGAATGAAATAAGAGAACTGAAAAAAAATCTCTCTGGGGTAGAGGAAAGGAGACTTGCACAGTCAAGAGACAATGAATAAAAGAAAAATGAATGAGCAAAAATGAATGAGAAGAACAGAAGTTATGCTTTTGCAGAAGAAAGGCCAGAAAAAAGGAAGGGGAGAAAAAGCAGAACAATTAATAAAAGGAATGAGACAGTAGGGATGAAGGGAGGAACATGAAAGCGACATAAAACAGCACAAGGCACACRCATTGGAAGAAACAAGCACTCTCTTGTTTATTCATACCTCTATATTTTATGTTATCTTTCTAGCAAGCATCCCAGAGCTCCATAGATAAGTTAGTTTTTGGGGGGGTAGCAGGGGTGTGAAGTGGGGAATGTGCTGACAGCATGTTGGTGGTAGTGGATTTACTYCAGCTCTTCTTTCTTTTTGAATTGCTGGACATATATTTATTGAAATTACTCAAGGTAGTGGCTGGCACTTTTTCAGAAATGTCAATATCTTATTTGGAATAGAGAAGAAAATTTTTAAAAAAAAAAAMCAACAAAACACAGCAAAACCAAAACCAAACAAGCCTGGGAAAAATTCGAAGAGGGGAATACAGATGTGAGGAAGTGATTGGTGTCATTTGTCAGCCGTTAGCAGCAGACTGCAAATATTCAGCTCCTGCAGATCACCAAACACTTTTTGCTGTTTGAATGACATGTGAAACAGAACAGAGATATGATTTATCTTTCCTGAATATTGCATTAACACCTGATTAACACTGCCTGATGAAATAAAGTTTTCTAGAGGGAAATGAAAAAAGGCACCCATTTGAAAATAATCTAAACTAATTCTCRTGTTTTTCAGATATGTTGTTGGAATTTCTAAGGCTTTCAAGAAACATCTAACATTTTTAGTTCTCTTCTTTGCCCTTTATCATTTTACTAGTCTCTTTCCATCACAATGATTTGTAAGAAAAAGAGAAAATTCTGTGAAAGCAAGGGCAACACATCAGAAGGTTTTATATCTTATTGTTAATCACTCTGACAGATGTACTTATACACCCATGGACCAGTTTGATGAAAACCACGGTTGAAAARTGTTATTAGTTTGGCCAGCAATAACTGCCCACTAGCATCCATTGATATTAATTTTTGATTCATATTTATGATTATTTCTACCTGTCCATTTCTAGGGCAGTTTTAGAAYGCCCAGAGCGTGGCTGCCAGGTTGTCATGCCATCCAATATCACATCCTGGGATTTTATTGGATTCCTTTTTCCTTCGGCAAGTATTTGCTCTTGATGCTTAATTCAGAATCTTCTTGATTCTGTGCTGGGAATAAAAATACAGAATTGGTTCTCCAATTAGCAAACATTTTCARCTGCAAAACTATCAAATCAATACCATAACTTCAGCAATCATTTTACTTACAAAAGCATGGGGTTTTTTTTCCAAGAGCTCTCAATGCCCATTTTTTGGCTAATTAGCTGCCTGTCTGCCTTATCCAAGTGGCAGAGTTTAATTCCAAAATTAAAGACTGCAAAAACCCATGAAAAATATCTCCAAAAGCAAATGACTTGCATTCAAAGAACAACAAAAACGAAAAAATCAGTGCTGCCCTGTTTCCTGTGAAAGATTTCTTGTGCAAATCAAAATTCAATGAGTAAGRAAAATTTGGAAGACATTGCTCTGGTGATGTTATGCTCTTTTATACTTTTCCTTTCCATGTTGTTCTGCCTGGACCACCTGTAATGAAGACAATGAATAGCAACAATTATATTAATATATGAGTATTGTGGTTGTTTATACTTCCACAAAATTCTGCTAAGCCACATCTGCCTCAGCTAACATTGTTACAGGTTTTGGTAGAGCTTTTATTGATTCCATCAGCTGGAATGCAACTTGTTTTACTTGAAGGAGAAGGTTCTATCCTTTTGGGTTTTGGTAGTCCTGATGTAGCGGCCAGTCGTTATTTTCATTCTACAAGTGGCACAATACAGCAAGAAGAATCATTAAGCCTTTTGCTGATGATTTAAATTAACTGGTACTGATATCACACTTTGCTGTTTCCAGCTCAGTTGGATTGAACGAAGGGTTCTAACCCCACATTTTCATCCTGCCTGTGCCCTGGTTCAGGATAGATGGCACGGATTCATATAAGGGGAATCCATTAAGGGTTGCCAAACGCATGGATATGCCCAGAAATACAACAGACTCAGGGAACAGGARCAGTCTGGGAGAGTAACAGAGGGAATAGCCACAGATAGATTGCTCTCTGTCTACTGATAGCGTATCAAAGGACTGCMTTAACAGATTGTGCTGTCTGGCCAAGAAGTTCCTGAGGCTTTTTAGATAACTTCGTGCTCTACCATGTGTTTTTGGAAGAATGATCTCCTACAGTAATGAGCTGTGTTTGGAAAGTAGCCTGTGCTTTTTTCAAGGATGAAATGAAGCAGTAGCTCCATTTCTATCATTGTATTCTTTAAATTTTGCAGTTGTTTTTCCTCGGTCTTGGTTACCAAGATGAATAGTTTGGTCCAGATTTAGAGTGGCATTTAAGCATTCAGCTTGGTGATGGATGATATTTTCAAAAGTGAATTACATGGATAATGCACTTAATTCTGAATAAACTCACTGGCCCAAACATGGGATTTCTGATGATCCTGTCAGCATTTGTCTATATCTTTGCATGCCTAAACATCACTGTTGATCTAATCTTTCATTTAGACTTTACTAGAAGCAGAAAATTCATCTCTCTGCAACCCATCTATGTTATCTCAAGGATGCAGTGAAATGTCCAACACAATCTGAGAAATACACATCCCAAGCAGCAGAGAATTCAATAAACCTTCCTATTCTGTAATCTGCCTCGTTTAGGCACATTACTATCACTGGGCTAGAACAGTTTATTTTAGCTCAGCCATCTTTGGCTTCTGATGCCTTTTCTTCCTCAGGAAGAAAACCACCAGGAAAACCTACACTAAAGCATGRGAAGACGAAGATGTGGAAGGCGTCCCCATCCACAGCAGGGGGGTTGGAGCTCAGTGATCTTTAAGGTCCCTCCCAACCCAAAAAAGTCTCTGATTCTATGATTTGAACCCTTTTTGTTGTTGYTGTTGTTATAAAAATACACTATTTTCTTTATTGGAAAATGTCCATATAAGCTCTGCTTCTAGTGGACTTAAAGCTGTGAGAATCTCTACACATATTATTTTGGGACATGTAGGAACATCTAGAAATTCTGTATGTATATTTTACCTAAACAAAGTGTTTTTGTAAAACCTGGTTTGAAACCTCAGAGCCACAATCAGAACTTTYTCAGATGTCTGAACTTGCGGGAGGGTGAGCTTGCTTTCTTTGTAGGAAGATTAATGAATTGTTGACAGTAATAAAGAAGYAGACATCTTGGAAATATTATTATGGATCACATATCATTTCAAACAGCAAGTCTGCCTCCGTAAAACATTTTATTTGTTATATTGTGCAAATCGATTGTAATTTGCTACTGGCTTCTTTTCAAATACATTTCTTCATTGCTGCCTTGGTAAATAATAAATCACACTAACTATTACTTCAAAATTGAGTGTTCCAATTTAGTTATGAATGGCGAAAGTAGAGGTACTTCAGGGTACAAAATCTTTTAGCAGTTCATAGAAAAATAGCTTCTTAAGGATAACCACATCAAAAATCATTAGAGACAGACTAGACCATGCTGGTGCACGTGCCTTTGAGACTGAAGGCAGCCTGAAAAACACTGACAAGGTTATGCTAAATCAAATATTTTCTTCATATTTGTCTGCAGACATAAATCAGAAATGTATCTATATATTTGCTTCTTCCAGATTACCAATTTGTGCCTTGTATGACAAAAGATATTTGTTTCTCATGCTCAGTATGGACAAGTCATGCTTTTCATCTACGAAATAAACCTGAAGGAAGAAAAACGATTCTACAAAGTTATTAGATTTTGATGGGTCAAGTACTTCTCTGAAATCTAATGGATAATTTGTATTAAGATGAGCTATTCATTTTTGTTTTCTTGCCTGGTTTTACATGATGTTAACTTCAAGACTCAAYGWACATTTATGCATCTAAAACACACAGCCAYTGAGAATTTTTATAAGATTTCAAGAGAAAATATGTAATATTCTTTAAGCTTTAGATTTCTGTTTTAAGCTACTTTTTGGTGGGTTGGTTGGTTGTTGTTTTGTTGGGTTTTTTTCTTTTTTCAGTCTTCTTAACTGAAATCTTTTTGACAAATACCACCTAAACCAAAAGTAAAACTCTTCTAACTGTTGCATATTACATGGCTGYTCATCAACTTTCATTTTTAACCAAATAGGGACATATTCCTGAATTTTTTCAATGTGTCCACCTTTATCTTTTTCCCRTGAAGAGGCAGTGTGATAATGCAAAATTCCCATTAAACCCTTGGATTGAGTTTAGAAATATTCAAGAAGAAAATATGGCAACAGCAGTTGGGGGTAAAAAAAAATAGACCTTCAGATACACAATCACTACTCTGTGATCTGTTGTGCTCCTGACATACATTAGGAAGATCCCTTGGAGAATTCTGTCTCCATTCATTATATCCCAAAAGAGTCTGGTTTCATTGACCTTGCTCTCAGTACAGTGCCTCRTGTCCTACTGATTTAAGGAGTTTCGTATAATGAGTAGCTGGAAAGGGGTGAAATTAGCCCAGAGAGCCATAATATATAAAATGTTCTTTGCTCAACACTAATTAGTTTACTTGATTTTCATCTGGTAGGTCTGGTCTCCAAGGTACAGAGAATGCGTTTGATTTCACATGCCATAACATCAGACACTTAAGTTCTTTAGTTTCATATCCTGTTCTGGGGGTGGTAATTTTGTTTAAATGAAATCTTACTTCAGCAAATAAAAACGAATTTTTGTCAGACTCTAAAAAAAAAAAAAGCTCTTTTTACTGGGGACTTGGGGAAATAGACGATGAATTAGACTTTTTGATAACTGAAGATTAATATTAGTCTGCTTCCAATCAAAAACTTCAGCACTTGAATACTGAACACTTGAATAGGGATGCTCGTTGACACAGCCTCCAAGACAATACACCAAAATAGATACAGCTGCTGAAGTGGAAGTTGCTTTCAGCCAATGAATTTCCTCCTTGTCAGATTTTTATGCGTGTCTGAATGTGAGGGTAATGAAATAACATTACAGATTTCAGAACCAGGGCAGCCTTTATTCAGATAAGGTTATAAGCAAATATGGTTTAGAATGAGTGTCTGCTGAAGAAATATAATCCATTCCCCACTTATTCTCGGGAGTTTAACTCTTTGCTGCAACAGTTAAACGCGCCTGGAAATGCAGTTTGGGGTCACATACAGAGAGCTTTGCACCTTGGGCAAAAAAACACTGCAGAGGTCACAGGGGCCACCTCCAGACAGCTTAGTGTGAGTCTACATAGACTAAACTCTTTATTCCCAGTGGTTCCTTTCAGCTGGGTATYTGCCACATCTTAAAGCCAGACAATAGGAAACAAAATTAAGTGAAAATTAATTGTCAAATCACGGTGAGACCCAAAGGTTATACCTCAAGATAATTAGCACACAACACTGAGGCCAGGCTGCCAGACAAGTACAATCTGATAGATCAACACTATGCATTTACAACTCTAGACTGAACATTTTCAACRTAAAGTAGGTAAAATTTTGAAAATCACTTCCCTGCTATGCAGATTTAAATAATTAAAATTATATTAAATAACAAGTCAGAGTTTTGAAACATATTCAGTTGGTAAACCTTTCAGAGGGTTAATGCTAATGCCACTCTGGAAAGCTAACACCTCTCCTCTGGAGAAAATACTCCTGTCAGAGCAGCATTTGTGGGATAAACTTTTTGAAAACCCTTTAGACACATCAGTGAAATGTCTAGTACCACCAGTCTCACCACACTATTCAACACAAATGCCATAAAAGCAGTTAAGTGGAGAGAGGTGGATAACAGCAATGAGCTGCTCCCACTCACACCAAGCACAAAGAGAGCAAAGGACCATGTGCCTGAAAAAAACGGGACAGTATCCAGCGTTGGTTCTGATGAAAATTCTCCAGTTGCAAATGCAAATTATAATAGGTTATTAAAATATTAAAGATAGAAGTGACCTTTGCTTATTGGGGTTTGTAAGTTTAGCTTGCTTTTTTTTTTTTTTTTTTCAGATCAGAAAGAAAGAATTTTGAGCAATTCAAAAGAAATGGGTTGGCAGTAGAGATTAAATTAAAATGAATAGCACGACCATGACAGAATTAAAAATATGTTCTATAGAGCTACTGAAGATATTTATTCCATTACCATTTCATTCTTCTAAGGAAGTCTTTTAGCTTAGTCTCAAAGGGCTGAGCTTGTGACCAAAATATTCAAAGCAAGGACCAGAACTGCCCTGAAGAGTATTGAAGTCAGGGGATAATTTTTCTGAAGAGCACAAGTAAACAGGCAAAGTGGAACAGACGCATTCTGGGAATAATTATTGCCTCTAGTATATTAAGTTATTCAGCATTAGGCTATTCAGCAGTAATTATACTACCCCTGGGCAAGGATGATTTAGTACAGCACACTGGTGAAAGATGTATAATTAAGAGAATGGGATCTGGCTACTATTTAACACACCTCTCCAAATGTTCCTTTGATCCAGTTGGCAAGAGCCACAATGGACTGTGCTGGATGGGAAGGTGAGCAGCGTGGCTTGTATTACAATGCCTCGAGTGCTACAGCATTTAGCACTCTGCAGCCAGAAGGTCAAACTCTGCTCTCATTTAACTCTGTGCAAGCCAACCAGCTTACCCAGGATTGCATGTGCCTAATTAAAAGCTGCATGTGGTCTGCTGGGCCACCCTCTGATGTTAATACTCAATGTAGTTTAGCACATTTTGTTCTGGTTATGTTGAACTCAGGCAGAACAAAGCCATGCATAGGCTCTAAAATCAGCTGTAACGCCCCACATGTTCGAACAGGAAAAAAATGACAGTTTAACAGAAAGAAGAAACATTTTGGTGTTATAGATTAATTCCCTCCCCTGCAATGTGGAATGTTTATATGGTATTGGGTGTTCCCTTTTTTTCTGTTGCTCACATTGTGGGATTCATAGGAATGGGGAAAAAAGAACCTCTGGAATGGTTATCACGTTAACAGGAAACCACTCAGACTCCCTTTCTATCCATATTTTGTACAGAATAGAAAATCAGGATACAAAGAGCTATGGATCTGTTCCATAAGACTTAGAAAATACCACAACATAAACAACCAATGTAATCATATCTGATCTTCCGAGCTTACACGTCCCACAGAATCCATGCACGGAAATACAACGGGGCTCCCACTTTGTCCCTCTGTCAGCACTTCACAAGAACAAGAGATTTGAAAGACAAGGCAATATTCTAAACCACCCTGCTTGGCTATCTTTGCTATGGCAGGAATTCTTTCCCGAAGCCTCGTGCCCACACACGGAAGGCTATCAGCGAACATCTGACGGAGACAGCGGAGCCTGGAAYGCCTCCAGCCTCGGCATCTGGCTCCCTGCCCCGGCTGCTTGGCTCTGGCTCTGACAGCTCCCATGACTTGCTTTACAAGCAGGAGCAGTGGCAGTTTGGAAAAGCCTCCAGGGGAGGTCACGGGGGGATTGGCTTGGCTCCTCCGTCTCGTTTGTCTTGTCTGAAATTAATTTTGAGGAAGCYGCTCGGCGTTGCTTAAGAATAAGATTGTGTGTTAGCAGTAGCCATTCATTTTCCTGCTTAGGGTAAGGTAGCAGAATACAACATTCAAATGCCAGGATTTGTGTCACTCTGGGGAAACGTGTTCTAAGCAATTTGATTTTTTTTAAYGTTTCTCAGTTATCCTGTCTGATACAGACATCACAAAGAGTGAAAGCCTATAGCTCAGAGGAGTCAAAATAAATAAATCCAAGTTTTAAGAGCTTAGAATAAATGTAGGAAATCTGAACATTTCTTTTTCTTTTGTCTTAAAAGTAAAACCAGTAAAACGTTAAATTTCAGGTTTTTTTACATTCTTTTACTACTTCTCAGAACTTACAAATTCCTTCAGTAAGAAAAGTTGGCATGACTACTATTTTTGTACCTCTTGCTATTTCCCAGCAATATGTCTATGACCAGCATTTGAAAAACACTAAGGATACTTTGACTAAACTTATTTACAAAGTCACTGACTTAAATTAAATTCTTCAAGGTTAAGCCAAGTTCAAAGATGACATAATAATCCTAYAGCCCTCCAGACAGCATCTTCTATGACTTGTTTTATTAACAAGACCTGCTCAGAATCAAACTGGGATTTTACCCATCTTTCACTGTTACCTCACCTCACTGTTACCAATCATTTATTGTGTATTTCTTCCTTTTGTCATTTTTTTTTTTTCAGTTGCTTATCTCTTCTGGCCCACTGCAATTGGTRGTAGATTGCTTTCTATGTTCTATATTTTTTTATTACTGTTTTTTTTTCTGTGAAAGAAAATAGATTTTCCTGGGAAAAAAAATAAAAATGGAAAAAAAAATATTTCAACATCCAAASCATTAAATATTGAGAACCTGTGTCAACTAGAAAATCTTCCACTCACATGCTCCTTCTACAAATAACTATTTTTCACACATGCTGATTCAGGACAGGATTAAGAGCTTGGAAATTATCCTAAAAGAAATTGAGCAAATAGATGTTAAAGGAAAGGAGCGCTCTGTCCGTACCTTGGGATGCTGGAACAGCAGCTCTCAGATGATGCTGCAGTCACATTTCCATGTCACAGAAAGACTAACCCTTCATAATTTCCCTCTCTGCACCCATGTCACATTCCTCTTCCCACCCATCAAGCGGAGGGATTCCCATGGAGCCAGAGGCCCCCACACTGGGTGAGCAATGGATCAGAACTGCAGGATGTTGCAGCTTGTGCCTGCTCTTTGCTTTAAACACAACCCCAAACCAGGATGGCGAGAGGATGAGGACACTTTCTGTCCAGTGACAGGAATTTGTTCTGATTCTGAGATGTGAACCAGAATGGGATCACAGCACAGAGGAGCCCAAAGAGCCACGCRCCCTGCCAGGATACACCTGGACAATACAGACAGTGCTGGAAGCTGTCTCTGTGTAAAGGCCAGGGAGGTGAGGATGGAAAGGCAGATCAAACTTGCTCTGAACTCTGTTTACCACTCAGCACAAATAGAAAAGCATCATCTGAAAAAGTCAGAAGTCACTTAAGGACGGTGACTMTGTGCAGTGAACAAAAGAGCAGACTTGGTTCTTTCATCGCTCTTTGACTTCACTGATGAGTCAAAAATCAAGCTCTCATTTTCAGCTGGTTGAAAACAAACTGCACAAGATACTGCAAAAGCTTCCAGAATTTACATCTGTTATCACAAATACACATTAGATCCTGCCTCTGGGTCACCAGYCACAGGTTCTTCATGATGGGAGAGTTTCAGCATCAGCCCACACACCCAGTCTCTACAGCATTTTGGAATTTTCAGGTTTCTAAGCCTGCACATGCCTCTCCACAAGCACCTGCTAATTTGAAAAGCTGCAGAACATGGAAGAAAACAAAACAAAAAGAAAAAAAAAGTGCTYATAGCACTGGGGACAACAACAAAGCTGAGATGAAGAAGCAATCTTTATCTCAGGGAAAGACAATAATACTTCCAGTCCGTGCATCAGTAGAGGTTTTCCTGCTGTAATGCATACTTTGAGCTGGCTCTTTTCTTGTTCTCATTTTTAGCTCAGACTAATGATCCTTGTTGCTAAGTCACATCAGTGCAACGCTGTGAAAGGACAAGTTCCATTTAAATGAACGAGCCTATATTGGCACACACAATTTTCATCTGTGTTCCAAGGAATTATTTTGATCTGCAAACTTAAATTAAAGCTTGTTCCTGGTCTTTTAGCAAGGCACATTTCCCAGGGAGTTTATACTCTAAGTAACACTTAATGTCATTGCTCTCTCCCGTCTTGGAAAACAAAAGATGCTTAGAACTAATTCTAAAAGCTGTGGGAATGTGCCATATATTCACAACTTCAGGCTATGGCAGATGTAGTGACACTGTACTCAAATACCAGCTATAATCAATATTTGTGATTTATATGCTGGAATTTAATGACCTCCCACATACTTATCCTCAAAGATTAATGTAATTTTGACTCCAAACTCGCAACAGCTGATGTGCACAGCAGTCTGTAACATGAGAGCTTTCCTTGCCACAAGTTGTGTGGCAAACCTGAAAATGTTWCTAATCATTATGGTACAGATCACAGCAGTTTTCATGCTGGAAATGAGACTGTTTGCTGGGACGGCTGGGGCAGGAATAACAGAAAAGTGGGAGATGTCATCTCACAAAGGCACAAACCTGCAGATTTAATTGCTGTAAAGCCTCACTGACCCACGGGTGCACAGGGAAAGGAGGCAGCAGGTACGAGGGGAGAAGGGGGCAACGGGAGTTGCTCTCAATCTCTATCAAACATCATGGAGAATCTCCTCCGAGAACTTCACRTTCCACAAAGATCTCTGCTTTAAGAGGCATTTACAATTTCCTTTCAACTTTTCTTGCAAATCTCCAGTGCACCTTTACCATTTCCAGTTGAGCTTTTACATATTTGTTCTTTTTTTTTTTTTTTTTCTCCGAATATCAAGGACAAACCTCAAATTATCCTACGAGAATGTCAAAGCTYCTGCCTTAAAATTAAATCCATTCCTGTCCCAATGTGAACTAGAGTATTTCCTGAAACCTCAGTAGACACASTCTAAATTAAGTGTTCACTCAGGAAAAAAAGAAGTATCCAAGCACCCGACTTTATAATGACTTTAGCAACAACAATAGCTACCAAATTTGAATACCACATGTTCTGGTTGGAGTTTTTTTTGCCAGTCAGCTATGTTTTGGTTTACAAAAGAAACTGAAGGCTGTTCTGCTSGGGAGAGAGAGAAAAAGAGGAAGAGAAGTAAATACTAAAGATGGAAGAATAAAAATCCTTTGAAGGGGACTTGAGTGCTTGCCTACTGCTAAGAAAAATGCACTATAAAGCAGCTATTGATTTTTCATTCAACAGCACTGAATGTTTTATTGAAAAGGAGCAATGCTCAGTAATTTGAATTTTCAATTAAGGTAGCACGTTCCTTGGACACATTTACTACTGCACTCCAGTGACATTTATTTGACTTTTAAAATCCCTCTACTATTGTATTCGTGTTTGTATAGATCAAACTCCCAATACAGAAAGTGCTCGGATTATAACACTGCTGATTATAGACATGTCTGCAAGGCTCTGTGGACAACCTAATGACTTTATTTATAGGTAGGACAATGTGCAGTCAGACACAGCTGGAGCAAAACATGGCACTGAGTGAGATTAAGCAGTKCAGCACTGCAGCTGAGAAATATTTACATTTTATTTGTCTTTGTGGACTGTATATAATTGCTGTGATTTGAAACTAGTTATTAAAAAAAGTTTACATTTTAGAGGGTTGGGGTGCCTTAACTGAAATTCACCCTTCTAAAACTCGTCAACTACTTACATGTATAAAAATTTCAGCTGTAAGACAGACTGCAGAATTTCTGGATTATGAMTAGATAATGGTGGCTCATACTGGGTTCCCTTCTGGAGAAAAACCGGCTGGTCACCTGACAGTTTTCATAGCCCCRTGTAGAAGTGGGAGAGCTTGACCTCCATGTGGTCAACTGACAAACTTTATCCTTCTAGAAATAGATTTAGTCTTTCCTAGTCATGAGTGTTTCTTATTCAAAAACCCAATTATCTACTTCTGGAAAGGGAAGGACTTGGGTAATCCTTGCGTATTTTCCTAATCATGGGAYGCACAGCTTGGAGTCACTAGTAATTTATTTCATCAGAATTACAGCATAGGTTGCACAAATTCCCACCAGTTTTTGGTTTGTTGTGCTTAAAATCTTGTTCCTTGCTGTTAAAATCTARATACGAGCAAAAGGAACACACTTGATATGCAAAGCCAAGAAATTACTCTTATTTTAACCAAAGTCTGAGCCAAAGATTTGCAGTGATACCAGTTGCAGTGATACCAGCACTTATATCTCAAAATAAAGTAGGCTAAAATATCCACTTGAATATTCTAAAATCAAGGCTTTTCCATGGTGTCGTGCCTATCCTTGCCCATGTTTTATTTCTTCTCACCCCTGGAACTACTTGAGGCCATTTTTGCATGAGGGTTCTTGGAGGAGAGGTAGAGCTCCTCGATCCCTCCTCAAGACTGAGGCAGCCCCATCTATTGCAGCACTGGAGGTGCCTCTTTTCTCTGAGTGACTCTTTAGCCAGGATGGACTCCACAGATGCGCTCAGAGAAGTGCTCCCAGTCCTGCTATCGTCTGACTGGGATTTCCTGTTACAGCTAATGAGGTTCTGCTCCCACTTAATCTCTAAATATGGCACAGTTCACGCTTTTTAGTTTGCTTAATGACATGCTATTAATAAAGACATGACCCCAACAGCTACTTGCATTTATTGTCTTTTTTCCCACCCTGCTTTTTAAAATTATGCAGAGGCACTTTAATTTTTTAAGATCATAAACTGTTGTTTTGTTTGACAAGTTGAATATAATCATCCAGCTCTCCCATGAAGGCGCTCACCAAGGTCAATGCATAAGCCAGCAATTTATCCAAAACATTTATCATGATATCGAAATTGCTTTGCTACTTTTTCAAGTTATTATTATTATATTGCCTTATTGACAGAGTGGGATGCTAACCCATACTAAAGAAGGTTGAGTYCTCTATAATTATGTGTGTTTTCAAGCAATTTCAAGTTATTGAAAGCACAGAATATGCTTAACTCTAACTTTCTTGAACAGTAACTATGCTGAACAGAACTACTCAATATCTTGTTTTTCCARTGAGAAATAGCCCTAAAATGGGTATGGCAACTCGTGCCTTTATCAAAACAAGCTAGAATTGGCATAAGCACAAGAACCAAAAGTTTTTGTTGGAGTTAATGAAACCACAATGTTATTCCCTGATCAAAATCATTAACAGACAATCTTGGTGCAAATGAGATTTTTTGTGGKTTTGTGTGTGTGTGTAAGACTCAGATATTAGACAGCAGAGAATTAACTCTGCATCATTATTTTAAATTGAAAACAAACAAGCAAACAAATGTCAATTACCTTGAATTTTAAGAACAAGAAAGCCTTGTTTGTGAGACTGAAATCAGAGTGCATTGATTTTTAATGGAATTTGAGTTTTTTATCTCTTTTGGCTGGATTTGGTTCTARCATATTTTAAATATGGGTTATTATTTTTGCTTCTAAAAGACATCAAGTCACCCAAAGACCATTATAGTTCTCTCTTTACAGAGCTCTGCTCCTTCTTTCGAACCAGATGCTACAAAAGAGCAAAACACCTGAWTTGTGCTGGTGTGGATGTTCTTTTTGGCTTCTCCCCTGCAGCCTGACCCAACCCAACCGGCACAGCCTCCACTTGTCCATCCAGACCTCGACCCCCTCCATGGTTTCCACTGGACTCATTCYATGTCCCTCATGTACATGGGAGCCCAGGAGTGCACACAGAACCCCAGACTTGRTCCCACTCCAGCTGAGCAGAGGAAAAGAAACACTTCCCTAGACTTTGGGTTTCTACTAAGCATTGAAACTCATCAAAACAAAACAAARAGAAAAATAAAAATCAGCAGAACAAAAAGTGTCAAGGTTTAGCAATCAAACTTAAGAATTATATCCATTCCATATGCTTACAAATGGTCTTCATTAGCACCTAATTACAATTTAGTTCCACTAATCAAATAATCAACTGCATTGATTCTTATCAGCAGATTAACCCTAATATAAAGTACTATGAAAATTTACAAGATTGCAGCTGACAATTYGAGTTATTTTCAAGTACTTTGTTCTCTGGAAAAAAAAATAAATAAAGATGACTACATTTTACTTTCCTGCTTAGGAAAAAATATTTTCACTGAAAGAAGGAATGAAGGCAGTATTTAACAGCATGGTTCGGCCTGCATAAATTTAAGTGTGAATTTAAAACTGCAGAGCCTCATTAAGTTTCAGAGATTTCAAATGGGGTTCTGCAAATGTACAATGAGAGCTGTTTCTAAACAGAACTTGAACCACTGCTGCAGAAAGCTGGAATGATCATAAATGACAAATGACTAAAGACAAAGACAAATGAGGACATCCATGGAGCTCTGAATTTCTGTATGTTATGGTTGAATACTTCTCATCCTGATAAATCTTCTCTTCATCAATTTTAATGCTGGGAAGATTTGAGAACAAGAGAYGAACCTGGCCTGAAGTTTACCTTTCTGAACTACTACAACTTTTACAAAATTCCTGGGTSACTTTTGCTTGAAAGGTACAAGATGAAGTCAGAGGTATTGGCTGATAAGTAAGCTAAGTTTCAAAATACACATTCAAGATCAAAATGTTACCATTRTGAAGAATAACACCAGGAGATTATTCAGTGCAGCTGAGAGTCTCTTCTTTSTACATACATGGACAGTTAATAATCCTGAATTTTCATTAAAGAAACTTTAAAGTTTTGATGGAGAATAATAGAGAGTCTCCTAATGCACTTTTCTAATCTATAAAATATATATATATACACCCTTATTTATGCACATAAACAAATGAACTAGACATAAACTTCCTTTGATAYTCATTCTTACCTCCCAAAGACACTTTTGAGTTTTTTACTTGATCTGCAGACATTGAAAAAAAAAAGTTAAAGATCTATTACTTCTATGGAACCACAGAAAAGTGGAWGCTAGGAGTTAATACAAGTAAATACCATTTTTATCCTGAACTAAATATTGATCCCCATCTAATCCTGATCTGTCTGCTGTATTTAGAGTGTTCTCTCTGGAATGAAACTTTGCTATTGAACACGCAGAATGGAATAAATCAAAATATTTTAATCCTCCTTTAAATTCCACATTTGTTTACAACCTCACTTGAGAGACAACTGAATCAAACCCAGATACCAATTTCCTTTCCCAGCTCCCTCAGCCTTTCCTCCTCAGAGAGGTGCTCCAGTCCCTTCATCTTCTTTGTCAYCCTCYGCTGGCCCAGCTCCAGGAGCTCCGTGTSCCTTCTGTCCTGAGGAGCCCAGAACTGGACACAGCACTCCAGATGTGCCCCACAGCCTGGGCAGAGGGGCAGGATCCCCTCCCTCACTGCTGCCAATGCTCTTCCYGATGCACCCAAGAGGATCAGGTGCTTAAAGCATCTCTCAAGCAAAGAGCTCCTCTAACGCAAGAAAATGAATTACAAAAAATTCTATTTAAACRTAAGGAAAAAATGACTTCTTTAAGACCAGAGTGCTCAAGCAGTGGAGCCAATTGCTCAAAGAGGTCATGGATTCTCCTTAAAGATATTCAAATCCTGCTGGGCATTGCTCCAGTTGCTCTGAGCAGGGATATTTGCCTGTGCAACCCACAGATTTCTATGCCAACCTCAGAGATTTCCTGATACAGCTTTTATTAGCAGGGTTATGTGAATGTCCTGTGTAAAAACCCAGGAAACATTACCTTAAATCCTCTGCTGCTTTAGTGGCTAACCTTCATCTTCAAGTTTTATTTCCAATAGTGTGCTAATGAGAAAACCACTAGTGGGAAGCAGCACTTGCTGTTAGATCTATTAAACATGATTAAAAGAAAGAGGCTGAAGTGCAATTAAGGTAAATATTTCATTGGGTTTTATTAATCTGCAGAGATTGTATCCAAAGCATACAGACTGAAATCTGAGWGTCATTGTGTTGAATCTCGTGAGGATGGGACTGTGTGTTGTGGATGTCAGGTGTGATAGGGCATTGTCTGGTAATACTTTRAAATACATCATTATTTTAACATTTTTCAGTCTTTCTGCTACCACCATTACACAAAAAAAAATTTCTGCAGGTTTAAGAAAAAAGAAAAGGGGAATAAATAATATTCTGRCTCATGAAGAATTAAGCAATTCAGATATTGAAAGCATAAAATTGATTCTATTCTGATGTATTTAAAAAGGATAAAATATGGAATAATAGACAGACATTAAAGTGTTAAATTCTTTWGGGGACAGTAGACAACTTATTAGTTTTTGAAAGTGGCAAAAAATGAATGCTTAAAAATTGAAAAACTGTTTTCAGTAACACAAGATGTTTTAATTTAGATCATATGTCAATAACCTCCTGTTTTTCCATTTYGGTCTGCTTTTATTGCCTGCTTTCTTGGTTCTGTCTTATCTAACAGCTTGAGGAAATAACAATTTGTGTCACCGATTTACCTTTCAGTCTCTCTGACCATTTTCTCATTCAGATGTGTTTTCTATTCCATCACCTTGCCGCCAATTCACTAAAATAGAATGGAAATATGCRAGAAGTGATATTCAAAAAATCAAAATATGATATGCTATATGCATTTTTGGTAGCACAATGGCAAGGTAAACTGCAGTAGCAAGATAAGTACACTTYTTTTCTCATCGCCTCTTTTATGTAAAAAATATAAGAGCTGAGATTCTTAATCGAGCGTCTCCAGAAAGCAGCATGTTTGAAGTATCACATCACCTCCCACTCCAGTCATGAGAAAAAAAAAAAAAAAAAGACAGAGAGTTGGCAACAGATGTAAAAACTTTGACCCTTACTGGAAAAAAAAAAAAWAAAAATAAGGGTTCGTATTCACTGGTTTAACACCTTTAACAATTGTGGTTTTAGGAATTGATCATCACTGGCCATTCCTGCTGTCTCTTTATAAAACTGAGAAAGTGGTTAATTCCAAAAATTAGTCTAGGAACAGGGGATAAATGGGAAGCACAAAATCCAGTGTTAATTCTATTGTCAACTTGGAAAAGTAAAGTTTTGAAAAATGTCCTCTAATGTTCCACTGGGAAAAAGCCCTACGTAAGACAGAATATACATAAAGATGCAGATCAAACCAATCTGCACATCTCAGCCATGCATTATTTGAAGTTGGGGCCAGTTTCAAGAAACTGCATTGATCTGGAGGCCTCATAATCAAATGCATTGTCTGATGCTGGAATGGAGCCAATCTGCTTTGAAAGGCCTTTGCTTTATCCCCCCAAAAGCACCAGAAAAAAGTATACAGGGAAAAAAGTCTGATCTGATCTTCGTTTCTAAGTTCAGAACAAAGATATTATAAAGTCACTCGTACCTTGCTGCATGCTGACAGAGAACTTAGAGGCACATGTCAAAATACAGAACGGATTTCAAATTAAATGTGGAAGGAATAACCTTTGTGCATCAGTAGGAAACAGTCAAGGGGAGAATCCAAATTCTTGAATTTCAGGTCTTAACTGCAACACTGGTTGTTCAGATGGTTGATGATGTGGTGGCATTACCACCCATGCCTGGTGTCCACTGCACAGCTCTGGCCATGAATCTCAAATGTCTCTGTCAGTCTTTCATATTCATTTTTAAGCCATCAGCATCACATTGCCACATAGAAAACCCCTTCTAGCTCTTCTACGCTATTTTCCAGCCACACTTGATTTTCTTGACAATTTAGTGACCTTTCTGTACACACTAAGATCCATAAGTCYTTAAAAAATGTAACAGCAAGTTGCAGCAATCAGTTGTCTGCTCAGATTTCTCCTGGGAAACTCTTTACTGTTTTCAGTCCACAGAGATGAAACATCTACACATGAAACAGCCGTGGAAATAAAAGCATTTGGAAGCTTTCACTTGTAATTTAAGGATAGCAAAAAATAAAAAAATCCAGGGAAAAAATGTACTTACTGATGAGTACAGCCTTTAGTTCTGTTTGCATTTAGTACTTCATTCCCTGAAATCARCTTTCAGCTGAATGAGAAACTTACGTGCACTTCTTTGGGGATCACTCATGCTGGTGTTTGAATGAATTTTCTATTTATTTAATGGTGTAATTAGACACTTTATAAATAAGACAGGTTTGATTTCTAAAATAAGAAAAAAACCCACCAAAACCAGTGATAGTGAAGTATAACTTATAACTTCTCTGTTAAGTCTTACCTTCCTCTGTGCTCCCTGACACACCTCTTGATAAAACAACTTAATTAAGAACCAGATTTAAAAATTGAGTATTAACACATTATTGCTGTTAATACATTAAAATAGTGACAGCAGTAATAACAACGAATTTGCTCGAGCTGGGACACGCTCAAGTCCCAGTCCCTGTTCTGCCTTTTCCCCCTGGAACGACCCTTATCGATGGAAGGTCTGACCAGCAGRGCCTTGCTGCATAAAACACTGTGATCCTACAACATTAACTAGACCTTTAGGATCAGAACCATGMAGCTCAATCTCTCATATTTCAGAGCTACTTTCCCCAGTTTATTAAAAAATCAAACTCCAGCTGTGGCCTTGCCTTTATAGTCCACTGCCAGGGCACCACCCAGAGGACAGAAAGACACCAGAGCAGAGATTGCATACTACAAGTTCCCCAAATAAAACRCACTTTAATCACCAGCCCAATCACTTCCAACCTCCTTTCCTGTGTCTCTCTTCTACTGATCTTTTGTAGCATCTTCGTACGATCTAATGGGAGAGGAACATCTTTGCAATCACAAGTTTTCTTCTTTTATTTTTCAGAGCAAGATAATTTCTTTCCTGAGTAGTCYTCAATTATTTTTTCTACAACGTGTACATGATCTGACCAGAAAATAAGAAAAAAGTATGCATTAATTCTTTGAAAGAGAAGGTACAATCCTGYATTTGCAAAATGGATATCCAAGTCCCTTCCACTGTTCAATGGAAGAATGAACCTATTCCCTGATGATTGCATTTTTAATACAAACCAACATCTACCAGCTGGCCAAACCAGATACCAATCACATCTAYCATACATGAAATTATTAAACCATTTAATCACAGAGATTCAAACAGAAAAGGGAATGGATGAAATAAAAAATTGAAATGCTTGTGGCATTCAAAAAAAAAAAATCTRTTTTGATACAGMAATCTATACATTACCAATATTCCTACCAGAGTCCTTACTTTAAATAGCTCATCACCACGTTAAATGGAACACAATTCCTACTCTGCTAATGTAAGTTAACAAGCTTTTTGTTGTTTCAGGGTCTCATTTTCTAACTCCATGGAGAAACAGTTATTTAACACCAAAAAAAAGCAGTAAACACTCCATAAAATCTGATCCAAAAGCAAATCCTGATGGCTGCCTCAAGGGACCTTCTAGTGTTCTGTACTAAGGTTGAGCTCAGACTACAGCTTTTRCCTCCACAGCACTATTTTGATATCAATCCAAACATATATTCAGCAAATGAGTGGAAACAGTGATTTTGAGTCAAATTAGCTTGAAACTGCCCAACAGATTACAAATGTTATCAAGGAGGAGGGAGCAGAAATCTCATAACCTTTGTTTCCATAAGAAAGCAAACTGAAAGCCAATTCCACTCACTCCGCCCAACTCTTTGACAACACCAAAAATCAGCTTTTTCTGTGGATGAAGCRATTGTGATATTGAATCCTTCTCAGTGCCAGCACACAAGTCTGCCACTCACCAGAGTTCTGCTGGATTAACAGTAAAGATGCATTTCAACTGATGGGGTTCACTTCCCAAAGACATTTTAATGGAAAAAAAACTCCAATCAACAATGCCCTCACAAGCTCAAAGTGGATACAAAGGAAACTCAAGTAGATCTGAACAGCAAGAGCTTGCAGTCTAGATAAACAACATATGCTCTCTAACCAACAATATTTTTTTGTAAAAAGAAGCAAACAGTCTTCAGTTTACAGGTTTAATTAAAAACAGCCAGAGCATTTCACATTCTGATATAGAAAATCATGAAAAATTAAGGACACAAACAGTGCCAGTTTCTCATCTAAATTGCTCTATTTGTATTTTATAACCACAGATGATTTTCTATATATTTTACTTTTCCTTTCCTTTCTGCATTTTCTAGTATGGAGTTATAGCAGCCCTTCTTTATCTTAAAACAAACATCTTGCCAATAATTTCACATGATTCTCTTAATGTCTACACAAAGCATCATAGAAAAAAAAAAAGGTAACCTAGGGTTACACATTATATCTGATTTAATGTTGGARGGTAAATACAAGTCAGTCTAAAGACAAAGAAAACATTATTTGTGAGAGGTACAAGTTTGGGTGACTTCTCGTACTCATGCCTTAGTGTCTACACAACACTTTGCAACCTAGACTGTTAATGCAGAGATATATTAGACATTTTTATTCTGCATACCTCTAAAAGAACCACTTTTCTGCTCTTGGAGAATGGTGTTAGAAAACCATTTGTGTGTTTATACYATCATTGTTCACTCCTCTACAAAGAGGAATTATTACTTGCATCTTTAAATTAATTTTAAGTACACATGTCTATGTATAAACAAGTGGAAAAAGCATGTAGAATCACAACCACTACATAAGATTAGTGAATTTTGTGCTAAAAATATTTCTAAGTGTAGCCTATTAATTTCTAATACACTTCAGTCCCTGGGCTGTGGTACTTCTTCGAGCCCTTGTTTTAGTCCACCTACCTTGYGGCAGCCTATTGATGCCTGGATCTTATCACTTATTGCCTGAAAGTTTCCTTCTGCAATAAATAAAAACCACCTCATGGGCTAATTCAGCCTGCCTAGAGTCAAAACCCTTTAGGTAGTTAAAGTTTTTAAATTTATAACACAGAAGTTGAAAAACAAAGCAATATAGTGACAGTACACCCATATAGCAGACAGAAAGTTAACTTTAAATATCCTAGTCTGACAAACTTAAACACTGGAATAAACTCACCACGTAAATATGATAATGAGTAAATTCTAACATATTCAGTCAAACATCTATGGAATTTTTTGTGTCTTGCTTAATTAGTTACAGTTCCATGTGCTGCTGTCTCTCATTAACTTTGTAATTCCTGGGCATGCATAGGTGGGTGCCTCACTAAATATTCTTTGATTAACGCRCGGCACTCATATAATATATGCTAATTCCTATTTGCTAGGAAGTTAATTATAAAACTTTGATGATCTGTTTTGATAAACTTAGTTCGGTGGAAAACGTGTGTTCCTAGAACAGAATTGTATTAAGTTTGTTTTGCTTTTGATTTTTTAAGGCAGTTACCTATTGAGATGAGTCATTTGCCTGCAGGACAGGCAAAGCCAAGTTCAGAGCAAGCATTGGGTAACTCCTCYGTCGTGGTTTGAGCCCAGGTGGCAACTGAACACCACACAGCTCCTCACCAGCCCTCCCCTCACTACCCCAGAGATAAGAGATAAGAACAGTTTTATCGTTGAAACAAAACAAAATATGATCATAAYTGTAAATGTTAATAACGATAATAAAAGGGAAAAACAAAACAAGTGATGCACAATACAATTGCTCACCACRCCCTGACAGGCGCCAGACCCTGTCCCCAAACCAARCTCATCCCATATTGGAGGTTTTGCTAAACCCTTCTCACACATGGAAAAAGGCATTAAGGTACATGGAAACAGTGGCAACCTCCTCCTGTTGGGACTGAGATCTTTTGGAATCCTTCCCGTTGTGAAATTTGGGTTTCCCCACTCCTTTCTTGGTTGATATCTCTGACTCCTCGCCTCGTCTCGAAATCTAATTGCGGGTAAGTACCTCTAAAGTTTGGCTGCTGCAATCTCTTTTACTTTCTTGTCTTTGRGAGTCCCACAAATAGCAGCACTGTTCCAAATTCACCCTGACAATACCCTTATTTCTTAAGAAATTAATTTGAATTCAACTCACGGAGAAACACTGTGAATTGTAAAACTCATCTTAGATATAAAATTAATTTTACCTGGGCATACAGAAAAACGATTGTCACTAGATAGCGATGGGAAGCCATACCTGTATTTAAGCAAAGTTAATCTCTTGTACAAACAAAATGCCGCTTGCTTATTCAGTTTCCTTCAGCTAAATTCCTAAACTTCTAAAGACTTCAAAGAACTACACAGAAGCGAGATAAAGAGCTTATCTACATAATTCTTATGCTAATTCACAGAAGGTGTCTTGGCTAAAAGGATGTCTACGTGCACGCTAAGGACTCGCTAATTCTTTTCCTCTAAACTCTAAGTTATTATACATGTATTTAATTGGAAAATATCTTACTCYGCTTCCAGAGAAGACATGGATCTGGATCCCACTGTGAGCCTGGTCGCTCMCAGGCTGACCTGTCACTTTTTTGGAATATCTAGAGATGTTTTTGAGGAAGGCTACTACCACAGTCCATGAAGTACAAATATTCACACMTTTCTCAAAGAGCAAACAGCTCGGTGTCCTGCTCAGCAGCAAGAGATTAGAATGTAAAATACCATTAACTGCAGGAATCAGGAACGTGTCATCATCCTAAAAACTATAACTACTCATTTTCTCACCAAGTTCTCCCTTCCCCAGCCCTGCACTCCCCCATCTCCAAGCTGTAATATTAGTCACTTTATTTTAGGATCGAAACAAGTGAGAGTCCCAACACTAAACAGCTCTGACAATACAATTTCCACGCAATATTTAACTTTGTAAACCTTTTAGTTCACAGAGTTCAAAGACAAACTGAAAATGACTTACATTTACAAGAGAGGTAGAGTTTTCCCAGGGAATTTAAATAGTTTTTAATAATATGATTTTATAATCTATTTGAAAATATCTATCAATTTTAATTCTATTTCTTCCAATAAAAAGCACCAGTTATTAAAAAAATGCCTCACATGCATCACACACACACAGACTGTTCTCAGCCTAATCCAAAAAAGCAGTACCACCATTTTAAATGCTTTTAAACAAATTGCACGTTGCAGCCTGAAGAAATTACAGTTTTTTTCTAAAGGCTTTTCCACCCTGTGCATTTTGTTGTGTTTTTGGTTTTAACTCTTTACACTGTATGCTGGTTTGTTAATTGTGAGTGTGCAAATACATTCTCATTACTACATAACTGAATGTTTACAATAGCAGTTCAGTAAAAAGATCAGTGTTGCCCACAACGAAATTCTGAGACTATCTTCACAGACCTTTTATATAAAAGCAAACTAAGTAGGTTTTTTTACTTAACAAAAATGGTGCAGGACTGATTCACCTCCACAACAGAAGAAGGCTGTYCACTTTAAAAAAGGGAAGGCACACAATATAAAGAAACATAATTTTCTTAGAAGTATAAAAAAAGTCCTGAAAGGTCACTGCTTTCTACTTAGTGCTAATTCTTCCTGGAATGACATTGATTTATACACATAGTAAATCACTCATTATGATAGCATCACGAGGCCAATCGCCAAGYTCTCATTCACCAGGAACTGCAGCGACAGGACAAGGAGRAATGGCTTCACTCTGGCACAGAGMAGCTCTGGATCAAATGTCAGGAAGGAATTGTTCCCTGGGAGGGTGGTGAGATCCTAGCACAGGTTKCCCAGAGAAGCTGTGGCTGCCCCATCTCTGGCAGTGTCCAAGGCCAGGCTGGATGGGGCTTGGAGCAACCTGGGACAGTGGAAGGTGTCCCTGCCCATGGCAGAGGATGGAACTGGATGAGCTTTAAGGTCCCTTCCAACCCAAACCATTCTGTGATTCTGTGATTCTATGTTTCATTTTCCTTCCTGTGGATACAGGGGTACCTGGAATAGCAGAGGCCAGAGGGAAGGAGCTGAAGACAGCGGTTCTTTTTGGTAGAAAATATTCACTTTTATTTCCAACTTGATCCAGAGAGGGAGCCACTGAAGGAACGTGTGGGGATGTGGAGTTGGAATCGTTCCAATCCCARTCTGCAGCAGCGCTCAGCACTGACACTGGCAGTAGCAGGTTCTTAAAATATTTGCAAATTCTGTCCAGGGGATCTTTCAGAATAGAACACAAAGTCACATTAAGCAATCACTCCAGCCATACACTGAGCTGTATTGGGGCATAGAGACTGTCATTCATAGTTAAATTACACGTTTTATTTGGGAGCCTTTTTTTAGATTCTTGACGCACGTAATCGACTGCAACTGATGAATTTTGTCTAACAGTTTATCCTTTAGCATTGACACTGCAGTTCCTGATCACACACAGAGTGTGGTGGAGTTCTGATACTGCTCTTTTGAAAGTCAAAGGAAGTTTTAGCAGTGCTCTCAATAGCATTCCAGCCTTAATTTTCTATTTGCCGTTGCACAATGCACAGAGAAACTGAGACTCAACTTGYAGATGCAGCCAAAATTCTAACACACCACTCAATGGAAGCAGCAGTTTAACTGTGTTTTAGTGATGACCTCCAAAAGTTAATTACAAATCTAGTTTGCAAATGATGAACACTCGCTGTGCTTTACCTCTTCATTGTAAGAATAAAGAATGAAAGAACATATTTAAAACTGGAAAATATCCTTTTACCCTAAACAGCCTGGTATGACGCAGTACTAAAGTTGTTATTTTGCAGAAAGAACATAGCAGACTCTGGTATAGAAACAACTTAAATAGGAGTTAGTAACAGAGGTGATGAGATCTATCCAGCAACAAACTGAGTGATGCCACCCTTATCCTCAAACAATCCTTTCCTTCACCATTAAGCTACAAAAATACACCAAACTTACTCCTCAGTCCTTCACATGCATGAAGAAAGCCTCCATTGTTTTTGCCAACTTTCAGGCACCACTGACATCACTTTTATATACCATATTTTTCTAATATGCCACTTGAATCTACAGCATGCCTTGTCCAACAAGCAGGGCAGCTCTGCTTGCCAGCCCAAGGGGTGCCTTTGAAGGAGCCCTGTAGGATAAAGAGTTTTATTGTCCTGGTTTTAGATACAAACCCCATTTAGCTGCGCTGGACTGACAGTGCTCTAATTTCATTGACTCCAGGGCTGCTAATGAGCTACAGCTCCTGTCACAAAGGGGGAAAATAAACACCTGCTAAACATAGAGAGACTCTTTTGTGCAGCTGTATTTCCTTACAGGGGATCGTGGTATCGACCAGACTGATGGAGCCATTCCCTCCTTGGGAAGTGCTGAAACAGGAGATATGGCCACATAAAYGAGCCTGTGATTAGGCCTGATAAATCCTTTCTGATGGCCTGGAAGTTGGTTTGATGGTATCATCCAATTTCCAGTGAGCGATGTCTACGCTGCAAAAAACGTCTAGGTGAGGGCCAGGTCCTGTGTTTAGCACTCCCAGCCAGAGACAATGGATCAGGGAACAGCCATGGGAATAAAAACAAGTGTCTTAACTCCAGAGTAAAGTCAGACAAATAAAATTTTTCTTGGTTTGCAGACAGACCAGAATGGAAAAAMAAACAACAACAAAAAATTTGTGTRTATATATATATATATTTGAGCCAAAGAAAAACAGATTTTATTTTTTCTGCTAACAGAAATAAACAACCCAAAATGTCTTAATTAAATAATGAAATATCCACTGTTCCTTTGATAATTAACCTTTTTAAAATCCTAAATTACTCCATATTTTAACTGAAGAGTAAGGGTTTTGACTGCAACTATTTACTGAATTTAATTTACAGATCTAAAATTATTAATCTCCATAATTAATCTATTTAGGGACCAATTTCCTGAAATGTGATGAAAAATTACTGCTTTGGATTTTACCTTAGAGATATTTAGTCTTCTCAGATTATTTTTTTTTTTCCTGCATGGGCTGGATGACTTGGAAAGGCCTGTGGAGCTGCCAACCTTGTTCTGTGTTATTTGAATAAAAACCACTTCACTCCTGAGTCTTTCAGCTGAACGTGCAAAGCAGCACACAAAATCCAAATGGAACTCATGTTTCTAATAATTATCACAATATTCTGGGRAAAAAAAAATGATGATGTTAGAAAAGCTTCTGTGGGAGCAGAGAGATTAAAACTCATTACTAAAGATTTAACTGATGGCAAAAGAAGCAAACAGATAATTGTACCACAGGATGCACACACAGTCCATGGTGTGCATTTTAAACTCCAAAATCCAAAGAAGAAAACAAAACAAAGGAAATCATCGCTTTTTCTTTATTCTTAATATTGTTATTGTCCATGGTATGTTATCGCAAACTGAGGCTTGTCTGCATAGGCAGCAGACCTTAATCAGCAAGAGAGGGAAAGTTTTGGAGCAGAAAGTCAGTACAAGTGACYGATTTATCTGGTAGCAGCTTTCTCACAATGTTTTGACAGAAGTGTTCTCAGAAACATCTATTTTTAGTCACACATCCTGCAATAAGTTTCTTTGTAAAGTAAATAAAAATCAAGAAATTGCACAGATACCTCAGAGAAATGAGGATGCAAAGCCACAGGACGATTCCTCTGCCTGAGGGAAGCAGGAGCACTCTAAAGTTCAAAATGTGTTATAATGTTAATAATTAGGCTATCAAATACCAGTAGTGTCAATGCAGACAAATACAGGGGATTTGGGTTSGTTTGTTTGTTTGATAGTAACTGCTGTATCAGCACAAATATTTGCACAAAGTTTATCCCACACCTGCTGGTCTGTGGAGGATGGTCCGACCCTAAAAGATTCCTCCAYCCCAGGAAGCACCAAAAGGATGTAAAGGCCTCTGAACAACAATAGAGAATTTCCCATAGGCAGAAATATGAAAAAGACTAAAAATTTTCTTATTCTACCTCAGTTTAAGAGGTGCATATAGCTTATAACATATATATGAGTTTCTGCCAGGATGCTATTTGTGCAGCAGCCCTAAGGCTCAGCTATAACTCAAAYGGATCTCCAAGGACCTTTAATTTTAATTCTGTGTTGTTCTAAAAGTGCTCAGTTGAGACAATACTTTTAGGACGAAAACTCTAATTTTTTTCCTTTTTTTGCTCAACTGCGAATTCTATGCTGTAGTTTGGACTACACAAGTAAGACAATTCTATGGCTTCATTGACTGTTGTTACTTTACTTTAAAAATCACTTTAAATTTTAAAATGAAATTTGTATGAAACARTGTAAAGACATAAATAAATCTTAACCCTCTTCTTTTTTTTCATTCCCTAATAAATATTTTCCCTCCTTTTAAAAATGGATTTTCATATTGGCACCAAGTGTAATCAGGAAACAGATAAAACCAGTCAATTTTTCTTCTTAAATTAAGCTCTGTCTGGATTGTGTATTTTTGAAAAGACATAACTTTGATTCCCATATTATCTTATTGTTCAATTAAGTTGCATTTTCTGCTATCCGGGTAAGAACATCAGTGAATTCAGTCTAAGACTGTCTGGGGTTTGTAATCAATAATATTCTAGGAGATGTCACCAACACTGATGTACATGCAGCAATATATAAAGAGGATTCACTTGTATTGCCCAATATGTTGCTAATAAAAGCAGTTTGATTCATGTCTGTCCAAAATCTATTTACGTTTTGAATTTGGAGTTCTGCCTGATGAATTTTTAAAAATAGCCTAAAATTTTAAAACCTGCTCTGGGTAAATTTTAAAGGGTGATGCTAAACACACCAAYAAACCCATACAGGGGGCACTCCAGATGGAATGAAGCTGCTGCCACATTTTGTTCACCCCAGAAAAGTCCATGTATTGGTACAAAAACCAGCTTCTTTTTGAAAGTGTCTGTCATCACGATTATAATAGCCAGGATGAATGAGCAGCACTCTCCTCTCTATTCTAGGAGCAGTTGGAACATATTAATAATGAGGGAGGAAAAAAATAATCAAGGTTATTCTTAGAATAAACTATAATTAGTCATGGTGGTGTAATTTGTGTGCTGTTCTGTACTGTCTGGAAACAAGATAGGTGGGTAAAATTTTCRACATCCATAGAAGTTGTTCATACAAAATGCTGTTTTGACCTCATTTCCACTTGCAGATCACTAGGTTTAGATCTTAAAAAATGGTGTTTAAAAAATGTGCCTATTTACTTCCCTTGAAGTAGACTCCATTTCTCCAAGTGAGGAGATAAAAAGTAATTTAGTTTGATTTGTGCTTGCTGAAAGGTATCCTTAGCAGGATAATGTTTCAAAGCCATCATCTGTATCCCCGGATTCTCACAGATTTACATGTCTAGAATTGTCTCCGAGATAAGYGTTGCCGTTCCTGCTCCCCACTGGGGTCAAATGCTGCTCAAAATCAAAGCACTTCTCAAAATGTTTTCTACTTATGAGCTGTTCTGGAGCGATAGAACTGCTCACTGTGTTTGACTGGACCCCAAATTCTCATAAATKCCAACAATGACACCCACCATTCTTTTTCTCTTTCACAAGAAACTTCCCCTTTGTTTTATAGGATTCCATCCTAAAATAGGAGCAGAACACAATAAAACAACTCCTGCTCTTACACGTGAGGAAATCGCTGACTTTCTTTTCTGGTTCATTGTGATAAAACCTTGAGTGATGTGATTCACGTTGCTTTCCCAGGGAAGGCAAGATGATCCTTGTTTCTAGTGGCACCAGCAAAGCAAGAACAGGCTTTTATTAATTTAATAAAGGCTGAGCAGATGCTGCAGTCTTATAAGTGGCGTTAACAGAAACTGGAATGTAGGCAACAAATACAATAAGAGTGCTTGAGATCACTTTGTCCCCTTCACCACTCATCCAGAACCAGCACTGGGATTGCCAGCTGAGCCTCCAGCATCATTGTCCTAATGCAAAACCATCAGTAAACACATTGGCTCACTTTCCTTTTAAGYTACATCTGCTGTAATTATATATCTAAGAGGATGCCATGATCAGCATCACTGACTTTTAATCTTCAGGATAACTCCTCTCTAATCTCTTACCACTGTAGATGTCCTTATTGTCACAGATCAAAAGGCTTGATGAACCCTGTGCTGGATGAAATGCAGGAACCTACTGCAAAGAGAGACCCTTCTTTTCATATCTTCTGTGTGAACATTCAGTGCTGTTCTTCCGAACTGGGCTTTTGACTTTGCTTTGAAAGCAGCTGTTGGTGCTGCCGAGCACAGCTTGTCCGAGATTTGCATGAAGGCTGCTGATCTGAGCTGTGAACTAGTGCTAGTGGCAGCACACTTGAAAATATCCTGTATTTTTAACATTTGCTAGAATATAGAATCACAGACCGAACCAGAGAATGGCTTGGTGTGGAAGGGACCTTAAAGATCCTCTCATTCCAATCCCCTGSAGTGACCTTCCACTATCCCACGTTGGCCTAAGCCCTGTCCAACCTGGCCTTGAACACTTCCAGAGATGAGGCAGCCACAACTTTTGGTGTAACCTGTTCCAGTGCCTTGCCACCCTAACARTTTCTTCCTAACATCTAATCTAAACCTACTCTCAGTTTAGAACCATTCCCCCTTGTCCTGTCACTCCATGCCCTTGTAAAAGATGTGCAGAATCTCCCCCTCCCCTGCTGCCCACACCTTTTTTGACACAGCCCAGGACACAGAAAGTTTCTGGGCTATGACTGCAAATGGTCAGGACATGTCCAGCCTCCCATCCACCAGCACCCCCAAGTCCTTCTCAGCAGGGCTGCTCTCGAAATATTAGAAATACTAAAATTGCAGGAAGACTACTTCAGCTCTTGAACCAGACAAAATCTCAAAAATTAATTATAATACTTCCTAGCCGTTCCTCACCCSTCCAGGAAGTTTGCTGCGAGGGAAATGTGAGCAGAATACACATAAACAGCTTTGCTCCACTTCAAATTCTAGCAAAATTTGTTGCCATCCTTGCACTGTGGCTATGCTCCCTCACTCCAGTGTGCAGGCAGTGCCATTACCACCATCTCATCAGCAGCAGGAACAGAACTCGTTACTTGCAGCCTCAAAGCAGCCCTGAAATAAAGGTTTCCTCTGCTTGGCTGTTTGTAGGGGACTCAGTGCATATTTGACACGATGCTTGTGAGGTCACTGGAACTAACACACAGAAAAATCCGTCTGTTGGGCTCGCCTGTGCGACGCCGGGAAGTTCGGAAGGAAATTGAATATGCAGATATTTTTGCTAGTAAAAGGAGAGAATGTCCTCATAAGACAGCGAAAAATCAAACTATTTCCTAATTTATGTATGGGAGTTTATGYATTCTTGTAACTAATGGAAAGGAGCCTCGTAGATTGAGGGGCAAATAGAGGAATTTTTAAAATGTCTGTAGTAATGATAAGCTGGATTCAGCCACAGAAAATAGATGTCTCCTTCTCCTGTAATCCATAACTTTAAAGAACTATAATCAAAGGAACCTTTAGTATTGATTCATTAAAATAAAATAGAATTTTTTTTTTAATTAAAAAGCCCTCTCTTGAGATTGCCAACCTTATTCACATATATTGAGAACTCTTCTGATTTTCACTGTTCTATAAGACTATGATCTCTTTTTTTCCCCTCTGAAATTATGTAGGCATAACTTTAATAGTTTCTTTTTCTCTTTTGTTGAATACAGAACATTAACATGCTAAATATTTATATTTTATGAAAAGTGACTGTTCAGTAAATAACAAGCAGGAAGAGGGGAACGTTTTACATGTTAGACGATTTATCTGGCGTGTGTTCATCTGAAGATGAACCGTCCTCTGCCCAAACTCATAGCTGCAGGCTGCAAACAAAGTATGAAATTCAGCTTTTTAAACAGATGTACAGGAACCCAAAATGCAAACCCAAAACCTAAGGCTTATTTAGCAACCATCAAAATAATCTAAAATATAATGCATTTGTAGGCTGGACCCTCCTGGTTGCTGCAGAGATGGAATCTCAGTGCTGCAGGTTGAGTTTCATATTTGATAAGTTCTGACCTGATCGAGTCAATGAACCAAGGTAAAAATGTCGATTTTCTCTCAGTGGTGGCTTTGCAACCTGGATCAGTTTAAGATGAGTGAGGGAGTGATCAAACAAACAGCRAAATCACCAGGACTCAGCTTCTCGGGGCAGACCATAGGAACCAGCTGGGGACAGAATCTCCTGTTTAAGCAGAAGCCAGAAGAGTCCACCTGGTTGCCCACAGAATTCTGGTCTCTGCTCTGGATGCACTTGTCCCGCTGAAGTATCACCCCAAAAACATGCACTACACTATCTTGCTGTAATTCTCCGTGCTGACYTTAATCTGATCTGTATTTAAAATAATAAAATTAAAATAATAACACAAGGTAATTAACCAAAAGAGATTCCTACTTTTGCATCATAATCTTGTTAACTCTGCCTAAAAATGTTACAACCTGTTATCAGACAGAGCTAATATTAACATGTGTAACACAACAAATGAACTCAACTTTTTAAACAGTTCTCCTGAGTGTAAGTGCTGGCCTTAACTCATCACAATTTACAATAATTTCTCGCTTTAAATCAAAATTTGACCACTAAATCRTTTGAAAGCCATGTGCACAGATCCCCTGTGAGAACACCAACATTTTTCTAGGCAGAGAGAAAACAATTTCATTTTTGATAGAGAAGGTGACTGATTATGTTGATTTGGGACTATTAAATAAACATTCAGCAAGAGACAGAGTTCTTACTCCTACCTTACATATTGCTATCCACCTACTCAGCACACACAAACAATCTCAGGGAATAATTTTATATATTTAGCTTTCTGAAAAGTTATTTTTACTTTTACAAGACAGTTCTCTTATGAAATTTTGAATGAACAGTTAAAGCCTAAATGTTTGAGTAAGAAAAAGCTCGAGATGCCTCTGGACTGGAGGGAACTCATTTGTGCACACTCTGAGCAGGCAGCAGTTCCCAGCAAGAGCAATATCAAACCTCTTTATCTAATCACTCACTATTATTCATTGCTGCATTCTATTTCCCTCAAAACTCAGACATCCTAAAAGAGAAACCTCAAAGCACCCGTATGCTGCCCTCCCTCAACATATTTTYGGTTTGTGCTTGTTGTTTGGGTTTTTTGTTGTTTTTTTTTTTTTTTGTAAATTGAAAACCACAGGAAATAAAGGAACTTCACATGCAAAAAATAAATTCAGATATCATSAGAAGTCCAACTAAATAAAAAAAGTCTGGAAAACTCAGAGCTGCTCCTGCATCTATGCTGCCAGTCCCCTGTTGTGGCAAGGCTCTGAAGGAGTCTCCAAGCAGCGTGTGATTTTATAGACCATATGATCTGCAATATTTACCATGCATAATGGAAATAGATAAGGCAAAGCAAACAGCTTGAATTTTGTATTTCCTTGCTTTTTATTTAGTCTAGGTTGTTAGCACCATGTGAATGTATATTTGGGAGTCTCTGTGTGTGTGTGTGCATATGTGTGTATATATAGGTATAAACAAACATACAGAGTCATTTCACTACATTTCTCGCATATCATAAAAAATACYTTCTGAGCAATCAGCTCTTTAATTTCTAAAATTTCTCAGAAAAAAAGAAAAGGCATTGTTTATTTTGGTCAGAATTGGCAAAAACCACATTGTGCTTGTTTTCAGCTTCTGCCTTCTCTTGCTGTCCCTTGTCTGTGCCTTTTCTTTTTGTGGAGCTCTTGTGTTTTAATAACAACAAATGTCAACACCTACAGGCCGAATATTTGACCATTGCTTTATAACTTTGAAATGCASTGCTATAAAGTGTTAAGCAAGTGACACTAAAGGGGAAATGCGTTTGCTAACGACACTTTTTTCATTTGGCAGCACATAGAGGAATAGGGAACAGAGGCTCACAGGAATTTTAAGTATAGCATTCATATTGCATTGAAAATGTAAAGGTGCATATTTGAAAGCAATTCCTCTACAAATAAAAATATATGTGCAAGTCCTAGGTCATATTCCCAATGTCTGGCTTGCTTGCCTGGACTGGTATTTGAAACCTCTGACAGGGGCAGGGCAGAGAATAAATATGTGAGTAATTCAATATATCAAGACTTACCTGCTTTTCCCGTGTTGAGACTAATAGGGTCATTTTACTTTCTTTCATTATTTTAGTTTTATCTCTGGAAGTCTATCCCCTCAAGTTTTCCCCTTGTAATCATTCCTTTCTAGAATCTATTCTATATATACCACCCAGTCTGCTGATATCTGCTCCCACCAGTCTTTACTGCTGCACACTTATCTAGAGTTTTCTGAAAAAAACAAACCAAAGGAAAAAGAAAAGAAAAAGGAAAAAGAAAAAAGCTCCCCACAAAAAATCCTCCCTTGAGAGGTTCAGGGAAAGCCCCTCCTACCCAGCAACGAGGTGCTAAGGGAAGAGGGCTTTGGTCACTGAAGTGATGATGTGAAGAAAAAGCCTTTCTGTGCCAGCATTTCCCTGAATGGCAAGGAAGAAATTTAAATTCCTTAGGAATATTTCCTCGGTTTTGACAGCTCTCAGACAAGGCCACCTGAAAGACAGGACTCCTGTTCACTTCCATGTGGTTGAATCAAATCCTGAAAAGGCACATTTTCCATTTTTGGCTGCTTTTCATCATTACCTTCAGATGAGAGTGAATTCTATGGGAAAGAAAAAATTTTCCTTATGTCCAAATTTCTGTCCTAAAAATAATGTATTTACAGAACATATTATTGGGCCACAGATTATTTTCACTAAATCTCATGAAACTTTTGAGGTTCATACACAGTTGCATGGAAATCTTATTGCCATCTTGATAAGGTTGAGCTTTTTCTAGTTAGATCTTTTATTTCTTTATTTCAGTTTGATTTTTTTTTAATTTGGAGTACTTTTTCCTTTCTCTAATGTTTAAGAAGGGTTAGTCACGAGTTTATTATAACATATGTAAATTTGCTTAKTTTTAGAAAATGTCCTTTAACACTCTGGGTTCCTTGTCAGAGTCTGTGGTGCTAATAGCCATGTTAATAAAATTATTATCTACAGTGAAGAAATTGCTTTCCATACATAGAAATTTAATGAGATGGAAATTTTCAGGAACTGAACTGCTTCTCAGCAGTGCTTTGGTAGACTCTCATAACATCTGCCCATGTGCAGGCTGGAAATACTCAATGCCAGTAGAGATGTCATTAAATTAACTCTGCTTTTGTGTTTCACACACGTGCTCCTCCTTCTCCCCTTCGTAAATTAACTTGGTTAGCTAAATGCTAATGAATATCTGTTTACTGACCAGAAGATGTTTCCTCRGGCAAATTAGGCTTCAGGAACACTACAGGGTCAGTCTTTTCTATTTGTGTTATGTCCCTAGAGCAATAAAGCAGCGAGTAGATGGATCCATCACAACCCAGTTGCAAACAGGATCGCTTCACCRGAGACTGGGAGATCCTTCTCCTCCTGTTAGTCTGCCATGAGTAATTTATTTAGCAGGTTTTGATATTATTACCCACTATGAGGCACACAGCAGTGTGGCAACAAACTCCACATTGCACTTTGCTTAAACCTTTGTGCCCCCTCCCATCCAGACCAGATTCCAGCCCATCCCAAAAAACGCAGATGCTTCATCAGGGGATCCAGGTGCATTTTGGGATGTAAATTGTGGTACCTGTGACTGTTCTCTTTCACCTTGTTTTTTCCCCTCTCATTCCAAACAAGGGTGCTGCCCCAGGAAGAAAGGRAGAACTGACCAGCTTTGTTATGCAAACATTAAAATAAAAATGTTCATCTCGTGTGTGTTCAGGCACACACAACATTCACGCACAAGGGTGTAAAGCCTGTAGAACACTAAGTAGCCTTTTGAGACATGTTTTTATTACCAAATCAGTGGGAATTAGGAATGACAAAACCGAGTTTTGTCAGGAAAGCACAGACATCAAGAGAACATACAGAATTGCGTTTTGGCCCTTGCTGGGCGASTAATTCATAACCTGCTCATAAGTGCGTTTTAATTTCATCTTTGTGTATCACAGAGAGAAGCAAAGCTGTCCCCTGCCTTGTTTCTGTGTGCTACYTTCATCAAGCCTCCATATATTAAGCCTGTCCTTGCTTTATTCCCGACTGCTCTTTCTCATCTGTTCTCCAGACTCCATCTCCTGACATTCACGATTAAGGAACTCGCCARTCAAAGCAAGAGTAAGTGACTTTATCATTTGATTGTAGATCCTAAGGAGCAAAGCCTCTAAAAGATTAAATATTTAATCCTTTGATCTGCCGTGCTGGCGACTGCCCTATCTATTTTATAAAGCAGGTTGACAAAAGCATTATGGGGCCTGGGATTTGTGTAATGAAGCAGCGTTAAAACCTTGCTCTCTTCTGTGCCAAAAAGCAGAATAATGTTTTTCTAACAGACAATATTGCTGTAAACTTACTATAATGGTACTTGGGACTAAACTGAACATAGATGTCATTTCCAACCACATCAGGTGATGATTTTAACAAGGCAGATGAAGCCAAGTCACTGAATATATTCAGAATCAACCTTAAACAAGTTCTTATGAAGGGAGCAAATCCATTACAAAGCAAGAGGAAACCAGGGTGTGCAGAGMAGATCAGTGTCTCCCAGAGGGTGGGGAGAGGAAGTCTGGTTACAGAACACTGGAGAGGGTTGAACCTGGTATCGAGTGAAAAGGGGAAGAGAAGTGTCAGGAAACCAATCCAATCAAAAGAACTCATTTGGGGAAGTTACCAGAATAACCTATTAAGCAGTTTGTGCACACCTTGGCAATGTTTCAACAAGAAAAAAATAACATCTATTCACTATTATGGATTTATCCGTAGATAAATGGTTTTCTATATTCTTAGATAAACCCTCATATTACCAAACTGGGTCTGTTTAAGAAAGTTTAAGAAGGACAGGGTGAAAACTGGAAGAGTTTAGGCTCTAGCCACCATGAAAATGTTGAAAGAGCTCTAGGCTATTTGATCAAGAACATGTAAGCATAAAAACAATCTTGAAGTATTTAAAATGGCACCAGTAACAGGTCTGTGACCCATTGTACCATGTATCAGCCTTRTTAAGACCACACATAACCAGCTTTATTTGCACCAGGGGTGGGTGTTAGGGAGACCTTACTGATTTTGGGAATAGGTAAGCCTTGGGTTAAGTTATATAGAGGATAAAACCCCCAAAACTATAAAATTTTAATTGATATTTTTGCAAAACAATGTATTGACATAATTCAGAAATTATTTRGGTATCACTGATCCTACTACCCTCTGGCTCTGACAGACTAGCTGAGTTTTTCAGGACYATTCTAACATTTCTGTGGACCCTCCAGCAACTCTCTCGTAACAATGTCCTTTGGCAAGGAACTGCTGGTGTGACAAGCTTTTAATACAGGCTCAAACCAGTGCTCCAAAGAGCCATGAATTTCAGAGAATTCTAAGGGGAAACCCCTGCCTCTCAAGCAGATTAAGGAATCTCTGGAAGGGATTATCACTCCTCACTTTAACATTAAAAGTACTACATTACACACTGGCACAGTTGCAGCAGATGAGTAATCCTTTGCCTTCCTGAGGTACCTGCAGTAAATCTTCATTCTTTGTTGAAAAGAATCAATGCCAAAATGTGATTGAAATCTAAAYTAGCACCTCTAATCTGGAAACTGAGACAACCCATGGAAATTCACTGAGGAACAGAATTTCCTGCCTTTAAAAACTGGTACAGAATTGTTTAAAAATACTGAGCTGTTTATACGGGGTGGTCAAGGTGGAAACATCAACTTAATTCCATTGGAATTTTCAGCCAGAGATGGAAAGGCTGATGGTCAAATCTGTTTCTCTCTTTAAAAACAAAACAAGCAAACAACAAGAAAACAACCACAAAAAAMCCCTTTATTCTGCAGTAACAAGATGGGACTCAATCTCAAAAATTCCCTTTATGAAATCCTGTGAACATTCCTCCATCTCRGTGATCTTTGGCAAGTGCCCTGCACGTGCTGTCATTAAGAACACAAGCAGCTCATGATTTAATCTCTCCTRTTTCTCATCCTGAGGGAGCTGAAATGGATAAACCAGCAGCTACTCACACTATTTAAATTGCAGTGGATTGGACCCAATTTATTTCTTKCAGCCATGGAAATACAGAGAAGGTATCCAGTTGCATTTYAGCCYTRTCCTTCTCAAAACAGATCTGAAACAGAGCCATGAGTGTTCTAAAGCATGTAATCAATACAAAGCCATGCACAACATTAATGGATGAAACTAAAGCTACAGATAAGATCTAAAGAGCACTGGGTTTTCACAAGAAGAGATGTTTTGAAAAAGACTTCTGAGCTACCTCACCAGAATTTCACAAGAAGGCTTGCAAGACTTTAGTATCATCTCTGAAGATGAAAACTCAAATCAGTTAACCCTTGTTATAATTTAAGAGCAATATAACATGTACACACAGTAAAATGTGACCCAAAAATTACAGCTGCCATCACAGGATACAAAGAGGGGAGTGACCTTACTGAAATGGTTCTTGGGGAATAAATTCTCACAACATGAGTTTAAGATCTGCTGCTGTGCCAAGAACGAGGCTAAAATCATAAACCTATATGTTCTTTAAATTATTTTTCCAATTAAAAGAAAAGGAAGAGYGCTAAATTTTGCAAATGCAAGTAATTCAAGGATTTAAAAGTTCAGGGCAAAAATATAATAATGATATTAGCTCCTACTTTGCYAAGGGAACACTCACTTCAGTTTCCCAGATGGAGTAAAATCAGTAAGTGAGCATGGMGATGACAATGTCATTGCCTAAAAAAATGAGCTTTTACCTTTTACAGACAAAGTTAAGAAACATATTCTATCTGGCTAACAYTTTGAAAACTGAAATGTACAGGTAGACCCTACCAGTCCCCCCAGTTTTATTTTTTTCCCTGCTAACCAATACTTTCATGTTTTCCCCTGAAACTTTCTTCGAGGAAGAAACAATGCAAAAGTATTGTTGTTCTTTTTCATGATGTTCTCACAAATACGTTAAACAAGCTCTTCAAAACTTCAAAAAGTACACCAGGAGGAATGCRGTCCTCCAGCACGACAGACTATCCCTCCGCAGTGCATCTGCTTGAGAGCACACTACAAGATCCAACTTCCTATGGAAAGGAAGGAATTTAAACACATACTCACTGAATCCTAAAAAAACAGGCTGGTTTTCATCTATTTCCCTGCCAGTAACATTTTTGAGGTGTTTTAAGAACTTGTTCCACTCCTCACTTAGAAAAAAAAAACAAACAAAATATATTTTCTGGGAGTTCTGTGAAAAGTAAAATTGAGAAGTAAGTAATGGAAAAACATTAAAATAGAAAATAGCTTTTAGTCGGAGAGGAAATCGATTGCAAACCAGTCCCAAGAACTAATGCCTGCTTGGTTTACTGTACAACATGGTTAAAAAGCTGTCACTTACCAATGTATGCTTCCAATCTCCCCTCTATCTGCTCTCTATTACAGAAGTGATCAGTGAAAAGAGCAGAAGTGACCAACAGAAATAAGCAGAAAATTCATTTGAATTTGCACCTTTCCCTGTGTCTCCAGCACCGAGGCCAGGCASAATCTGCAGTCATTTGTTTGAAACCTTTTATCTCCTCTTATATCTACCAGTGTCAGATGCACTGAACACCAATTCTGTATCCAGACTGGGGAACATTCCAAGGTGCCTCAAAAATTCTTCCTCACAGTGTAATAGAAGGAAAACCCCCTAATAACTCAGAGCAAAAAAAAGGACAATTATTTATTCTTAGAGATTCTCTGAGTGAACCCCTCTCCTGGTGATGGTCTGACATCTAAGAATGTCTCTCTTCCTACTGACATTTAAATCTAAAGGCACAGCCACAACTGCATTCAACACCTCCTCAACAAGCACATGAAATTTGTATTTACACATTGTACTTGCAGCATATCTCATTATAYAACCTTACCACAGAACTCTGCAGTAAACTGCAGTGTCACAAAAAAATATTGCCTGATCCAGCTAAAACTTCATATTTCAAATTCTGGAGGGYGATTTCTGTATAACCATATTCTTATGTAACAACATCGTCCTTGTGACTGTCTGTATCCTTCCCAGTACTTCAAAATGCTCTTCCACTACAGTTGGTAGGAATTTAGTCAATTCAGAATATTAGCCCTGCARTAGAAGTGGCTCCAAAAGGTGCTGAAATGCCCTAATAATACATACTGTAGTTAATTTATTTCAACTAATTTTGATGTGTTTTTTGAGGACATTAACAATTACTGCACATCAGAGGCACTCCTTGTCTGCACACTCCAGTTTCATTTCAAAATTTCCCTGTTTCTCTGCAGGGATGAGCAATGTGCTTATCCCCTCCAGTTCTAAAAAACAAGCCATGAAAAATCCACAGAGAAGTTGGGATAGACTGTCTACTTGGACAGAATATATATCCATTGCTGCAACTCACATCAAATGTTAGTCCTCTAGCATCCGTGGAATTCTATCAGAGATGGGAGCAACGTATCACTTTGCTTTTAAATTCAGGTAATCCTATTAAACTGAATGTATTCTGGCTGCAAAACAAAAATTCCATCACAGGAACGAAATGAAAGATTTTAGATTCGGCCAGAACGAACCTGAGCTTGTTTGCTGCAGAAAGAGGGAAGGGGCAGCTCATCAGAAGCGGCCACAGGGCTCAGCAGCAAGAGCATTCACCTGCAAGGTGTGCGCTCAAATCCCTGCTCTGCTGCTTTGAGGTGAGCACTACAAGTTGTCTGCTCCTCCAGACTTTGCCTTCACTCACAGAGTTGGTCTCTCTGAGGCAGTTGAAAGTTGAAGTGGCTCTTTGGGGACGCTCAGTGACCTCCTAATGCCTGACCCTGCTCCTCTGATGTGGCCAAAGCGTGGAGCATTGGCTTCCTACTCWGGGGCCACAGGGAGTCCATCCCTCCCACTTTGATCAGAAATGTGCTGCTGGCCAGAGCTCCTTCAAACACACAACAATCTAACTCCAATTATTTTACTCACACTTTTTTTTTTCCCCTTAGGCTTGATCAGTTCAGACAAATCTCTGACTGTTTTTTCACCCTGCAGCTTCAGCTCAGCGAGATGTACAGCAACAAATTTGGGTGGTTGAGAGCACAGAGCAGCCTAGAGGTGTCCTTAATCCAGACTCGTTCACAGCAATGGCAGCAGGAATTCCTTAATGCCTTCAAATTCTCCTGTTCGTACAGGAGATTAAGGACAGTGTTGCCTTCACAGTGAAACCCTGGCAAGCCTTGCCCATGAGCAAGAGTTCAATGCCATCCCAAACTGGCCCAGTTTGTCTTTCTGCCCTTCACATYGATGCAGCTGCTCCTGAAACCAAAGGTCATTTACAGTTCCCATCCAGTCCCAATGCAGGTGCATCCATAAGGAGCACAGCGACAGCACAAAGAGTGGCAAAGGGAGATTAGAGAAGGCTACAGGATACGATGCTGAATAAATTCAAATCCACAAGAAAAAGAGGGTAAGAGAGCTTCACACAGGCTTTTGTTTCACCAATAATCACCTAATTTGCTTTCTGAGGTCTATTTTACATATGCAGTTATGGTGTTTTCCTCAATGAAAGGCTTTCCATAAGTCATGCGAAAGTTCAGTGGTTTACGACTTTTATTGGGCTTTAATTTAACAGACTGCTCCTGTGCACCCTCCTAATGGCTGAAGGGAAACGAGGGCATCTGTTATAACAGGTAACACGCTTAATTCTTCTCTTTCAAATCCATCATCCYTAATTTTGCAATAAAAGTAATCATAGGTGTKTTTTTTTCTAAAGGCTGCATTGTTCTCCAGTGCCTGTAAACAGGGATAACCTTGGGGAAATCTCTGAACACACTCTCAGGATGTGCTCTGCAAGAGTGGCTCTGTTAAGTGGTTTCTTTGTCAGTCCCAGCACAAAATACCCTGGCCTGGTGTTCTTAGTCTGGCTTGCAGACCTTCTTTGAGAATAAAGGTGACTGGGTCCTGGAATTTAATGTTAATTATATGACTATCTAAACTGAAAGGTAATCCACAAAGAAACAAACATTCAGTCTATAGCTGAAGATTTATCAAACGAACACTGCTCAAATTTTGTACAAATTAATAAAATTCTGAGCTGGTCTGTTTAATTTATTTCATTTTACTTGTGAAATCCATTTTACACTACACAGGTTACATAAGTGAGTACTAATGAAAAAAAACCATTTCACGATTAAAACTAAGCCAGAGTCTTTTTTAAAAGCCTTGTGTGTGCCATTCTGCAAAATGCAAAGCATTATTTTTTGCAAATAAGYCAACTAAGTGTTACCATTATGTTTCTGTGTGATTTTAACAAATTGCTTTAAACAGTCACAGAAAACCATCATATGCTGCAAAATACACAACTTCAGGAAAATGTGTGCTGGGAAGCTGTGTGYGCAACTGTGATCACGTGAGCGTGAAAATCTACCACCCTTTCAAGGAAAAACTGAATTTGATAGAAAACCCTCACGTTTTTGACTGAAAGCTTAGTAAGTTTTTCCAGGTGATATGTGGAAAAGAGAAATATTTTCCTCAGAATACATTTGTGTGATTTGCCTGTTTCATTACAAAGCTGTCTCATAAATCTGAAAGAGAACACCAGAATTTTGTTACAAAACTATTCCCTGAGTTTCAAGAACTAATGATTTTTTTGCTCTGGGACGTACACAAACATTCCCTGAAGCCAGCTGAAAATTTGAAACCTTCATAGAGGTTTGTGAAAAAGTGACCTGAGAGAGTCTATGGCTGATCTGGAAAAATCAAAGACGAAAGATAAATAAGAATATTCCCGGGTTGAAATCTACACTGCTTTGTGACTATAAATACACTGCTTCTATAAGCATTTTTATTTGTTTTATAAATATTATGGTGTTGCCTTTCTAACTAAGCTATAAAGTAACTATGCTACTTTTGATAGATGTTGTTATATATTTTCAAACATTAAAAAGTGTGAATTTTTCATTTGGATTATCCTCAAGATATAGCACCTTTTTGGTGCTATCTTGTTTAGCATTTGTTTTATTGCTAAGAATTATGCAGCTGATTAAATAACCTTTGTCTTAGCCYTTCATTTTCTTCCTCACAGGAAAAAAAATCAAAACAAATTCACCTTGCCCTTCYCAGAGGCTGAATAGCAGCAAATTAGAACAGGAGTATTTCACTTGACAAATTTCATCCATCCATCTGTTCTAAACTTTCCTGTCAAAAACCCCCAAATATACCTGTTGTTTTCCCAATAACTAAGCACATAGCAAAAGCTGTGATGTGGAAATGAGCAGGAGATGACATTTGCCTGCTGGTCTAATGTGTATTAGGTTTTGACACTTGTCTATCTTACTTGTCAGCTCGGGAGTTATCTGGATTTGTTCAAAGATATTGCCACACTCCCAAACAGACAACATGTTTCTCTCTTTATCGCATCTGACACGCAGTGTAAGGCACAAATAGGAAGAAAAATACYGCTGCTATTTTAAAATCTACTTAAATATCACTTCTTGCATTTCTGCCCAAAAGGGATGACAAGGTGAATTAATTTACTGGGGGTTTGAACCACCGAGTGTCCCCTGGTACTCGACTCAAGCATCATATATAACATTTTATAGGGAATTTTAGAGTGGTGGAAGTTTGCCACGTGTGTCAGRAGCAAAAGACCAAATGGATGTCAGAGTGCAGCAATTTTTCCAGCACCAGGCCCTGTTTGTCACACAAATRTTTGTGGTGGTTTCCAAATGTCACAGCACTGAGCTTCCTTCTGATGAATTTATAAGGAGAAGGAGATCCCAAATACTGTTCTTCAGATTTCAAACCCCTGCAAGCTGCCTGCTGGAGGGAGCAGGATGGATCACCCCAGCACCTCCACCCTCCTCAGACACTGATGAAACTCCACTGCAGAGGGAACAGATTTGCCACACTCGCAGCAAAAAATAAAGCTTTGACTGCAAGGGACATAAATCCCACATCTCTGGGCCCCACAGCCCTGCTGGTGCCACCCTTCACTCCCACAGGATTTTTGCTATTCACAGGGTTTTGTCCTGTTAACTCCATGAAACATGGCACTAAAAAATAYGAGATATTGGGTGAGATACGGAAATCACTTGCCAAGGGAATTGTGCCTCTCTCTGCCATTTACACTTTCACAGTTTCTTCTGTGTGYCCTCCTTCCCCTTCTGCTTGGCTTCCTGATTCGAGTCTGTGCATGCTGCGAGCTGGTCACTCTAGCACGCAAGTTTTGGTTTGTAGAAGCCATAGGAGAATAAACTCCATAATCCTCTGTTAAAAAMTGAGTGGTTTTTTCGAGGTCATATTTAGTTTGGTACGTTCTTGCCTTTTMAACAAACAAAACAAAACAAAAAAGGCCTGATTAAAAGAAAAGGTCAAGTTCCAATCTTCACACAACTCTTGGCAACTGAGTGAAATAGTCATAAATCCACAAGAAAACAAAGAAAGAAAGCACTGAAACCATCTGCTCCTGGGGGAGGTAGAGGAAGGAAATTCTATTTTGAACAATGTATGTAAGACCTGCACCATTCAATAAGATAACATGTAATTCCTGGATCCCTGGAGCTCCTTAGAAAGGCTTTATTGAGAAACCTTTCTCTATTGCTTAAAATGTCACCATATTTTTTTTATTTCTCTATATATTTATATAAAAATGGTGTTCTTTTCCATTGTCCTTAACCTCAAAAAGCAAAAAAACCTTTTCTTTTAATGTTCACAAAAATCATAAACAACCCAGCCTTCCATAACTCAGTATAACACTTTTTCTGGCAAAATAAAACTATTTTAAGTGTGTTGGCAATGAAAATCACCAGATAATTAGAACACTAGCAATAAATGACACGTCACTACCATTATTATTTGCAGCTTCAGCCTGCTTTGATAGTGAAGGCCCCTGATTTGATATTATTAAAATAACATTAACTATCCTTGCCTGGGTGTATTTCACACTTCACACACATTTACTGGAGAATCTGAGCACCTCACAGTCATTTATAATTTACCTTCYCTGTGAGATACAAAAACTCTATTAGCCCCATTCCCACATACAGGACTGAGGGACACTGAGAGTAAGTCACTCTCCAATTTCACACCAAAATTGTTTCTGAGAAAGGTGTGGAAGTGGCAAGCACAAGGCTCAGGTTGGTTCCACGCCCACTGACCACCCTTTCTCACAGCCCCCTGCCACTGAGATGATGAAAATTTGCAAAATATTACAAAATGCACTGTTGGCTTTTCAGAGTTCTCATGCAAGACTGACATGAACGAATATGAAATAGGATTAAAGAACAGTCCTATTTCTTATTCCTTTGGATATTTTTATTTGAATTAATTTCATAATTTAGTRATATTTTGAGGACCACAATAAAGTGTTTGAACAGTTGTGACCTGTTCATTGATGTTTGTCAGATATAATTTTACCTCAGCATTTTAGCAAGCAGAGAATTCAATGATAGGTTTAATAATAGGGCCTGGTTTTCTCTTTATGACTTCAGTGTGTCTTCTCAGCTCCCCACTTTTAGCTGAGCTCTGSATGTAAAAGTGGACTCCTATCTAAAACAATCTCAGTACAGAATAATATTGGGTTTTCACCACTAGGCTCCAGATGTAATTTAAACAGGGGATGAGGGAAATAAACCTACATATACATATGAAAAGGTTTTAATGGCAAATATATTTGCAAAGGAGCTTTGAAGAGAACAGAATTTGTGACAAATACTTGTGGAACAGAAGTACAGGCACTCAGGGCTTTTAAAACTYGGAATCACAGGAACAATGCATTTTTCTCGTTGCCATGGAACAATAGAGACAAACCTTCAGGATGTAATCCTTTGCCTTTGCCCTCTCTGATAACTTATTGAGCATGATGGGGTGATCTGTCTTCTCCTTTCCCTAGTAATATTCATTCCACAGTCACATCCTGTTCTGCAGGATGATCTGTGAGCATTGCTTGTCAAATGGGAATATATTATTCAACAGCAGCGCTGGCAGAATGGGTACCCCACCTTTCCTCCTTCTCAATTAGTCTTTACCTGCAAAGCTTTGACAGAAACAGGCCTTATCCGATGGAAAAAAGCTTTCTACTTAAATGAATCTTCAGGCTTATAGTGTTTGACAAATTCCCCCCTCAAATTTTGTTAAAATAAACTTAGAACCATTTCTCCTGCATAATTTTCAGCTTGGTCACTGAACTAAAGTCAGTCTCTTGTCCTGCTTCACTGTCTACCTGATGATGTTAAGGACAAGAGACATGTTGGGATCATCTGGTATCACCTGCTATAATGCACAGATAAAAAAAAATATTACCCATTTGATCCTTCGTAAATCCAATATATTTTCTTTGACTAAAACATAGCAAATAGCTAATGATAAAACACTCCAGAATAAAACCAAATACTTTAGTAGATATGGCTGAGAACATATGAGAGGCCAACATAACYCTCCTCCAACAGTCTTATTAAAGTTGTCTGCTATGGACAAGTAAAATGAGGGTCTATAATTCCAGGAGTATAAATAGTCCTTCTGCTCTTACATCAATATTTCATGCTATTCATGGGGAATCAGCAAGGTATTATTAATTGCTTCTAGCAACACAGGTAAATTAAAGGCTGATCTATTAACAACATTAAAACTTAAATATTAATTCCTAGAAGCCGCGGAATGTACTAATGCCAGAGCTGAAAATGGAAGTGTTAAAAAAAAGAAGGAAAGTGTTCAGTTGTTTAGAACCAAGGACAGCATTGTGGTTTTGGGCAGAGCCTTGAACAAAAGACACTCTGTAAACTGCAGCAGCCCAGAAACAGCTTTGGGAGACACTGTGCCCCAGGCAAGTTCTACACTAAAAAGCCCTGGCAGAGCTGTGTAATGAAGTGTGATTTGCGACCACAGTACCTGTGCTCTTCGGGCAGGCAGTCACAGGGGCAGGCACTGTGCTCCTGTGCCTCCTGGCAGGGATGGAGCAGCTCCCCAAGGCAGTCACGTTTGTCTCGGCATGGTTTGACTCGGGTTTGCTGCCGTCTCTGCACGGGGACCTTGCAGCACAGGGCACAGGTGAGCTGCACCAGTGATGTTCATGACACAGACCTGGCTTCAAAGGTGGCCAAACAAGGGGCAAAGGAATAGACTGGTTTATAGCCTTTTCATGACACCACAAAAACCGCAGGATCACAGAAGGATTTGGATTGGAAGGGACCTTAAAGCGCATCCAGTCCCACCCCATGCCAAGGGCAGGGACACTTCCCACTATCTTCAAGCCCTGTCCAAGTTGGCTTTGGACACTTCCAGGGATGGGGCAGCCACAGCTTCTCTGGGCAACCTGTGCCAGGGCTTTACCATCCTAGTCAGAGTCCTGGGACTACTTTTTCCCSCAGCTTTGCCCATAGTTGTGGATGGAATGCAGGGTACAGCCTCATATTTGGATATTCTAAGCCTGGGTGTCAATGTCTGTCACTTGGTATCCATTGATTTTTCAGCTCTGTCTTTAGCAGAACACGAGTGTRAACTTTGAACCTGTTAATGCCACAGAACATTTTAGAGACTGCTTGGAAATGGACTTATAAACCTGGTAGGAAATGAAGCAGAACTGAACTAATTCTCTTTGCTTTTTCAGTGACTCACACTATGGCAGATATGGCATGACAACTCAGCAGCGTTGTTTGCAAACGATTAAAATAATAATGAAAAATGAAACAATTGGCAGATAAGGATCATTAAATAGTTCATAGCTCTGTGACTCTCCTATAATGTCTGCCACAGGTACAGCTGAGTGCTAAATGCACATTTTTTAAAAACAGTCTTAGGTAGAATTAATTGCGTTTAAGTTTATTAATTGCCTTCAAATAAACAGTGGAACAGCTGATGACATATCAATATGTTCATGGTATGGCTAAGATTTCTGTGTTTTAGCAGAACAGAGGTCAATGTGAATATTTTACTTTAATATAATAAAGAATTGCACATCTAATTAACATTTGGGATAAAATTATTTGCATCTTCAAAGAGCATYAGCCTCACTTTCTAGCTAGGCCAGATTTTACCACCTCTGCTTAGGATAAATGAGCTCATTTCCGAAAATGATCTCATTTCTATAGAAATCCTGAGCTACAAACATTATTTAATATGATTAATAAATATTTAGCAAGTTTTACGAAGCAAACAAACAAAAAGTAGGCATGTAGGGAAAGAAGGGYTGAAATGTTACTTGATCCACACATTCTCCCCACATCCACCTTCCACCCAAGGAATGCAATCTGGAGAATGGACACCTGGATTTATTGTAGGCTACACTGATGATTAGAGCAGAATTACTCMATGAAGTGCCAAAGTACAAAAGCAATGTATGATTGAACAGCCACAGATATTCCATGTACACAAGAATAGTGGGGCATTTGAAAAAGCAGCTAGGAATAACACAGGAGAGATGGAAAACTCACCCAGTGTGCATACATCTAGTTTCAAATGAATATTTCATTTCATATTCAATATTTCAAAGTATTAGCTACTGATGGATTTCTGATATTTGTCAATATACAAACAACTTTTGAATCATACATGGTAAATATGTTTTTTATATTAGATTAAGGTTTATCTTGCAGAGGAGGGGATGTGTATTGATGTTATTCATGGGCACATGCATGCTGGGGGACAAYCACAAGAAATAAGCACTGAACCAGATGGATTTTATCACCTAAACCTCAGCAGTGTTCCATGAACATTATTCAAAATCAGACATGCTTTATGGTTGCCTCAAAATCATTCCAGAAGAAAAGACAAATAAACTTGTGCTTCATGGAGAGATTTGTGGAGCCTCTTCTGGGTTTCTGCATATCCATATCTCTGAGAGAGCCGATCAAAGTTAATGATGGATTAATCATGTGCTCTCTAAGATACATTCACAAGTGAAAAATGACTGGCCCTTCATTCCCAGCTAGTCAAAATGAGGTATTGACTGGATATCCCAGCAAAGCAACCTCTAGAACAGCCACCAATGTGAGATATATCAAAGTAGGTAAAAAGACAAGGAAAAAAAATATTTGATCCCTGTCCAAAGTAAATAAAAACCAAAGGCCTACTGTGACAAGGGGGAAAATAAATCAAATTGACATCTTMTAGTGAAGTACAATTTTCTCGTAATACGTCTGTTTAGGCTAAGGCTATGACAAAACTGAAATGTTTATATGAAATCATGCAACTGTCACCAAGCTGCYCATTTTGATGGAAAGAACACGCAGTGCCTTTCATTCTAATATTTTCTAAATGKACTATTTCCCTTCTTCAACTTGCACCTCTTTTCAGCTGCCAAATTTCCCATCAGACTGCGACGGAATTTATTTTTTTTTTTAAAGCTGTCAATTTTAATTGCAGGACYCTCTCACCCTTTTTTTTGGTACTCYCTTGATTTTTTTCCTAATGAAGCAATTAGTCCCTGCTGAGGTCAGTTGTAGTTGCTTGCAGAGAGTTTTGTAGTCTGTTCTCAAGCAGGTACACAGAGAGGGTCATTGTCWGATAAAGTGGTGTTGGAATAAACACCTTCTCCCACTGGGGCCAGAGGAATCATTGCACACAACAAGCAAAGACTCTGCATCACCAGTACCTTTTATAAAGTTCCTTTTCAAGCTTCTTAATCAGAGAAAGGCAATTAGACAGTATCCACACTTGCTTGTCCACTGTCATATCTCAGTATTCCTCAAAAACCTGTTTGTATTACCTAAGTTTTGTAAATTAACTAAAGTAATTAAAATTACTTTTTAATCCCTCTTTTTTTTTTTTTTTTCCCCCCCAAACACATTCTGCCACACTAAAACAAAAGATGCTGCTGAAAAGCAACTTCCCAAAGACAAATGTAAAACCACCAGAATCATGTTGGATAAGGGAAACAAGTGTTTGGAAACTTTAACAAATTAATTGCTTRAGGTTAATTTATGCCATTTGCCACAATCCAGAAATCAATTATTGTGCATAATCTTTACTAAGGTCTGTGGATTTTACAGGAGAGTAAGCAGAACAGAAAAGAATATTAATGGAAAATTCCACATAAAAACCACTGATAAACTGGTTCCATTTGCTACCTTTCAATATTGAAGTAATAAGAAATATTTTAGCAGTGACTCCAGACACAGAAAYGTTCAAATCTATCACTGCACAGCTTATGTTTATTCTGCTTAGGCAATTCCTGCTGAGACTTCCAMAAAATATCCACAAGTTCAAGGGCAGGTTGGAGGGAGCTCTGAGCAGCCTGGTCTAGTGGGAGGTGTCCCTGCCCAGGCAGAGGTTGGAACAAAGCAGTTTTTTATGATTCCATGAAGTTTTCCCCCAGAACTGTTCTTCCAGTCCAATAGGAATATCCACACAGCATCATATTTAAACAGCCAGACAGGGCAAATGGAAACTAAGCTGCTGCATCTCTAACTGTTCACTTTTTTTAATGACTAAAACAACTGTAAATTAAGTTTCAGATGTGGTAATTTTTGGTTTAAAAGACAAACATGAAGTACATTCAAACACAGTCTTCAAACCCACCCTCCCACTGTGCAGCAATGCACTATTTTAGTAACTTCCATTATTTTTTCCATGGTATAACACAGGCTGCCAGCCCATAGTAGTTTGTCTGTCTGTACTTCAGATTACCAAATTCAGACCACACTCATACCACAGTGATGAAATCAATATGAAGTCCCAATACCTTAGATATATGTACACAGATATCCCTATAAATGACTTCTAATTATAGCAGCAAACAATTTTATTTAGGGGCTTTTCTTAGGTTAGCAGAATTAAAGCAAGTTCTGRTACTACAATTTAGGTAAATAGTGCTTGTCAGAAGCAGGCAGTTATACAAGTACTAACACAAGTAACATTAGAAAAGATAAATATATATGTATTTTTTTTCCATACTGCTGATATTTTTGCATGTATGGCTGCTTTTCTAGGTCTGTGTTTTAATTTAAAAACCATCTGACAACAGCGCTGCTTGTGCTGCTCTATCATTCTAACCCATAGGATGAGTGACGACAGTGAACACCTGTAAAACCATTCTATTTTAGCTCAACATTTTCAGGTACCAGGAGAGATTATGGAAAACAACTTTTTGAAGTAAAGGTTCACGTAGTCCTGGGCAATGTTTTCAAGTAGTTGCCTTAACACTGAAACATCTCTTGGCAGTAAACATCCACAACTAATGCSAGCTCTCAAAAAGAGATTTGTGGTTTAGCTCTTCTTCGTGTATACCATGATTTTTTTTTTTTTTTTGTCTTCAACCACTCTGTCCATTTTTAGTCATCTAAAAAGTATTGCTGTCAGGTGAGGTAAGGTCAGAAAGTTGTTCAAGCTCTTTCTGAGAATCAATTGAATACCATCACCCCAGCCTGTCCKGGGAGATGTACCTTTGCTTCAGGTCTGACAAACTGCTCCTCAGTTTCCAGCTTGCCTCCTCCAGGCTAGATTTCTATCTTTCTAACATTTGCTGTATTAAAAACCCCCCAGGTAACTTGCTTCCTGTCTAATGACTACTTGAGAGGATTCATAGTTACAGAAAATCAATGTTTTAAATGGTATTGAACAATGCTCTCAGAATCTCAAGGTGACTGGTTCAATCTTCACTGATTAAACATGACACGGTATCATCAAAGAAAGCTGCAAAGTTGTTCTTTGCCTGTTTTCTTATGCCCTTGCAGGCAGAGCATCACATCATTCCAGCCACAACCCCAGCCTGGGCTGCAAGAAGACAATGGGAGCATCACAATGTATTTTAAAGGAGCGGAAAAAATCAAATATATTGAGAGTCTGAGGATCATATATATGGGGTGAAATACTTCCAAGCCACTGAACCGTTTTGGAAGAAGTATATTTGAAAGTAGAACATGCAATAAGAGATAATATCCATCTACCAACCTGCAAAGCTGTGTGGTATTTTTCTGCAATTTACTACTACAGCTAAAGCAAAGTCTGAAGGGAGGAGCCAGGAGTTCTGTTAGGGAGTGTCTCTGCCTTSAGGCTGCAGGACAGAGCAGGAAGCAGCACAACTGGTCCAGTATTTTTTCCTCTCGTGGGCAGGGAATCCTTTCACACAGTTTTTGCAGGATGCTTTTTAGAAGCTGAGAGTAAAAAACATCAAACCCCTACAGGCAGAGTAAGGATTATCGTGGGGTTTGCAGATCCTGGTCACTGAATAATGTGTGCAGTGACATCTTTTCCCCTGTCCTTTGTGGCCATGGCCCAGAGRACAGCAATAAACCTCGTTGAATCATTTCATAGAAGTTATGTTACTGCATTTTCTCAAGAAAAAGTTCTGATCTCCAGACACCAAGTGGACACAAGTGTTTTCATATGCCTTTCCTGGCACTGGATATTTTGACTACCATTCTCTAATGTGACTTTTCACTGGCCAGTTGGCAAAGAATTCCAGATTTCTCCTTAAGAATATAAAAACTAACAGCTTAAGAACTTCAACTTTTTATTTAATGTATTTCTCTGCATCTAAAACACCAATATCTTAGTTTCTAGCCAACTTTCCTAAGGAAATATGACTGCTTTTAAGTCATTACAGTGTCAGTGATTGTACTGATTATTTAGATGTAAAAATACCTTTTCAGATAAAAATGACAGGCTGTCAAGTTCACTGCTGATAAACAGTATTTTGAAAAACCAACATAAAAGCAGCTACAATCACAGGACACACCTCTTGTGCTCAGACTTGTGAGTTTAGCAGTTACAACAACATGTTTCAAATGCCTCAGGTAAAGAGGAATTTAGCTGGCCAGCACAGAGAGCTTGTGTGATGCAATGAAGAAAGCTTCAATTATGTCCTACAGCTTTATTCAAAGCAATGTCTATAACCTTCAAAAGCTCTGAGCATGTGTTATACATCTCCAGCTTGAAAAGGTCATTCTTTGTTCATTTTTCTCTCTTATTTGCCATTGCTTTCTTTTCAGTAGGCAAACATAACACTCATAAATGAGAATGTAACAGAAGCAGCTCCACCAAGACCCAGCTTTGCWCTTCTGAACTTTGTGGTCTTACGAACAGAAGTCAGGACTGGGGCAAGTTTACCCACGCTGCTCTGCCTGTCTAATTCATGAACTTCAATCCTGAAAGCTGCCTGCTTCTCACAGGAAAGTTGGCAAGGGTAGAAGTTTGGGAGACAAAATGTTCTTCCAGTCATATTCGCGTGTAAAAAAACTGGTCAGATGCTTTCTAAAGAGTTGAAAGGGCTGCTGAGATCGGGCTGGGCTCTTCATAACTACCCCACCCCATCGCTGGGGGTGGCAGGAGTGTGTTGAATCAGAGAGATGCTGGAGGCAATCCCCAGAGAGCCCCTGCCAAAGAGCCCAAGCCACTCTGAGGATGTCACAGGACAACTGTGACGTTTGAAGGGAAAGGTGACATGGGAACAAATCCATCCCTTTATTAACGCAGGTTCCTCCAGCACAGCTAAAGATCCATGCCCTGACCTGTTAGACAAATATGTTCCATTAACCCAGAATGAAGTTCCTGGATGTCTTTAGGAGAGGAGGGAAACAAAACAAACAGGCAAAAAATAACATTTTCTCTGCAAGCAAATAGTTGTAGATGGCAACATTTAACGAAATGAAATAACCCCCCATCCTAAACAAAACAATCACGTGCCCAGCTTCACTTCAAAGGAAGAGGACTTTGAAGTCTTCAAATTACAAGCAGAAAACCTCCTGAGGTCAGGCAAGTCCACAGGGTATTGTGAACTACTTTTAGCAATGTTTGCAAATTCATTTTTGTGTAAATGCAACCAGAGAAAAGAGCAAATGTTGTAAACACGAAACAAATTATTAGACATTTATCAGCTTGTTTGGTTGGATTTTTTTTAAATGAAAAAAGATTGAAACTCTGCCTCATCAGCGATGGATGGATGGAAAAACTTGTTTGAACAGAATTAAAATGCAGGAGAATCAACATTACCAAGATCAAAACTCACTGAGAAATTTTGAATAGTTCAAATGAAAGATGTGTTTATCTTATATTCTGCCATCTCAGAGTTTCAAAATGTGTGATAAGGCAGAAGGGTAGAAGGAGAGACGTGAAATACTCTGAAAGGATGTTTTATATTGTAACACAATCCCAAAATAAAAAAAATAAAAAAACTCTAAATATATTTAATTTAATTTAATTTAATTTAGCATTGCAAACTCCTATAACTCGCTTATGAGCATCTCATATCTATCTTCTCCTATTGATCTGAACTCAAGCTTCAGATATAAAATGTTGGGAAAAAATGGGGACAAATTTATCTGTGATGTAATCCTATTATCTGCAGACAAATTCTGCTATTTTGTTAATCTCATTACTACCTCTGCCTTTTTTCCACCTAAATAAATTCTAAAATAATCAGTTTTGCTGTTCCTTACAGAAACTTTTTAGGTCTTATTTTCTTGATGGACATGAATRCAAAGGGTTTTAAAATAGCATGCAATTCTCTACGTGTTACTTTCATGTAGAGTAAAAGGTATCAATTTTATATTTTAAATCCTTATCCTATAACAGGCCTTTGTGATAAGACCTTTAAAGGCTTGGGGCAAATCAGAAGAAATATATTTTCTCCTTTCATTTCAAACTTATATCTARAATTTAGCTTCTCTTTCCTCTTCTACTGGAACACAGACCTCAACTGATTTCGGGAGAAAACAGACACCTCTGCTCATTTTTCTAGGTGATTCTTTCTATATTTTACACCTCTTTTGTCACAGTCTCCTTTACTAAATGTGATAAGCCTTATTAGAGGTGGTCTCCCATGGGCTTGTACAAAAAATATTTTGTATTTAAAGCATTTTTTATCTCAAGCTGGTGTTTTATCAAACATGTTTATTGTTTAAGGCTTCAGGCAAAGGCTTGTCTGAGGAGTTTTATAAAGCAARGTACAGGAATGGAGTAACACAAGGAATTCCACTATCCATCTCTTTGAGATCCACACAAGTGACAGCCTTCACCAGTGGCAGATATGTCCCAGATATAGGTATGTACACACACATATCCCTTTCTCTATATACAAGCATCATTTATAAGCCACCTAGAAAAAAAATATGGTCTATATGGGAAGAAAAGCTTCCAGGCACTACAGCAATGTAAATAAACAGCAGCCCACACAAACTAATGTGAGTAAACACAAATTCTTGCAAACACTCAGTGAATGATAAGATCTTAGATAAATTTCTCTGCTTAAAAATCTCTTTCAGCTGTCATTTATTATAAAAACATATTTTTTGGCACAAAATATGCCATGTTAAGTTCCTTACTTTGGCATAGTAAGCACCATACAAACAACATGTAATGTTTGGCAGAATGCAGAAGTTTCCATATCCTTTATCTACCCAACAGAGGACCTTTTTTATATTTGGCATCACTAATTAAAGCTATAGTGCCCCAGACTCCAAGGAAGTTTAAATGATTAATATACTCTGATTACTTTTTCCATTTTTTTTTTACAACACCTTCCATTAGGAATTCTCCTAATAAAAGAACTGGTTTAGASTTAAATTATACATTTTGCCCTAAAAGTTTTTTTCACCTCAACRAGGCAATTGCCTCACAGCACTGCAGTGCTGAGAACTCTAAATGAGTCCTTTCTCCTTTACAAGCCTAAGCTTTCTTCAGCATTTATTAATAACTCTCTTAAAAAACTATTTATCTAGAGAGATAAAGAATTTACTAAATCCAGACCAGACAATGCTTTCAAGGAATACTTGCTAAACTACCTGCTGAACAAAGAGGATTGAAATTTAATAGTTTAAAATATTTTATCTGCTTTTTCCATGCTGTARTGGTACTGGCTCTCATCACAAGCTAAACATTGAACAAAGAAAACAAGCTCTTCTCCCTTCTATTTTGATTCCTTCCAGAACACTGACTATCAATTAATTCCGAAAAAAAGAACAAAGAAATGGTTGTAGTATGCAGCAACCAGCAACTAGATTGATGAAAGGCCAGACCTATTGCTTCAAAGGAAAAAAAAATATTGAAACCAAAGGTGAACTGCACTTATTTGTCCTTGGCTACAGAATGAAACCAGAAAAGGTCATAAACATGTGATGGTGTTTGCCTACAGCACACTGGAGTTGGAGCATTGGCCTTAAAGAAGGCTTCAGTCACATGGCAAAAAATATCAGGCCACAAGTTTCTTGTAGCACAGGCTCGGTGTTACACACTGACAAGATAAAATAGTATTTGGGAGCAGTTTGAATTTGATTTATCATTATAGCAATGTAGGTCAACATTTTAATTGTCTCATCTGGTTATACAAATAGGCTTTGGAGTGCAGCTTGGATGTAGTCCTTGAGACACAGAGCTTTATGATAGAGCTCCTTTAGGCAAAGAACAGAAAGAAAATGCTTAAAAAGAGTTTATTATACTTAAACAGAATAGGCTTATCATTATTATTCTYATAAAATAGCTGTTCTTGAAACACRYTAAAAATCTTGGACTATTGGATGCATTTTGCKGTCATGGTCATTGGGAGGCTGGCAACACAATAAAGTATTTCCCCATTCAATATTTACATTACTGTTCCAATATGCAGAAAATACTAACTAGAACGTCCTCATCAAAAGCAAGGTGTGAATGATGACTGGTTCTCAATGCACACCACAAGAAAAATATTTGCTGTGGACCAAACACAAACCCAACATTTCAAGCAGTCTTTCTCACTGATGTGAATAAAGAGGGCGAAAATAATGGAAAACTCAGGAGRACCGGTCCAAAAATGGAGAGCAGAGCAGTGGTGCTGCAGTTTCCTCACCACATTCCCCATGAACATTCTTGCAGTTGTTTGTGAGAGCTGCCACCTTTTTATTCAGCACATCCTGGGGAGCACCCAAAAGATTTGAGTGAAATTGTATATAACATAGAGCAGGGCACGTGCCTACCAGTGAAGAATCATCCCGACAAATTATTGATTAATACCGAGCAGACACACTATAAATGAGGTATAATTTATCAGGACACAGTGACAGAGTCTTTGCTTTCTTAAAGCTCATCTTCTATTCACTCTTCTAACTTGCTTTTGGCTAAAGCAATTTCTTGAGTTCATCTTCAGCCAAGTGTCATCTGTTCTCTCCCATAATCGTTACCCTTCTCGCTAATTAGTAAGGTTTAGCTGCCTCCCGTTACACACTTAATTAACTTCTCCACCTTTGGAAAAGCAATTTCCCCTGAACGAATTACTATCATGGCTGTTTCATACAATGAACTAGTTCTAAGTATAGTCCTCGAASGAAGCAATGCTGCTCAGACAGACAGTGCAAGGTGCAGGGGACTTTGTGAAAGTGAACTGACTCCGCAGGGATGGCACAGATAGCCGTGATGAGGGAAAACTCAATACAAAAGCACTTACTCAACGTGCCACCATCAGGAGGAACAGAGTGGCTGATGGAAGAAAGAGATGAACAAAAGCTATTGTGTGTGGCAAATGCTGCTCTCAAACATCCATACAGTGGCTTCCCATTCTTTCAATGTTTTTGGCTGCATAATGACAGTGAGTGTAACAGCTCAGAGCTCCGTTTGTCACCTGCTCCCKCTGAACAGGTACTTACCAATAAAAACACCTCTGCTGAAAGGGTGTACTTGGTAGGCAAGACAAAAAAACAATGAGATGGCAACACAGCAATAGACATAAATCAAGTAGGCACAGCTTAAATGAATGGCAAATCACTAGTCCAGAACAGTGTAAGCCTCTGGATTTCCCCTCCAATCTCCTACCTCCAAGACATGCTGCCTGTCAGGACATTCCTTCTCTTCTTATCAAGAATTTAGTACAAACATCAAACTAGATCTTCCTAGTCATTACTTATAAATGGTGAAGCAGAGGAAAATCAAGTGTGTTCTATTGATACAAATTTAAACAATGGCTCATGGACTCGCAATGTCTGGCCCAGATTCTCTGTGATGTGTTCAAACTTCCACTTAAATGGAAAAAATWGACATATATTTATGTGAGTTTCCTTTGTAGGACTATGCCCAGTTTCTGTCTCTCATCACTGGCCCCAGAAGCAGGAAGTCACTGAAATCAGAGCATATACAGATCATAAAGGCTGTGACTTCAGTATCAGCTTGTCAGAAAGACACCAAATGTCCCTACTTGTCTGTTGTGCTGTAAGGAAAGAACTCATGAGAAATGAGAGAGGTTTTTTAGACATTGGGTCTATTTGGAAGAATTCATATAGATAAATCTTCGTGGTTTATATCATCCCAGACAGGACTATGGGTTTGGTTTGTATCACACTCACTCATCTCCTGCCTGTTAGCAAATTTAATGCTCACAGTTCAGAGTAAATAGAGAAACAGGATTGACATGATATCCTAATAACATGGAYCTTCTCAATAGGCATTAGGAGCAAATAATGCATCCAAGACCTCCTCAGATGCACATATTAGATCATCATTATGTTTATTTTTCATTGTTAGCACTTGTCATTCAGATGAGTTGGAAAATGATTGCTTCACAGAATTTAAATGTTCATTGTGAGGAGAGTATCAAAATGTTAAGTGCCTAAAATACATTTTTTTATTAGTAATAATCTGTTTCTTATTTCTTTTTCTTCCAATTTGACATTTTTGGCTTGCTATGTTGCTCCAATATTCATTGTTCTCTGGCCAACTTGTGAAAAACAAGCTGTGGAGTGAGTGATGCCCACAGACACGAGGTATAAATGCAGGTGGGTCCTGCCTTCTGGCACTAGGACTGCTACACTATGCAAATCACAAACACAGTGATTACCACAGGGGTTGTGAAAAGGAAAACAGCGATTATTTAATTTTTCTCGTGGTCCTGCAGCCTCTTTTTTAAACACTCTACAGAAAAGGACTCATCTAAGCTCCTTCTCCCTGCTTTCTGTCTGGGAAAATTGTTGTTATCTGCGATTGTGTCTACCCTGCTAATCTCCCCGAGAATCAAGTAAGCTTTTCTTGGCTTTGTATAACAAAAGGAAGAGCAATGCAGCCTTTTTCAGGTGCTACTGTTCTAAGATTTTTAATAATTGAGGACCGAAAAGCTTCCAGCATCAARAGCTGTACCTGCTACAAATCATGATTGATTCTTGAAGGAACTACCACATCCAAATACCAAGGAGACGAAGAGTGCCTGGGGAGAGCAGACAAAACCCCTGAGGTTCAGACACACAACAAATTCCCATCTGGTTTAGTMAATTCCCAAACTTCAATTACATTTAAGCTGGGAATGTATCATAGGATACTCTTGGCTTTATAATCTTCCTGGTCACTGTCAGGGGCAGAATGCTTGGGGCATTCTCTTGCTCTTATTGGAGTAGCACACCGAGATTTACAGTAAATTCCTTATCCAGTAAATTGTTTGTATTAAGAATTAGGAGTCTTTCCAGTGGAATCATTCTGGTTCAACAACAAATGGTGAAGTTCATGGTTGCTAAATAGCATAAATGTAACAGTTTAGACTAAACAAGCACAGAAGCTTTATTAAACTGTGGAAAGAGGTATCCCYTGTGCCATTTACAGTGGGAATTCTGGACACTGGGGGATGCAATTGGTGCTCCCTCCTCCACCTCCTACCTGCAGATTAAGGCTGTGTTTGGGTGGAATTCACGTTGTATAGGAGTAACTGCACATCCAGAAAAGGAACCATGCATTTAAATTGCCCAATGTCCCTACAACATTTGTCCCTTTTCCCTTAAAAGCTGTTGCCTGATAAATGCTCTGYGACATCTCATCTGACACAAAAAACCCAAGACAGACAAGTCAGGACACACATTCAGCTTTTCAGCCTCAGTGTAACTGTAAATGCCACAAATCAAGATACTCATCAGAAAATGAGTTTGGAGCTTTCAGAAAAGGAATCACCATAGTGAACATCACAATGATAATTGCTCTATTCCTTCTCCTAYGACACAATACTCTGACAGCCTGTGGGGATCTAACAGGGAAGAAGAGTTTGAGTCAAGGAGAGAGATAGAAGACAACAGGAATATTTTACATGGCAGTAGAATGCAAGCTACTGGTCAGGATAGCTGCAAATAATTATATTCTAACAACTTTAATTAAGGTAATAAAACTGTACACCTTTCAACAAACAGTAATTTTAAACAAAACCTTTTGTCTCTATGGCCCTTTCCTCCTTTTGTGCTTTGGTTTGTCCTTAACATTTCTAATTTGCTAAATCCCAGGCAGGTAGAGATCACCTTGGTAAAAACCTAACCCTTTTAGCAGAAAAATTTTTCTGCTGGCAATGCCAGCCACTCTCTTTGATCATTAATGACCCTCATATTTAATGAACATAAGAAGTAGAAGTTCTTCTGTTAAAGCAAACGTAAACCAAAATGAATAAACACAAATGCCCTATTACTCTATTCTAGTTGGCTTTTATCCAGATATCAGAAAAAAGGGGAAAAAGAAGGTGCCACTTATGAAGATCACGTTTCTTGGGAAAATTATGAGAATTCAAATAACGGGTTTTTTTCCCCTTTTAATTAAAAAGRTACATTAGGACACAAAGCTAGGAATCTGGAGGTTTAATTAATCACATTGAGTTTAGCTAATGATCTTTTACAACTCACTTCAAGTCCCAGAGTGTCCCACAGCAAGCAAGAGGACTATAATAAGATCCATATGGATCTTAAGATCACCACTGAAGTTGTTCCAGGATATTATCAGAGACACAGATGGGATTTCTGGAAGATGTTACAAAATCCTTTCCTTCTGCAAAYGTCCCACAGAGCCTTTCCCAGCTGCAAAGTTCATTCAGGAGAATGTCAACAAGAGCTGGTCAAGTAGCAAATGCATGGATTTGTGAATGTCTCCTTCCCTCCACAAATAAAACCATAAATTGTGCTGTAGCTCATGAGGCCACRTCACTTGTTACTGGCAAATATCCATATCCACTGSTCATTAGAGAAGATTTTCATCTATTCCAAAAGTTTAGTAGGATCTCCATCTGAGAATTGGCCCTTTGCTATTTCTCCTGTTTCTTGTTCCAGGACTTGATCCRTTTCTCTCTCTAATAAATAAATACAAGCAGTGCAGTGCCATAGATTTGATGGAACGAAAATACATCCAATGGAAAGGAAACCTCTCAGAGCTGCCCAGGGACAGAGAACTATTTATCTGGTCAATATTTGGTAATATTCTGTATATATCATAGCAAGCCAAAGAGTTCATTTGTCWGGATGTTGGAAAATCCTTTGTTTAACACAAAACCCCCACAGTTATTTGAGAACAACTTGTTAATTGCTCCTTCCTTTTCACTTACCAGAAAAGACACAACTGAGGATTTAGAGTCTCTTTTTGTATACTAAATTGCACAACTGTAATTTTTTTACGAATCATCTCTTATCACAGAAAAYGGTGAGCAAATTGTACCCAATCAGGTGCAACATATAGGAATCGGAAAGAAGACAAAAAAAAATATATTAAAAAAAAAAAATCTCCAAACAGATACCTCCACGATTCGACTGAAAAATAGAGTTGCCTCTTCAAATTTATTACATTTGTCTTTGAGGACTGCTATTTGTAGGTCCCCTCTTCTTTGCTGCATGACTGAACAYTCAAGAATGAGACCTTTAGACTCAAACATGACTTAACCTGATAAATTTCTAACTCAATTTACAGCAACGTCATGCATATGCTAAACCCCATCTAACATTAATATTTAATGAAGAAATAAACCTGCCAGAAGAACAAATTTACAGCACATTTAGTGTACAGCATTTTAGAGGTGTCTGTCGAGTAGGTTTTGCTGTCGAGACAAGGTTTTAAACTGCCAATAGTTTAAAAGTAGTAATTTTTCATTGCATTTCATTCGCAAGCTCTGCTCCTTTTAAGAGACTCCAGGCTGTCAAGGTTAATTGAACCCTCAGGGCCCTCAGAATGACTGCACTCGTTGGGGCTCTGCTGGCTCCAGGCTCATCTCCCTCATTCCTTTGCTCTAAATCTTGTCTCCAATGATCTTTTTCATAAATATAATTTCAGCTTTAATCTCTACAATTATGATCTGCTGATCTAATTCTCTGATTTAGTCCTGTATCTATCTGCCCAGACTAAAATCTCTGTCTTTCTGGCATCTCGTGGTCAGCTTAAGACACCATCCTCAGATAATAAGGAGCAGAGGAATAGACAGCTGGAATTTTTTTCCTGTCTGGAACAGCGTGACCTCCACCTGTGAATGACACACTCACTAAAACTCTACATGCAAACTTTCTGCCATGAAATATTTTTCAGAGTGTCCCTCACAACAGCCCCAGAGGAATTTCAGAGCTCTTGGCTCACCTGCCTCACGTCCACTCATCTCTGAGCACACTCAGAACCAATGTCTGGTGAATTCTTTCTTCCAAGTGCTTGTTTTGGGGGCAGATCAGCAAAATCTCTGCATTTTCGGGTCAGTATTGGAACATGCTCTGTTCCATTGGCCACTCACAGAGGGATTGTGTCCTGTTTGGAAGCTTTTGGTCACAAAACTCATTGGTTTTGCTAAAGCCAAGTGCTTTTATTCAGAGGTCGGAATAAGGAAARAAGATATAAGGAACAAACAAAGCTACTCTTGTACCCAGTCTCATCTAATTTTATGCTTCACTACAAACCAAATTAGCTACATTTCCCTGCTAAATTAGTCTAGCACCTCTAAACYAGCTTTAGTCTCCAAGCAAGTGCAGGTGCTTCACCGTGTTTAGAGGACAGATTTTCCCTTAGGAAAACCAACTTTAAMAGAACTTTAGCTTTCCTTCTGAAACAGAGCTTTTCCAAATTTAACTTACCAAGTGTTCTGTTGGAATTCTAGTGCAATGAACAAATGTCTRTTTTGGCTTCCTTTTTTCATTTGGAAAGAAACAAATTCTCCAGTATTGGACTATTTTGMAGAATAAATTCCAGTAGCTGATTAGTTATGTCCAATGGCTTCTTTTCTCAGGTCTCAGGTATTCAGTCTCCTAAGGCAGGGTGATGGCTAATGTCCCTAAAAAGGACACATTTTCTCTCAAATTAAAATTTCATATAAATAAATTCTACTTTACGAGGAGTCATAGCTAGAATATTCTAGCTTGAAAGTTGAGCTGAAAAGGGGAAAAGAAAAGCAGGCAGAATGATAGAGTCATTAGAAGCCTTTCTATGGACATAAGTGAGCTCAAGTGGGAGTCTAAAGCAGCAATCTCCACAACTTAAATTAGCCACTCACTGTTATTCCCATGAAATCAAAATATTAAGAGCAGCTTCTCAATTTAGAAACAGTCAAGTGCCTTATCAAAATGTATTAAAAATCGGTGAAACTAACCCAAAGGAGAAACTTCCAAGTCCACTTTCGTCGCCTTTACATATCTACACCTTTCAATAGCCTACAGAAGATATTAATTTATGTGATATTTGAAACGGGTAAGGGTGTAATTGATGGACTGATAGAGTGATAAAGTCATAGATTTACCAGTTTGATAGCAAAGTTAAGGAAAACTCCCACACTAAAATCTGTACAACTCCTGCTACGCGATGGGTGATGCCAGGCTGAACCAYCCCCTCTGCGTGTCCTGGTGGGGCAAGATGAGGTGGCTGATGAAGCCTGACACAGCACAACACGTYGGCCCAAGAACAGAAATGCAAATTAAACCCTTCCAGGCAACTCAGCACATGAGCCAGTAGCTCCTTTGTACCATTTTTGATTGCAAACGGGAGATGAACCACCACCACCAATTTGCTTGAGTGTTTTTAATCATGACCTTGCTGAAGCTGCAACATCCTTGCAGAAGCAATTGAGTCCCTGGATTGCACAAGAGTAATTCTCCAGTTTCTCAGAATATCCATTGCCTTGGGCCCACTTTCYCCTCAGGCAGTCCTTTCCTCCCAAGAGATCAGCTATGTTTTGGAGATGTCATCCATACAAAGTGTCCAAGTTTCAGTATTTCTTCAGTTTTCTCAAATATACATATTCTTTTAATCTTTTTCTTACACAGAGAACCATTCCAGCTAGAGCTGACAGAAATGTATTTCGCTCTGCTTCAACTTTTCCTGATGAAAGTACTCCTTTCCTTCTCCCTGAGGAAGCAGTCACTGGAACTGAGCAGGATATTTATTTTAATGCAGGAAGGTATCAGCATATCTGTTTATAAAGCAGTTTCTTCCACTCTGCTTTGTGTCAGGATGGGAATGCTAAACTGCATCTCAATTACCAAACCTCAGGATGGAAGATTCATGCAGCCTCCCGCACCCAGAAAGGCTGTAATAATTAACTCCTCAATAAAGCTGTAATTAATTATTGACAATTTAATGTCCCTACTTTTAACCTTCAATAACAGGCAGGAATTACTGGCTGTCATCTCCTCTGCAGCACTGCCAGGTGCAGCACACGTGTTTCCAGTCAGGTCACCCCAACTCCAGCAGCCACTTACACCCTCCATTCACACTGCAGCAGCATCTTTCCCTGCAGAATGGTGATGGATTCTTCATTTGAATAATTTATGTCCGAGTTTTATAATAGAAACTCATCATTTAGTAAAATGAGCTACTAAACGGACCTGAGAAGTGCATCATCCCCAGCAGCCCCACACAAACCTGTTTCTCCACTGCTCACGAAAACCCAGAACTGTGATATCCAATATTAAATGTAGCCACTAAATTGCTTGTTCATCTGCACCCTTTTCTGAGCTTTTCCTCTAYAGCCACTTTGTGTTTTGAGTGTATCTATTAATTTATAAGGTGTCTGCTGTTGTAGATAGCTGTTAAATAGTTAATAGGGATCTACTGCACTTTGTCCAGCAGCAGAACTGCAGTCTGCCTAATAAAACCCTCCTGCAGTAAGTAATGATTCTCTCTTCTTTCACACCTCTCACACCGAATTCACAGTTGTATAGTTAAATATTTCACAGTGTACAGAAGAAAAAGACTGTATAGCTCCTCCATGTAAATTACTTTTATACCACAAGGCTTTAGAAACYCTCCAAGCTGAATAGTCCTACCCAAGTATATATCTCTAAATCTGTTTAACTTATTGAAATAACAATAAAAAAATAACTTATCAATACCAAGGTACTGCATTGGTTCAGTTAAAAGGATCTCTCCTAAGCACAGGTTCTGTTACTAAAGGTTTGCAGCCTAATGCCCAAGGAAAACCAYGAATTGATCCAGCTTTAATTGGCACCTGGAAGTTTCCTCAAAGACAAATCTTTCCCTTGTGAAAAGCTGTTGCAGGAGTTGCTGGTCATAGGCAGTGGAGAGAAACTCAACATGAAAAGGTTTCTCTCGCTGCTACAACAGCCTCAGGGATTACTGAGAACAAACTTAATTACAAGAACAGTAATTTTGCTGGACATCAGAGRAGAACCCAGGAGATCCAAAAGCCACAGAAATAAAAAGTGCAAAGCAAGCTCAGCTTCCTTCTGTCCATTTCTGCCACCACAGAGCACATTGACCTACGCTGCCTGGTACCAAACCCACCCACACCTACTTTCCAAAGTTGTCTGAGAGAAGAAACACWGATTTATAATTGGGGTTCAATGAGTTTGAAGAGTTTTCATCAGTCAAAACCTACGTTTTATTTTTTTCATAAGCTTCTTCTCATTTTATTGCTTTTAAAACTGTCATAAAATTTGAAAATGCCTTCAAAAGAATGCAATTAGCACTTYGAGTGCAATGGACAAAATTTTACGAAAGTACAGACAATAACCACTGAGCATTTAAGAATTTTCCTTGAACCTTATATTACAGGAAGCTCCTAAATGACCAAAAATTATGTTTGACTGAAAAGCCCTTGCACAGTTCATAATTCATTAAAGAAAAATTAACAGAAATTTCATTTCACAACTCAAAGTTTCAGGTTGTAAATATATATTAATGGCCAAAATATTTTGTTTGGGAAGTACTCRGTGGATATCATGCATGTACATCTAATTTTAAGCTATAATTCCTGTGTGTATCACTAGGTGGCATGTGCCCAACTTGGCGAACTCGTTTTGAGCAGAAAAGATATTTGCAAAGATTGTTGTGCAGCTAAGGACTCCTAGGAAAGTTAAGACACTGCTTTGCAATCTGCTAATTATCTGTCTATTCAATTCCTTATTTAGGATAAATGCTTTCAAAACAGACACAAAAACAAGGATGTCCAAAACAAGGAAGAGCTCTTATTATTTAAATGCAGCTGGAGAAAAAAAAATAAATTTGTAGGGTGTCTCGAAGAGCTGCAATTTGCTTATAATTTCTAAGCCAGCTTTCTTGTCCTGATTGTGTATGTGTGTTTGAAGYACATTAAGTGGTTGAAATACAGAATGATTCAAGGCTTCATAAACTTACATTCTGTTTTATCTTTATTTTGGGAGATACATTTGATCTGTTGAAAGCCTTGGTTAGATATAAGAGGTTATACAGGCTTCTTTTTTTTAATATATGTTCTGTTTTTCGAATGGAAGGCAAAGTWGGCAAGTGAAGGCTTTCATTTAGTCAGATCTGGGTCTGGAACAGATAAAAGCATTTGGGGCTGAGTATCACCCTGTTATTACACATCAGCCATGCTCAGAATCCCTTGAGCAGCCCTAATGTTTTTGCTTACCAAACAAGCCTTTTAAAATATAAGATACATTTTAGGGTGAATGCCTGGTAATAGACAAACTCCTTTGAAGTGAGCGTTCAATTTCTCATTTCCAGCTATTTTTCTCGAAGTGTTTGTGGGTGATTGAAGTGATTGCCTCTATCAGCTGGTACAAAGGGACAGCACCTCCTGCTCACGGGGACCACCCATGACCTGCAGCCCCCACCCCAGGGCAGGCTTTCAGCACTGGCCCATCCACATCAGCCTTATCAGACAACACCGAGCCCTGAGGTTTTCCACCAGACTTAAACTTTGCTGTTCAGCCTGGAGTTTTTATATTAACCTTCATCCGATGTGCATCGGGGCGTGAAAGTTCCCCATGTGGARAGCTGACAGCTTGGCCAGCCAAACCCTCTCTTTCCGTGCAATCCAACACCAGCAGAACTGCAGGACGGGATTTGCACTTGCTCCGTGCCCAGCTGGCMGCAGCTGCAGCGCCAGCACAACAACCATGCAGTGCTCACACCCCAAAAATCTGGGTTTGGAGGCATTTGTGAGTCCAGCTCGCTGCATGCTTTGGGTCACAGGCAGAGCACACAAGCAGAAACATTCTTGCCTCTCAGTGGCTCTSGTGTAGCACAGTGCATGAACCTCCCCTGCTGCAGAAATGTGATGTATAAATCTTTGGAGAAGCTGTTATAGGTTCCTCGGAGGGCATATTGCTGAGATTTCTGTATTGAAGTCACAAGTTTCCTTTTGCTTGCACATATTCCCTAACACTTCCTGAAGTTTGTCACCTTCAGGCTCTCAGTGAACTCTTATTAAAATGAAGTTGGCATCTCGTGCGTTTGATTTAATTCCTTTTATTTGTTCGTGGGCATCTAGAATTAAAGAGTGTGACATGCAAAAATAAAAAAAATACAGGAAAACCAGAAGGGAACATTTATTTTTTTTTACAATCTACCCACTCACCCTCCCCCAAAATCCAACGTGTAACATAGGAGCAGCTTTTTAGTGCTTTGAGAACTTCCCATGCCCTCTAAAATTAAAGAGGCTGTACTCAAAATAAAGTCAATTTCTAAGAAGCTGAACCAGAGTACAGCCTCTATCAGTATAAAATTAAGATAAACATAGTTTTTAACCTGTTATCATACAGATTATACAATGTATAGGAGAGAAGTGCTCTCTAGTACATCACACACTGCATAATCCAGACCATATCCAGGCTGAATTATTTATGGCCATAAAGGAGGACTGTTCTTGTTTGACCATTGTGGAACCAGTAGTGTTGCACAGGTTTTCTGTGGGTTTTAATCTATGAAATTAGATTATTTCCTCATATGTAAGGTATGAAACAGAAACGCCATCAAGTATTTAATGCAAAATTATCTATCAACAGCCTCAATTATTATATTGTTATTTAAAAATGTTAAATGTGTAGAGGAAAATCCTTTCTAATTTAATCTTCCCTTCAATATTTACTTTTACAAAAAAAAAAAAAAACAGTTATTTTCAAGTGAAACAACATTTCTGCACACATTCAACAGTGGTGATATCGTGAATTCAAACAAAAAAAATTGTAATCAAGCAACGAATTGAGAGTGATCTTTGCGTGATGAAAACCTCCATACACAGGGATCACAGGGAGTTAGAGGTGCCTCCACACCTTTACGAGCCTTAGGAAGAGTTTTTGCTTACCTCATATTAAATAAAAGGGAGAAGGCAGAGCTCAGGCACGGAACGGAGGCCAGACACACATTTTCTCACATCTGGTACCTTTGGGACTCCGTGCCCTGCTGCAGGGGATGGCAGATGGCTATTTTGGGTATCAGACATTAGACAACACTCACCAGAGCCCAGTTATAAGGGTTTGCTGGCTCTTTGCACAGTCCCTCTGGAGCCCCTTGAAATCCAGCCCAGTGTTACCAGAAAGGACCTTGGGTGTGAGCCACACRTGGCTGTGTATCTTCTTCTGACTTACAAAAAGAGTTCTATTTCTCAAGTGGCAGCATGGCAGCAAAGTTCATTTAAAAAAAAAAAAAAAATCCATGAGTGGAGGCAAAGTGATCCAGTCACACAGAACAGTTTGTGAGTGGCAGACAGAAGGGAAAATGCAAAACCCAACTGGCTAATTGGACTCATGCAGCTAAAACTTCTCTTCTGAGGAAATTCCCCCCCAGGCCAAGCAGCCACCGTAGTCCCTCGCACTGTAAAATCAGCTGGCAAGAGCAGACTCCTAAATGTGCTTGTGCACTTTCACTAACAGGCAAAAAGGCATTTTGGATAGRCTGGGATTATATTTCATTATAGCCCCAGGTAAGAGATCACTGGGCACACAAACAATGACAATTTCTGCTGTTTCTGGCAGGGACAGGTCTTGATCAATACCAAGATGGTGGGCCCGGACCCATCAGGAGATTTAGGACAGCAAATTCTCTCAATCTTTGGTTTGCCRTCTACTGCCAGCTAAATATTTACTGGGTTGGAGGGCTCCAGGGAATAGCAATGTAATCTCGTTACTCCCTCTCCAAACTATTTGTACATGCACCAACCCACCCTTAATTATCACGCAACTGCCAGTCTGATGATACCCCTGGCACAGGTCAGGGTTCTGATAGCAGTAGTACATTAAACAYCAAACGTAAAAATACATTAATTTTAAATGCAATTTAAGGCTGTTTTGAACTAATTCTTTGAACAGGCTCGTTTCACAGAGGAAATTAGTGAAAAGTTAAAGGCCAAAACAAAAAGCTACAGAAGAGACTTGCTGTTTTCATTAATAAGTAAAATAAATACTCTGAAAAAGCCTTTCTTCGTTGTTATTGCTCTCAATGCTTTTAAAATGCTTCTCACCTGACACACAAAAGCTCCAATAGCACTAAATGATCAAAAAACATGTACTCATTTAGTGCAAACCTACGGAATGACACATTTACATTCATGTTAGGGGATGAACACAAAGAAAACTCAGCTCCAGCAACATCAGATGCAAAGTTAAATGCCAAGAAAAATTATTYCAAGGGAAATAACACATTAAAGAAATATAAAATTGGCATTTCAGTAGTGTAGATGATTCAGGCTACATTAGTTTCTTTTAAAAATTCATATAACGGGTAAAACATCTACATCCTCTGAACCCCTGTCTCCATTATTTTCATGAGCAAGGAAAGAACAAGGCCCAGAAGGATGTACARGGAACTGTTATTCAAAATGAGGCTCATTCACAGAAGTCAAAATGCTGTTCCACATTCCTGCTTATGTCATACACATCCTGTGGAGTTCAATTTTAACTTGGAATGTGGCACAATATAAAACCTACTGATATTATTTTCTGGACCTCACTGAGGAAACGTAGGTAATGAGGAGAAAACCATTAAAAAGGTATAGAGGAAATAGAAGTCAGGAGATGTATTCACGACCATTATGAACAGAGGTGCACATCACTTTRTTCCTGTGACTGAGCTACGAGTGAAATCCAATTTGCCCAGATTTCATTGTGGAAACCAAGTGAACAGAAAATAAATTTGTTCCAAAATAGATCAACTTTTCCATACTGGAGGAAAATCAAATTCAGAGTCAAAAAAAAAAAAAAATCAGGATTCAAAACACCTGTACAGAACTAATGAAAAATGGGCAGCATTGACTTATTTTGTTGCCACCRCTGCAAAAACATCTTTTAAAACTCATCCTCTTCTGCAGATCACAAAAAGGAAGGTGCCAGCCTTTGCATGCTACCAGTAGCTTGTTTTTTCTTAAGTGTTTGTTGTGCCTTGCGAGCCTAACGAATTATGTTTATAAAGGTTAATTAGCTTTCTCCTATAATTCTACTGGAATGCAAAASTATTGCATCTCAAACAAATAAGGAAATATACACCAAATTATTATTCTAAACACAAGTCAGTGAAATAGTCTAAATATCTTCCTTCCTGTTCCTAGGCTAGMACAGTTTAACCCCTTCCTGCAGAACTGCTCCAATGCCAGGGTTACATCCAGACACAACCCACGCRAGGCAGAAAATCTGATTTCCAGAATGATCTGTTGGGCTCTGTGCTGCCTGAAAAAGCCTCAAAAAACTTCAGATGCTACGTTTTGTACAAGGTCAAAGAAATGTAARTCCCCATGACCAACATATTCTCTATACATCATAAAAAATAAATTAAGAGGTACAGAATTTCCTCGTTTGAACAGAGGGAACATGAGCAGAAACTGTTGTTACAACCAATATAGAATGGTCACAGTGTAAGAACAATCAGAACAATGGAATAAACATTTTGAAGGAAAGCTAAAACACAACATTACCAAGGTTGGAGTTCAAGTTAATATCACTGATTGTGCCATTAACCACTCAAAAATATTGAATTTTCACAGTATTCTCTGTTTTGGAGGATTACATTTTCTGTCTTTATAGAAGAGCGTGAAAGTCCAACTTTTTGTTGGTGTTACTTTCATGGAGTAAATTTTCATTTTTCACACCACAAATGTTCATGGCTGGGTTAATTTTCTATACTTTTCTGTCGGTGATATGCAGAAGTGTGGAAAGAATAGAGCAAAAATGACTTGATGTAATGGGCCAATTGCATGATTGGTTATTGCTTAATGTTCTACTCATATTTCCAGCCCCACACACTCTAAAATCAAAAAATAAAATCAAACAAGCCAGGCTAAATAATCTASACTTCTATTAGATATCAAAAGAGTTTTTACCTCACAACACATAAGTTGCAAACAAGCATAATCAGTTACTTGGCATAAAATGCAAATAATCTGTTCCATTACTGTAGAAGTATCTTAATCAAGGCTCTAAAATTAATGCAATGATTCAGAAAACACATTACTGTTCAAACAAAAATATTAGGCATCTGTGTTTTCTAACTATGATTTCCTAATTTATCAGAAGCAGCTCCTTCCCCAGAGGCTCATGGTGCACAAATTTCCGCATTGTTTTGGTCTCTGGTGTGAAACCACCCTCTCGATTTTCACAGAGCTGCAATTTTTCTCCTACATTCTTAACTTGTCATAATAATACCTAAAGTGATGCACACAGTTTATGAGTTGGTGAAAAACGCTCGTTCTTACACATATAGCCCCTGTCCTAGATTTTCCAATGTTTTATAACATCCCCAATTTAAAGAACTATTAATACGAGCTTTATTGTGATATGCATAATTCATAGATCATTTATTTGGATGCTGCTTGAAATTCCTGCAGGTTCTAGCCTTCCATGCTCTGTGTTTGAATAGATGCAATCAAAACGTGAAGGCTGCRAAACTTTCATTAGGACAAATAAATAAATAAATCCAGAGGTGAGTGGCGGCTCAGTCCAAGAGTTCTGCTCTATGGGCCTTCTCTCTCAGAGYCATTATCCATAAAAAAAAAATAAAAATCAGGTAACAAATGGTAATTATGTGTTTTCATCTCATGACATGAATAAAGGTCTATCATGTTGTAGTTATACCAAACAATATAAGCATCCTTCTGCAAGGCCCTGAATTTAAGGCTCAAATMCTAAGTTAATATTAAGTTTAATATTCATCTTTACATAATTTCTCACAAGTATCCTGTTTTGTTTTCTTTCATGCTTCTATTTATAGTAGGGTGCAACCAAAAACTACAGTATATAAGTTTCTATCTAGTCTTCTTCACAGAATAGTAGACTAGGTCAGTTCATATGCAGATTTCAGCTTTTTTCCCCCATTTTTTTTTTGCCATTTAACAGCTTGGAAGAATGCTGATTGGGATTTGCATTTTATTTCAGCATGATGATATATTTGTTTTTATAATTCTCTATTGACACCATATTGACAAGCCACCCTGTAGCCCTGATCGTGTAGTATCCTACAATATAAACTGTAAATGAATTGACTGTACTTAGAACCAATAGCAATTCAGGCATGGATTGGAGCTTTAATTGCTTTCTTTGAGTAATTTTCATCATATTGACAATTTGAGCTGTCTTAGCCTACTTATACTGTGTGGTAATATAATTTTGTTCTTTATTGACACAAATACCCTATAACCAATTTAGCCAGCCATTAGGTACACTCCAGCCTTACTCAAATTTAATGACCTAAAAATACACAAGATCTTGAAACAGTAACTAAACCATAAACACATCAGGGGAAATATCTCGGTATGGTGAGATTTCATGCAATTTCAGTGGTTTTTAAAGCCATATGAACTATGTCAGCTTGGATTTTCTTAATGGATATTTCCTAATTCAAGGATAATCTTTGCAAATACTCTCGTGGTTCACTCTCTGGAGGATGAGGGTGGACACTTTTATTGCTGATGCTTGGGCCATCTAAAAGGGACTCTGAGGGCACAGGTTACACCTGGTGGAAATCCAGACTTTACTGGGGCTTGACTTTCTTAGTCTGCCCAGGAAAACAAGCAAAGCAAACTTGGGAAGTGAATGGACAACACGGAGAATATCCTGAGTTGGAAGGGACCCACTGGAATCTTCAAAGTTCAGCTCCTGGTCCTGCACAGGAGCTGCATGACAGCCCCAAGAATCCCACCAWGTGCCTGAGAGCATTGTCCAAACTGTTCTTGAATTCTGGCAGGAGAGATACATACTCAGAAGAAAACTTGCTAGTCAGAAAGGGCGTCATAACCTTCTTCTGGATTAGAAAGGAGAAAAAATAATAATTCCGAAGCTGAAGTGTTTATTTACCTCTAATAACAAGGCAGCTAATCTTTTCAGATTAGCAGAACCTGTTTATAAACCTTCTCAAAACCAGGGAGCTCCAAGATCCAGGCTTTGTTTGGGATACAGCTCTGTGTACRCTGAATTAATAATTCAACTTCCTAAACAAAGGACCCACAGCACTCAGCACTGCTCAACAAACAAAACACTGGCGAACCAAGTCGAGGCATCCTGGAAAYGCAAATCACCAGGGAGGAATAAGCAAGCATGAAAAGAGAGGAGCCCTCTGCTCTCAGAAGGGAGGTGGCTGGAGCTGAGATATCAAACTGAGGAGAGACAGCAGGCATTTTGATTTTGTTTTTATTTTAAAGCATCCCAGCAAAGCTGGAAGGACTTGTAAAAGATGATCCAGCTCAATTGCCAGCACCATCGACACCCAAAGCTTTCTGCCAAGGGCCCAACTTGTTCATAAAGACCTTGGCTGACCAAAGCAGGAAACACACCAGTGAACAAAGGGATTTGCACACAGTTGCTCTCAGAGAAAAAAAGAAAAAACAACACACATTCCTTTACACCTTATTTTTACAAATTTCCTGAGAAACCTGTGGTTACCATATGGTTAACCAAATCTGCTTCTGCTTTGGGGTGTTTTTKGGGGATATTGATCAAGGGAAGGCGTCCTCTGCTTTCTATGGGTGGTGACAGGACACAAAATGAAACGACAGGAATTTGGAGCTGATATCATTCAGCACCTGAATATAATGAGATTGGAAAATGAGATYGACACGTTAAGACAAATGTGTTGTAGTAGTTTAATTAATAAAGTACTTTTTCTGTGTGCGTGTGAGAAAGAAATGAAAAGAGCAAGCAGGCAGAAGTAGGTAATGCTTCCACAAATAATGTGGGTTCATGTATCATTAAATTTTATAAAAGATATTTTCTCAGAAAAATAATGAGTAGGCTGATGGAAGTCATTCTTGTGGCCTCAATTATTCATAAAACAGCCTAGCTTCTACTTTATTAAGTATTTTATAAAGATATAAACATTTACAGAAATATTATAATTATATTTTATATATTTGTAAATAAAATTTAACCAAATTCTAGTCCTCTATACTTCATAAACATAGGAAAAAAGATTCTCTGCTTAGAGAACTAATTTACAATACTTTATCTTTAATTACATTTACAGAGCACATGGGATATTTTAAAATACTCAGATTTTATTTTTTTTTAAGGACATCTCTGGCTAGTGGCTGRGGTTATTAAATGAACAACTGTGAGCACTGCAATTCATGCAGAATAAAGTACAGCTCTCTACGGCTTCATTTATGCACTTAAAACACAAAGTAATGGAAGTTTTATAATCTAAATACATCTTTTGGTTTTTATGGGTTCAGTTTTTAATGCATTACAGTTTCAGGGAAAATAACATTTTTTCTCTGAAATAAAACCGTATTTTGACTTCTGAGGCAATGTGGTGATCCATAAGGAGTTAGGTAAACCTAATTTAGGTAAGAGCTATTCCTTATCATATTTGTTTAAACTCTGGTAGATAGCATTAACCACATGAGAATAGCTGGTGGTGTGCAATTTGGGCACCAAATTCCAATTAKAATATAACAATCTACAGTGGCAGAAACTGGATTTGCAAGTAGACTTCCATCACTCTGCTGAGTGTGGTTCATAATCCCCTGTCCTTCACCTCACGARATCATAGTGACAAAAAGGACACGAGAATAAAAACCTTTAAGACAGAAGTCAAAAAGGCACACAGGAAATTTATCATTTTACCTATCTACTTTTTCTCAGTTCTTTCCATCTGACTCTATTAGCAAAATTTTTTACACTGTCAGCATAACATTAATGTACAAATATTAATCCCTTCTACAAGTACAATTTGCTACTCATTCACAGAAATATACAATAACGTTCCTATATTGGATGCATACAATATGCAAACTAGGAATAAACCTATTTAAATTGAAAGCACAGACAAAAGAACATCAGACAATGTGAGTGTCTCAAACAAATTATTTTTTTTCTCCTTAAAATGTATCAAAATACAACTTTTCTTTCTCTCATAACTCGCTCTGCCACATCCCCTGTCCCCCCTGACACTTCTGGCCATGAAGGAATMTTCTCATTTTGCCAGCCAGGTGACAAAGGCTGTGCAGCATTATCTAACCAAGATAAACAAACACCTGCCAGGAGTTAGCTMCTATCTGATAACAAACTTACAGTGATAAGGCCACAATCAATTCTCATCAAATCTCGCTCTAAGGTGGTTTTCAGAACCTGTGACAAACCATCACCGAGTGCAGTCAGGCTGACTTTGAAAACTTGGTTTAAACTGCTCTTCATTAAGTTCTGGTGCTATTAAACACTCAAATTTTGATTTTGTATATTTTTTCTGTTATCCTCTATTCAAATTTAAATTAATTGTTTCTCAGATAGGCACAGGTTTCTGTACACCACAAAAATATTTTCTACGGCGATTTTCTGAACTTTTCTRTGGAAATATTATAAATCCCCAATTTTTTCAGATTGTAGAATATCCTGAGTTGGAAGAGACCCACAAGGACCATCAAGATCCAACTCCCACCCCTGCACARGACACCTCAAGAATCCCACCCTCTGCTTGAGGACATTGTCCAAACACTTAATTTCGGCAGGCCTGGRGCYGTGACCACTTCCCTGGGGAGCCTGTTCCGGTTCTGACCAGGAAGAATACTCTGAGTTTGTGCAGTTCTCTGTGCTCTCACAGAGCCTTTCAGGACTTATTGTGATGAAGCAAAGTCGAGCAGAGCAGCAGTGCTGATTTCCTTCAGCATCCCAAGCACTGCACAACATCCAGTTCACCAGCCTTGCTGATGTGGTTCCCTCRTGGGGTCTTACATGGCTGTCTCATATGTGGGAGAATCTTTGTGGTTTAATGGACACTACAGGGACCCTTCCATGAAAAGCCCCAATTTTTTCTCAAAAGCAAGTGATCAAATGAACCCATGACAATGCCACTTTGGTATTCCTGTGATCATCTCTCACACACCATTTACTCTGTAGGACACCAAACAGGCACCTTCAAGGAGAAATGCAAGCTCAGAAGATGATTTAACTGCAGTCAGATAATTTGGAATTATTTAGTAGAGAGTTAGAGGAGAAGAGACAGCTGTTCACAGTAGAACCTAGGATGAAATACTTGTTTCATTACAACACTTCCCCAATACTTAGGGAAAACACCCCTGCTATCAACAAAGGTCCAGCAACAGAATTAAAGTTTGCACATGATTTATACCYGAGAGGAAAAGCACAGTATGTTTTGAAACTCCCATATGTACATCATTTCTTATGCATTAAAGGATAACAAAACTTATACTATGCAATTTAGAACTAATTTGTATTTCAGGGACAGAGGTTTGATTAAGAGACACCACTGAGACTAAAGCACTAGGGCCAGCTTCTGGGTCAGAGATAATGCAGCTGCAATATACAGGCATAATTTTATCTCTGTGAAGGAGAGGCCTTCATTAGAAGAAGATACTGCAACTATCAATTGTGGGGGTAATCCTGTGTTCCTTGTAGGAAGGGAAGCAACACTGAACGTAAAGAAAAACCTGAATTTCCTGACTGRGTGGGCTATTCAGAGTCTGCTACAAGGAGATGAGTTCTGAAGAACAAGAAGCTTCACTTGGTGACACAGCATTTTTTCTGACARGAGACATACCAACCTCAGGTACATCAGCACGAAAACTTAATTATTTTATTCAGGTGACTCTTTRAAAACAAAACCATCTTTTATAAACAGAACACTACTGGTATTTAAGTTTATGGTTGTGTAGGAAGAAAGAATTCACTTTCTGAGTTTAAAACATTCACAGTTATTAAGGAAGAATCACATGTGTCATCATACCTGTGATACTTTCAGAATACAGTATATGTTCCTCTTATCACCAAACACTTATCGACAGTGTAAGGCAGACACAGACATCAAGCTCAGGTTTCCTCTTCCTCTACTGCCTTAAACCACCAAACCAGAAGCTCTTTAAAGAGTTCTCACCTGCAACACCTAAAGTGGCAAATGAGTTTTCATTCCTGAAAGGAAACACATCTTGTATCACCTGACCTGAGGGAAATTACAAACAAAATGAGAATATACRTGACTGACAGTTTATGTTACAAAGGCTGTTAAAAAGATAATGTGGAAGATGAAATGTGCATATTATCGAGGACAAAAGTAAGAAGAAATGAGGCCCCCTAGAATAGACAGGAAAGAGAGTTAATCCTAATTACACCCATTAATCACAGGTAGACCGCTCCTATGGAGGTCAACGTTAGTGCTGTATCATGTTCTATATCAATCCATGGGACTGGGGTACCTCTACAATTTTACACTTCAGGACCTTACTTAGAAAATTTCCCTCACTATGTAAATTAAATAATAGTTCTAAGTCATTCACTTGATTATTCATTATATATTATACTGATGAATAAASAGGAATCTAATAGTTTACTTATTAAGAAGACAATGACACCCAATGAAACCTAATAACACTTTGTTTTACAATCTCAGTTTAATACCTTAATTTCTAAMAGAAAGCTGGAGAACAAACTGGGATATCTCAGACTAAAAGAAACASAATAATTAAAAGTTCCCAGTCATCTAATTTTTCACAAAAATCTCCAGTTTGTGAGCAATTTTCCGTGTTCTCAGGTACAGGAACCATATTTGCCAATAAATCTGAAATCAAGACAGAATTATAAATTTCATGACCCAGATTCTCTTCCATCATGGAAAAATATTCATTCTGAGAAAGACCCAGTAAAATGTTGTGTTTTGGTGGACTACATTAAATAAAAGATGTGGACCAGAATTCTCACCTTGTTTCTTGAGAGCAGGGAACAATAATCTACCAAAAGTAATTAAATCTGTCCTCTCTGYAAAACATGTATCCTTTTCCCATTTGAATTAATGATAACTATATGGTCACGTACAGGGAAAAACTGTTATCCCAAGCAGTTTATCAGAGAGAAAATATAATTTTAACTGTGGCTTCAAGAATAATCTGCATCCGAATTGARCAGCAATACCTTAGGCCCTTGTTGYRTCCTAAAAAACGAAAATCTCTGCATATGTGATTGTGAGCTAAAATTAGAATTACTTTATTGAGAAGAATCTGGCTTTCTGACTTTGCTGCYTCACAGGTCTCCCACTCTGAATGTTTCAGCAGTCTCTAGGACAGGACAGAGTCAGCAGGTCTCCAGCCTCATCCAATATACATTCTGGCAGGCTAAAATCAATAAGATTTGTCTGCCAGCTTCTTTATCCTCATCCCCATTTGCTGCTGTGGCCTCTCCCCAAAGTCTCCTGCACCCGTTACTGTYGGAAAAATTTGTACTCCTCCGGTTTACAAATTACTTAAACCACTGCAGTGAAACGAAGGGAAGAAGTTCTCCTTCCTGGCCATCCCAGAACCAAGACCTTGTGTTGGAGCAGCTCCTTGGCAGAGACTCTTGGAGAGGTTTTGCAGCTGCATCTGCTCCATCTGTTCTCGCTCTGCCGACAGCACCCTCGGCCAAGCAGGCTGGGGAGCATTGGCCAGCTTGCCAGGGGAACTGTGKGATTAGTCTGGGCAGGCCTGTGAGAAGTAAATCCTGGAAGTTTTACATTGCAATTTTGTTATAATCATTTCTCATTTCCCTCCAAGAAAATGTACACTTATATACGTGTGTATAGCCAGACAGAAGTGTGACTTTAGACATTTTTCACCCCAGAGACTATTTATAAGCCTAAAAATGGCCTGACACTAAGTTTATTGATTCAATGATGAAAGACATCTCTAGAGATCATAATACCTTGTTTCACACACACAAAAAAAAAAGAAAAAAGAAAAAATTTGACATAAACCTGGTCTTAAACCGTCCTTTTTACACCACTATCTCATCTGTTTAAATCAGATAATATGAAGAAAAACTTCCCTGTGAGGGTGGGGAGGCCCTGCCACAGGTTGCCCAGAGAAGCTGTCCCATCCCTGGAAGTGTCCAGGGCCRGGTTGGATGGAGCTTGGAGCAACCTGGGSTCGTGGAAGGTGTCCCTGCCCACGGCAAGAGGAGGAATGGGATGAGCTTTAAGGTGCTTCCAACCCAAACCGTTCTGTGATTCCATTCCTGTGGTTTTATGATTCTACGATTAATTTTGAAGATGCTCCCCATAGTTTCCAGTTTTTATGATCTTATCAATACTGCCTTACATCTGGGTAAATTCTACTCATTGCCACTGGTAATGTTGGTCTRGTCCAAAATTATGCCAATTATCTCATCGCATAAACCCTCAACTCCAGAGAAATTAGGCTTACAGAAACAAGGATTCTCTAAGACATTCAGAGTTGCAACTATTTTTCCTCTGGAGAGGCTTGAAAACAGAAATATTGCAAATTGTTGGCATTTCAGTATTTTCATGGCTGTTCTCAGTTTTAACAAGACTCAGCAAATGCTCCCTCCTCAGTCAGGAAACTCAGCTGAAAAACTCTGTATCAGTCTTTCAGATAGCTGAATAATTCCATAATTCCTCTGTGTAATTCAGGTAACAAACAAAAAGGCTGCAGCAACACGAAGACTTTAAAGCTTGTAATCATGGCATATACAAATAGCAGTATTATATTAGATGTATTTCTGTCAGTAAATTTCCTAGGGATAAACTGACAATAAATTATACTTTTCATATTATTTTGGGGTGCTGCTGCAGTTTGTCTTTTCCAAAACCTAATTAGGCTTATGTATCATACACCACTCAAAATTGTTCTATCTAGCCTGGAGTTAGTCTGATTTGTTCCATTCCAGGGTGAATATTTTCCTCCTAATACTTCTCCTGGGAATCTTTAAGCAAGAAAGGCATCATTTCCATTAGGATTGCCTCACTATACTACTAACACCAAATATTGTGTGTCAGTATATTCTTGTATATTCTTGCTAGATGTTCTGGAAAAAAAAGGAAAAATAATAACAATAAAACCTCATTACCACTGGAAAACATATAAGGTTTTTTACAACTAATGCATCAGTTCTGACACTTTTGTTATATTTGAACACGTTCAAATCAYTTCTATCAAAACTGAGACAAATAAAATCAAGATCTAAAAAAAAGCAGATGCTTAGTTATTAAGAAAAAACCCAACCTACAGTATTTGTGTCAGGTACACCTTTAYGAATTATAACTCCTTCAAAATCTGTTTGGACCATTTTAAAGAACACATCTAACCACCAAGAGTATTTTGCTTTGGATTAACAATTCATTGGCTTGGGTTTGTTTCCCTGTGTTTTGTTTTTTAGGGAGAAATCCTCTGTCTGTGTGTTGCTTACTCAGGTTAGAGGATGTATTTGTGCACCTTGCTTCTTATTCCATGCATTTGATAAGGCTGCAGCTTCACTGCTTAGCATTTCCAGGATATAGAAGGAACACACCAAAAATCCAAAGAGGTTATTTGCTGGAAGGGAAAGCTGGGACCAAAAAAAAAAAAAATAACCAAAAAAACTATTTTAGAGTTTTCCGTGTGTTTTAGAACACATTTTCTTTTTCTATGAAGAAGCTTCTCTAGGAGGCATCGCGGAGAACAGAGTCCCGAACTCTCCTTCCACACGCTCCATCCCCCGGAATGAATAAAACCACAAATGATGTCAGACACTCGAGCAGACAGATGACCTGGGGTGGTTTCCCTGGGCAGTGGGACTTGGCAGGCAGCTGGGCACTGCTTCCCCACAGCTCCCGTGCCCTGTCCCCCTCCTGCTGCCAGGTCAGCTCCGTTTCCCTCTTGCTGGACAGTTCCCAGYGCCAAGTGTGCTCAGGCTGTGCGGAGCTGGCACATCATCCATGCCCTGGTGTTGYCCCCTGCCCCATTTCCAGGTCTCCTCTCCCCTCCTGCCTGGTTCTGTCCTCCTTTCTCTCTGCCTGTTTGCAGTCCCAGTGTTCCAGCAGTGTTTATGGGAACACACGAGGCAGGGACACACGTCTCACCCTTTTCCCTGTGTCCTAGCTCTCTGGGATTGATGCACCCAAAGTTACCAGAGGGGGTACCAAGGAATMAAACTGCTCTTCCTCCAGTCCAGGATGCAGCAATTTGACTTTACAGATTCCTAGGAACCCATTTACACTCTCCATTTTACCCTCTGTGTTAACTCTGCCGCCCACTCTTGGATTAAGTCGTATCCTAAATTTCTCGCATCATCATCAGCAAAGATTGTGTTTCTAAGAGCCCCCATAGCCTACAAATCCATCACCTGCATGAAGGGGGAGGCAGATTTACGACGAGCAGGGTGGTGGTTTTTGATCAGAAACTTGCAGTGAAAAATGCAGATGCAGTGATTAAAACAGTTTGCTAAAACATTCCTGTAAGAAAAACAGACAAAATAACTCAGAAAAGGTTAAAACATTTCATCTTGACACAAAGAAGTGCTTTGATTTTTTAAATTCAAAACACGTTATAATTTTTCGTATTTCCAAGCACAATATTGTGTTGCCCAATCACCTTTCTAATTCTGTAGAATGCAAATGAGGTTTCATCTGGTTTGGTATTTATGTAATTTTTTTTTTAAACAGGGACTGACAGCAATTGCTGGGTTTTTTTTTAAAAAAAGTACACTGAATTGATTTCAATAGCTGTCCAAACCCTTCAATTTTTTCATAGAACAATGAAAATACTCTGCTAGAAAAAGGCAGGCCAAACACTTTCTAATGCACTTCAAACTCTGATCACGCAGCTGTGTGGGGCCTCGGCTAAAGTAAAGGAAGSAGGTTAAGAGATTTCACAGTTTCTTGTATTCAGTTTGTTTTCCTTGGTACAATGCAGCCAATGCCTCAAAAGCTGTGGGGCTGCAGCATTTTATTCCTTTTTCTTTTTTTTTTTCYATGTTATTAGGAGCACCCTGGATCACTGGAACAAAATGCATGTGTGGAATGACCGTGGGCCAAATAATTTCACAGACTGGGAATGATTTTTGGTAACACTCCCTGTGACCAGATATTATTAATCCTTCTGATGTTCATTGTAATGATGCAATAATGAAGTACTAATGTGTTATTAATGAGGAGGTAATGCTCTACATACTTCACAGAAATTCCATTATAATTGGCCAATCAATGTACCAATGTTTTAAATTGTTAATTTGTTTTTAAGAGTAAATGTAACACAGGTTAACAAATGTCGTTTTAAGTAAGGCTGAGGCCAGCTATATTCCAGTGACCTTCTTGGCTCTTTTGGAAGGCTTTGCCAACTCATTCAATTACAGAGTGAGAAGGCAGAGTGGTTTCAAAACAATTATAAAAGCTGCCAATAAATTTCATTCAACTCTTCTTACTTAAGCACAAGGTCAGCAACGAGAAAAAAAAGAGTGATTTTCAAGTCCACAAGGCCAGTTTTTCATTTAAGGGGTTCTAAACCATAAAAACAAGCTTTGGATTAATGTGGGCACCTTGAGACCTCTCCCAAAAGTCTTGATTTTTGAAGCAAAATTGTGTTTTCTACGAAAATGCAGATCTTCTGAAAGAATCTAAAATTGAGCACCCAAATTCAGTGGTATTTCAATATCCATATTATTATTATTATTATTATTATTAACATTATTATTATTAACATTATTACTATTATTATTACTATTATTATTACTATTGTGGCATTTTTCTGTTTGTTGTCACTAAACTCTTCTGCTTTTCTATGCCCTTGATCTTATCTGTGGCCAAGGGATGTAGTTCCAGCTTCTCTGCTGAAGCCACTTCCTTTCCTCGTGCCCTGGGCACAGATGGATTCAGATCACTCAGGCTGACCTCAGATATTATACAGCAATTCTATCATTTCGGTGGAATTATGTTGGTTTGGTTAAAAAATTTCAACAATGTATGATTCCATGAATCCAGAAAYGCCAACCTATATGTTAAGTCAATTCTGCTTCCATGAAAACAGGGGATTCTCTGTCTGACCCAACCAGAAAACAAAAGCAGGTGAATAGAGACAAAAAACTGAGAAAAAACTTTTTTCCATTTCATTCTTGTTTTGAATTACACAGATGATTTCCAAAYGTTACTCTGATCTTAGGAGAAATTCTCCAGGACTCCTCCACGGGAAGAGCCAGTGAGCCAAGCTTCACTGGATRTTGGATTGTCACTCTGAAATAATCTTGGATAATATTCATACTGATATTTTGAGCTTTAAAACACCAAGAGGCCAATTAAACTGTTTCTAAACTCTTTGGAATCTGGGTTTCAAGGGAAACAAGAGGAATGAGCCAGGGCTTATTTTAATTTCTCAAATTTTTAATGTCTGAATGTAGATATTTTAGCTTTGTTTTATCTCCACTTAAGTAATGAATTATAAAAAGAATAGGTTTAAKCTGCTTGAGCACTTTAGAGGGAGTTCTTTCTGCTAACTTTAACTAGAGTTATAAGATTTGTTTGTGTAATGTTGTGATCTAAAGTGTCTCTCAAAAGAAAATGACACTCTTTTAAGTTTGATTTTCTAACAAACCTTACAAGCATTCTACATGATAATATTCTGCTTAAGAAACCTACATTTGTCTCTCTCATAAAGCAGATGTAGGATTTTACTACTATACTAAAATTCTTCCTTACAACTCTGTACTAAAAGTGCCCAAATAACACTTTGAAATTTGGTATTGGAAATACACAGGCAGATCTTTCACTGGATGTAATGGGTGCTGTAAATTTAAGTTCTGAACCTTATAAAAAATTTGATGCACACATTTCTAGTAACCAATTTGGTTTGTAAAGTTAATCCAGAAAGAAAAAAAAACATAAAACCAAGCCCTTAGGCTTTTTACACTCACATCTTCAGTGTAAAACAAGGCAATTTCTGTTTCCTATATACCTGAGGMATATCTGCATATTATATAGGTAGAAAAATATTTCTCATGAAACCACTAAACATGGCAAAACTTTCTCTAGTGATGATTTATTATTCTGATTTTTTTCTGCAGGAAGAGGAAAGCARTGTACGTAAACCATTAAATATGCAGTCCCTTTAAAATGACTTCACTCAAAAGAGGTGAAAGCAAAAAATAATTTTGTTTGAGCACATGCAAGCATTGATTTCAGTCTTCAGGCAGAATGCACTTCTCTGTGTATTTGTCACTATTCAATTTACATCCCCAGCCAGCAGAGGATCAGCACAGCATCTCCAGCCAGCAAAGAACCACCAGAGGACCCCTCGGTCTGACTGGCACCACGACTGCAGGGCAGCACTTGGCAGGGAGATTTGATTCCCAGGCAGTGACTAAACAAACARGTGGGCTAAGGATGATGCTGATAGAAAAGGGGCATTAAAGTTGTCCCTCATCCCACTCCCACTCAGAGCTGCAAAAAGATTTGTTCCAGCTTTCCCCACARAATTGAAATTCTAATCTTCTCGGGATAAATGTATTCATTTTTGGGTTGTGTTCTTGTCTTAACTACACCGACAACAACCCCAAGAAATAGAGTCAAAGATGCAGATGAGAAGGATCTCACACTGTTCTCATAAAATCCCATTGTGCAGGGTATTACATCTCATGTCAGGCACATCCCCAATCTCCAAAACCCACTGTACACCACTCTAAACACACTTTGTCAGAAAGCTGCTGTTTCCACAATCCCAAACACCCTCACTTTCAYGAATCAAATAATAATGGCATTTTAAAGGCTCTCCAGTCTTTAATTTCCTTTTGTTTTAACATTCACATAACTTCATAAGGGCCTCAATACAATTCTTATCTCCCAAGATGCGGGGGCAGCCCAGTGCCATTACAATGCTGTGCAACACRGACAAGAACTGCCTCATTTTGGTTTTGCCACTAAGCAAAAAGCCATTGACACCAACAGTGCAGTCATCCCATAAATTCTGAATGGACTTTGCTTCGCAAAAATAACACATAATGCACTCTTTGCCCAGCAGTTCACAGAGCARGGCTCTGGTCACACAGAGCAGAGGAACAGCCTGTTCCTTCCAGCACCACGGAGGGTTTGGACATGCTCCCTAATGTAGAGCAATTCCATCTCATCACAATCTCTTTAACCACTTAGTCCCAGCCAGTTTTAGTCTGCTGTGGGTTTTTTTGCTGGAAGATGGGAACACAGAAATGGATTTTCTGTTCCTCTCCTTGCGCAAATGCTAGGGTCAGAGAGAGCTGAGGGGGAAAGAGGTAAAGAAGAGCCCTCCCACCCTGCCCATGTTCTGTGTCCCTGCTCCCAGAGGCTTCCTCAGAGTTTCAAGGACATTTGTGCAGGTGAAAGCAAGAGCACAGGAACCATGACAGATGAAAACAAAATAGGTAGTTAATTTGCAAAATGTGGTCAAATTAATAGTTAGATTTACAGTTTTCAACCTATTTCTAGAAGCCTAACCCAGCATTTCTGGACTAGAACCTCACTGAAAGTTTTTCAAAACATAMATGCAGCCAGATTCCCTTAAAGAAATTCTCCCATTAGAATTGCAACAGGAATAATAGAAACTGATCAACATTCTCAACATCAGATAATTTAAAATCCCAGGGACTTAATAYAATTTCCTACTCCTATTAGGTAAAGCTGTATTAAATTCCTATTCAATACCCTGTGCTATTCTCAGCCTTGTGCCCACGTGGAAAACAATTCCAGAATTTCACAGGGAACAGGGCCTAAAGCTGCTATTTTGCCCAGGTAGCTCTGGTCGCTTTTTATACTTGCTTTGCATTCAGGCTGCTACAAAAAGAAATACAGGATGGAAATCAGGCCCGTTACATACATTTTAAACACCAAATCTGACTTTTAGGAAATCAAGGTTATGGTTTTCCTCCTATGTAAAAATCCAACTGCATTAAAAAGTTTCCAAGGTTTCAGCAACAACAAAATTACCACTAATTTATGAAAACCGTGTTAGTGCCTGCAAACCTTTGTTGTAAATTATGCATGCGAGCATGGAAATGCTAATGAAAAGAGGATTTCATTTACAAATGATTAGTACAAATTCAGCAGTCACTATAGTTATGCCAGTCTAATTTATTTTCCTGTAGAACATGCTGTTTGCCAGGTTTGGGCCATTTATTTCTGTACTGTCGAACATCARCTTTTCAGACTTTAATGTCACATTATCTTTTTTATCCAGAGAAATGCTCATTTTCTTTCCAGGTCTCAGCAAAAATGAAGTCCTCAGGTTCAAATGATTAAAACATTTGTGGGAGGTCTGCAATAAATGTGATGCCCTTTCATACAACAGGAATTGCTGGAATTACTGTGGTTTCTACTAATGTGTTGAAGAAAATGCATATAATCACCTTCACCAGAGCTTATGAAAGATTTTTCCACTCAGCACACAGTTTTTAATTTTTTTAAAAAAATTTCCTTGCTAAGTACATAAGGCTTTTGGTAGGGATTAGACCTCCCTAGGGAAAAACGAACAAACAATTTAGTAAGCCAGCATTCCAAAAGCATTCTACAGGCCTTTGAATGAGAAGAATCCATAGTGAAAAGTTAAATCATTATTTTTTTCCCAAAGATCCATGTCGGCTGGAAAATCAGTRATGYCTTATATGAAACCTATCCAAATGGAAATGAAAACATGGGTTCTGGGGAGTCRTAAAAACACATTGTGGAAATCCCTTCAAGGTTTATTATGAAATGGAGACTGTGGATCTTTGTAGTGGTKGTGATGTTCTGTGGRTTTTGTTAGAAGCATTTGAGGTAGAAACAATATTTTCTTCTAAAACGGAATTTGCTATTTTTTGTAAAATCCTTTAAAATATGTCAGGCTGGGAAGTTTCAGAAGTTTCAGCACTGAGAACCCCCATTTAGATAGAAAAGGAGACTTTTGTCCTTGTTCCTGTGGTTTTTTAGAAGCTGGGTAGAAGGCCTACAGCTGAAGTTCGGTTCAGTCAATAAAAATATTTACAAGCCTGGAAAGCCTGAAGAATTATCCAACTGKTTCTATAATTCTGGCCTGGAAAACAGGCCACACAACACTCCAGAYGCCTTCAAAACCAGCCTGTGAGCAGACTATTAAAAAATACTAAAGTTGTGGAAAACARACTTCCTTTAAGCTTGGATCAGACAATGATTCTGATGGCAGGATCTACCCAAAGCAAATACAGACATAACRTGCAGTGCACATTTGCCTTTGACAGCTTTATTTGTGCATTAAACATTTATGTTAGATGGCTTTTAGCATCCCAGTCCATGATATTCATCTAAACTTGGCTAGAAAATTAACGGCTTAAGTAGTCCCATATTTTATCGTATTAACCTCTCTTCGCATTTTTACTGAGCAGTTGTGATAAAAACTGGCCTGAATCACACATTTCAGGGTTGAATTTTAAGAATGGTTTTGCTAGCATCAATTGTTTGGGATTATTTATTTTTTTTTTCATATTCTGTGGTACAGCTCCTTTCTCTGATAACTCGGTAACAGCAAATTGATTGCAATCACTCAGCCTACAATGGGATTTCTTTTGTAAGCAAATCAAGAGCACGACTATTGGGAAGGGTTTAGCTCTCAAATTAACATTGTAACCCGCTTGGAAACTATTTCCTACCAAACAGTATGTGGAAAGATTTCCAGGAAACTCATGCTATATATAGTACCTTAAATAGCATTTAARAACAATTATTCATACACTCGTAATTTCTTGTTCTATTAGCTAAATGCATCTACTGCAAATCCAGCTAAGTGAGGGAGCAGGCATGAAGGGAGTGAAATACTTCCTATAATTTGATGATCAGAATAATCAGAAGGTATCCTAAAATAGACCATAAGCTTAAGAAACTATAACAATTAAAACCTTTAGGATTTAAAATTCATTTACTATATGAAATAGTATCAAGGAGTTATTCAAGCAGACATTTTGATGGTTTCCATGCAACACATGAGCCTGAAAACAAGAAAAATCCAAAATGGAATGGCACAATGTACAAAAAGGGACAGAACTGTGGAACCYGTGGGATCTTCTACCAGTCTTATCCCAAGGGCATCCTCCTTTTTTTCAGTGACATTGTGAAGAYTTGCCAAACATTTCAAATTGAATGGTATTTGCTGATCATTTTAAGTATTTTTAAGCTTACTTTAGAGATATGTGTGCAAACAATGCACATCTGAAGAATAATTGGTGTCAGACAYGGCAATTTTAAAGGCACAATGTGCACAAGACGTTTTCTGAGGCGACAAAAATTATTTTTAAAGTGTCCTTTTTTTTTTATTTTAATTTTTCAGTACTGTTTACAAACTTATCTGCCTGTGAATTTGCTGTCACCAGTATGTCACTGTGTCACAATGCAGTAAATACCTGTTTTTCAAGGAAAAGGTTCTTTTCCCGAGCAGACAAGGGAAGCTGAGAGCAGGTGGATGCACAGGAAGCCATACCCAGCRCAGCCTGGACACCCTGCTGCCTGGCCAGACACAGAACTTCATCCTGCTCACACTCTCCAAACTGACGGCTCAGAAACCTCTCAGAGAAACATTACRAAAACAAAACCAGGTATGCAACAAATTACGAGAAGGTTAATAGAGAAAATCTGAAAGCTTGAAAGCAGGAATAATTACTTCTCTAGGAGAGCACATCAGTCATCTGTCAGTCTTTCTTACCAGTCTTTTCTCTGGAAATCTGCATCTTAATTTCAGTCATAGATACCCATACAATCTTTTGGTGCTGCTTGCTAACAAAACCAAAGTAATCAGGTCTTATCCATGTGAAACAATGGCTTGTCTTCCAGGACGATTCATCTGCTTTGGTTCCTTGCAAATCGAATCCACCGGAGTTGTGAGGCTTCCACGATGACATACGCAAGTTGGAAATTTGGTTGTGATGTTAATAATTTCACACAAAATTGACAGTAACTCGATAAGGTGCTGCCATTATTAGATCTGCTCTGTCGTTAACAGAAACTGCCTTTGAGACAAGTCCACATCTCACAGCATCCTCAGAGCTCCCCATCCATGTGCTCTCACCTGTTCAGCTGCTCATCAGTCACACACACTTTATTTTACTCTCCTGGCAACTAGCTTGAAACATTTTGATGCACAATTTTCTTATCATGAAGATAACAATATTATCTGAGGGCAAAATCCATTCCCAATGTGCACATGCTATAAAGCAGCTGCGATGGTGGCAGTCGTCAAGGCAAGCTGGGAAAGAGGAGCAGTGAAGGAATAACTGATGTGATGTGTCAGGTGTTGGATGTGCTGATGGTCAGCCAGATCATCATCATCATCATCATCATCCCAGTCTTGAGCTCTTGTCTTGGATAGCCCTGATGGAAAGAAGAAATGAAGACATGTGGGAATAACAGCAATGGAAATGATGGATGGACAATCCGCAGTTTCCGTGTTCATGCACCTTTGGGTTTGCTACAGTTACTTTGTCATCTGTCAAATCTTTTGCTCTAAAGAAACTTAAATCTAAGCTAGCAGACGCAAAGATTTCATGCCTTGTTATAACCCATGTGTCACCAGATTTTGGATAAACCCAGTGGCTCTAGAATATTCACKTGAATCTAAGGCAGAACATAATCACCTTATACTGGTGAAAAACTTGGTAAATGCTCTATTGAAGGGAAAGATCCAGAAGAGTTGTTCCAGAAAAATGAGACATTAAAAGCCTTTAGGAATTCCAGCTAAGATTAGTGAGCGTGACTTGACTGAACTGTGCTAGACTGAACAAGCTATCACACTTACAGCTACAAGAGTGACAGAAAAGATGTTTTCCTCCTTTTTTTTTCTCCCCCAGCCACCTCACGCCTTCCCTGGGAAGTGGCCTCCKTGACAGGATGCAGATGGATGATTAGCTGTGCAGAGTGCAAATACCAGGTYGGCATTTCAAAAAATTGAGGGGATYCTGAGAAAGCTTGTAAATCCTCACAAAGATACTGATAAGTTTGTTCTTCAYCTTATTGATATAAAAAAGGCATTCAGAAAGGCAGAACAGGGTGATGAATGAAATGTAAACACTCTAGTCAGGTATTTCAGCCCAACATTTCCTGAATTTCTCATACTTCAGCTCTGGCATGTTTAATATTGCACTTCTYCAGTGGAGCTTAACTTCTTCAGCACCAAGGCAGACAGAACAACGCTTGTGATGGTATCTGATTTATTCTCATAAAGCTTGTTATTCAACATACACATTTAATTTGAATTTGTGCTGCTGATGTGTGACTGCTGGAGAAAGCACCTTCTCTAGCTCTGCATGAGTTCCTGAGGTGCTGCTGCCTTCCCTCCTGTCAGGGAAAACTTCTCTGAAGTACAAGTTCAGTGATTTATCTGGGGCAGCAGTGCAGCTGCTCCTCCTCAGTTCTTCATCCATACACGTATTTCATCAACAGCTGCAAACTGCACACAGAATTTAGGCAGAAAAGAACCTTTTAGTAAAAGGCAGTCTTGTTTCTATAATTTTGCTAAGTGGGGTTCTGCTCAAATCTCCACTGCCTATTGCAAGAACCAGAGGGAGCCTGTTTGGCTTATATAAGGAAACGTGGCTTTATTAGTATTACATTGGGCACRTAAAAAAGACTTGGACGAGAGTTGCAATGAAATGTCTGATATAAATTTCAATATCTATACCCATCATTCAATAAATGCCCAGCAAAATTATGCAGCCCTTTTTATATTAATCTGATTATCACAGATTTTTCCATCTGTATTTTCCAGTACTAGGTTTTCCACTAGGAAGGCCTTTAAAACTAATACCCCTTGGAAGGAAAAAATCAAACCAGAATAGAGATGATGTCAGCTTTCCTTTCTGATCACCTAGGGCAGGAGGGAGGAGGGCTGGYGGTGGGGCTGCAGTAGAATTAAGGGATACTCAAAAAGTGCAAACTACCTTTTATTGAGAGCTTTGCAAAGGCATCTAGAAAGATACTAATTAATTCTATTCCGTGGATAGTCCCGGCAGAATATATATATCTATCTCAAAAGTGTGTATTATGATATAATTAGGGAGAGGGAAAAAAAGAAGAAAGATTGCTCTAAGATTTTTTCTGCCAAAGACATTTTTATTTCTTTTTAACACCTGAGTTGAATGGAATAGAGATAAGAAATTGACTACTAAAAGAAGTTTCACAGCCTCTCTGCTCCATAAGAAAACCTAATGAACTTGAATTTTAATCTTACTTTTTCATTAAAAAAATGTTTTTAATGTTTAATTTTTGCTTTTTCATACTAAATGACTGAAAGAGCCTAAAAAATTAGCCTAGCCTAAATTGGGAGCAATCACCATGTTTTATTAACTGTGAGGATTATCTTCTGGAGAGCAATCACAAAACTAGTGAATATTTTACTCTTCTCATCTGTGATCTTTTCTTCTGTCTCATTAGAAAACAACCCAGTGAATAAATCATTCAGTGCCCAATTCTGTGTATTCAGCTCCCATTAAACGCATTGTGAGGGAACTCAGCCTCTCAAAGGGAGAGACTTCTCATCAGCYTCATCTTCCCTGCAGTCTTCAGCACCAACTTTCTCCCAATCTACCTATTAAATTTCCCAGTTTTCTCAGTTTGATATGTCTATGTGTTCTCTTACTGAGCTGCTTTAGATCACTCAACGATGTGATTGATACACATAATTGAACTAAAGTAGCTGATTATCTGATGTGCAGGTTGATAGATATTTTCTAGAACTCCAAATTAAACACRAGGAGTAAACAACCAGAAACCAAATTTTCTCCAGGAGAAGAAAGGCAGCCGAAATTTTCCGCTGAAAATGCTGTGGATWGTTCCTTTAATGGGAATGGTGCAGTTGCTTTTAGCAGGAAAAAAAATCACAGAGAAAGCTGTTCTGTCCTGWCTATTTTATTAGGGGAGAGTTTAGGTATTATTCTACTAATGCTTATCACTCAGACAGCAGCACAAATCTTTTTGTTATTTTATCTTTCCCCTCTCCTTGGCTTTCATAGGAGTTTGATAACTGATTAGCCCCTGGGCTCTTTTATAATGTGTGGTAGTGCAAGGAAGTATCGCTCCAGGAGACGTRTAATCCCATTGTCTGTGCCACAGGAGTTGGGATTACATCTAATCCCATTTCCTCTGATCACAGCAGGTGCCAGTAGAGGTGCACAATGCTTTAAACAGGAAAATGTGGCTGCAGAAGATGTTCTCTGGCAGGACCCAAGGGAGGTGTGTGTGCCACGGGAAGTGCTGTGTTTGATGTCAGGGCACTGCTGTTCCCAGTGTCCCCTGGTTTGGGGCAGAACCTTCTGAGAGTCACAGGTCCCTTCAAAAACAAGTGGTTTTGATCAAACTACAAACACCTTTGCAAAGTTTCCTCCTGTCTTCAATAATTCACCGTGGCTCTGTCACCGTTTGCTGCCAGTGTCTCCTTACCTGTCCTRTACCAAGGCCCTCAAAAATGGCAAAGAATTGAGAATTTCTGATCATACTCCCAAAAACTTCCACCCAGCGACCTACAGCAGCACAGGGCAGGGCTGCCTGGCCTGAGAGCAAACTGCAGGTGATCACACTTCTGTGTGCCATGGGGGAAACAGGGGCTGAGCTCAGAGACTCCCCTCACACCTGCAAGTGTTCCTCAGACTGGSTACAAATATGGTTTTATTGGTCAAGCTGGAAAAACTGGTTAGAAAAACAGCAAAACMAGTCTCTTAGATGAGGTGATTTGCTGTGTGTCAGGTCTGTCTACTCATTTCTCTGTTGAAGTAGCCTGTGGAGCAATTCTGATAGTATTCAATAACAAAACATGAGTATACCTTAATGTTAAATAGAAAAAAAATACCCTTTTTCTATTTTAGTACAAAAGTAGGAAAATATATTTAAGACTAAAAAATAAAAAACGAAGAAACATTTGAAGGTCTTGTTACTTAGGATTCATTCAGGACCTTGTTTTTTTGTTTTTAGTTTTCATCATGGGAACATGACAGAAATTGCTGTTCTGACATCTAATGATGATTGACTCTGGTTTTGGTATGAATGAGTGGTCTGAATCTTATCTAAATAGAAAACCATGCAGAAAATTACACAAACACAACAAACATTTGAAATACACTACTGTCAGGTTATTTGGCTTTTAACAGAGTTTTTTAAAAAGAAAGAAGRTTCCATGCCTTTTAGTTAAGTTTAAAGTAGATTTAGAGCTGTAATTTGCAGATTGCCAAAGTCCATTAGGCTGATGTCTGGTTAACATATGGACCTGTACCTCTGAGGGAGGATGAGCTAAGAAGAGGCTGGAAACATTAAGCCAAAAGAGCTGATTAACTGTTCATTGTGTACAAATAAACCAYCCAAAAACTGTGACCTGGCCTATTGGGAAAGTTACAGATTCTGGTAATAATACAAAAATCTGAATGAGGTGAGGTATTAGAGTTTCTTTTGAAAATAAATCTTTAATATGTTCAGTGTGGCAGYGCAGAGCTGAAAGCCTGGTCACTTGGTCTTATTCTCTTGCTTTCAGGAGAAGCAGCTGAGCAGAACCATAATTCCCAACATTCCTTCTAGCAAAGTGTGTCCCAGCCTTCTGCTGTGGCRCAACTTGACTGAAATAACTTTACTGTGCCATTCCTGCCCCTRCCATTAATTTCTAATGGTTTGTGGCTTCTTTCTTTGCAGATATCTGCAGACGTTAGAACAGCTGGAAATGACAAAAATAAAAAATTAATTCCACCTCCCCACAAAGAATTTAAAAATATTGGTCTATGAAAATGAAATGAAACCCAGTACCCCTTGAAGAGGAGATAATTTAAAACTCAATTCTGATGTCAAAGATCTTTTACAGCAATTGCAGGATGAGASCCTACATTTGTTTCCCTAGATCTCTCGCACAGAAAATCAGCAAGTAAATGTGACAAACCACTCGTACCATCATAGAAACATTTGGGTTGGAAAGGACCTTAAAGCCCATCCAGTGCCACCCCCAGCCAKGGGCAGGGACACCTTCCACCATCCCAGGTTGCTCCAAGCCCTGTCCAACCTGGCCTTGGACACTTCCAGGGATGGGRCAGYCACAGCTTCTCTGGGCAACCTGTGCCAGGGCCTCCYCACCCTCACAGGGAAGAATTGTTTTTCCCAATATCTGATAGTTTACTTCTAAATATAGTTTCCTTCTAATAGTCTAGATTTGACAAATCTCTTATCGAGCTACACAATTTGAATCATTGCTTTCAAAGTGAAATTGATCCAGTAGCACCAGCATCACTTAAAAATAATGACAAGTGTTGATAGATTAAAAAAAAAAAGAATTAAATGACACATTGGTCCACATAGGCTTTTCATTGCACTGCTTTTTGTTAATCTTTGGGTTTACTGAACTGACAGCTACTGTGATGTGTGTAACATCCCTGGATATCCACGGCCTTGGCAACASATTGAAATCTTGCATACATGAAGGTGCTGCAGGTCAGTAACACATGGCACAAGAATTTAAACCTGAAATCTTTCCTTTAAATTTAGACAGGAAGCCCAGCAGCATTTTCATCTGTAGCATGGAATTTTCCATACCGATGTTAAACTGAGCTAAGCAAGGCACCTCCAAAAATTTGCACTTACCCGTGTTACTTCATAGAAATGATAAGAAAAACAGTAGAAGACAAATTGTTTAACAGCGAAAACAATATTATTTGTCTTCTCAGCCTCATGGCTCCTGATGGACACATTCATGAGCTGAACAATAATATCTACTGTAACACACAGTGTCCACATTTATAGATTCTAATGTAAACATGCACTCTAAAGTCAACTTCCACTGYTATAAATTGTCGTATTTCCCCCAGAGATGCTGCACAACTGCAAGCAGGAAGCAGCATGTCTTTATGAACCTGGAAGACATAGTCAAAGCTACTCCCAATTAAGAGTGGGAGGAAATCTCTCCATCAGGCACTGTAGCTATTAAGATGCAGTTCACACCACACACGTCTCTGAGAAGTTTGCAGTCTGAAAAAGCGAAGGTGAAGGTCAAGGAGTAAGCCACAGAAACCTTGGCTACCTGCAGAGTCTGCAATCAAGATGTGTGGAGTTGATACATTCTCATATTATTCCCAGAAATGATGTCTTTTCTTCCCATAAATGTRGCCACTGCATTGCTGATCACCAGGGCTTTGTAGCACAGCGTTGGGAGAGGATTTATAAAACTCATGTTTTCAAGGCAGCTCATCAGGGAATTGAAGCAGCTAAGATGTTGGTAATCACTAGACCTGAAGCAGATCTGACAGCCAAAATACCAGTGTTCCTCGGAAAACTTTTTGCTCAGAGGTGTCTGCTGTAAACAACTTTGGCTCATCTGTAGTCAAAAGCAGTACTGGTATTTCTTGTCTGGGTATCAYATCCCTTGCTAAGCCATCTACCCATCACGCCCTTTCGTCTTTCAGACAGGCCTGGAAAAGATTCTTGCATACCCAATAAATTATCAACAATATTTTCCATTTAAAAATTAGTCACAGCAAGATTTTCATGAACATCCTGCAGAAAATTCATTTTTCTACTAGAAGTATTTCCTTATACAGCACCTTGTTTTGGCACACAGACATCCTCACCACCATTAAAATATCAAAAGTCTCAAATAATCATCTGAGCACAAATTTTTATTTGAATAGAGCTTTGATCTTGAAGAACTAAATAACTCAGGTGGCTCATATGAGACTGCTAATTCCAGCCACACGATAATAAGGAAAGCTTTGCCTGTGAGGGCAGATCTCAGATAGTTCTGAGAGAGCAGCTTCCCCCACTGGTGGTCGCAGACACAGAGGTTGGATCCTTAACAGAAGGTGTGCAAACAAAACTATGTCCCAAAAAAGGCCAGACAATAGACAAAACTAAACAARCAAATGCATGAATAAATAAAACAAACTATCTTCACGCCTGGGGTCAGACTGAGGCTGGCAGGATTTGGCTGGAGAAGTGCAGCAGCTCTAAGTGTGCTCAGGAGGTGACCACAGGCTTCAAGTCCTCAACCAACCACATTCAACCAAACCTCGAGGCTCTTGTTTTCTCTCAAACTGCCTTATTTTCCAGAAGGACTCAGCCCTTCGTGCTCTGAAGCTGCTGGCTCGTAATCCCTTCCAAACTCCAGGACCTGCTCSTCTGGTTTCTGCTCGCTCAGAACCCTTTTGCTAAATAATTCCACTGATTCCAGCGAGCCTGGGGCAAAGCAGGAATAAACAAACCAGAAAAATCACCATGCAGCGAGTCTGGTTCTATACATSGAGTGAGCCCTTCAGTCACAGCAGTAACATTTATGTTCTGGACCTCTCAACAAAGGGAAATCAGCTCCAATTAACAGTCACTTTGCTTGTTGGCTTATGCCATTGGTTTGAAATTGTGCAAGTCATACTGCTTTTGGTACTGGTCCAGCTCCTTTCACCATCTTCATTTTCAACCTGCCTCCTCACAGAAGGGCTGGGAGGGAGGGCAGGAGGTTCTTTTTATTCTGCATGCCACCTCGCCTCTGCTAGTCTTGTTACCACTAATGATCTTAAATACTTTTTGCAGCTTTTAATCAGGTATAGCGTTTAATCGGGTAATTGCCTGCTGAAGTAAAAATAATGTTTCTAAGTAGCCCATCTGCCTTTGCAGCACAGAAGGAAACAGTTTTGGGCAGGTAGGCTGAGGTGTAAATGCAGTGTTTTCATTTTGATGGTCAGTTGGTTTGAATAGAAGTCGAGGGAAGAGATTTCCTTCAGACCAAACCCTCCCCCTCTGCTACCTGCTCTGTTATAGGTCAGAGAGGAATTTTGAGGGCTTACCTCCTGTGTAAAAGGTTATAAAAAACACATTTCTTGCTGTTTCTATTCTTTTGCTAGAGCAAGCAGCAATGTCCAATGCAGACTAAGAGTATTTGGTGACTCTGTACAGCCCATTCTCATCTTCAGCTGAATGTGGCAACTTGATATCCCTTAACGTGGCAAAGGTGGCCTRAACATAACAGGTAAAAAGTCATCTGGATTTTTGCAGACAGACAGAGGGCCTTTAAAACCTAAAAGAATTTTTCAWAAACCTTAAATGAGGTTTGTGCACATGATAACACCTGCATTCCCAAAATAACTACCTCATACTAGACAATAAATGCAGGTTTAGTGCTAGGTAAAAGGAAAGTTTCCTTTGTGTGCTRCTAAATCAGTAGAAAATAAGACAGACCAGTTAAGGGGATTAAAAACTGGTGGAGAAACTCTGTAATATTCCATAGAAACCCCTGGTATTTAACATATTCATAAGAAGGAAAAATAAGGTGAAAAAAATTGCTTAAAGCAGAAAACAGCTGAGGTTTCTTCAACATGGGTGAGAACAYAGTTGAGGGGACATAGGGTGACTGACTCTAGACTGATAATTCACCACACTCTGTACCACARTCCCCATAGGGTGAGTGATGGAAGCATGTGGCAGCAGTTCTAAAATAAAGAGCAAAGGTGTAAATCAAACTTGTCCTTCAAAATTCAGAATTAATATGATGGAACACCTTCCAAAAGGACAGGTTGGATGTTAATTTGTGAAAAGATTAAAAACCTCTTAGACAAATGGAAGAGAACTCCCTCAAGAGCTGTTAAGCAAAATGGTCTGAATATAATATTCCGGTTAAGGATACTGCAGACAAAAATATGGAGAGCCACACCTAGAGAAATGTCTGTATGTTTGCTCTGCTTTAACACTTTTTCTTCAAATATTTGCTCTTGCCTGTTGTCTCTGTTGATTTCTCCAGGGTCAGCTGGACTCTTGGACTGAGCTRTTGCAACAACCCTTTGCTCTCAGAGCCCTCTGCCCTTTGCACGTAGTTAAGGCAGCTTCACCTCGCAATGCAGACACTGAGCAGAGCAGTTTTCCATCTTCCCTCGCAGCCACTCCGCTCAAAAAGTGAGCCTAGAGCTACYGATCTTCTGTTGTGCATGGAATGAAAATCAGACAAGAGAGAAGAAAGCAAAAATCTAATGATAGTCAAGGGATACCATGAGAGCCTTTCCTAAAGGTAGAGAAAAAGCAACGAGTATGGCATAAATGAAAAAATAAAGACCTGAAGCCACAAAACAAACAAAACCACCCCCAATCCAACCAACAGAGAAACAACCCAAACAACACAGCCCAACCCCAAAACTCTTACCCTGTTGGGTATAATGAAAACGAGTTCTAAAAGAACAACTTTAAAAGCAGCCTAAGTCTGGGCTGTATTCCCACCATTCCTTGATTAAGAGCAGCACTCAAAGACAACAAGCAGGCTGGTGTTGTACACGGCCTCGTAAATAAAGTATGAGGGAGATAAACTAACTTTTACAACTTTTCTGGGAAAGCTGGGAAATTAATGGAAACCACCTCAGCCCTAAGATAGWTTCTCCCAAATAACAGAGTAAATCAATTTACATAAAAGCCCCGCACTGCTATTGTTAGCCCGCTTCCAGAGCTCGTGCTTCCTTGTTTAAAGTTAGCCTGCACCTCCAAACCACAGGGCAATTTCTATATTCAGCATCTTTCCTCACTATCCAGCACCATTAAGACCCTCCAGGATGTGTTTTAGCATCCTGCTCATCCCAGCCTCCCACAGCACRCAACCAGCAGCCCCATCTATCACACCACACCTCGAGGCGTGTGTTAATTGACCAATAAAACACACCTGTAGCACATGAATGTTGTAATAAAACACTCCACATATTCCGTAAATTTTGTATTATCAGTTCTCCATCAATTATTTATTAAGAGCTAGCATAGTAAATTATCTGCTGAGCAAGGTGCAATAACATGAGGACAAAACAGTGCAAAATATCACCTCCTCACTACAGTTCCAGCCTTTGTAGCACACTGCATATTTATAAATGCTTGAAGTAAGGTGAGATTGAACTCTCCAGCTCTAAGTCTTCATACTCTATTCACCAAGAGATTGCTTTGTTGAAATTAAGAAAAGAACAGGCTTTCTTATATGTATTTGCTTGGATAAGGTTCTCTTAATCCTAATATTAGTAATACCCTTCTGCATAGAATCCAYAGATTCATCCTTTGTGAGTGCTTCTAAGAGAAGTATTTCCACTAAAAAGACACTCTAAGTCCTTTCAGGACTAAAGTGGATTTTTAAATTTCAGTAGAGAATATTTACAGTATGTCCAAATACAATTAGCACACAAATAAAATGAGGGTGTTCCATCCCCACGAAATTAAGAGCCAATGTGGGCTTCATCGATCTTGTCAGTTTTCAAGTGGTGCTCTATTTAGGTTGAAAATACTTTGGATTTCTAATAAATATTATAGTTAAATCCAGATATAGCAACAGTCAAGTGGAAAACAGATGAAGGCTTGAAATAATCACTGAAACATAACCCTTAAACAACTCCTGAAACATAACCCTTAAACAACTCYTGATTCTTTCCTCAAAGGCGARGTTAAAATTCRTACTTCTACAGTTTGCAGACTTAGATGATTAAAACACAGCATATGTCTTTTTCCCTCGGTGTTCTTACTTATTGCTGTCTTTACAAGATAAATGTTTCATGACATTGAAAAGAATTAAAATCAAAACTTACAGAAGTGGCTGAAATGAAAGAGGAAGGAGAATCAGCAAATGCATCAGTGTAAGTTTAAAGATTATTCAGTCGCCTCTTGTCACAGGAGAAGTTCTTATGTCTCTTAAAAAAAGAGCAAGAGGCAAACAGAAGTTAAAGGGGAGAAAATTATTATTATTATTATTATTATTATTATTATTATTATTATTATTATTCTCAATTCACTATGGACGTCCAACTGGAAGCTCTCAGTAGCTCTAAGAACAGGTGAAAATCATGGTGTTATTCATAACTCTTCATGGAAAGAATATTCATCTCCATCCCCTTCCATCCACCACACATTGTTCGTGCCAATAAAGAGTCTTTTAAAATAAAATATAGGAATGGCTGCATTACAAATATCAGMGAAAGAAAAGCTTTTGTTTCCTAGTGGTTATTCAAAATGCACCTTTAGGGTCACATTTTTATCTGTAATTTACTCGTGCCTCAGTTTTGTGTGATGGAAATTACTTTTGTTGCATCTGCAAACATTTCCCCCGGTCACGTAGATCACTTAGACCCAAGAAACTCAAAGTGAAGAGAGAAAGTTACACTCAGCATCACACACAAAAGTCAGCCTTGGCCTCTTTAGATATATCTGCAACAGACTGAGGTAATTTATCTGACAGCAGAAATTGTATTATACCATGAAATACTAAACAAGCTGTTTCTTCTTGTAAAGGAGAGGTTATAAACCACATTCTGTGTCTAAATATTAATCAGTTTGAGGTTGCATGTGTAAATTATCCACCCAGATGTCTCCAGGAAGCAGAGATGCTCGAGAAGGCAAAGATTCCTCACGTGGAAGTAAGAAGGAGCAAGACGATCTGTWAAAACTCAGAGACATTTTAATTTGGTGTGGGTGCAAATGCTCAAACAGGCATGCAAAACCTTCCACAATGGCAATATTCAGAGTGTTTTCTGAAATGTCAGAAACAAACATTAAATATATCAACAATATTTCAGTGTAACTATGCAGAACTGGCAGAGCATTCAAAGAATGCCTGGAGAACAAGGAAACCAAATGTTCTACTTGCATCAAAACAAGACAATAACTCATTTCAAAAGTGTAATTTCGAGGAGATGCAACAAATGCTCAGAAAACAATATTATGGGTTTCGTAAAATATGTGAGATATTTTCTGCAAAATCTAAAAATTATAATTTCCTCAGTAAAGGATGAAATTACCATTCTCATTCAGAGCAATAACAAAGAGCTTCAATATTACRTGTCAAAATAAACTTACTTTGCACATTCACCCTAATTTTATTTCCTTGTTTGTTTGGATTTTTTCCTTTAATCTTGAAAATGCACCTATGAAACTTGTCATTTTTATGCTGCATACAAAATAAAGAATTCAAAACAAATACGGTCCCAGTGTGAGTTGTGGCATTTCATATGGGGTCTGAAATTATTAAAATAATTAGTAAGAATTAACAATAGCGTAAKTATCAGTTATATTTTTGAAAATATTTTATTAATATTATGCAGCAGGTCATAGGTTAGAGAGGTATTTTTGAGAAATAATCCTGAAAAACAGATTATGGCTACGAATTTAATTCTGAAATTCACCTGAAAGGGAAAAAAAGAATTCCTCATATCTTCCTGATTTGCCATTTTTCTATGACTTTAAGTCTAACTGGAAAGAAGCCCTGGTTTTTCATTAATTTTGTAGCTTGTAAGTAATGAAGTTTTATATGGAAATGGAAACAGAGCAAACTAGAACTGCCTGTTTGAAGACGTTTCMATCCAGTCTAAAAATAAAGATTTGAAGTGTGAAATACTTTGGATAACTTGCTCATTAAAACATTAATTTTGATATCAATGGTTTTAATGTCATGCTTTCAATGAGCCAAGAAGAGCCATTTTAACTGAAAATAAATAATGGCCTGAATCACAGGGTTTGGATTTCCAGATCCACAATCCTCTTCACCCTATCAAACAGGCAACAATCACTCTGAAAATTAATTTCTAGGTAAATTAGTTATGCTGCCTTATATGTTTCACAAAGGTTCTAATTCAAAGAATTTTGTTTTCCCTCTGTTTAAGTTATTTGTGAGTAATAGTTAATTATTAACAATTAACAGTTGTATTTAGTTAAAAAGCCTCTCAGATAGCATCTAAACCAGGATCAAAGGGAAGCAAATGAGGAAATAGAACTTTTAAATCAACAGCTGCAAAATCATTTGTTCATCTCCATGCTATGACAAAGATGAAGGATGGAAGTGCAAGATTTGAACTGCACCTCTCCTTGCAATTTCCCAAGTCAGTTTTCTGACATGCAAAGTACAGTAAGTATGGCCTATTTACAGACATTTTTTTTCTCTCTCAAATGCAGATGTTGCTTTTATTTTCTTTTATTTTTTTTTAATTACACCTGTGTCATTCTTTTGGAAGGTGCTCATGTTGCTTGTATCAAGTGCTTCTGTTTCCCCCCATCGCAACCTCCCTTTTTTTTTTTTTTCCTTAAAATGAAGAATTTTGGTACATTAGAAGCAAAAAGCCCAGGGTAGATTATATTGGAACAAGATATTTATTTGCTCTGACTTGGCATAAAGGGAAGCATGTGAAATTAAATCCTGCATTAACATAAGAGCAATACATGTCTCAGCACGGATTTAACCACAGTGGATCCAGTATTTCTTTTGTTGTCAAATCCTTTTAAAATTGTGGTTTTGGACAGCAAATTCTTATAGGATAAAATGATACAAAGAAACTGCATCTAAAATAAGAACAATGAAACTCTAGGAAAAACCTCTGCACAGCACAAAGCTATTTGACTTCTGGCTAATATTTATCTATTATTTTCATGGGTAGTACAAAGAACCAAGTTGTGAATTAATAACAGGATGATTATTTCCACATAAAACACATCTAGGAAGCCAGAAAAGCCCTATACCTTTTCTACATTCTGCCTGAGTCAATATTCTCTTTCTCCAAACATTTCAAGAGCATTTCAATGGTAATGGACATAAGTACATACACTGGGCTGAGCACAGAAAACAGCCACGAGCAGTGCCACAACTCCCAGGAAAAACTGCCCAGCAATATCCATTCAAATTCATCAGCACATCTATTCTTATTGAGAACTTCTGAAATATTAATTAATTCTTTCTGTTTGCTCTTTCACATCCCCAAAACGGAGCTCGTTCCCCTTGACAACTGACCACACTTTTGTGCTGAGTTGCCACACTTTGGAGGGGAAGAGCTTTGCCTCTGGCAAGAACCCTTCAAAGAGTGTTTGAATCCCACCTGGATAACCCCAGTGGGCAGGATGACAAGGGGTTCACATTTTACAAAGCTGTGTGTGCAGACATACACACATATAGAAGTGCAAAATGCATACATAAATCTAAATTAACGTTGGGAAGAGTGGCTATGAATGCTGACATCTGACTGTAGCTATCTAGATGTGAAGAGTCTGTTCTGAGTTAGTTGTGATCCGTGGAGAGAAAAAAGCACCTGGAAATAATGTCTGGGGTAAAATGAACACCCAGAGGAGGCAGGTGAAGCTCACGTTGTACCGTGAGGAAATCCAGATGAATAACTCAGGCAGACACCTAACCTTGAGATGGGTTAAGAAAATCCAGCAGAAATGAAAGCAAAGCTTCTACCCCTAATAACCTTTCGAGATTTGCATGTATCTTTTGATTAAACTCCAAGATTAACTTGTATTTTTCATTTAAAATTCAGGTTAAAACTCAACAGGTTTATCATTATAGAATGATAAGTCAGTTATTTTAGTGTTTGATGCCAATTCTACTTCCTATCAAATAAAAAAAGTTGGAATATATGCTATTGATACTTGTATAACTCTCCTGCAATCCTGCTGGCTGTAATGTTAGCAGAATACTTCTATGCAGGACATGGCCTCAGCATGAGCTGAGAATGACAAATCAAATATCATACTTTAGGAAGCCAAAGGTTGGATTCATATTTGTAGCAAGAACGAACTAGATTAAAACATGGTGCAGTTAAGCATGAGAAGGGCACTAATAATCAGCTATTCAATTTTCTGGAGAAGAAAAACAGATAAGAAGGAAACACCTCAATTATTGAAAGACAAATAAGACTGTGTGGGGAAAAAAACCTGAGTTCAGGGGCAGTGATTTTGGTACAGTCATAATTGTGAGTTCCTCGTCAGCAGCAGAGGTGTTGAAGATCTGGCCCCCAGTGCAGGGAAGGAGCAGGGAGAGCACAGGCAGCACTTGGCCTTGCAAAGCCAGCACAGCCTCAGAATGCAGCAAACTGTCCCTCCGTGGCAATGGAACAGATAAAATGATGAGTTTCAAAAGCACCTCTGGCCTGAATCAAATCATATCTGCAACAAACCACACACAATTTCTGAGAAAATAACCTGGTTCTCAGCTGTCTCCCCAAAAGCTCAAGCTGCCAAAAGACTTCTATGTTGGAGGTTTTTTGTTGGCTCAATTAAGTTGTATTTATTTATACAGGTCACAGTCTATTGCTTGATATTTTTTCCTGGTTAAAAATGTTATGTCAAGAAAACATCTCTATGAATTATAYCCTGTTACAGCCTCAAAGTTTAAAAAAATCTTATTAAATGACATTCCCCTCTGTCCTTGGCTGGACACAACAGCAGCCTACCAAACACAGACAYGGACAGGGCTTCAGTCCATGACTGGTCTGTCTGGTCTTGCCAGGAACCTTTGGAATCAAATCCCAAATTTCCTCTATTAAGGTGCAAATGAWAAAATACAACTAAAAGTACTAAACCAGTGTGACAGAGTGTATAAAACACATTTTCCTGTGCTGGCACAGTGGCACACTCCTTCAGAACAGAAATGCACTCCACAGGCTGGAATTATGGAATCACCTCACTGCCTCCTGAGAAAGATCCCGGAGCTGTAAGAATCAGCTGTGCTTTAATCTTGTTTATATTTCCTTCCTGTGAGCAAATGGAAAGACTGGGATTTTCTGTCTGCATTCACACATTGGTAAAACCTATAATTAAAACAGATTTTGAGGACTTCYGCCTAGTGCAAGTGGCTATAATTCAGCATCCCCTTAAACCTGAGACAACTTCTCCGGAGTTCAGTCAATAAAACAGCTCCTGGCGAGCAGCAGGAACCTGCATTCCCAGCTCAATGAGCTGTCAGTAAGAAATGGAGGTTATTAGATGCCTCTGTTATTAGAGATTACACAAGTGGCACAGAAAATGACAGCCAATTCATGTTGCTCCTCAACTCTGATATTCCCCTCTACGCAGCTCTCATGAACACGCACACATAAAAATGCAGTTGGCTTGGAAGACAAAATAGGGATTACATGTGACCAATATTGATGMAACCTAAGAAAATGGTGAGACAAGAAACCTATTTCCCAAGGCTTCAATATGGTTCTTCAATATCACATTTCATTTTTAATATAGCCCTTGTATTATTCTGAATCAGATTACTGCATCATGTCTGCTTTAAAGGCTTCCAAAAGCAAAAAGCTAGAAAAGCCTTTTTTCCTGTGTGCTCTGCTTTTTGAGGATGTAGAAACACTTACTGAGTAAAAAAACCAAACACTCCTTTGTATTCCTGTGTGGTGAGACATCCTTAGTCTCCTAGACTCTTTTTTGAAGACAGTAGGTAGATTGACTATTCACAAAATTTCTTGGAAATATATTGTTAAAAAAGAAAAAAACAGGAATTATTGAGCCTTCTTGCCAATGTCCTTTTCCCATCTTATTTTTCTGAAGCATCATTCTTAGGAAACCTCTTCAAAACTTTATATAATACTGTAGAAAGGGTCAAAAAAACAATGCAAAACCTACCTAAAACACACACTACCTTTTTCTTCTGTGATGTTTCTACAGAACTACCACACGGGAGGCACTRCTGCCGTGCTCCATGCCACGTGGTAAGTGGATTTTAAAAAGCAAACGTTCACACTGAGGGCAGATGTAATGCTGAAGGTTAAAAAGAACAATTCCGGGAGCATTTTCTTGGGGGACTTTTAAATTCAAAACCTGAAACTCTTACTGAGCATTCTGATGCAAGACCTTACACCCAGGTGGAAACCTGAATGTTGTTTTCCAAGTTAGGAGCTGAATTCAGGTGTGAGGGGGAGGAGAGAGGGAGGGAAATTCTCCCTTCAGATAAAGTACCTGATACAGAACTTCAGCATTTCCTTCATCTTAAACATYCAAAACTGAAGAGTTTGATAATGATAAAGTAAACTGCACCGAATGTACTATGGAATTAATAATATCTGTTTTCTAAAAAAAGGGGAGTTTATGGGATTATGATTCCTGAATTTAAATATCTGTCAAAAAAAAAAGGAAAAAAAAGGAGCAGATGCTGCTATCAAAGAAGAATAATTTGGCTGTTTCACATGACATCAATCAAAACACTTCTTTAAATATGGCAAAAGTAAACAGTGCTCTTACATTGCAAACTGATACCCTGGTAATACATTGTGAATGAGCAAAAGATGATAAACTGAGAGKGAAAGGTTCAATTCTGGCCTTTCTACATGCCTTCGGAAAAGAACAGAATACCAGAAATAATTGAGATACTCCCTTGTACGAGTATAGTGATGGCTGGGGCCCTACTCTCAGTTTTGCCTCTCTCCACCAKCTTGTGGGTTTGACAAAACTGTGAATGCTCTGATATTAAAAAGAGCAGATAGACATGAAACATCATACAGGAAAAATAAAAACCTAATGCAAAAGGAAATAAAATAAGTAACTCAATATGCCGGGGGAAAATTATTGAATTAACATACATATATTAAGAATTCMAATCATGAGGAACAGTGTTTGTGCTTATTTTTGGAACCTTTCATCCTATTATAAATATGGCTATGCTTAATTAAGTTTGAAAACACACTTATAAGAAAAAGATGCAAAAACTGCAGTTATTGCCCATAATAAATTATTTTAGATGCCTAAAAGCCTGTAGCACYGGTACAGAATTATGGTATCAGAAATTTCTGAGCAACGATTTGCAAAGAGAAAGTGAAGTAATATATAGTAATATACAGTAATAATCAAAACACATTGTAAAGGGCATAATGTATACAACAAAAAATAAAGGAGAAATGTATATTTGTGGGAGAAATATRTTGTGGAAAGAGAATGAACTGAAGGAAAGTTTTATCTTTTCCAAGTTAAATATAATCCTTTTGTCTGAAAGAACAGTATAACAATAATTACAGACCATCACCTTCCTGYAGCCAGGTTGTACCTAATAATAACATGAAAAGTGCACTCATTTTCAAAATCCAGCAAAGCTCTAAAAGCCATTTTTCAGCCTCACTGACAAGTGACTTTCTAGACAAAGCTACTTTGTTAGAACTTATATATCAGCTTTAAGAGTAGACACACAATTAACTTAGGTGTTTGGTCACTTAGAAAAAAAGTTAAATGTTTTTTACGTCACCTGCACATATTAAAAAGTGAGACTAAACCAGTTAACCCCAATAAAAACAGTTTCAAATCAATCGGGAACTTATTAATTAAATTATTGAAATTATTATTAATTACTTGTTATTATTAACAGACGCAATGAACTGGCAACAGATGGTGTGATAGAGTGAAAAAGAGATTAATTTCATACATTCACTTTTGGCAGTCCTTCTGCCCAACCAGACCATCTGTGGCACATTAGAAACGTTCGAAGCTGCACCATGCATATTGCAGAGAGGATACAAATTATTGGGCTCTTTGCTTTTCCAGTCCCAAACCCATTCATTCCTCGTGATCACAGAATTTTAAACAAAGTGGTTTTTATCATATACGTTCTGCCCTCTGCTCTGCTGCTGTTTCCACGGCACTGCAGAGATCCTGCAGGATTTTGCACTTTCCGGCAGGTGATCAAGCCCAGGTTCTCACTCACGGCTCGTTCTCCACGCCAACAACAGGAGTTTGAATCTGCAAGTTGGGAATCATCTTTACTTTCCTCTTCCAAGTGAGAATTCCTAATCTGTTTACAGAAAAATGATAAGCGGATCAATGTGGTCCTCCCTGATGGCTCTTAAAAATTTGTTTCATGGCAGCATTTAACAATTGGACATTTGTTTTTTGTTTTCCTTCTGCTTTGGAATTTTCCTATCATATTTGTAAATTATTTTGTAAAAACTTTCACTTCATCCAGCCAATATGTCTCCAAAACCCTCCTCAACTTTGCTACAGCCATGTATATATTATGCACAGACAGATGAGATCTTGTTTACCTTTATTAATACATTTTTAAAAATTAGAAATTTAATTTTAATGGACACACACACACACACCCCGGTACAACAGGATTTGGAATACAGAAATATCAAAAATCTAGAAGATTTCCATAGACCAGGTTTATTGATAGAATGTGATCATTATAGGGGAAGTTTTAGTTGACTGGGTAAAAGACTAAAGACATCTGTTTCCAGTGAAATAGCCTGGGTTTTTTTAGTGCAAGTCTGTATTCTAAATTGTCCTAGATAGTTTGTCCTAGATAACACGTACAAACCCATCTGCCATGGCCATCAGAAGACCTAAAATTGCAACTTGTAACGACAAGGAATGAGGAGTTGGATTTCGGTGACCCAAAATGTGCAAACACATATTACATAAAGATATTCTTCTGCCCCTCCTCACAGTTCTTTCCATCTAGGAGGAAAGGGAGAAATAGGCTAACAGGACATATGATAATTTTGTGACTCTGGAATTTACTGCTGTATTTCTGACATGATTTTTAGAAATTCTTTCACAGAAGTAAGGAGATATACAAGCAACATTGCTAACTACTCTTAGTCTTTCTAAACAACAGATGAAATCAACCTTATGCCACTTTTTTCACCTTCTTCCTCAAGTGTCTTCTCTTTACACCATATTTTCCATGGTTTTCCACTCCTGCCTCTTCTCAGTTCAGTTTTAATGGCTCAGCAAACCAGCTCTCCCAAGACCTCTGTGAATTCCTCAGCAGAAAGGCAATATAGACGATTACTTGAAACAAGGCCGTTCCGTGAGCCTGAAAAGAGTGTGTTCCATCTTTCTGACCACAGCAGTGGACGTAGGAAGTGGGTTTAACACCTGAAGCAGAAACTGCTCTCATCTGCTTTGTTCTTTTCCCTCTTGCTTCATGTACCTTTAGCTTGGCAGTAAAAGGTGTCAAGTCAAACAAAGAAACTCCAGTCTTCCTCTTATTTCTCCATTGCAAGAGCCAATGCTACAGCCATCCCTCCTGTCAAAATGGGACAAAGGAAGGGGATTAAGCAGTGTTTTGTATTTAGCCCATATAAAACTTGCCTTAGTTGAAGGGAGATGCTATTAAAGTGCAAATTTTAGTACAAAAGTCCTGCTATTTTAGCAGGTTTGGTTTTATTTATCTCTAATAAAATAAAATATTTTACATGAACATTTTTTGCCATGAAACTGTGCTGGTTAAGGTACTTGTTCAACCTGGTTTTGTCTATTATATTAGAATTGACAGATTTCTCAGAATTTTTTTTTTTTTTCAGTTTATAAGACGGCACATAGAACTTCAATAGTATATATATTTGTTCTCTTATTTTTACTGTTAAGGAAAATCTGAAGAAATAAGAACCAGGAAAACAATTGGAAGAAACAAAGATTTTCATTTTCTCCATACTATTACTACTAACTAGGAGTCAAACAGAAAAATACAAGAATTTAACCAGGCCTTAATTTCGAATATAGTGAACAGTGAATTCCTTACGAAAATTGGTTAAATGCCTGAGTTAAACACAGCAGAGAGATCAAGGTCTTTCCAAGAGACATATAAGTTCTCAGGTAAATTCTGGCTGTTCTTTCAAGAAAGAAGCCCCCAAAAGCACTGGTTATGAGAAGGTGACTGCTCTGGTAGTCCGATCTTCCTTTTATTTTCAGAGTATTTCCAAGAAAAAGGCATTTTTCCTGAATTTCCTATTGTGACAGGTACATATGTTATATGTGAGCAACTTCGTGCTGAAGTTTAATGGGAGCTGTGTCCAAAAAATCCACCGATTCTGCCATGAAAATGATATATTTTTTGCCCATTTTGCTCAAGAAAATAAAAAAGAATCGTTCAATAGAGTTCTAGATCCAACCCTCATTTTTCCTTTGATCTAAAACAAAAACTATAGCATAAGTTTTGTTCTTTTTGTTAAGCTCTAAAACGACAATACTATTTTTCAGGTTAAAGTTAATTGCAAAATGCTCTGAGATGAAACAGCAATACCAGACTAAAAGCACAATTCTTTCACTTTATGCTTTCAATTCTCTTCTTCCTTCAATTTTGATCGAACTCATGTCTTGAATTCAGTTTGAAATCACAGATTCTTTTGATTCCCTTGAAACTTCCTTTTGTTTGCAAATGAGCGCTCAAGCAAATTATATGCCCGAACTTTAGAAGGTATTCACTTCCAGACTGCATTTCTCACAAAGCAATTATACTCTTTGTTCAGGAAAGCATAATGGCTTGCAGCTCTTTCTGAGTAGCACCTTCTTTTTCACTACTCGTCTCAAGAGCCCAGCAATTCCTGAAAGGCAAAAAAACCACCATCTATCAGCTACTTCCACCTCCTCCTCCTTGCACTCTTCCTCCGTCAAGGAGGAGGTAGGAGATCAAGGTTTGATGGGTTTGGCACCATAATTATGTAAGATGGTTGCTCCTCAATGACTAAAAAAAAGATGGAACGAGTGTGTCAGGAATAGACTCAAAGCCTACAGAAATCCAGAGTTCCTGGAAACAGCCATAGAGAGGCCAAACAGCCTAATTTAATTCCCAGACATGTAGATATTTCACAAATAACCACAATTTGCCTTCCCAAAGTCAAGAAGTCACATTAGTTATAGCTTTTTTGATTGCTAATTCCAGCATGAGTACTTCAGTATTAGTAAACCAGTAAAATTCAGTAACAAAAATAGTTCACAAGCAGGTACAGATTTGCTCATTTTCCCAATAATCTTCTTTTCTGAAGTCCTTCTTCTAACTGGCTGAAAGACCTCCATGCAAGCAACAAGCACCTACATTCATCCTTAGGATCAAAGAAATGAAGTAATAATATGGAGCAACAAAAAATCAAAATCAATCAAACAAAATTAATCAAAACCTGCTAAGAGATCACAGATTAAGGTGTCTGGGAGACCTTTGCACTTTCCCTGCCAACTTGGTTCTCTCCACAGCACAGAAAGGTGACACTACATCACTATCCCTGTCCTACCTGGTCACTGGCCTTTAATGTGGCACTTGGCAGTGTTTTCCTGTGTTAACATCATTGTTTCTTTGATTATAACCCCAAATATCCGGGTTTTTTTCAGTAATTCTACAGTACCTGTCTGTAAGATTAATTTTTCTAATTTCCATACATATTTAGTTACCAAAAAGGTGTCAAGTTGGCCACTAAGCTACTCAGAGCCCACAGTGCCAACTAGTCACAAAACAGTATTTTGGTGATTTATTGGTTTATTCCCTATATCAAAACTTATTTTCATTATCATATCAAGTTTCTGTTCCCCAGAGGTCCTACAGCCATCAAAGAAACTGAATCTAAGCTAAATGAGTAACGGAATTTGACATGGCTGTCCTAATCCATTATGTTGACATCAGTATTTCAGGCAGGAGATACTTTTTGGGATAGTGAGTGACCTGAGCAGACTTGTCTCCTTTACACAAGTTAATTTTGCCCATACAGATGACCTGAACCTGTGCAGGGCTTTTCATGTTCCACCATAAGGCAGGTAAGTATTTCGGTTCCTATGTTGTAACTATTATTCTTGCACAGATGAAAAAGGAATTCATGTTTCATTTTATAATGGAGGAAATCAGTTTAGTGTTAGAAATACTACCTGATACTGCAGGATGTTATTTTTAAGGCAAGGCTGATAATTTTGAAGCACTACCAGTTTGAAAAGTATTTTTAAAATCTTATTTTAATGGAAATAAAAGGGCCAGAGGGAGCTCGCCATCTCCTGTGAACCTTTCCCAGTTTGCCCTCCCTTTTTCTCCCTCTGAGGTTGGTACTGGACTTAGTGCTGAGAGTGGCACAAAGTGATGTGTGAGGTGGGCACAGAGCAGGGACTGGCGTCTCAGCCAAAGTCTGGTGGGCAGGGAGTCTGCAGGGCCTTTAGTCACTGCACAGGTTATCTGGCTGGTTAAGCATTTGGTTTTTGAGATGTGAGACAGGTTTTCATGGAGGATATTTATTCAGTAAACTCTAACACCCCCCCTTGGAGAACTTGTCAAGTTTTCCTCTTATTCTTAGCAGAAAGTTCATTGCCATACATTCCACATATAATTCTTCCCATATGCTACCATACACTCATCTCACTTCAAATTCCATGCTTTCTTTCACTTATATCTTCATCACTCTAATTTCTACCCTAATTTTTAGAGCACAGACCTGCTTAGGCACATGGATATTACCTTATCTTAAGCCTAAAGGAATAAAAGTTTCAAAGACACATATGGATTTTATACCTATGGTTCTTCCATCTTTGAAACAGCTTCTAAAAAACCCTTAGAGCGATGATTAGAGAAATTACTATGGAAAGAGATTGCTAATTCAAAGGAAACCAAAATAATTTCAAAAGAAATATGTACACCAAGTGATTTATTGTATTTGGAGTGTAGAGCTCATTACTGGCTCTGCTGTACAACCCTGTTCTACGGTGATTTGAGTGTAGTGTGGGATGTAAAATCAGGAATTCTGTTTCTATCTTAGCATCCACTGTCTGCATGGTCCCATACAAGCAGCACAACCCCTTTGAAACATGAAAGCAAAACTGCACATTATCTGCACCTGAAAAGAAACATCAGCTTAGTGGGATCTTTGCTGTTTATATAAGCATTTAAAAGAGAGGCAACACTCAGATTTTATTCCTTTTCTCATATATGCTGTTCTCCCTCATCAAATACTTCAAAAAATCGAAACCCTCTGTCTTCTAATATAAATGTCTCCTACCGGGAAGCTACTTTTTCTAAATGTGTTCAAAACAGATCATTAGCAAGTTTGCCAAAGGAAAACCTATGTTAAGCTTCAAAATTTTATTTCCCAAGAAAATATATTTTACTCTCTCATTCTCAACCAGCATAAAAAGAAAGACTTTTTTTTTTTGCATTTCACTTCCTTCCCTCCTAAATAAATAAATAAATAATAGCTAGAACAAGAAAGATCACAAAACAAATTTGTTCATATCCTCAACTCAGACTAGAGACATCCTCCATTGACTTCTAGTATGGGACAGCCTCTTCCTGGAGTTAAATCTTAGACAGACTACACCACAACATTCCTGAACTGCATTCTAAGTTCATTACTCTAGAACACCAGCAAAAGAGGAATATTGACTGATAAATGTAAACTGGAGAGCATGTTCCTTTAGCATTTCTTAGTCCTTTGATAAAACTGACCAGGGGCATATATTGTAGAAAAATAACATTTTGCATCTTTAGGCACATTTCCTGTTCTTTCCTATTTAGCACAAATTGACTTATTTTCTTGGTACATAAAAGGAATATTTTTTGTAGAACAAAAAAAACCTGCTTGAATATTTCATGTTGCTGGGGTTTGGGTTTTTTTTTTGTTTGTTTGTTGTTGCTTGTTTCCCTCTCCTCCTCCCCAAAAAAAGGAAGAATCTTAATCATAAATAAACCAACGAAGTGCAAAAAAATGTCCTGTTTTCTTTCACTCCTGACTTTGGTGCATGAAGTTTAAAGGCTAGGGCTGTTCTGGTGAAGTTAGAGTGAAAGTTATCCTCATCTCCTTTACAGCACAAAAGCAATGAAGTTGCTATCAGTTTTAGAGTTGTATACAGACATTTGTTTGATTCACACGTCGTAGGTAGTGTTTTCTTGTGATGGATGGATTCAAACTCTAAACTTTCTATTATTCTGAGATGGCCCTTGGTATTGTGCAGCAGGCTGCACTTACAGCATCTATTACCAGAAGATGCCTTAAACAAAATACATCCATCAAGAAAAAAGTGACACATCTGCACTGAAGGATTCCCAGGCTGAGTATGAGAGAGTTATCAGCATTCTAACAATATTTGTTAGGTTCCTTGAAATATTTTTCTCTACCTTACATATCTGCTTTATGTAAACAGGCTAACTTTGTATTTTCATGGGTATTCCTACATATCTTTATAAAAATATGTCTTCTGATCTTACAATTATCTGCCAAGTAGCAGATTGTTTATATGATAATTGTACAGGTATTCTAATTTTCTAACCCCTTCTTACACAGAATCATAGAATGGCCCAGGTTGGAGGGGACCTAAAAGATCCTCTAATTCCAACCCCCTGCCACGGGAGGGACAACTTCTACTAGACCAGGTTGATCAGAGATCCATCCAGCCTGGCCTTGGGCACTTCCAGGGATGGGGCAGCCACAGCTTCTCTGGGCAACATATGCCGGATCCTCATCACCCTCACAGGAAAGATTTCTGTTTTTCCCTAATAGCTGATCTAAACCTACTTTTTCTCAGTTTGAAACCCAGCAACAAGACAGCAATGCAGAGACTAAAGGCTATGGGCTAAGTTTTCTTCTGTACCTTTTGCCACTCATGGTCTGCAAAGACACTGACTGGTGAAGTATTTACCTCCTTGGTTAATCCTGTTTCTCTTGGGAATTTGTGTAGGAGTTGCATGATCCGGCAGTTGTATAATCTGGCAGTTATATAATCTGGCAGCTACATTAACAAGTAAATAAAATGCTAAACCCAGTGAGGTATAAGAAAAAGGTTTTCACTACCAGCTATCAAGAAGATCAGAACTGATTCAGAGGAGGAATCAGCATGGTTTGAAAGCCACAAAGTAAAACAAGGGAAGACTCAAAAGTAACCTATCCCCAACGAATTCCTTTACTTCGCAGTGAGTCACCTGTGTCTTTCTGATTCTGATCAAATTGATTCCTTGCACATTTTTATACCTGCAACGACATCCTTTTTTTTGCATCTGTTTTTGTCTGTCAAACGCCAACCCCCAAATTAGTGTCTTTCCTCAGTCATCCCCGTCTCAGGAGCTCACCTCCCTGGCATGCAGCAGAGGAGGGGAAACAACACATTGCGTGACATGCGGCATCGAGCACTGCTCTCTTCAAAAGGAGCTTTTCAAGCTTGCTGTCTTTGCAAGTGGCTGCTCAAACAAGACATAAAAATGCAGAGTGAAGCATGATATGAATATTAAAGGCGCATAACCTTTACCTGGTTAATACCATTATTTATTAAACTGGTGACTTTGGCAGACAAATTGATGTCGGGTTCAGGGATTGCTTGGACCAATCTGAACGATGCTCAGAGGCCAACAGAATCCAATGAGGCTCAAGCTGTGTTGAGAAAATTAATGTCCAAGCTTTCAGATGCTCTCTTTGTGTTCAGGAAGACATCATGAAGAACTTTAGATAGAGCTTATCAACACAGTAGCTCCCAAGAATATTTTTCCTTTTTTTCCATAAGTCATCCTCAGAGACAGAGGAAAAGGAATACATTAGACAAGTCAGAAAAAGAGGCAGTAACAGGGATTTTGGTTAAGATCTGAATCTACCATAGAAAAGCAATGTGAAATTCTATGCTACACCCAGGCAAGAAGGAAAAATAAGTTTCTGGCTTTTCAGATCCCAGTTCTCAAAGCTACAGTCAAGTCTTTCCCACGTTTTCCCCCATCTGTCTAATCGGCCATAAGCCTAGACAGCGTTGGAATGGAGTCAGTGTCATTATCCCCTCGCTGTAATTGGCATGGCAGGATGGAGCAGCATGTACAGCCTTCTCCTGGTGGGAGAGAAAGAGGGAAGAGAAACTGAAGCAAGGGAGCCAGATGTCACAGAGCCCCTAAGAAGTGTGCTGGGATCCAGAGGATGAGTGAACAAGCTGTCTACTTTTGCTACACAGAAGCTGTTCCTTCCCATCCTCCACTGTCTTTGTTTGTTCCGATGCATGTGAATTCGTGATTTTTTGTTGGTTTTGCTCTTCTGACCAAAGATGTATTTTAGTAGCTACAAGTATGAAAGTTCCACTTTTGATGACCCTTTCACTTTTCATGTGCTAGACATTGATGTCAGCAGGAGACTGGGAGGGAACAAGCTGGTTTAAATGGTGACACAGGAACACAAAAGAAAGAACAGGAGTTAATAAAAAACGAATGAGCACTTTATTTTGACAGTTTCTTCATCTCTTTGGAAAACTGTCCTTAGGTTATCTCTCTAAGAAAGCCAGGTCCCACTATAGTTGTAAAAGGAAACTATTCATACTTGGTCTTTAGACAAAAGAAACTGGTGCAAGAAGGAAGAAGGAGGACACTTATTCAGTTTTGTGGGATGTAGTACAATATGGCCCTGATCTACACTAGAACTTTGAAGGTTGAATGCCCATAGCTGAATCAAACCATTGGATAAGTTGGATGAATCCTGGGGCTGGAGTGTTCCTTGATCTGTGACAACCACCTGGGTAATCCCTCAACTCTCTCAGACCTACTGCTGGTTTTTACCTTCCTCCCACTCCTTGCTGCTGGCTATGAAGGTCAGATTTTGCCCAGGAGCCCAGCCAGCACAGAGAGGTAGGACTCCTCTACAGCAGCACTAAAACGACCACAAAAAAAAGCAACAAAACCCAAATAAAACAAAAGAAGAAATTGTATTTCAGTTCCATGAAACACTGCTTCTGGTTTCTTCCATTTTCAGATTTCGGTTCTAGTGTGCAACAGCCAGAGTTTGCTTCATATCTCAGCGGAGGTGTAACATCCATGAGCATTTAAACCATTCCAGTGTCCTCAGCTCAGAATGTGCAGCATTTCCACAGGCGTTTCTCCAGAATCAAAGGTGAAAGAGAATTAAATGGGTTCCAGATGGAGTGGACTTCAGCTAAAGAGGAAAAGTCAGAAGCTTAACCATATGATAGACCTAGAGGCAACTCCAAAGCTGCCAGGAGCTGCCTTTGGAGGCTGCCAAGGAGACAGATGCTCATGCCAACAGTGCATAGATTGGCATCATTTATATCACATCAGGTCTCCTGCTGTGCCACAGTGCAAAGTACCAAGGCAGACAGCTAATATTTAGAAAGGAGCAATCACACTGCATACATTTAGATCGTATATCCAGTAACAGTTTTCATGTTATGTTTACCCTTTTGGATTTTAAGACGTGAAAACATGTCTCATCTTCCTGTAGTCATATAACTCTTTATGAAAATTTCACGTGTGCATTGAAGCATAAAGTAAAACTAAACCTGTAATTTTTATACCAATGCAAAACTTTGCTATAAGTAGTGATTAATAGGTGATATCAATGTGAAAATGAGATCTTCCACTTAGACATTAATCACTCACAAGATGCAGGAATGTTTTGGGTTTTTCCCCTCCTTACTTTCACTTTACAAAACCCGAATAAAAAGCACAAAACTGAAAAGGCATAAACACACAAAACTTAACTAAAAACTCTTTTTTCTTTTAGTGGATTCACACGTTGTCCCTGACTTCGCGCTCTGCCGCTTGGAACACCTTCCTGTCTGAAAATAAATTGTGCTCTGTGTGGAGCATCCAGCCGAACCCGAGGCGTCTCCCAGCACGCAGCCCTACAGATGTATTACAGCAAACATTCGCGCGGCACGCTGTGTCGTGGCACTCCGACAACTGCAGACTCCTGCCTGGAATTTTGGACACAAACTGGCTCAGACATGCCTTGTTTAGAGATCACCGTGCTGAGACTCCAGGCCTGAGCGCGCCGTCTGTCAGACGCACGCGGTCTCGCGGAGTTCTCCGAATACACCTCATAATCACCTAAACGCGACATTAGGACAAAAGTTCTGAGCAAAGTGGGGTGCAAATGGGCAGAAATCACTGTCCCAGCACACAGTAAAATGGTGACATCAAAAAAAGAGCACTGCAGCTCTGAAATGCTTCCCTAGCAGAAGGATTAACTTTGTTCTCTACGGAAATGGCACCATAAAGTGTGTTAAAATCTACCTCTCCCTGATTGAGAGCCCGAATAAACATTGACAATTATTTAACAGCTGTTTAGGCAGCATGTTTACATATCCTGGGGCCTGTGCCATCCAAATATTGTGATTTCATTAAGGAGCTTTGCCCTAAAGAAGCTCAGGGATTGAGACTTCTGAGGACCCCAGAGCAAAGTGATAATTTTCCTACTGCGCTACCTGGGATTCACAAGGGGTTGATCTGGAGGGAGCCTCGCAGATGGTTTATGACTGCACAAGTCCTCAGCAACATGGCAAAACAGTATGGTCCTGAGGAAAAAAACATAAAAACAAATGCATAACCCCTCTGTCACACGCTGCATAAACAACAACAGCACAGGGTTGTTCATCTGAGGAATTTCTGATTCTGATTTCTTTCGCTTTTTTTTCCCCCAGCCACCAAACACTCTTTAAAAATCCTGTTCTCCATGCACCAGAAAAATCAGCATCTTCATACCAATGTGTTCTTGCTGAATGCTGGCATTTCCTTCACATGCCGTGGAAAAATACAGGTTTGCTATKAAGTTCTCCATCTCTTCCCAAAGAACTGAGTGAATGTAACCTGCTAACTTCCTAGAAAGCTCTAGCTGAGCATCTGCATCCCACTTACTGCACGGCCAAACATTTTGCTSTTAAATCCCTGTGCAGTCTTGAGAGTCTTTTGACACTGTTTAAAATATGCATTTCCGTTCCTTGGGCAGAGCAGCAAAAGCTCTCAGACTAAACTGTGGCTGGGGAGCTGCATGGCTGTGCCAGATGGAGCCCAGATAAGACCTTTGCTGGGTTTATCAACATTTGGGAGAGACAAAGGAATAGTTCCAAGGACCAGTCTCAAGAATTTGTGAGGTCAGATACTCTTGAGTAAGGTGTGTTCGGGATTGATGTTTCTGGGATGAATAGCTCTCCACGTCTGCAAACACAGATCTCAGACCCAACACACATCTCAYTTTATTTTAAAATATGTATTGACCCAGTCTAAGAATTCTGATTTTTTTCCCCTCAAGATATTCTTTATAGCATGCGTACCATTCCGAATGCAAAAAGTATTTCAATTAAATATATATTTTGCAAACACTGTAAGTGTATAAAATCTGGGTTTAATTATACATACATAAGAGATATTTGAAAAGAATGTAACATTATATTTGCTTAATCCAATCAATTTATATTCAGCTCCTTTAATGTGGCAGAAGTTATAAATGAGTGGATTTAATCTCTTCAGAGTGCAAATTTTCGTTTTTGACAAATGGTACAGTCCTTAAAACCCACAATATTTTCTCCAGTACTAAATAGTACTCTGTTAGTTCTCTTTGCTAAAATTAACATCTGTTTTCTTCATGAAAGCAAACTAAAAAGCTTATTTGTGTTTCAGGAATTGTGTCTTTCTGCTCTCAACCACATCAGTGAAAGGAGACATTTGGCTGTTGTTTCATGGAAAGCAACTTTCTTATGTCTCACATTTCATTCTAAATTACATAGCATTTAAAAAGTACAAGAGATACGAAAAGCAACCACCCAAACACATGAAAAGCAGAAAGGATGCTATACATAACACCTATGGTGTGGAACAGATCACAGTGTCATGGAAATAAAGAAAAAATATACTAAAAAGGCAATTCAGGTACTTCTGTCTCTTTTCTCTGATTGCAAGGCTAAGAAGATAGTAAATAAGACTGATTTAAATATTAACAAAAAGATTTTTTTTTTTTCCATTTCATCTTACATCAATTTACCTGTGGAATKAATTGCCATATGAGCCTGTGTAAGACCAGCTAGAAACAAAGTACACGTGTGTTCAAACTGGGTAGAAAACAATCAGAATGGAATGAATTACAAGCTTGTATATTAATATAAACTCCTGCCAAAGATGTAACTCATCCAGTCACCAATACAAGAGATTTCCATAAGTGCTATTTTCSTGCTATACAGTATATTTATTCTGAAATACATAGAGCTGGCCACAGCCAGGCAAAGCACTGAAAGAGAGGCATTGCTAGTGGGTGTTTAAGCTGATTTAAACTGATTTTGGGGCGAGTGGTGGTGAAGGGGAAGAAGAGACAATGAAAGTCAGAGCACCCTTTTTTTTCAGCCCCTACCTAAAGTCACAATTTTCATTTGGTCAATACGTGGAACTCAGACTTTTCAGTCTTTAAAAAACCCCCACATTTCAGTCTGATCTCTATTTGACAGCTGCAATCCAAAGAGGGAGTTTAAGGGAGGGTTTTGCCCAGCTTCATTAGAGAACCCTTTACCGGAGCAGTTTTACCTCAAAGTAAAGTCCATGCACAAAACTCTCCCTTTGCAATAACCACCTGGTTCATTGCTGGGGCGRGAAAAACACCTTCAGTGCCGTGACACGGCCTCTCCTGCCCTTGGATATCCCCAGCCAGCAGCACAGGAGCGCCCTGGGMAAGGCTGGCTCGGCTCCAGGGACTGGGACCTCCTTTTCCCTGTGCTCATCAGTCTGGGCAGGCATTGAGCACTCTGGGGAAACAGGCACTCCTGGAGAGTTCCTCCTTAATTAATGCCCACACATAAGCCACTGAGGTCACTCAAATCCAAGASCCAAAAAAGCACCAAAAACCGAATTATGCATTATAACTATTCCTGCCTTTCTTCTACTTCCCATTATCACACAGATAAACAGAAGCAAAAACTCYGAGTCAGAGCAAAGTTCACTGGGATCACTCTCCTTTCTCCACCAGCAGCCACAAAGGATTGTCCTGTGATGAGAGGAAGGCCAGGCTGAGCACACACAGCCCTTCCCCCTCCTGCACTCTCAGTCTCCAACCATTTCCAGCTCAGAGTACTCCTCAGCTCCACATCTTCTCTTAAAAGCCCTCCCAGGGCTTCCTTGGCATGAACTTGTCTGGTCTCTTCTGAGACACTGCAAACACAGCCAGAAACCAGAAATGAGAGCTTTTGTAGCTTCTGAGATTACAGGGCTATCAAGCATTTAAGTGTGAATAAACATTACCAAACTCTGCCTAAGCAAGAGGGAATAATATTGTTCCTGCTGGTCAGATAAGTCTAAGTCTGATGTTTCACTTATTCTCCTACTCGTTGCTCTTTGCATTGCCCCTCAGTGGCTGTGTCCTCAGGCAGACCAAGAGCCCTCTATTCTGCTATGCATAAATCAGAATAACCAGATTCCCCACATCTGCTTTTGTGCAGTTACAATGCAGGACCTCTAAATTACAGACAATTTTCTCTACTCTTAGTTTGCTGCTGACGAAGAGGAGGTTTAAACAGCATAACAGTGCACATGTAGTATAAATAAGTTAATATATTTAGAAGACCAAAGCCTTTAGAGGAGATACTATTTTAAAATACGTGTTTGAATAAGATATTAACTACAACAACAAAGAACTTGTAGCCTGCCATTACTGATGTGGGAGGTAATTCAAATTGAAGGGCAGTTGTCCTGTTTTACTGAGGAAAGTGAATTCTACACAAATAACTATAAAGTTGCAGTTACCAAACTATTTGTACAACAAGATAATTTTTTAGGAATTCCTGGGAGGCAAAAAAAAAAAAAAATATGAAAGAAACTCAGACTGTCTAATCAAAATACGAAACTCCCAGTAGGAGAAGAAACATTCARCCTTCCAGATATAAAACATATTACCAAGCATTCACACTTGAGCAATTGATAGGATGGTTTAGAGAGACAGCCATGCAGTCAGCAGAATGGATAACCTTGGGGGAAAAAAGTATATGAAATTTCTATCCCTCGAGGTATTCATTTGCTGAGGCTGGAGGAGCAAAGATCCAGAGCTTCAGACCATTAAGACAACAACAACAACAAAAAAGTGATCAGCTCATATGCAGAAGAGTTTTTAGTCTGCATTTCCTTATGAATTTTCAAAAGGAAAAAAATCTCATTTTTAATAATAGAAAATGCCAAGTTATTTTAATCGAGGTGTTGCTGCAGTCTGTTAGATATCATGACTGATCTTTTCATTTGTAGAGTGCAACATGGTTTTTCAACAGATATTGGCAATTCTTTAGGGCCCAATCCAAAGACAAAGGCTTTTCTGTTGCCTCCATAGGTTTTGTATGAGGCCTTTAGTAAACTGAAATGAAACAAAATCCCAGAGCACTCACACACGTTGCCATTTATCAAACAGGCAACGAAAACTGCAGCAGCAATCAGAGTCACAGGCTTTCTGTCATTTCCACTGAAATAAGTTCCAAGTGGAATGCAGGATCAAATTCAAACACTCATTGTACAATAGAGGGAAGAAATATGACATTGTACTGGGCATGCTACGAGCAATAGGATTATTAACTGTGGTCAGACAGGGAGAATGTGTAGCTCTCATTCTGTATAAAACCCTCCAATGAACCAAAATACTGTCTGATATCAGATGCTGGCAGCTCTATGACCGAACTGTGATTTCTTTTTAATCTCAAGGTCAGCCAATACATTTTAAAATTTAGACAAAATTCCCTTTTGCCAAAAAAAATTAAATCTCCTTATTCTACTTATTGGAGATATTCTTCTTTTTCCATGCTGAGTGCACAGATCATTCCCCATCTTTGTCACCCACCTTTGATGGAAGAAAGGGAAGTAATGTAAGAATTTAAGAACAGATGCAAACCACGAGAAGGTCCCCGTGGGAAAGCCTGAACACTTCAAGAAATAAATATGCAGAGACATGCAAATTTTCTCCATTTGAAGAAGAGTTTAGGATTTAGGAATGAAGAACATATGCTACTCAGTCAGGATTCCTAAACTTGCATTAGGRGCTAAAACTTTGAAAAGAACCCCATCTCAGCTTTTAATTAGGGATGGTTTCACTGCCCACCTGTATTTGAAGCCCATTAGATAAAATATTTCATACTGCCCAGAGACAGAAAATAAGAGGGAGATAATTAACATTACAGCCTTCTAACTGGCACAGAAGTAGTTATACCCATGTCCACAACAGTCATTCTCTATATGAGTCAAATCGCTGAAGTTTTTGTCTTCTCATATCTTCATTATTACTCTAATAAAATATTTAATCAAAGAAATTCAATAATTCCACATACTACTCACCCTAGAGAAATCACTGGAAACAAATATCACCTAATTTCTGTTGTACACTATTTGTAAAGTTAATTAAGATTAAAATTTAGGATGTAATGCTACCACATATTTTTTCTCTCCCCTCATCCTATGATTTCTATATTCTGATTAAAGCCCTTTGCCATCCTCGAAAGCCAAAGTCTGGGAGCAGCTATTCTCTGAGTTTATGAATCCAAAATGATGAAATCATGCCTTTTCTTGTTTTAAAGCCTACTTGATCGCYGAGGATTGAAAAGAAAAATCAGAGGGCCTTTTCTATAAGGCTTTCAAAAGAAGACACAGAAACTGATAGATCAGATGCTTGATAGCTGGCAGATTGCCAGGGAAGCATCCATATGGCTCTCCAGATAATGCCTGAACACCATGGAAGTTTCCTTTGATTGGGGAGCCCACGGTTTCAGACGCTTCCCTCACACCCTGGAACTTGCATTAACAAGACTGAAATCAGAACAAGTTTCCCGTGCAAAACACGATCTCGTTTGGCCAGGAGATGGTAACATTCATCAGAGTTTTCCAGGCTCTTCACAAGCCAAGAAACTCATCTTGCTGTAAGAATAAACTCTCCCTGGAAAGGCCACRGCGTGGAATCAAGAAAGATTCAACTCTGCGAAAATATGATGGAAATCTGTTCAGATTTGAGCAGCAGTTCTACAGCAAAGTGTTCGTGTTTCCTGCAGCTGTTTGCAAAACAGGCAAATATCAATTTATTGTAAAAGTCCCCTGATTCCTAAATAACAGATGTAATGCATTGTTCAACCTTGTAAGTGAAAACAGGCCCAGTTTGGCCCTATTTTGGGGCTTTAGTGACGCAAGAGCACGAGGGAAGTCAGTGGAATCTGGGAATGCACAGAATCCCTGGGAACGAGGCTGTGCAGGAGCTCTGGGTGAAAGGAGGAGGATGTTTGAGGAAGTCGAGGGGATCCTTGGCATCACTGTTTGTACTGGCAGCAGGATCAAATCTGTTTATGTATATTTTTTAAGAGATTTAATGTTCAAGCTGTCAGCTGCTTAAGTTACCTTTTTGTAGCACTGGGCATTGCTGAGATTGCTTTACAGCTGCTTAGGAGGGCAAGCAGCTGATTTCCCACAACTTAAGAACTCCTAATTTCCAGAATGAACACAATATCTACAGGATAACACCTTAATGCTTGCATTTTTTAAGCTGAACATGCAGTCCTTTACTACATAGACCTCTATCCACATATGCAGATATCCCAGAGGCAGAGACAGCAGCAAAGACTATTTGCATTTCAGGAATTTTTTGAGATTATAGAAGTAACAAGGCAGTACCCCAATTCAAACAAAGAGTTTAAACGTGATTAAATGACAAGTTAATGAATGTAGCACTGTCCAGGTAACACACTGACTTACAATCAGCCATTTTAGAGATCAGGTTAGAAAAATTAAGTCTCTGCTACCTCTAGTTGACTAAGTTTATGCYTTTGCTTTGGTTTATGCTTTAGATTCAGATGAGGTGTATCAAATATGATTCATCTTTTTTTTAAAAATCCAATCCTTTTTGTTGGTGAAAAAATCCAATTTGTTTATTAATCTCTCAAACATGTCAAATGGATTTTTAATTGAGAAGTAATTGCATTTTGCCTTATACAGTCTTTGTTGATTTCATAAGCTTATCATCAATCCTGTGGTGATTTCTCACCTGATAAAGAAATAACATATCTAATTAATCACATTGTGTAATAACAAATCTCCTATTTAGAAGTACAATAATTAGATTTGGAAAATGCTAGGCAAAACAAGAAAATTGTTCCCCAAGGTGGAGGGATTGTGGTTTCTACTTGAAAGGAAGATAGGCACTTTGCAAAGTTGATTAATTAGTTTTAAGAGGATCTCAAAAAGCTTGGTGCTTTGAAGTATGCAATCAGTTTGGGGAAAAAAAAATATATCTGTGCTACAAAGATACCTTGTACCAACTTTCAAAATATTATCTGTGGCAAAACACAGCATTTGCTTTGCTGTATGAAAAACCTGTTTTCACTTTTGGAGACACAGTGTGATAAATTTTGGCAAGCTGAGCGATTTCCTGTCTGTGATTCATTTGGCAAGGCAGAAATGCTAAATAAGAAGCTCGCCTTGAATTTACATACCCCATCCATGCAGTTTCAGCTGCAGCAGCTGAGAGGGAAGGAGATGCTGGTTCAAGTGAGAATCCTGTCTTTTTGGACAAGAGTCTGTAACGAACCGCACTTAAAATACGTGGTCACTCTCCACCGTGCGCATATTTTTATCCACTCTTATGAGGCAGCCAAAAAAATTTTAAAATCTCTATAGAGCTCATTTTGAGACCTGTGGCAGAGATGAATAGAGAGTTTAAATGAATGATTTGAAGCTGACAACCTCAGCAAAGTGTGGTGCAGAGCAACTGTGAGCAACTGAGGCATCCTGCTGGAAACATCACTCCACCTGAACACACCTACAGACCTCGAGAACCAAAGCTGTCCTAGGGGGAAAGACAGGGAAAGAACACCACGTTCTGACAGGGCACCTGAAAAGTCTTCTCAGTACAGAGAATCAAGAATCCTCCTCCAAAAAAAAAGCAAAAATAGAGTCAAGCACAGGGTAGCTGCTGATTTCACAAAGCTGTTTTGAACTTCCATTTCCTCTTTCTGAGGGCACAGCTTGAAAAAACACAACTTTTCTGCCTGAGTAAATCAAATAGAATACTAAATATACGTAAGGAAGAGTTTCAAGGTTTCAAATGAGTGTCTGGAAGAGCAATAGAACAGTCTGGATCAATAGTTTTTTGACTATTGGAAAAGGTCTTCGATAAAAGGACTCCTTGTTTTGCTCAGCATCTGGCCTTTGATTTGAGCTATTCAGCAGTAGCAACATTGAAAGAAAATGAGATTGCAGCTTATTTTTACTTGTTTCATAACTTTTCAAGTTTTCTCTGTCACATAATTAATTGAAAAATATTAAAAGCAGCAGCCTGAATTCCTCAGACTGTTATTAATTTCATTATTCTCTGCTGCTGTTTAGAAATACGCTTTTCTCACTTTCAAAACCTTCCAAAATTCTTCAGCTCTTTAAAAACGAGGCACATCAGCCCATCTTGACAAGATTCTCCTCCCTCACAGTGCAGGATCCCCCTGCATACACCACCACCAAAAGGTCCACTCTTCAAAACAAATAATTTTCATAATCTTCCAAATGTCACTCAGTAGAAGTTGGACATAATGGAGAATTCAGGTTATACAAGTTCTAAACTCAGCACAGCCCCAGATCCCCACACTGCCTTTGGGTACTTCATCTCTACACTACTCAAGCTCTAGAACTAAGAATTTCACCCAAGAACTCATCATGTTCCTTCACAATCCAGTTTTGACTGTTTAATCCTAAACATATTTATCTTTCAACCTCTTTCATTTCAAGGACAAGCTCCTTAAAAAGATGATAGAATCATTCATTGCTCCAATGTTCATCAATTCGATGTATTGCCAGATCCACATGAAGAGTAAAATTCTTCTCTTAAATAAAGTCTGTGACTTTGTAGCTCACCACTGAATGGAGACCAAGCCTTTCAGTCACAAAACTCCCTATGACCTCTCTTCCTTGGCTGAAAATGATTCTCCTAAGGCAGAATATATGTTGCCATTAACTCTGCCAGGCAGATGCCCATGGATTTGAGAGGCTCCATAACTATATTATATTACAAAGCCTCACAGACTTTCTCCTTTGTCCTCTAAAATTTACTATTTCTTTAGACTAAAGATAGACTTGCCACGATAAAACATCTTCCCCCCTACTCCCAAGTAATTTCTTAATCTAAATGAACTGGTTAAAGATCTGTGAAATTCAAAATGTGACAGTTAGTTTTAATATTTTGAAGGAAAATCTGTAGTGTCCTGGATATAAAATTTTCTGCTATTTGCACTCCTATTTGATTATTTCAGCTGATTGCAAAAACAGAAAAAAAAAAAATTTATAGAAATAATAAATTTGCCTTTTATGCATGATAACTTATCTGGATATCAAGTGCTAATATATCAAATCTCTAAAAAAACCCTCACCTTAAACAAAACTTTTCCTCTCCTTTGCAACACAATTTTAAAGAAAATCATCTTTTCACTACTTGTCACAGAGAGGGTTTATCTGTGAAATATTTATTCCATTTCTTCCTGATTATTTCACAATCCCTAAAAAGAAGTATTCATGCAACATTATTTCAGTTAATGCAATCTGCAAATTCCTGCTATATTTCATTCTACCAAGTAAACATTCCTTGACTTTCTCTCTCATGTCACACACTCCAGCAGCTGTGTCCTTGACGAATCTGGATAGAAATTACTTATGATATGTGAGCATTCATCATATCTGCTAATTTTAAACTTTCTCTGCTCAATTCAAACAACTCTTCATTCAGCTATTCCTGATACCCATTTATTGGCAAATACAGTAGTCCCTGGCAGCTGGCAATATGAATTACACCTATTTATCCCAGGAATGAGCCAGCACTGCAAAATTTCAGACCGGTTGAAAACCAGACAGAGATGGCAGAGGTGACTGTGAGAGAACTGCAATAAGTGCTTGAATTGCTCGACAATTAATGAATTCGTGTTACTGTTGGTCAGCAGAGTCTTAATAAATGTGTTTTTCTAAACTTAGAAAAATAAAAGTCAGTTCTTAAATTCTCCATATGCACAGCTAATGCTGGTGTTCCTGCTGCTGAACAGCAAGGGCTAAACTTTAATATTCTTCTCAATGACCTGCCACCCTCTTTCCTACAATGACATGCAGAGCACTCACCCATCAGCTGGAGCCACTGAACAGCAGATTCCGGGTTCCTGGCTGAAAACAGGATGGCATCGTCTCCATCCAGGATTACCAACCTGCTCACAGTTCTCTGCGGTGCTCACACCTCTTTTAATAATAAATAGAGAACATTTCTTGTTTCCTAAATGTTTAATATAGACTGACTGCTCAAAGGCGCTATCTTTTGCTTTTACATATTTCAGTGTTTAAAAAAATACTTATTTTAATATTTGAGTAAGGATATAATGAAAATTCCTGCGCTTGGCCACAGATGCACCTGCAAAAGTTCCTGAAAGTGTTGAAGGTTCCAAATTCATTTATTTTACTCACATGACAGACAGCTATGATGGAAAAGGGTATGAAGGTTTGCTTATATGGATGGACAGCTTTCCCCATATTCAATGAAAGGACAGAGAGAAGTTCTGGAGATACAAGTTATTATTTTCTAAACCAGCAGCAATTAAACTAAGAACAACTGCATGAGGTTTTGTGGCTCTATTTTGTTTGAGAAAAGACAATTTTACTGTAAAACATTGGCCAGAAGGATTGTTGGGGTTTTTTTTTTGAATAGAAAAACAAAACATTTCTAAAGAGTAACTCCACGTCTTACTCTACTTTCTTACTATTTACAAGTATGTATATACTAAAAATTTCACTGTTCGTACTGGAAATTATATCTATGAGAAAAAAAGATAAATTACTGATTAGTGTCCTAAAAACACAAGCTTTATGATCAAAAATCTACTACTCAAGTTGAGCTATACTGCAGAAATATAAAAGGGGGTTGTATTTTTTCTTTTTATTCTATCCTGGAAGAAGCAATGAAAATAAACTGCATCATATACTAGAACCTGCAATCACACTGGAGTTGCCACAGATACAGAAATATAGAAAGGCCCAAAGAAAAAGTTACAGCTGTAAAACTGTACAGTTTGTTATTACTCTCCATCCAAAAAAAAAAACAAACCCAAAGCAACCCCACTTAATTTATGAGTGCTGGCTCCTTCTTGATGAACGCTCGATCTGAGTACGATAAACAGGCACCATAACTGCCACAACTTTGTTAAAATAAATACAACTCAAGGCGAAGTCTCGTGGCAGCTGTTAGTGCTGTGTGCTGCAGGCAGATGTGGAGAAGAAGCCTCTGTGGCTGCAGTGCACGATGTGGGGCTCCATGAATAAACCCTGCTGAGAGGCAGCTTTGTGCAGAGCTGCTGCTGGGCTAACACACTTGCACGGCTTTCCTTTAGCTCAGAGCTCACATGAAATAATCCCAGATGTATGGTGTAAACACACCAATGGCTTAAATTCACCAAAAAAAAAAAAAAAAAAGAAAAAATCTGCACATTTTTATAACCATGATGTGCTAGAACCTGTCATCAGCTTGGAGAAGTTGCCTGTATAATTCCACCAAGCAAGTGCTGTAAGTACTGAAATGATGCCATTTGTAGGAAACTTATTGACATGAGATACATAATCATATTAAAGCTGTTCTGTCTCCAGGCTTTGTCTTGCTGTATTTTATCTGTGTGTTATTATCTTCCTAATTAAAAAAAAAAAAAAAGCAGTTTTCATTTTAACATAGTATTGAGAATGAGGCATATTTAAATATTATCGCAGACAACAAAAATACTTATTAATATCAAATATATTTTATAATTAGTGCTGATAACTTTTCCAGAACTWGCAGTAGATGCATTTTGTTGTTTTTAGGAAGTTGCCTCATTGGCAATCAGAAATTRTTGTATATTTCCAYAGAGAAGCACATACTTATTTATACWACTGATTTGAGATATATCTATTTTAACCAGAAAACAACCCCACCAAGCAAATCCCAAACCTCACTAGATCACACTTTACATAGTCCAGCTTCAAAGYTCCACCCAGTACATTTTTTACATGGTAGAAGAGGGATAAACCAGCTGACTCTTTCCTCCAAACTGCCAAATAAGATGCTTTGGGAGTTTGTTTCCCTTTTCTTTACAACTTTGTTTTATGCACTCAGGAATCTCTTAACACACTCTTGAAAACAGAGGCCTTGCAGTATGCAGAAATTATGGATTTATGTCAGTAAAACCAACTCTAAGCCACACAATGTCCGAAACCCACAGAAAGGAGTTTCTCCTTATCTTACTCCTGCCTATCTCTGCAATATTTCCTTTCTGCATTGATACTTTCCCTAGACAAAGAAATTCTAATCCAGCCCTAATACAGAATTTAACATGTATGAACAACACATCATGGACTGATTTACCCAATCAYTCATGGCGTGCTAATTAAAAACACATTTTCCTGTTTAATTATTGGTCTCTAAGGACGTTAGCTGAGGACAATGTGTGTCCCAAGGAGCTGCCAAGCCCTGATCCTCTGGCAGCCCTGAAAGTTGTCATACACCCCCTGCTTTCGATTTTCCTTCAAAATTCTGCTGCAAGAAGCACTTCTGCAATGCCTTGGGAAAAAAATAAAATAAAAGTGGTGAACATCTGCTGATATTGATTGTGAGAATCTGAAACTTTATGAAACCATAGACGGGATGCATTTGACAAGCATTTTTCTGGAACATTTTCAGACTTAAGCAAACAACATCTGTTAATATTGATTTTTGGGTTACATTGAAACTTTCAGAAGAATTACAATCAGTGGGTGATTGAAAAGTGTTGTGATATACGTTAGGAGATCAAAAATGAAACARAGGTTTAAGGGGTCTGTTTCTCTTTAGCTTCATTAATAATCTATGATCCCTCCCCTTCAGAAGAAAATAAAAAGAATAAAGGTGAGAAAAAAATTAGTTTTTTTCACACAGCAAAAGATCAGAGAATAAAATTAACATATATGAGAGCTGGTGAGAATGTCTGAGGCAAAATTTTTCACTTCTGCAGTTGACACAAACATTTCCAAAGCTACATTTTCATAAAAAATAATTGAATAAGTTCATGGAAGAGAAATCACTATGGCAGTTGAAGAAGCCTGTTTTGAAAAAAAACTCTTAAAAAAAAAAAATTCCCTGATGCTCTGTAGCTTTTGAATCCTTAATGAAACAAAGTAGTACAATTCACAAATTGTAACAAGAAGGTTTCAAAATCCCTTTGCTGGTGAACATTCCAGGTGTGGTTTACTGATGCCAAAGGTGTTTTTGTGCTTCAACTTTACCATTTTTCTTTTCAAGTGGCACTTTCCTTTAAAAGTGAACTTTTAGTGACATAATCAATTTACTCACCGTTCCTTGATTTAGTAAATGATCCAGTACAATTACATTGCACACTGAAATATCAGTACAATTTTTTTCATATCTCACTTTTGTAGTGTTTAGTAAACTCTAGTTCTCCTGCAGCAGCTGGGCAGTCAACTATGTTGTACTTTATGCAATATTAGTAGCATATGAAACACTATGGCACAGAAAATATTATAGGAAATATCTCAATTGTGTACAATATTGTTTAATAAAAAACAACATAGGTTTTAAACTGCTTTCTGATGCATCTGGACTTGCCAGTTATTAAACAGAACGAAATCTCCTTCCAGTGGCAAAGGTAAGAATCAAATGGAACAATGCACTCTTCTGCCTGCCTCCTACATCTCTTCCAGTCCCAGATTGGACCTGGATGTGAACAGATAAAGATACTAATGAATCAACTTCAGCCAGAGGTCATCCAGCTCACACAGCTTTCAGGCTTTGGCAAAAGCCATCTGAACACAACCACCTGTCCAAAAAAAGGAGTCATTTATTCACAGAAAATATCTCAGAGGACAGAGTATTCCATTCTACAAACGCACTTTTTCAAATTTATGCTGCTTCTCTGTCCTACAGGAATTATATTTGTACTTGAGGGATTTCTTGAAGTCAAATGCCAACCATATGGAGGGAGCAGTGGGTTCTATTTATCTTTCACACCATATGAAGCACCACCAGCCAGTCCAGAGTCTTGCTGGTGAGTCTAAGCAAGACATGGRTAATGTTGGTAGTCAGAAAGAATCACTTGACAGCTCTGTGGGCTTCCTTCAGTGGAGAACATCTGTTTGCAAACCACCAAACTACCATGAAARAAAGTCAGGATTTCTTATTGCTGACATTTTCCATGTATCTTGGACTACTGTGCATATCTACCTATATATATATGTATATATATATATACACACACACACACAGACACTCTGTGTGTGTATTCAAACAAGTCCATCTTGTTACAATCAGACYTTTCCAAGTCCTGGCTATTTTATCTAATTTATAACTCCATCATTGTTTAGAACTTAATTGTCCCTGGATAGGACCTAATGTAAAACATGATTCACCAACTCTTAGCATGTCCCCAAAGAGGCTTACGCCAGGAGTTACCGACAATTATAGGAGGAAAGAAAATTGAGATAYATATTCTATGGGAAAACCTCCATTCCACCCCCAAAAGACATTTCAAAGAGTTAATTTGTGGAAAAAAAAATTCAGAACGAAGGTTCTGCTGGAGCATTATCAGGTAACAGAGGCATGGAGCACCTAAGAGACATAAAAAAGAAATAGTAGTTCCTAAATATTTGTGGAAATACTTCCATGGTTCACAGTTCATAGCAGCTCTGGCCTCAGTCCAGAGTGTTTCTGAGGCTCTGACTCACAGTCAGCACAGCACCCACCATCCTTCTGCTCCTCAAACACCCCATCAATCCCTAACCAAACAGCATTCCTGTTCTATAAACCTAACTACAATGCAACCACTGCACAAGTTAACTGCTTTCAGGTGGAGAGAGTTGTAATGAAAATTGTAGACAGCCAAAAACAACAAAAAAAAGCACATTCACTCAAGACAGCATTTCTGCCCTGCTATGCAGGCAGAACACAATGAGGCCAGGAGTGTTCAACAGACAGAAAAACCAGGCAGAAAATTCCTACCCACTGGACAAAGCACAGTGTACTCCAATGCCTTCTAAATATTATATATATATTTTATATATATGTGCTCATTTATATATTCCTATATATATATATATATATATATAAAAATAAATCTACATATAAATATATACACACACATTTTCAGACAAGAAGAACACGCCATACTGTGAAACAGAAATAAAATGACGAACTCCAGTAAACACTCCATGAGGCGACTTTGTTCCTTCCCTCTCCTCCTTGGTTCCAAGGAGACTGACCTATTGGTCTAGACACCATAAAAATGGAAGGATACAGCCATGGAAAACAAAGGCATTCCCCTTTTGATCTTCTGCTTCTAACACATGGGATTCATACATTTAAAAATGGAGAATTAATATTGATCACTGTGTTAGAACTGGCACTGCCTTTTCAAGCTAAAGTTCATGGGATTCAAAGCTGACCTTCAGAATTCAGCTTTCTGCACTTACACCGTGGATCTTAGCTCAAGGAAAGGACATCTTTCCTAGGCAGAAAACTTAATCAAACTGAGGCCAAGAAGAGTGCCTGTTTGCTTAAACTGCTTCAGGACTTTTAATTACGTTKGTTTAGCCTTTTATGGAAATGAATAGAACAATGTGGTCCAAAAAAATAGGACATCCAACTGTTTTGTGCACTTTATATTAAAGGGCTGCCTCGTTGGCTCAAGAACAGTTGGAAGCCTTATTTTATAAGGCTTCTTAGAGAGTAATTAAAATACTTCTTGTGACTACTTTTATCTTTCCTAACTACTCAAAGTGCTTAAATAAAGACACTGAGTAGCTGGTATAAACCTTTTTAACTCCAGCTCAGGGAATGTTCAGCCCTGTGCCTTTTCGAAAAGCCATGAAGGAACTCCCCTTTCCCTGAGACATGCTTAAAAGATGTTCAGAGGAATTTTTTGCTGTTTTTKTCCTTAAATTAGTAGGCTGCCATCTATTTACTGAGTGCCCATGCACCCAGAGTAAACTTCATGGGGTAAGAAACAAAGAATGCTCTTGTTTAGGGAGGGAAGTTTGTTGTAATTCCTACTATCCAATAAGGGCTTATTTTGTGATTCCTATTTCCCTTAAAAAAACCCCAAAACTTGCAGAGCTCTGAACCTCACGGCCTTGACAAAGTGTGAATCTTCATTTGAATCACTTTTCTAGAAGCACTCAATAACTGCTAASGTTGAAACATTTAATGATGTGGTTATCAATATTAGTTAGGGGACAAAGTAAAAGGAAAATTACTGGTGGTAGAAAAGGTCAAGAAACTCCTTCAGACTGTTGTGGAATGAAAAAGTCCTACTTTATTTTATTACAAGCTTGTTTTAGTTGAATTTATTAGATTATATAGCACAATCAAAGGGAAGATAAAAGCGTTATCTAAATTACTATCGCTGTCATCTTTTGATCAAAGATTTTTGCTTAYTCMCCTGAAACTTCAGCCTTGCAGCCAGAGAGTGTTTCAATTAGTGAGTTTGTCCCACCTGGCACGAAGGTGTGCTGGTAACTCAGCCCTTCCCCAGAGAGAACCCTGGTCCTTTGCACTGCTCTGCCCAAAAGTTAAGCAGGAGAAATGCAAGTGGCATTTAGGTTCCTGCTGAGGGCCTCGTGTTAACTGTCTCCGAGATTAATGCAGCCTGCACAAGGCATGGTGGTGGTTGGCACTTGAGATTTATGCAGTGTGCTTAATGGAGGCATACACTGTCTTTAAATGCTCCTGGACATTGCTTCCCCTGCTCTCCTCTCTGGTTTCCCAATAAGTACAGTTTGACAATTATTTGAAACTCATACATCTCCCAAAAAAAAAAAAAAAAAAAGGAAAAGAAAAAAAAAATTGAGGCACATCCATTTTTTGCCTTCTCCAAATATTTATTTTCCATGCCTGTCGGCACACTAAGCATACGTATCCGTTGTATTGTTTTTAATTCCACAGAATCTTCCTCTATATTTTCTTTAAGGAATATTGTGACAATCTTCACTGTTGAAGCTCAGCAAGACCCAATTTTCAGCTGGGAGGCATCTGGCAGTCTGCAGCAAGAGGACTTTGTAACCTCACAGCTGATCATTTCCCTGCAGCTTCCTGGTGCCACTGGGCAGGGTTCTACTAAAACAGCCCAGAGATGTCACATCMAACAGCCTGAAACAGCACTGCATCCACAGATTCTCTCTGGAAAGTACCTGGGTATTTAATGGACTCGAGAAACATGGAATACCTTATACCTCGAGCTCAGCATATGTGAAAAAACTAAAAGTATAAAGTRTCTCTATGCGTTTTGCCTAAGAAACCCTCAAGATCTTAAAGTGTTAAATAATAAAGCACTACTCATCAACATTCCTTGATAAATGTGCAAAATAATTCCCATGAAATGGAAAAAAAAAATTCCTCTCAGAACCATTGCAAAACATTGCTTCAGGTTCCTTGCAATTTCAGGCATGTGCCACCTTACACATTCTTTTCTTCTTTTCTTCTTATTTCCATGTTACATAACAATAAGAAATACAATCTTTAAAAATCCYCATAAAGATCAACAGAGAAATGTGCTAATGCACTGATGTGTCTCTACTGCAACTGTGGAAGGCAGTGTCTCTATATATAAACTTYGGAAAAATGCAGCAAGAATGAAATAATAAAAATGAAAGAATAATGCTTTGGTATTCTGTAACTTCTGCTGAATAAAAGTTCTCAGAATGCTTTATGAACACTATTTGTGTCTTACAATATCCCTGATTTTTCTCATTTTTCTGCTGAATAAGAAATAAAGAGGCCAAACATTAAACTATTGTCCAGAGGTTTGCATTTAAATACTCCCTAAGTGACTCGGGTTTTAAAAATGTTGAACTGCAAAGGGATGTTGAGCACAGATCTAGGCAATTTATCTTAATTTTACATTATTCAAACAGTTTTCAATTCGTTAAATCATATTTTAAAAAAAGCTCATTGTGGTTTCCCAGCTCTTCTCAATACACCCATTCTTCTCTCTAAATACAGCCCTCACTAAAAGATTTCCTTTCACCACTCTAAGTATCTTTGTTCAACATTCCATCGAAATTTGACTTTGACAAAACCAAAGAAATTGATTTCATCAAATATTTTTCTAATCAAGTCTTGTTTGTGCTACTACATGTTTCTTTCATAACTGCACATCCACTATCGTTGTAATTTCCAGTGATCTGTTACCCAGGTAAACCTATTTTTCCTAAATAATTTTCCAACTAAAACACCCGTATCYGAGAAGATTTGGGGTTGAAAACTCCCTTTGAGTAGGTGTGTCATTTAATTCTATAATGTGGTAGTTTCAGCGTTCCCATTCCAAGCCCTTTAAGTGCCCATCACCCGGTGATTGCTTTTTGAAAGCTGAGGCATCAGATCCACTTTCAATTGATTCTTTTTTCCCTTCTCTCTTCCTGATTATCCTTGACTGCTGAACTTGGGGKTTTTTTTGTTAGTAACTAAGCATTTGCAAAGGACAAATCACTTAGGAAATGTAAACAGATGATAAACAAAGGGCAATGTCAATTCTAACAGGAAAACTTAAGGAAATGCAATCAACAAAATACAGAATAACTCCTACAAAGGCTTTTGTTATACCTGGGTGATGTGTGGAGAACATTTTATCAGCTATCAGAAATGGGGTTTACTATTTGAACCCAGTATCTTTTTTGACCACAATAAATTCTTCCAGACTAATTCTCCTGCTCTTTTCTAAGTGATGAACACATAATAAATACCTTCCAAAGTACAGACAACATCTAATTGTGTCCTCTCCAACCTAAAGTCTTTTTAAAGCCTTTCTAGTTGCTTTGTGCTTTACATTTAAGGGAGTAATAGTTCTATCTATAAAGAATAAAATTAACATTTTAATTAAACTAYATTGGACTTGCCTAATAAAATATTTATTTTATTTACTGTYATGAAAATGACAAAATTTTGTTAGGTATGCCATGTCTGAAAAATAACATAGCCAGGTTTTTTTAAATTTTTTTTTCGAGATAAATGACTTGGAATTGTTTTTACCTTTAACCTGTTAATGCTTCTATCTTTGATGAAACTACTGYTTTCAAATATCAGGAACATTTTAATCAAAATATATAGAAATTGTGAAAAGAATAAAGCCTGACCTATTTCTGAGTTTGATATYGATCAACAAGAATTCCTTATCCTTGATGCTGCTTCTCTGAAATTTAGAATTAAATTTACCTTTGTATCATCTGGCTTTTCTTCTGTTTACTAATTACAATGTTATTTTCTAGAATCTGACATATTTGATCTTTAATGAAAAAATGGGTGTTATTTTGCATTAGGTGTGCAGGATGTGTTTCATTGTCTTGTCTAAGCCATGTTTTAGTTCAGTTTATTATTTTTACTCTAAAATGGCATTTTGAAAACTAATAAATGTGATCAAATTTGAGGTGCTTAATCACATTTAAAAATCCTTCATTGCCAGAGTAACATCTCAGTAATTCAGAAAATACTTTTAAGGTTTGAGGAAACAAATTGYATTTTAATCAATGGTTCAATGAACCTGAAAGAGAGATGGAGGGAAGGAGATTCTGTTCCTCATAGATCTCTCAAGCTGCACTTTTTGCCTTCRAGTTTGAACTTCCTATTTCTTAGTTTTTCTGCGCAAGATTTGGTTTTTTAGTCCATGCTACCAAAATTAGTTAAATCTGGTAGATTCTCAGTCACTAAAACTGTCTGAATGTAGCTAAGYGTGTGCCAGAGGTTGAGAAGGAAACTGAGATCAGAGCGGACCSGAAAAATCTTATGTGATTTGTGGTATTAATTCTTTCTGTTATAATACTTTATAACATGACTACTATATATTTCCCTTTGTATCATTTTAACTCATGCTCTTGCTATTAGTTGAGATTTGGTAGGAAAAGTCTATTGGCCAAATCATTCATTATCTACCAAAGAGGAGTAATKAATTCCCAGCTGAATGAATGTTTAAGTAGGAGGGGAACATATGGAGATGGTTTCTCCTATTTCAAATATTGATCCACTCACTGAGCCTAACTGTAAGTAAATAGTTATGCAGAAACTATAAGCATTATCTATATATCRGCTGTAATTCCTCCAGAAAATGCAGTATATATTCCCTTGCAAATAGAGAAGAACCTAATCTGACATAAAAGTCAGGTTCTTGTGTCATTGATGTAAAGCAATAAGACTTTAGAGAAAACAAACCCGAGGAGTTATCAAAACTGCTCTTTATATTTTCCTGCAGGGTATTTCATGTCAGCCATGAGTTCTTATTAAAATTCACTTTTAAAATTATGATATTTGAGTATTCACTTACAATTTATCATCTTGTTCATGGAGATGCGTGATTAATGAAAGGCAACTGAAAGGTAATTGAAAAGTACTAATAAAATTTTATATATTAGATCTGTTATTTTTAATTTTCCAAAGGATTATCAGAAATCCCCTTATCACTTAAATGGARTCTCTTTAAATGACCACAAGATGAATATTATGGGCTTCAACCCCTATCAGAGATTTCAAAAGGAGCAGGGCCTTACATACGTACAAATCCTGTCAAATACCTTTTCTGCTGCTGCCTTTTGCCCAGGAGAGCCCTTTATTTGATCTCAATCTTTCCCTCAATGCGAGATTGAAACCCAGAAAGCCTTTCTATGTGAACTGCAACGCCTGGCTCATTGAACATGAAAAACCAAAAGGATTTGGAAGTAGCTCTGTTTATCCAAACTGGGAGCAAATTASCTTATTATTTAGTGTGCATTTGTACCAGTTCATTCTACTCAGAGAAATCAATCTCTTATTCCTGTGGAATTCTGTGTCCAGGCCATACAGAAGGGGAAGGAACAAATGAAAACAGAAGAGAAGCCAAGCTGTGTTTGCTCCCCTGCACCAAACRTGGCTCAGCACCAGGAGCTGCTTCATTTCCAGCCAGAGCACCCTGAAAGGCTCTAACACACCTTTGAAGGTGCTACAAACATAACACTCCTGTGTTTTTAATCTCTCAACAGTCAGTCCCTTTAGAAATAATTCCATAAATGACAAATAATGGCTGAGGGAGAAGGAGCAGAGATGAGCAGCCAGCTGGCTCTCTGAGGTTCAAAGCTGCATCAAATAACCAGCTCCATAACAAAGGGAAAGGGATACCCAACAGCAGCGTGACACAGGGGTTCAACCGGCAAAACACACATCAAAGCACACCCTGGGCACAAAAAGGAACTGTTTAATTAGCAGCTTCAAGGAGACTGACCATTTGCATACTGAACCATAACCGAGTTATCTGTGCTCTGATCAAAGGCGTTTGGATGTGAATGGTCAGGGATTATGTATTATGCATCAGTTAATTACGAATTAATGCTCCAGTCTGAGTCAGAAACGGGAACAAGTTTCCTCAGTCTGCGTTGTTCGGAGATCTTTTACTGCAATTGCCACACCAATGACTTTGGTGGACGGACACAGTTCTGATGTAAGAGCAAATCTGTTCTAATTAAGGCTACAGGGCTAAAGGAGGTAGCAGCAATGTGTAGTTAGTGCCTTTTTCTCCCCTTTCTTTATATACACATTCTATAATTATACAGATGCTGTGCGAGAATAGCTCAAGAAGCATTGATAAATCCTTCCGTTTATTCCAGCTGAATTATTTCCATTTTAATTTTAGTACCACCATGTGTGAAGCCTCAATAGCTGAAAAACTTTCTTCTGAAACCTTATTTGTCCCGTGATTCTTCTGAGATCTGAGGTCGATATTTAGAATTAGCTCCATATTTACAGGGTTTGAAATGTACTTTTGTGACTTGTGCAATCAAGATGCAATTTCACACAAGCTACTGCAAACTAATAATGAGGTTCTCAGCGATGTGAAGATTCAACTGTCAGTTCAAAGCTTTCATTTCCGAGCTATTCCATTCATTAGGAAAAAAGGAACATTTGGAACAATGTTTGTAAGCTGAATGATAAAGTATCCTGAGGGATCTGAGCAAAAGCAGCTAACAAAGAAACCCTCTAAAGGAGAACTTGTGTCGTTTGCAACGATGGCACAGCGATGCAGATCTCTAATATATTTTTACTTCCTCAATTAACATCACACAGCTCTACACAGCTTATTATCATTAGATTTCAAAGCACTTTACAATGTCTACTGTCATCAGCCTTCAAAAACACCAAACCTAATTGTTCATTAGTAGTGRCTGTTATGTTTCTGCAGTGCTTTGGCAGTGGAATTTCTTCCACGTCGCACTTGTGGCTACATTCAAACCACTTAATGACACCATTTCCAGGCAATAAAATATGCTCCTGCACACTCTTAAAATAATCCAGGGAATGCTTCTGGCTTAGGCCAGTTTGCATTGTCCCAAATAATTCTCAAGCCCAGGAGCTGGAGTTTTCCAGTGATGGCTCCCCAAAGGCCGTTCACACACAACCCCCCTGTTTTGGCAGGCAGGGACTTGATCACAAAATCACAGAATAAATCAGGCTGGAAAAGATCTCTGAGATCTTTTTGAATCAGCTGATCTGTGACAGTCAGCCTCAGCATCTGGGAATGAAAACTTAATCATGGCTTTTCCATTAGCCTAATATTACTAATTTAAAGACTGAAAACATAACATTTTGTCCTTTTACATAGATATTGTTCTTTCTGTGAAGGTTTAGGTTTTGGTTAAAGGGTAATTTGGTCACTACTTCTAATCAGATCTACTGCATTTTCCTCTTCCAAATGAAATGTTAGATGAAAATGAGGTTTCAAGAAAATGAGGTTTCAAGAAAATGAGGTTTCAAGAGCATGTCCTGAAAAAATTTGTGTAGAACATTGCTTTGCTCTGCTGTAGTCTTTCCAGGCACATCCCATTTGTCAGAATTTTTTTACAAACTAGAAGGTTACAAAGAGCTGGGTGTGTATTTAGAGAATTTAACAAACACTGTAAGTTCTGCTAGGTGGACAGAGGGATTCCAACACCCTTTTCACATCCCAGGTTCCACGACCTAAGAGACACACACAGAAAATGAGTTACAAAAGGAACTTTCCCACATGAATCTCAAACCCCCACAATTCTCATTGCCTCATTCTTTATTTTATACAAAGCAAAACACCAGATGCCTCTCACTGAATTAATCTTACTGATTTAAAACTCTCTGGAAAGGGGGAACAGAAGTGGCTGATTTTATTATATTTAAGGTACCAAACTAAATTCTCTTCTTTGCTAACTGAATACCCCAACTATTGAACTATTTGGTAAGACAAATCTCTCTTTCTGCTGGTAGTTTTCTGAATATAGTCTTCCATCTCCTTTGATTTTCTTACAAGTGCTCGGAAATAAAATAATCCATTGCATGGTTAATGAAACATTTGTTAATTTTAAAAAAAAAGTACTAAAGGAAAATTTAGGAAACAAAACCAAACTGAAAATAAAACTTCTGTTGATGTAATTTTGCTGGATCCAGATACCAAAAATTAAAATAAAAAAAATATTTATAGATTTCTAGATCAGAAAAATTATATAAGATAATGCAGAGTGTCTTGAACTATACTTTCACCTCAAAATAAGAAAAAAAATGTAAACCAGAACCACAAGACAAACACAGGAGGATCTGGTGAAATAAATTAACAAGTTTAATTTTAAAATAGAAGGGGATAATTTTAATTTTTGACTTTTGATCTAGTTGGACACACTATCAGCAAGAGACCAATCTCTAAATTTCCAGTTCACAGTGGGTTAATATTTAGTATTGATTCAACAGGATCAAGAGCCAAGTGTGTCTTGAAGACAGAGAGGAAAGTGGGGAGGAGCTAAAATGTTTTTTAATGTGTGTATGATGCCAAAACCAGAGTTTATGTCCTGCAAAGTAAATCTACAAAGATTCTTTTCTCCTTCTTACTACTCTGTACTCCAAAGTGACAGAAAAATTAAACTTCCTTTCAAAACAGTAATAAAGACAGAAGTTTTAAAGGAAACAGATCTTTGACAACAATTTAAACTTCTAGAACAACACAACCAGAAATCCTGAATAAGATTGAAATCATGAAGAGCACCTGTGGATTTATGCTCTTTTTTTGGTTTCAAGCACCATTTTTACTTTGCAGCATTAATCCTCAAAATAACTCCTGCTAACATGTGGTTCTGAGTTGAATGAACTCAGATCATCTGCTTTGATTTAAATATTGATTCTTTGTAATGTATGAGAACAGCTGCCTTTTTGAATTCCTTTCCATCCTCCTTATCACTAAAAACATCATCATTTTATCTCTGGGATTTTGGTGCCTAAATAGCATTTCAACTATACCATCTAATGAACTCAGGCAGAAAAGCTTCATTCACTGACATCTGAGGAAAACACAATCCAGATTTCCAAACACTGACTTAACAAAATATGACATCAGGAAGTTGCTTCATATTATGTTAGGGAAAAATGCCTATCTGTTAATCTGGAACCAGAGTGCACAACCAAAATGATAAATGAATTGAAGAGGTGATAAAAAGTTCACCTAACTAGAAAAAGGGTTTAAAATAAACTGGAAAGCACAATTATTTCACATTACATTCCAAGAAAGAACTGATGCCTTCAATGGATTAAGAGACAGAATCTGCCTCCCTAGCAATAGGATTCTTCCCAGAAAATGAGAATTATATAGATAACACTGAAACAAACACTGTTCAGCTCAGTTTTAAATCTTTTGTAAATGAGTCATGTAAGCTATGCTGGTGTCCAAGGCTTCCAGAGTTCATAGACTCTCAAACATCCTTCGTGTGAAAACTACAGCTCTAGTTCTCTCTCCTCTCTTACAAAGGAAGGTTGGATGGCTCTTAAACAGGCCTGGTGAGATAAACCCCACCAGTCTGCATGATGATAAATAATAATTCAAAAATCCACTATAATCTATTTCCTCTGAGAAAAAAGAGGAGTGGGTCAGAGACAWGTCTTTGTCTTCACTTCATCTACCTTGAAATAAAACTCTGAATGTTGTGTAACACTTATGGCTTTTAGATAAACCAGCAAGGTGACAGAGAGATGAGGGTCCTCGACACTGTCATGTTTCTCAGAGTGCCACCTCAAGCCAGCTAAGTCCAGTTGGGTCACTCAAACACAAAGCTGAGAAATTCTTTTCCAAAGTGGAGAAAAGGTGGAAGTTGCCCTTGCCTGTCCTCTCTCCAGTTACACCATTTGGCTCTGCCTGTAGAGCTTTGACTACCCCAGTAAAAGGTGCCAGAGGCAGGACATGAGTGGAAAATGCCGTCGGTATATCCATGTATAACTCAGGTGAGAGGTTGTTCTCTGATGTGTCTTCCTTCTTCTAAAATGCATCACTCGGGAAGCAATTGGAGTCACATTGAAAATTCTGGTTATTTCAGAATAAAAATATCCAAATAGGCGATTTCCAGTGCAGTTACTATAGAAACTGTGAGAGTGGGGAAATTAATTCTAGCTCTCTAACAAGAGTCAAGAATAACCACTTTCCATTACATATGCATAACCATAAAACTATGTTAGCTCATATAAAATAATAATTATGAAAATTATTTTTTCATGAAGTGGATTTTTATTTTTGAAAGAATCATGAGCAAGCAAGAAGAACCAAACTTTGCAAAATACTCTGCACAGCGAGCTAGTTATCTCACCAAAAACTTTGAAAAATGTAAGGGTTTGTGATAATCTCAGACTGAAAGCACATTTTTGGCAGCACCTCTGCTCTCTTCCTTTCTCCTGTGCCTACAGATTCGAAAAAACAYGCAAGTGTAGATGATCTATAAATTTCTACATGGTGCCACACTCATCTCAGTGCACACACGAGTACAGTTTCCAAAGGCCTGAGTAAGCAAGGAATGCATCATCCAACTCTCAGCTGGCAAATATTTTGTCAGGTGAGAGCCAGGAGCACTGGAGTTCCCCATGCAGATTTATGATGCTTCTACTGGGTACAGCCCCAGTGGCTGCTCCRCACTCCCTGGGTTTTATAGGATGTGGGATGCTCAGAGAAAAGCTTGTGCTTTTTATTTTCCTTTCATTTTTCCTTTGCTGCCCTGGTGCTYTCTCTCTGAAACAAGGAAAAGGCATCCACAGGAACTGTCTGCAAATCCTCGCAGCTTAATTGCTTTCATCTGGGGACTTGTTATTGTTAAATTTAATAGACGTTGGGGTGTTCTCTGTTGAGACTTTTAATGTGTTCAGGGCTTTAGAGATCTCTGAAGAAAAATTGAACTTATGGAGAGCAAGTCAATGGTCCACTGACKAAGGAAAATCATGCACCTGCTAGAGAACATCTTTCTTTCAATATTACACCACGGTGTTTGGGTCCTACAGGACCAGGGATGACAGGGCTAATTTAAAACTTTTAGTCTTGCTGTGATTATAAGATGATGTCCAGCACGAATATACCTATTATTTCTTGGAAAGTGATATAGAGGAATAGTCTTTTGTTCAGATTCATGTATTTCTAACAAACAGACATAGAGTTCCTTATTAAAAGTGGGGTGTTTTTTTATAGAAAAGGCAGGCAGACAGCTGAGATTCCAGTTTACCTTTATGGTATCAATGCTTTTGTCTATGCATGTGAAGATATTTCAGAATTTGTTGTCAGATTTCATCCTTTATAATCTGGAGTTCAACAGGCATTTTGGTTTTCTGGTGTCTTAATCTGAGTCAAATCTACCACGTAAGTATTAAAAACTTAAGGAGAAACTCTGGTGTTTGGAGATTAGCAGATTGATTTCCAACCTMATGAAATGAGGTCAACGAGTTCAGTTATGCACAGTTATGGAAGTTTATCCATAGCAAAGGTTTTGAGTTTTATACAAYAATTCTATTCTGTAATAAACTATTCTGCCTGGCAGGAATTACTGAACGGATCATGTTGTGCTCTGTAGTAAAAAAAAAGCAAACCAGGTATTAAATTTTTTGTCCTTCTAGCCAAATAGTTGTCTTCTTTACATAGTTGAATAAAARTAGAATTTAAAAGGTTAAACCAAAAAGCAACCACTATTACAAGGAGAAAACCTGGGCATGGAATGAAGAGATGGTTTTCAGATGAGAGGAGGAAGCAGATGGAAAGCTGATGAGGCAAGGAAATGGCAACCTGGGACTTTATCGAGCCATCCAGGTGGCAAAGCAAAGTGAGCTTAATTCAGAGAGATGCTGAGAAATTCTCGAGATTGAGTTCCCTGATAGTCCCTACAGATGAAATATTACAGCAAGCAATTAATTTGTACACTGCTTTTTAACAATAGCTYGCTTGGAGAAATAACATACAAGAGCTTCTCGAGAAGCTGAGTTTCTTCAGAGTGYGTTGGTGACAGCTTTTCAAAACTCCATGGAAAGGAGGCTTGGGTTTGACACTTCAGAGACTTAATCCCAGTTATATTTTAATGGCCCTGATGTTTAAATATCATAATAGCTACTTCCAGAAGTTAAAATAATTTATAAAACTAAAGATTTGATAAAGCTCCTAGATGATCTTAGATGAGAGGAAAATAAGATTCCGAGGACCCTTTTACCTGGAAAGAAAAGGCATTAATGTGCAGTATTTTGGATTCTAAGGACTCATCTTTAGAGAAAACAGGATTTGATCAGAATGGTGCTGTCTCAAAAGCCTTCCTCTGACCTCCCCCATACAATAATTGTCAATGCTCACTCATTTTCCATGACCTACCCCAAACTGCCTCATCAGAATTTGCCCCTCCACACCTTTCTAAATGGCAGACTGTAACCTGCCTGCATGTAGAGACCACAGGAAGAGTTGTTTGGACTTTTTTCACTTTTATCCTCACAGCTACTGATAAGGTCACACAAGTTTTGAGACTCCTGAGTGTGCCATAAAATTTGCTATGCAAAGAGCATCAATCTATGCATGCAGGATGATCTTATTCGTGCAGCAACAGGGGAGACATGAGTGACAGGTCTCGTTTGGAAGGCTATAAAGAAATGGGAATGGTTAGGAAAAACCACACATAAGGAAGAGCTGCTGAATGTTAACTTGGTCGAAAATATTTTAGATGTGATTAAAAGAAAAAAGAAAGGATTATATGGAAACTAAAATAGAGAAAGACTCAGAAAAATGACTTGTCATAGTTTAATAATCAGATTCTTAACTTACCACCTATGGAAAAACCACGCAAAACCCAGAAGAACACTAATTTTGAGACACTTTGTGAAAACTTCAAATTCTACTGAAGTCAATCAGTGCTGAAGGTACCGGGAGACACTTCATAAGACTGAGAGGATTAAAGGCAGAGTGGAGCAAAACTGGAGTCCATTGCATCAGCTCTTTGATACCTGGTGACAGCCTTCCCACTGAGACACCCTTATTTCTGATTTGATTTATTTCCAAAGTAACAGGAAGACAAACCTTCTTYTTTTTTTTTTTTTTTTTTTTTTTTTGTGGTGGGGTGAATTTTTCTTTTCTAATTTTCCCTTTCTTCTTAACACATGCTGAACTGGGAAGGCGTCTCTGGGATATACATCTCTTGGGGAATATGTATTCATTAGTAGCTTAACTGTACGGCTAGCACAGTAGAAACAGCTGCATTTCAGCTCTCCCTCAAGAATTGTGTTGTCTTTYGTCCTGGGAGGCTGAGAAAACACAGAGAAAAACAAGTGAGAAGTGTTATGGAAAGGTTCTAGCAAGATTGCCTACAAATGGAAGAGATTTCTATCAAAAACGACCACTGTGAAATACATATTTAAAATACGACTCAGTTCTTAAAMAGAATAAACATCAATTTGCCAGTTGTCATGTGTTTTAGAGCCATTTACACCATTTATTCTGAAGCAGCATCACATTTGTTTTGCTGACCTGCTGTGAGAAAGGGTTTGAGATGTTACTGCCACAGCTGAAATATGTTTGCTGTATTCAGCGAAGATATTCAGCACCGTGCTGCACATAATAAGCTTCACCACTCCTCTGACAATTAGTCATGTTGACACATTTTTATAAATGAGACCAAGGGATCATTTCCAGATGAGACATTTTCCCTGCAGAAGGAATCCTTCGGCTTTGCAGGACGCACTGGAAGTCRGGCACTCGCCACAATGGAAAGCAATCTCTGCTATGGAAAAGGGAAAGGTGACTTTTGAGCATGCCAAAAGGGAAATGAAATGTGAGCTAAATTTATGGTGGCAACAAAAACCCCATTTTCTTCAAGTGAAGAGACGTTTCACATAGCCTGACACCACTTCTGGGCTAATTGCTCAAGTTCTATATATCAGAGTATATCCAGAGGTAAAACAAAGCAAAASAAATCCCACTAATGAGTATGGTCCAGATTCTCAGGGGGCACAAAGCAGCTCAGTTACACCAAATGCCAGAGCCACGGCAGCTATTTCAGATGTGCAGCTGGTCCTGCAGAGCCTCAGAAAGAACTAGAAAGTGACAGAATAATATTTCTCCTTCTGTGGGTCTGTTTTGACTGATGGATTTCTGATGAATTTCCATTAAAGATGAAATACTGCGCTAGGTACATATTTTTACCTGCCTGGTAGTTAATTTTACAGTTTTGAGCTGAAGACCCAGAGCTCTCCAGTGAAGTATGTAACTACAGCTAAGTAATCTGTCTGCTTAATTATTCCTCTTTYAAACACTGATAAATACAAGCTTAAGAAAGCACTGCAGGCGTCTTTTTAAGCAAATACTTTCCATATTTATGTATTTATACRTCCAATCTGACAGAAATTACAAATTACTACAGAGCACTGTATTATATAAAGCACTTTGTTCTCTATGTGGAGAGAATACAACCCCTACAGCCTGAAAATGTTTAAAAATTCCACATTCGCACATCTGGAGACTTTGGATTCGTGAAGGTCAATGCACAGATGTTTGACTCATATGGTCTGCAACACGAAGCAGTCACACYTGTCAGCAGTGCAGAGTGTTGTGCTCGCATTCCAGAGCGGATCCCAGCAGGTCCCTATTGCCAAGGGCTGTCTGTCCTCAAGTCTCACCCACCCCACACGGAAAGGTTCCAAAAAAAGGCTCTGGCTGTGCTCTGGCAAGTGGTGATGATGATGGATTCACTCCTACCAGCCCCCATTGTTCTGTCCTGACCTTGTGGTTTCCTGGGAGAGCTCCACAGAAATCCCTGCAGAAATCTTTTCATCAGCACCCAGCCTTTGATGTGCATTATGCGAGGCAGAGTGCAGCACTGACAGCACAAAACTCCACCTCTCCTCAGGTTMCACCGAATTTGCATTTCCATTTGTTTAATGACATTAAAGACAGCCGAGCAGTCAGGTTTGACTGCGGTGTCACCTGGTTTTAAATTTCGGTGTAAAACTTGCAAATACTTGTTATTAACTTCCAATCTTTTGTTCTAACTATTACATCCCATCCCAGAATAATGAATTCTGCTCCACAGGCAGCCCTCCTAGCYAGTTTTATAAGTCTATCAACATGCCCAAGTATATTTAAACAGCCTGGAGTGTGACAAACTATATAAAATGATCAAAGAACTTCAAAGTGTCATAGCACCTCGCAAGGCAGATCTGCGCAAAGGTATCAATCCTTACTTTGCAAATATTTGCAAGTAAAAAAGAGATTTCCATGAATTTGTCAAAAGGCAAAAAAATGTCACTTCTCCCAGTAAATACAATTTTTCATTATGACAGCAGTAAAAATATAGAGTGGTGTATACTCACTCTGAGCTCTGCCTATGTGGTAAAAATGAATGAGATCATTACAGCAAAATCGTAAGAAAATAGTTATGGAAACGACAGGATTTTAGTGAGGTTTGGGGTTTTTTAACTTTTATCACACTTTTTGATATACTTGGATATCCACAGACATGTGTTGATCACTACTGATGCAGTTTAGGAAAGGGCTCACTATAATGTTCCAAGCATTTGTGATGTGGAACCTTTTAGCAACATGGCTTCTATGATGGGGAAGTTACACTATTTGTAATATACTATGGTAATTCTCTCATTCTTTATTGTTGGTGTTTTTTGAAATGAAACCTTTCTTTTCTTCCTTTTTATTTTTAATTTGAGCTTGTTTTTACCTCTCTTAATTCACCATCTGTGAAGAAATTAAAGGAATTAATTTCAAAAAGTTTCATGAGGTACTCTTTACAAATAAAAGTATTTAATGCTTAAACAGAGATAGAACTTTTATCAAAAATCTAGTGCAGAAAAACTAGAACTATGACTCAGAAATACTCTCTTAAAATTTTCTTATATACTCATACTTCTCTAAGTATCTGAGCCACTATAACACAGAAAACCAAACACTCACTTTTTAAGTCCTCAGCCTTTTGAAAGTATCAGTATCTACAGCATTTGATGTTCAAAGATTTGCTGAGGTTTGTTGCCAATAATTCTTTGAAAACAACACTGTCTTTATATGTTTGTGTGCACCTCTGTGCGTTCGTTTCCTGGATCGCTGAATCCAATATTTTAAGACTATTTTTACATGCAGATACACTTTCTCTGAGAGACCAGAAGCAGAATCACTGGGGGTTTATTCACTGAGGGAATCTTACCTGCATGAAAGAGCAGCATTTTTCCCTTATATTTTCCACTTAAAACAAAGTCGAACATRCATAATAAAGATGTAGAGTTTCTGACAGATTGGAAAGAACACAGAGAGCAGTCCTTTGAGCCCCAGAGGTAAGCAGAACGATTTCACAGGAGATTTCAATTTGGATGTGCATTGTGAGTCATTTCAACACTGAGAAAGATTTAATGTCAGCATCTGTTGATTCAGTTCTGACATCATCTCAGAATTTCACCTGTTATCCCTTGGGAAGAGTGATTCAGCCTTTGAGTTTACTCCAGACTGATCTTTATTACATGAAAACAGTCATTGAGTAATTGTCAATATAATTTAAAAAAATCCCACATTAATCCACATGGTGGATTTCAGGCTAATTCACTGAAGAGAAGAAAGCAGACATTAGCTAAAAATTCCTCTGGCTACACATCTCCGCCAGGAATTCTCACACTAATAAAGAAATCAGTTCTAAAGATTTTTCTTTCCTCTCATCTTCCTGGCCTTTGCCTGCTCTCTTTTGACTCCTTTASCCTCGCTGGTTATCATTCTTACCACTCCTCCTTTATATCAGTCTGTCTTCAGCTTCTGATTTCCCCCCCCAAACTCCTCCAGTTTCAGACAAAAACTTCCCCCAAATTACCTCGCATTCAAGGAACTGTTCAGTTCCAGGAGAAGTGATGATGTGCAATGAGTATAAAAGTCCTACTTTTGCCTCTAGGCCCAGCAGTCCCAGGGCAATTGCCAGAATTGCAGTGGCTTTCAAGTGGAGTTTACAAAACCAGGCTGGTTCCAAAGCAGTGTTTACTGCTCCATAATTTCCTCTAATCCCCACAGCTACTGACATAAACTAATTGCATGTACACATASGATCCCATTACGAGTGGTGCAATCCAGATGGTGCCAATCTGGGATTGCAAACACAGTTCCAGTGCTGTCAAATGCGTGCCAGGCTTCCCTGCTGCGTTTACATCTCTATTCCTACTTTGTCAAAGGCATCTCCCATTCAACTGGCTGGGCGGCACAGCAAAGCCACGTAGGCATAAACCCCCATGGAAAACATTGTCCAAAAGATGTCCCCAGAGACCTCAGAAACACACTGAAAAGTTTTGGATTTTCCTTTAAAACATTCTGTCCTTACTGTGATCACCACTAACACCATCATTATTTATTATTAATTCAGCAACTCTTCAGAATTGCAGTGGTTAGCASCAACCTGCTTGCTGTGGGACCTGAAACCTCAGCTACAAAAAGACAATTCACACCTAAAAGAACATATGGTATGTTCTTATTTAAGTCTAAATAGAATATGCAAACGAACCTTCCACATGGCTTGTGGATTTTCCTGTATCACCTCRCAAATTAAATAACTAGTAAGCTAAAACATACCTACACACTAAAAAAAAAAAAAGGAAAAACCTACATGCTGCCATGAGTTTGATTATTTACTCTTTGTTTAGAGGCAAAAAGATATGAGAACTGCCAAGCAATGTTTCTCCTTCAGAAAATGGAGTTAGTTCTAAACTTATATAATTTAATAAAGTACTGGTGAATACTATTGGAAGGATCTTCTGTATTCGTGTGGTCATCCTGCAAAAGATGCATTTAAATCCTGGACAAAGAGTGAGGATTGGTTATGAAGTTTGGGAAACAGTGTTCCTGGAGTGCCAGTGAGCACATTGCCTCCTAAAATGTGCTATGTCTTTGTGATACGTTTAAAGCCATTTCGTTTGATTGTCCTCTCACTTTTTAATTCCAYTGATTCTTGAGCTGCTCCCCTCACCTATATCAGCTCCACTTTGAGAGAAAACAAGTCTACTTTTGGCAAATACTCATGGGCACTTTAGCATTCACTTTCTGCCTGCATTCCTGCAGGTAAAACTTAGTTTTCAGAGCAAATTTGAAGTCGACTGAAAGGCCACTAGCCTGGCTCGTGTGAATTCAATTTAGAATTCAACTGAATGTTCTCCAGCTTCACTTTTTTTGTTGTTGTTGTTTTTCTTTATTCAGCTCTGGAAAACAGTAAACACACAATGAACAGCTGATAGGAATAGCTTGAATCTGTGGAGATCTAAAGAGTCCAGTCATTCAGAGGTGTAAATCAGCTTGGTGGCTCTGCTGGAGCCAGTGGTCACACTCCAAGGCACTGAGCGATTCTTACACCAATCCTGATTCTTTGCATGTTAATGTATAAGTGCAGATGATTTTATGATTGTTATTATTGYTCTTCATATTATTAAGCAAACAGCTCAAAATTACTGTATTCGGTTTGGATTGCTCCTCACAAAATCACTAACAGAAATCCTTTCTGAACGTGCAAGAGGCACTTCAGTATTTCATGAAGTGTTAAATTGGCAAAACAACCACACGAGTTCATTACTGCAGATCCTTTCCAGATGGAACCATAAACATTCTGTACTTCCCTGAGCGCCCCTGGTACAGAGCAGCAGAGTTGAGGGTTCTGACCACTTTTTGAGGAAGGATGTTTCTCGCACTGATCTCTTATTTTTGCAAGAAAGACGCCGACTGAAAACAGAGCAGGGAAAGGAAGATTCCAGAACACCTCTGGTTTATTTTCAGCTCCAAAGCTTCTCCGCTTCTCCACCTCTAAACACAACACAGAGAGGCTAGGTCGGAGCCCTTTTCAGCACACCTGAGCACAGGTGCTGGCAGCCCAGGGAAGGGAACTGCAGCACCCAGAAACATCAGAACCAATTGTGCTTTCTAAATGCATTGAAATTACCAAATCACAAAACCAAGGGAACAGTATTCCTGGAAATTTAAACTAGTAACTGCATATGCAGTTATGAAGTAATGAAGTAATTTTAAGTTATATTGTTGTGTTCAAGAGAAACTGCTAAATGCTCTTAATTTTTTTTCGTAACTATGGTAGGCTTTTTCTTTTAATCTGTCCATCTTTTTATTTACATCTTCTTAGAATTTAAAAATATGATTATCCTCTTATTTCAAAACATGAGTTTAGTCCAGCCTTATCCCAATGTAAATCAAGAATAATTCCAATGGTGTAAACCAAACAGGAACAGCACATATGTATAAATATTTAAAATTTAATCAGTTGTATAATATTTAAAATATAATCAGTTCTATCTCTCCACTGTTCTTTGCCTAAAGGAAAAATCTCACCAAAATTCTCATATACATTTAAAGATGATATTGATATATTTTTGTCTTCACTTACTTTGAATGGGCTTTGCCCCAAAGCAGAATCATTTCATTAATCCATACCAGTTCATCTTTCTGCTTCAGAAAGGTTGTGATATTTTCAAGGGAGCATCCAATAGGAAATTGTTCTCTCATCCCCAGTTTTTTTGAACAATCAAATTCCCTTGTAAAGTGTTAATCCCACAGTCTTCCCAGGTCACTTACATGACAGGAGGCACATCTTCCTTCTGCATGCAGTGAAGTACCCATCTTTCACACACACATCAATTTCTCCTTTGTTAAATCTCTGGTTTTGCATTTCACAGCTCAAAACGGAAATTTCCTYAAGTCCCAATCAAGAAACTCATTTCAGTAAGATGATATTTGCCCCAATTAAAAAATAAGCACTACTTACAATGTGATGAGATTAACTTTGTGAGAAAAGTGGCTTTTAGACATTTATTTTGACTTTAGCTTTTGTATTGAGATTAAAAAATAAGAGAAGCTCTTAAAATTCTTTATTGAGTAACTTTTTTAGAAATTAAAATAAGCTGTGCAATACTATCTTGTGCTACTACAGTTTTCCTCTCCCACTATCTACACTCATATAATTTTGGAAGGTCTGTAATGGAACTATAAAACTTGGCTATGGTGATAGACACTTTAGTAAGTCTTTCATCCCAAAGAAATGATGAAAACTCTATTGCTCTTGACAGAGCTGATAGACAGGCAGTAAAGTCTTATTTTTGTGACATTTTCAGGATAAATTCTGAAACCAGAGTGCTCTTGAGGATCCTACAAAATCCAACTCCCTGGCATTAATAAGGAAAGAGCAAAAACCAACTCCAATAGGAGTAATAAACTCCCACAAATATTCGCAGGRTCACGTCTCTATTCCTAGGGCATCCCACCAAAATTCTTCTCAAACTCAGTACAAATGAATCTGTCATCAGGTTAGCAGAAAAAGTTGATTTATATGAATATATAAATTTCCATAAACCACGGTCCAGAGGTTACAGTTAAACTCTCCAGAAGCAGAAACACTCAGAGTCCTCAGACTCTGAAAACGCCACCAGCAGCTGAGACCTGTCTGTGCATCTGGAAAGCACAGATAGTGATCTGAATGAACATCCCTTTTATAGACATGCTATCATGTTAGGAAGGAAATTAAATATATTCCTTTAAAGGCTTACTCTTCAGAAAACTCATATATTTAACACTATTTCTTCAGAATATGAGAACAACAACCAAAAATACTATGTGTATKCTCAATTTTAGTTGTATGGATGTTTGCACTTATCTCTGTGTTCATTAAATATCCACAGATAAAGCAATATATCTACATATTAAGGCAGAATGGCCCAGCAGCCTGAACACGTGCTTTAGAACTGTTGCCTCCAGTAGATCAACCACTTTATTTATGGATTTTTGTGTCAAGTTTTACACCAACCTCACTGGAGAAGTTCCTTAACCCATTTGCCTACATCTCTCTAACAGCAATAATGTCAAACTACCTCTTTCTTCTGCAGTCTGATAAAGAGGAATGAGTTACTGTTTTGAAAAGGCTCCAAGGAGAAAACTATTCCACAGCCATTAAACTGTGCTTTCAGAGATAATCAACCTCCAGAGGGAATGATGGCAAAATTACCTTTTTTTCTGCCCTGTATCTTTGTGTTAAGTCAGGTTTCTGGCTTTTTTATACCATCTAGAAATTATCTTTTTTAGCAGAGCCTGACACAACTGGGCAGATCACCCAATAAACACACACTGAGTAATCACCAGCAGAGAGAAAAAAACTCCTCCATGATGSTACATTTTTGAAAGAGGTAGGAAAGAATGGTGTCAAGTAATTCCCACCATTGGGTAAGTTCATGCCTATGTCTTGGGAGCACAAATTCCACTGACACTGCTTCAGAAATTAATATTCCCCTCCAATACTGACTACTGTATATTAGATTAGCTTATGAACTTATGGCTCTCACTCAGGGGCGCACAGAGATCAGTTCCTCCATCCAAAGTGTGATCCAGAAGGAAARCAGTCACTCACCCAGGCAGTCTCCATGGAGCCCTCAAAGTCCCCAGGAGCATCTCTGACCACCAGCCCTCGGCTCTGAGGGTCTGGGTGGGGCCTCGTTTGAGCCAGGGTGGGTCACAGCTCGTGGCCACTGCTGGTGATGGCCCAGCCGCTTCTCTGGGATGAGGATTCTCGTTGTCTGGGGGCCCTGTCCATTGGCCAAGGGATCCAGCCCTCCTCACTGCTGGGCGTTGTGGTGCCAGTGAGATGGGGAAGTTGCATTTGGGAACACCTGGAAAGCCCCTCTGCCTGTGATGTTCAGTGGAGTTGAAGAGAAAGAAGAAAATGAAGCACCAATATGTTCCACATTACTCTTAGAGCTCACAGGAGAGGCACAAGGGGGAAAGTGTGCAGTGATTTCTCTGGTGTTTCTTCCTTTCCTCCCACTGGTGGAACACCAGCAGGCCCAGGAGTCAAAACAGAGTACAAAACATGACAGCCCTGCATTCTCTCACACTTATCAAATAAGCAATACACAAAAAAAGGTGTCTTATAGGTTAAAGCTTTTATTATATTGCCTTAGAGTTACCAACACGCAAAGAGATGATTTGGAATAGTTTCAGTAAACTGCTTTCCATAGCTGGTTTTAATAAACAGATAAATTTCATACATTTTCTTCAGTCTTATAAAAGGCTATTTTTAAAGCAGATCATAAAGAAATCAGCCTTTAAAATCAAGCACAACCATTTGCCAGGGTTCAGCCTCCTTGAAACCCAGTCCCCAGCCTCTCCTATTCAGCAGGAATTGTCCCCATTCACCTGCACTGCCTGCAGACACCCAGAGTGCATTTAGAGTTTTTGAGAGTCATCTTGAAATGGTTACAGAGATTCAGGTTACAGAATGACCTTATTTTGCATACCAGTAAGTATGAATTTATCCCAAGTTTCATAGTAGACATATCTCACCATTGTAGAGTTCTTGAAATGTTTGAAATTCCTTTATGCAGTTTCAGATTACTCTTTTCAATAAGTTGACAAGCCAGAATGCTTTCTGAGCCACTGTRAAGAGACTGACAACCAACACAATCTGAAGTCAGATAAAAGGGGGTTTTTGATGGGTCTGAAACTTATGAGCAAGGCAAAGAATAAATCTGTTTCTTGTAAGTTACTTTCTTAAAGGAAGAAATATCTGGAGTGTATTTCATCTAGGACCTGTCAAAATAATAGCTCGGTGATGTGAATTCAGAACATGAAAGTGCTCTATTAACAATCAACAAGAGACAAGAGATACACCAATCTTTCCTAGTAGAGTTTTCTTATCAGACACATTTGTTTTACTTCATGAGATTGTTCTAAATGCATAAAATTTACATACATATGGCTGCATTGTTAATTCCTGCTATGAAACTACTCTGAGGAGTTTTCATTTTCTACTTTGGAAATTTCTTCCCAGCTGAGAAATGCAAGTGAAGGATGTTAGGTGGTTCTCTGATCACATCGGCACAGTTATACAGAATATGGCTCCGTTTCTATCATCATAATAATGAGAAATTACAAGAATTGCAGACATTACATATTGTAACCACAAATCAGGAAGAGTAAGTAACAGATACTGAGAGCATGAGTAAACTATTACATAAGTAACCTAATTAATTTTTTTAATTCCATCTTCAGAAATCTGATTATGGACTTTCTTTTTGAAACACAATTTTTTTTTTCCTCTTTTCTCCTTTCTTACTTATTAAAATACAAAGTAGTGCTAGAAAAAAACACTTAGCAACATGTTAAAAATTAGGTGATGGCTTATATGAAAACAAGCAACTACAAAATACCTACTCAGATGTGAGTTTCCTAAGAAAATATATCTTGTCATAGCTTCAAGATATATGTCTTGAATGAACAAAATTACAGCTAATAGTTATGTTTATCTAAGGTAAAGGTTCTGTGAAAAAGGTCACAGAATAAAAGCTTTTTCACTCAACAAGACTTGTAGAAAACATTCTTCATTCCTTATCCAGATGAAATTACATTGCTCTAGATTAAATTCAGGATCAGAAGAATCCTAAAATTATCAAAATCATGACCTTCCCTTTATTTTGACTGTGAAATTAATCGGAACTTATTTTCACAGTGACACTAATCAGAGCAATTATTTTCATGCATTTAAGCAGACTTTGGCTTCTTAGCAAATGCCAAAATTATGCCTCTCTGTCCTATGATCAAAAGCAATATCATCAAGTAAATCTGAGTTTCAGACCTCTTCAAATATTGAAATTCCCTCTGGAAGCCCACTAAGAAAATGAAGCAGACATCAACTAAGATAACTGCATATTAAAAATCTGTGAATAGATATTTGTGGACAGCCACAGTTTCTCTGGGCAACCTGTGCCAGGGCCTCGCCACCCTCACAGAGAAGAATTTCTTCCTTATACCCAATCTAAATTTACTTTCTTTCACTTTGAAACTGTTGCTCCTTGAACTGTCACTACAAGCCCTGGCAAAAAGTCTTTATCCACCTCTTTTTTATAAGCCCCATTTTTACATTGAAAGATAAGACTATGACAAATCAGTTGAACATTCATTTTCCGAGACATAAAAATGAATGAATGGGGCAACAGGAAAAGGTATGTATGAAGGGAAACTTTTCAGATATTCTAATGGTTCTAATTTTAAAAGCTGCCATCAAATCCTGATGGATTATGAAAGTGTGTCTCGTTAGATAAATTATAGGCATGACACTTTGGAGATCGAGAATGTGCCTTAATTTATTAAATAGTGACTGAGTGCAAGTACTATGGCTCAACATTGAAGTGTGCTAATAATAAGTTCAGCTAAGTGAGGATGTATCGAGCAGTGGGAGCTCTGTTTTGTAGGTTATTCACACAGATTTAACATTTCTTGTAAGGACATTCTCCATACGCCAAATGTTATGTGCCCATGGAGGCAAAACACACGGCAGAGGCACAAAGAGATCAGCAACAGGAGGCTCAGGATGGATRTTTATTTAGATATTCTACAGGGAAGATGCTGAATGATCCTCTAATGCATTTTGTACTGCATGCAGCAGTACAAAATGCAGCACTTAACATTAATGTTCAACCCTCATTCTGCTGATAGTAAATGTTACTTATTTTGTCAGAATAAAGAAAAAAGAGATTTATTCTATCCTTAATCTATTCATTTCTTGGTGCTAGAGTTTAAAAAGAATTGTTTTGTTCTTCTCTGCAAGAATAAATTCAGATTTWTTTTTTTTTTAGGTATATTACTCAGGTTTGCGTCTTACTATAAATCTCGAAATGACAATATGTGTCAGAAGGCTAAGAAATTTCTGAGTCTGTGCATCTTTTCACTGCAACCAGAATTTACCAATCTGCTGGATTCTCTGTTTTCCCACTCTGCTGAGAATGAGACTGCTTAACTTGCACTGTCCCTCTCATCACTGTGCATAAACCTGATACAGAACCTCTGCCAAAACTTTCCAAATTCTCCATAAAGTGGAAAGGGTAGATTTGGTTGGTTTTTATAGCTTCATATAACAATAATATCTACCATGATGCCTTCGTTGGCAATGTAGGAAAGCACCTCAGTGGGATGTGTTTACCATGGAGCTCCAATTCCTTCCTTTGCTGCAGGAAAGGAGAATTTTCCAACCCCTTTCCCGTGTGAAGCAGCCTGGTCTCCTTCCCATGCTGTTACCTGTCCGTTGAGGGGTGAAACGAGCCATGAACAAATCTGAAATGGAAGATGCAGGATTATTTGGCAGAGGATTTATGGGAAAGGCAAATTCCAGGCTCACAGTGTAATACAACAGAAAAAACTTCAAATATAATTGAATAATTCTGGCTGTGGAACACGTGAAATGCATTGTCACTTTAAAACTGAGATTATATCTACTGGTGAAATTCAAGTCACAGGAAATTTAAGTCTGGATTTGAGGAGCTATGTGAGCAAATTAGATAACTACAAAATTAAGACACACTGGATTATTATACTTTCCTGTACAACAGTTTTTACAGTCTGTCTTAGTTGAATTATTCTACTTTGGCTGTGAGAAATATACACAGTAGTCTACACATGTGAAATCAAGGGATTTCTTTCCTTTCTATACAATTTAAAAGTTGGAAAAGGAGCTGGATTTAATCTACTTTATAATCTCTTTAATAATATAATTAAGATTCTGATTGAAGTCCATAGAAGGAATTTAACAAATCAAAAATATGAGTCCCACTTCAGCACATTATTCAAAGGAATGGTTTTATCACAGCCTGGGCATTTCAGTGAGACAATTCCATTCCTGGAAATATGGTGCTGTATACTTTCAAAACCAGAATGTTTAATGGAAGCCCTAAATTTGTGTGGTTGTCAACACTGATGCACTCATGGAGCAGAGGACCCTGACAGGAAGTGCATATCATGTGCTAATTTATAAAGAGTCTTTGCAATCCACAATCTGGCTGTGTCCAAGGGAGCCACAGACAATTTTTCCACGTATTTTATTGAAGACTGAGAAGGTGGGGCTTTCTGCTCCCAGTTTAATTCCACAAAGCCAGAATTGGATAGTTCTGCTTCCTAGAGAATCAGTGGGATAGCAGTGAAAATCATCCCCTGCCTGCCTCAGGGCTCAGAAAGAATTCTGTCTCAGCAGTGCAGCTCTCAGGGAGAAGTCTGGAACAAACACAAAGCACTGGGATTATTCTGGTAAAATCACTCAAGTAGTGTGAGATTTAGCTCTCCACAAATAGAGAATGTCAGATTGTGGGGAGCTGTCCCTGCTTGTAAGCACTTCCCAGATCTTCTTACCCGAGTTACAGCTACCCCTGTACTAAGAGCCTACAATAATATTTCTTTTTGCCTTCTGAGATTCCCACTGAAGAGGCTTAAACCCACAATTATTCCTACCTGTGTGATGTATTTTTGAGTTTGAAGCCCTACAGAAATCCCTGTATTCTGTGGAAACCATGCTCTGATACAACTATGGTCTGGGATTCTTGTCCTGTGGCCTTTATTGACATATTTATTGTTCTTTCCACTCTCACRACAAGAGCTGTTTCCAAATATTCTTCACAAAACTCATTTCCCAGCAAATCTAAAATTGCTGCTCTGCCACTGCCAGAAATATCCACTCTATATTGAGCCTGCTCTTGTCCCTACAAGAACCAGCAGCTCCAGAGGATGTGCAAGGAAAAAGACGGAAAGCACAAGCAATAACCCCTCTTTGCATGTCTGTATAGTGGTTATATATTTCATTTACAGTTCCATTAAAATTACCTGAATTACCTAAYAGGGATTTCCTTCACAAACACTTGCTCTGCTATTCAAGGAAAACAGAAAGCTATAAGCATGAATTTGGATTCAAAGCAAATTATGGCAGGGACTCAATACCATAACCTAGAGAAAGTAATGAAATCTCCAGAAAGAAAACCAGGATTGAGAGTTTCAGGAACATTTTTTAAGGTTGCTTAYCTAGGTCCCATTAATTCCACAAAAAGCAAGGAAAATACACAAAGCCAGGCACTGCCCTAGACACCAGTCTGAGTCAATTGGTTCTTCTCTGGCTGGAAGACTGACTTTACTTGTGATTGCCCTTAATTTTTATAAAATAACACATTTTAGTTCTGGATGGTTCCAGTTCACAGTCAGTATTGTAGTAAAACTGAAAAAAAGGGAGTTCAGTCCTATTGGCAGGGCACCACAGGGTAAGAGAGAGGGTTGAGTCTCTTTCAGAAATAAATGCACGGCAAAGCCTCCTCTATTTTTATTTCCTAAAGCATTCAGAAAGTCCCTATTCCGAGCTGGATTGCACGAGGCAGGCAGTGCTTTACCCTCTTGTGTGTGAGACAGGAACAATTTCTCTCCACTCGGTCCCTGCAAACAAGCAAAGCTCGAGCAGAGAGCGGCTGATGTATTCGATTCGCCTCGGTCCGGCTGGACCGAMTCCCGGAGGTGACAACTGCATCTCCCGACAAAGTTTCAGCAGAAGGAAAAGACAAGACAGAAGCTTTGACAGCTCTCACTTCAATGAGAGCTCCCCACAAACTTCAGCCCAGACCAAACGAAAAATCCACTCAAATATGAGTTTAGACRTGGCAGCTGCGGGTTGTAGGAGTCAGATCTCTGCTGCAATTATCCAACACATGAAACAGGGAGATGAAATAAGTGAGACACTGGTTCTGGCTGGTTTCTGCTTTGTCTGAGGTATCCCAGACCSTCCTGATATGAGTGACAGACAGACATAGCTGGACGTGTTTTCCCCCTTTTGAAGGAGTTGCTACAAAACTGTGGATTCARGATCTAAGTGTGGAATTCCTTTGCTCTCCCGCAGTGGACCTGAGGGAAATGCAGCCATCAGGACTGCCTAGCTCTTCAGTAAAGAATGAAAATAGACCTTCTCTTTGGACATGTTTCTCAGYGAGCGTTAATTTTGGATTTGGGTCATAATTTTACTAATCCTAAAGGATTTGGGGTTATCTCTGAGGTTCTAGATGCAGACAGTTCAGCCATTGTACAATTACGGTTACACAGCTACCAAAGCACATTCCCTAAACTCATCTACAGCATATGTCACATGAAAATAAAACTCATTTTCACTACAAGTCCATAAAAGCAGATAAATACTTTCACTGTCACTGGTTTTCAAATGATTATTTCATTTTCTTACATCTTTTTCTTCAAATTGATCAATTATCAGTGTCAGTTTGGTGAACTTTTGGGTTTTTTTAAAGTATTTGAATTACAATTCTACATACTAATACATCCATTACAAATAGTTCTTCTACGAAGACAGGAAAGTAAATTATACAAATATTGCCCATCTATCAACTGGAAATATTAAATAAAAGTGTTGTTTAAATTAATGTGTTTCTCCTGTTCCGTCTAAAGAAACTGAGTCCATGAATCAGTGCTCATTTAAATCCCTATAAATTTTCCATTATATTATATTATCCATTATACATTTTGGGGACAGGTAGTCAATAAAGGAAGACTTAGACTAATAGTGCCAAAGTCACATCTTTAAATTTAAAAAAAAAAGGGGGTTATTTTTAAGAATCATTGCAGGATATGTGAATTGACATTCACATAGAAAGGTTTTAGGCTGTTACAGAATGAACATTCTCGTGAATGATCAAAATTTTATGCATTCCACATATTCTAACAAACATCAGGATGCTARTTGCTGTGGATTTCCTAAACCCAAATAAGCAAGAGAGCCAAATCACATGATCTTTGTTTTCACCAAAGAAGCAGATTTGGGTCAGCATCTATGACTTTCTGAAAAATCCAGATTAAGTGCATAGGAAATTAAGGACAAATAGATCTGAAAAAATCCTGCAGAGAGGATGTAGAAAGAAATCTCTGCTTCCATGAGACAGGGAAGTTCAGCTGACAATGAGAGGCAACAGAAGTAACACAACTGCAGCACTAATGCCTGTACAAGGGGGGGTCACAGAGGGAATTATTCCATATACATAAACTCTCTACAAAGCTTGAATCACCAAAAAAATGTAGGCAGGTGGTCACTGGAAATGTGAAATATAGATATTGCCTCACCGAACAATGTGTGTGCGACATAAACCTCGATTCCTGCATTACCATTACCCAACRAAATATTTTTCAGGGCTAGAACAGAAAGTGGGAAACTGTCACATATCAGGTTTGCTGGTAACAATGTTGATTCAATATTTCTCCAGCATGGTTCTTTGTCTCTCACAAGGGATAGCAGAGTACTGTGTAAGACTTTTATTCCTGACAGTTTTTCTTGCAGGTGCATATAGTCAATCTATTGCCATTTCCTCTATTGCTCTCCCCAAAGAATACACCTTTATTGGCTCTAAAAGCAAGTGACATATTTCCTCCTAACTGAACAGGCTCAGGCTCTTTCTTTATAAATAAGTTATTTTGGAAATGTTGCTGTATGTGATAAACTGGGAAAAGCTATCTAATCTGTGGCAAGCCAGGAGCTATGGTCTCCAGGAGTTTTCCTTSAGGAAGCATTTGGGACCTGTATATTTTCCTATCAAATGGAAAGCTGTATGTGTGTTGTTACAAGCAGGAGCCAGATGCATGAAGGCTTATAAAACTTACAGCAGAGGTGAAACATTTCCAGAAATAATCCAAAAGAGTAAACAGCAAAGAAAAAAAAAATTTCTTCCTACCCACTGTTGGAAAACACTGATTTTCTAACCAGTTCCATATATGATCTAACTTTATGCAATTTATACAATAGATACTGTATTCCCTGAATCCAGTTTCTGGAATATGCTGAATGCAATAGATACTGATTCCAAATCTCAAGATAATGCAAATTTTCTGCAAATAAAGACATATTTCAAAACTGGGTAAAACTTGACACAGGAAAAGCTATTCAGGTGCATCCTGAGCTTTTTGAGTGTAAACATAAAATTACAGCACCAGACCCTCAGCTGGGATAAATGAAGGAATAAACTGCACAGTCATAACCTGTTAAAATGCAGGGAGAAAACAAAATAAGGACATCACCAGCTGGAATCAAAAGTAGTGTTGTGACTGCCATAACTACTGTAACTAGGTAAAAAATATAGATTATCCATCCATACTGTTAAAAAAATCCAGTTAACATTCCTTACTACTGCTCCCAGAATAAGCTCCAAGTTGCCCTGTAAATGTATTAGCAAAACAAGATTCCCTATAAATGTTTTACTACTAATTCTTTATTCAATACAAAATCAAACTCTGYGGCGAAGTTATCCACCTCAAAATATCTTTAGAGAATAAGTATTGTGCTAAAAAATGACAATTAAACTTCTCACTTCATTTGCTAAACATCTGTATACGCAAAATGTGCTGTAAAATACTGCTGCTCTTGGTGAGATTAAATCAAACAAGCAAAGAGAGAACCCAGAGTTCTTTGATCTGCAACATGCAGAACCACAAAATGTTTGGACATGATAAAAATTTGACATCGCRGATAAGCTTCGCATCTTTTATTCTTTTTCATAAAGAAGTGTCAGACAACTATATAAAAATAATAGATCAAATAAACATAGACATGGTTGTACACAGAGCATAAAACCTTAAAAAACACTGAATAATTCAAGGGAACTCCAGCAACACTTGTAATTTACAACACTTGCAATTTTTCATAAAGCAATACTTTCTCTAATTCTCATCTCTTTTCTCGACGGTGCCTCGGGAAAGAGAAAGGCAAAAATGGAAACCATAACTACAAATATTAAAGTGTTTGCTTTTAGTATCAGTGTAGTAAATATGCCATTACTCTGAGGTGGTAATGCAATATGCAAACGCTATTTGTCCCAGATCGCTACAGTAAACAAAATTTTCGGGGACTATGATATTTTTCTCTCCCACTATTTGCAAGATTACTTTGCAAAAAAATGATAATTTTTGAATACCTTCCCAATAGAAGGTACTGAAAAAACAGCATTACACACAGAATAAGTATATTTTTCTCTTCTTGGGAAAGTGCTCAGGTTTTCAGCAATGTCTTTAGGCTCCATTAGTTCTGCACTAACTCGAGTATCTCCCCATGTCCTAAGGAAACCTAAGATCTATTCCCACTTTTACCTCTGATGTGCTCCTGGCATCTGCTGTGTCACTTTAAAAGACACAATTTTTCTCTATTTTGCCCTCTAATTAATATTCCTGTGCCTGAGAGTTTATGCATGGAGGAAAGAAAAGCTCACCAGGAAAATCACAGACACTCAAACAGTGACTAAATTGGGAATTATAACATATAATTTAATTTGGAGAGGTAAACACAACATCCTCATCTCACCTTTGTCTCCTTTACATATCTTTTATGAGATCATACTTGCACTACTTTTTGCTTCTTTTTAAGATTAATTTTTTTCCAAAATTTCTCAATTTTAGTAATAGCACCCTAAAATATTTTCCTGCCAGTCAGCCTTAAAAACAATTTCCTTCTTCCACCCCTTCTAGACACACTGCCACCATGACTAGACACTCCTAACTAATCAAAGTGAATTTTCTTGGGTTTACTCATTTACAATAGGGATATAGAGTCTGATACTTCAACTGGGTACACTCAATTTCCTACTATTATACTGTTATTTTCTAATCTAAGAGTACAGATGCAATTCAAAGCATTTGTTAGCTGCAGAGGTTTTTTCAGCCTTATAATTAAAATATTATTAAGTTCTTGAGTAAGCAAACTTGTAACAAACTGAAAGGAGTAAATTAAGTGAAAATTATATATATATATATATATATATATATATATATATAATATATATATATATATGTATTTTTTTTATGCATTACTGATGTATGAGTCACCTTGATCTCCTTTGGGATGGAACTCTAATTGACATTGGAACATATTTTGTCTATAAAAAATGCTCTTGATTGCCCAAGAGGTGACAGGAACTCATTTTGCCAGATGATGTTAACTTTTATGGGTTAAGGTGGTGAGTTACCAGGAGCTGCAGCTCTGTGTTTCATGCTCAGGGTACTTTTTAAACAACTCAGTATTTTAGGAATCATGATATTCACATCTGATTAACAGAGGAATTAACAAAAAGGAAGAGAGATTATAGATCACTATGTATTAAAATATTAAAAATGAGAAAAGAACTATGTTAATAACGTGACATCACTTGTATTATATATAATAATTTCAGGTAATTAGAATCGCTGCAAAGAAATGAAGCTGTTGACATGAGCTGACTGTAAAGTGTTAAAGTGATGCCATGGCCTTTGCAACTCTGAGATTTTCTAACAGTTCTTGGTAAGATTATTTCCAAATGGAAAGAATATTAAAACCTCAGATCGCTTAGACACAAATTCAGTAGCGTTTTTATATCTGTTTTGAGAAGTTTTAATACATAACACCCACAAAAGATTTCTTCAAGTTGAAACTTAGCTTGAAACAGGAGTCTACATATAGTAATCTTGTGCATTTATGTAACAAATCTCATAATTTAAGATGCTGTAGACCAATTTAGAAAATGTTTCCCAACTAAAACAAAATGAATTGATTTTTGGACTCAGTGCAAAAAATATCCTGTTTTTCAAAATGTTAAAAATTATGAGTTAACAAGGCTATTATACCGTTCTAAAGCAGCTTAGCTACTCAACCTGAAGTACAGAATACACAGAATACTCATGTTTTATGGTATTTTGGTTAACTACTAAAAGAGCAGRCAAATAGAAGATCTGCAGATCTTCAAAAACCCCACACCATTAGGTCAAAACCCATCTAAAATAGTGGAAGATTCAACTGAAGCTGCTCGTTTCCTTTCTTTCCAATTTACCTCCTTTTTCAAAGGAATTACAAAATTATTTGAYAGAATTTTAAGACTTTGGAAACATTTCTGGCTGTTTTCACTCCTTTCCACTGTTTGTGCRGGCAAAATTAAATGTCACGAAAAGAAAAGATAGATTAATCTTCCCGTGTTCAATAAATCATTTCTCTCAATAAATTAATTTCCCTCAATAAAGAAAAGTATAATTAATGATACCGGTTTCTCCAGCGCACATGTAGTTTTTCTGAAACCCTATTTTCTGAAACCTTATTCGTTATTTAACACGAAACCTTAATTCTTATGAGAAATTCCTTAGCGAAATCAAAGCTGAGGGAATCTTTCAAAAGTTTCCATTTGAACCGTTCCTAAAACCGAGCAGGGCAGTCCAGTGAGGCCTTTTCGTGTGTCCTCCGTGTCCCACCCGTGTTGGTTTATTTTTACTGAGTTCTTCCCATCGAATTCTAAATGTTTGTGTCAGTTGATATACAGTGAGCTCCACAAAGGCTTCAGAAGAACAAAGATACCTTGGAGCTCTGTTAAAAAGCCTGATAGGAAACGCTCYGTGTCCTCTCAGCCAAACCAGTTCTCACATTTGTAAACCAGTCTGCACATTCATTTCCCTGCTTTCAGCTGGGAACATCCCTCTCAGCACGCAATCACTGTGTTTGTTGGGGTTTCAGTGATTTTTCAGAAGTCTGCCAGAGGACTATTAGTGTTTCCCATGTCAGCRACACCTGGCATCCACGGAGACTCTGCAAAATTTAATGGCAGCCAGGGAATTGTTATTGTCTCTTGCTCCACTGGTCCATGAACCCAGGAGTTCCTGAGCAAGCCTTGGCACAGCGCAGCAAAGCAGCTGTTGGGCCCTATTGTTGTGGAGAATATGCATTTTGACAACTACTAATCATGTATTTACTCTGAACAGTGAATAATCTTATACATTTATTATTCTCRGAATATATTTACCCAACAAGTAATGGCAGCTCTAAATGAGTTTCTTATGTCCTGGAAAGAAAACACAACAGCAATTAATTAGTTTATTGTTATTCAGCAACAATTTATTTATTTATTTCCCCCAGCCATTCATCAGAKGAAATCAAATACGTAATGGTAGGTAGCTTTTTGTGGTGTTTATGGTTATCAAGTTTCTGGCAAAATTCCCTACAAGCTATTCTAGGGAACCTCAATTGTGTTTAAGAAGAGATATTTAATTTTGTCCTGAATTGGGAACAATTAAAAGGACAAAAAAACGGATGGTGTAAGTAAAACAAATTGGTTCAAGTTGGTGGTTTTCTGTTCTGTGTTAAACACCAAACCAAGACAAAACAAAAAGAAAACAAACAGGCAGATGAAACTGAGTTGTGATCTGTACAGAGACAGAAAGCATGGAGTCATTTAATTTTTTCAGATACTTGGGACTATAAGGACAATGATTCAGGAAAATGGGAATGAATGTCACATAAATTCAGAAAGTTTAGGGCCAAGTGCACAAGAACTGATGGAGGTTACAGGGAAGGTCACACACGGGGAGCACACAGCAGTGGTGACACCTTGTTACTCCAGCTCTCAATAGTTCCATCGCATTTCAGAGTAATGCAGTCCTTTGTCCTTCACTTTCCCCTCTCTAATCACAAACCAGCTGATCTCACCAAAGATTTGTAAGCTCTAAGACATTTCTAAAGTTGTAAAACACATAATTATTCCAGAGCTATTAATTTTACAGAAGGGATATTCAGCGAGGAAACTTCATYGAAGTGAAAAATCTCTGTCTGACCATGAGAAGATTTTTCACTGGCTGGTGAATTGATCATTCCCAAACAGCACTGGTGTGGGTGAGTCAGGATSTATCATCAGACAGACATTCATCCTGAACAGGTCACCTATTGACTGAATAACAATTATTCTTTTTTGCTACAGAAATCTAGTTCTGTAGAARAGACAAGGTTCAGTGATAGTTTCTATGAGTGACCACAAAGAACTGTGAAAAAATATAACGGCACCGATGGTGGTAATACAGCATGGATGATCATTAATTATGAAATTAATTCATTAGAAGCACATGGGATACAGTCCTGATGTTCATTTAGATCCAAAATTGAGCATAAGGATATACAGGTCATATCATCACTTGCACAAAAGCCACTGGTGGGTTCTTAGCAGGAAAGAGTGTAAGTACTTAGCTGGGGCTGCTGGACTAACAGCAGGGCTGCTGATAGGGGCAGTGRGAAGTTATTTGAACAAGCTGTTAATGGGAATCCTTCCTTATTATACCATAGTTAAATGAGAGAAGCAATGAGGTACAAACCTTAACTGCCTTAGGATAAGCCTGGGGAGATATGAGTTAAAGGGAAGAGGGAAAGAATCTTTGAGAGCTGAGCACAGTTCARATCAAAAGGTGCATAAAAAATGCTACAGTCCCAGGCTGGCCTTGGAACATGACGTCATATCAAAACACAGGGTAGAAAACAACTGATGTTTACGAATGACTTCAAAATCTACTATTTTAAAATGTTATGATATAGCATCCAAGTAATTCATTTTATTTTCTTATTTTTAGCCCCAAATCCTTTCATTCTGATCTCACCTTCTGTCTTTAGCTGGAACGCTGCCSTCCCCCATAATCTAAACAGAGATGTATTTAATCTTCTTTTGGGGCTAGCAAAAACATTTAGGGTCTGGTTTTCTTGAAAAGACTATAATGATTTGTGTTGAAATATTTGATTTAACTCATCATCAAAACATTTGGATGTGCAACTCATACTGAATTTTATTTTCCATTTTAATGTCATAGTGTCAGGAGCAGACTAATAGTGTGAGGGCAAGCTGTATGGGCTCAGAATAATTCTTTTTTCTCTTAAAACTATCTATGATGCTTATTGTTATTGTTGCTCCTTCKCCTGCTCCTCCAGTCTCCAATTAAAGGCTGGAACAATTTATTGGATTGTAAGTTCACTAATTGAGTAGATATATAGACAGTTGAAAGCACCAGGATTCTCTACAGGGTTTGTTTATCAGTGTCTAAATCTTGGTTAACAGCTTGCTACCCTTCTAAATATACAACTATTTATTTAAGTATTTATGTACAGTGTTTGTTTACCATGGYAACTGCTATATCAACTTGACATACACAGGAGTAATTTTATTCAGATACATTTACCTCTTTGTTAGAATTCATCCATATTTTATGGTACTTAAAGAGAAATAACAACAAATTCTCAATGTATGCTTCAACTTATGTGCAAGAGGCACTTGGCTGTTTTCTTGCATAATRAATATGACTAAAGGTGTTTGCCAACCACAGAATTGGTCAAACAGCCAATTAAATCAGCTGGGGGGAAAATCATGTTAAGCTTTGAATATTACTTGGCCTGTGGGTCTTCTGTTAATAGTCACTTATTTTACTTTTTGAATTTATAMCCTGATGTAGTTTCTAAAAAACAAATGCAGAAAGAAAAATACATGTATCCCAGCAAAAACACAAGGCCAGGTTGGAGGGGGCTTAGAACAACYTGGTCTAGTGGAAGGTGTTCCTGCCCATGACAGGGGTTTGAGACTGGATGATCTTTGAGGTCACTTCCAACCCAAAGCATTCTGGGATTCTCTGATTCTCTGTTCTACCTTCCCTTAAAAATTAATCCTSCTCTGTTCTAGACCTCTGGGAGAACCTAGTCCACCTCTGAACACAACTCGTCAAGACCAATATTACCGACCCCAGAGTAGCAGAGGGCTGGACACCCAAAACACCTTTCCTGATCTTTGTACTCGGATCCAAMGCCATGGAAGAAAGAGGTCACGCAACTGATTGGTTAGGGTGGTGTACAGTCAGAGAATGATGACTGGCTGGACCATGTCCTTGGGCACCRAAGAGACAGGAGCCACATCCTTCCTCCTTTGCATCCATGAAAATGGCCAGACTTGCTGATTTCTRTGCTGTGTTTGGATATATAGATCATGGGCAAAGTAAAAAGCAGAACTCCAGAGGTGTAGCTCGCAGAAACGTAAATTCACTGCTCAGAAACACAAAGGGTCTCCTTCTGCTTGACCTGAACGCCACTGACATCTGATTTACCAGTGAAATCAGAATATACAGCCCYAGAACTACYGAAATGCAGGCAGACACCAAAGGGAGTTTACAGGGTTAAAGAGAAGAATAACTACAGCACAAGTGGAAAGGAAACAGGATGGAATAGGATCTGTAATTACAGAAAGCAAGAAATAATTCAAGACTGCAACATCATGAGAGTACAGTACCAGGAGAGATTAGAGGGAGCAAGAAATAGCCTAGCCATGAAGTATTGTATACACTGTTGAGTTTTCAACAGGGAATAATTCACTTATGTGATTCAACTCTTTCTCCCTCATCACAGCCAGAAACCGCCCTGAGTTAAACAGAGGACAAAATTAAGAGATTCTGTGAGTTCTTCAATATATTCTGTACCAGCAGCCATACTCCAGTCTCTCCTGCAGTAAATGAGTAATAATAATGATAATAGTCATAATTAATATTAAACTCTTAGTGAAGGTTTATTATCTGCWAGTTCCATTAAGTAATTAATGAATTCATTAAGATTGCCAGTGTAAAAGCAAGCAAGTTACATAGAGACACACCCTGCAGGTCCAACATTTAATAATCTATTCTAACAGTAAAAAAATTAACATTTATTCCTTAATATAGTAATGATCTAGTCCTACAGTTATGCAAAACACAACTGAGGAAATTTTTTTTTTTTTTTGAGTTCTTATCTTTTCAGAACTTGCTGTTGGGTTGTACAATCTCAGCTGGGAAAGACTGCACAGGAATATGCTTGTGCTTGTTTGAGATAAAAGTCTACCCTGCAATCCCACAGTGGTAAACCCACACAGACACAGCAGAGATGAACACGGGTCTGTCCATTATACACAGTTCCAGCCATCCCAACCAATTTTCTGAATTCAGCAGACCAAATSCTGCAATTACACAGATATAAAACCAAAGCAATCACAGACCAAGAGGTCACAAGTACCGAGGAAAGTCAGAAGACCAACAGAACAGTGTCCACATGTCCTGACTGCAACTGGAACCAGTTGCCTCCAATGCCTCACATTTCATGTCAATATTCTCTTTGGTGTCATTAAATGCACTCTCATTTTGAAAGGGATTCCGATGGGTCACCTTTACGCAGTAAAACAGCTGGATATATTATTGATATTATTTGCATTCAGGCAGTTGGCCAGTGGAAAATAAAACCAAGTAGGATTTTTATCTTTTCTGTGAATACTGAAATGTATGTGAAGTTCAGAGTTCATGGAGACTTTTTTTTTGCATAGTACTAAACTGATTATTCTAATGAGCCATGCTATTTTCTGCCCGAACATTTATCGTTTTTTGATTGGCAAGAATGAATTCTTTAGATCAGATTTGCCAACTTTCACTTCCWTTTTGTTACATTCAGGATTCAAATGCAACTTTTGCTTTCATTTTATATCTTGATTTAAGATGACTGGAAAAAAATAAGAGCTGTGCTTTCTCTTGTTTYACTTCTAATGTTTTTGCAAGGTCAACTTTCTCTTCTTCATGCTGGTGAAATGCAAAACTTTCTTAGCTGAGTGAGACTAGTGCTGCTGAAAAAGATGTAAACACATCTTCTGCAGCAAAAAAATTGGTATTTTCTGAAAGTTACACCTTATTTCCTCCTTTCATTTGCTCAGTTTCCAAGAGAAGGTACAAAGAAAGTTTTGCCTCCCTTGCATCTTGGTTCTTTGCCTGAGAACCTCCCCTCTGGAGAGGCAGGGAGCTTGTAGCAGGCAGTGTTTTAAGAACGTGTTTCTAATTAAGTGAACAGGTGGCTCCAGCCAGCAGGAACTASCGAGCAAACAAACCCAGGGAGAGCTGGGACTTGTTGTAGCAGATGGTGTGGTCTTTGTACCACTTTAATGAAGACTGTGCCTGAGCCCTCTGTTGGGTTTAATAGAACATTTTCCTTCTCGTTTGTGCAACTGCATTTACACCAAAATAAAATGGAATGATTTCTGGATTAGAAAAGCRATACATTCACCCTGCACCCTTCAAACGTGCTCGAGCATAGCCTTGTCTGCTAAGTATRTATTCCGCTTGACAAAATTCAGATTGAAGATCACTTCACACCTAACACTATTATCTACACCCATCCCACAATATATATATACTGCTTTAATACTTCTATCATGCCAGCAATCATCTTGTAAAACTTTGCACACATATGAAGTCTTTAAAGAGCAGGTAGACATTTACAGATTTTTAACATTATCTTGCCAACTTCTGTTTCTAAATTAATCTATCAATGATTTAGAATACATTTATTAAATTATAACCTTTCCTTTATAGATTTATGTGAGCATACTCCAAACCAGAGTTCATATTAGGAACGGGAAAATTTGTTCAAATGTCTTCAGTGAGGGTCACAATTTTATTTTGCATCCTCCCATTTACTGAGGAGAAGGTGATCAGAAAGAAAAGCAGCTTTATATAAAGAATTCCAATGGAAAAATGACCATTCCAACTTGAGTAAAGAGTAAAAAAAAAAATAGGGAACAGAATGGGAAAAATTTCCAGTACAAATTCAGTAGTAAAAATCAGAAATTCCAATAAATTATTCTTTTGTACAGACCAATATTATCATAGGGTATCATATATCCATTGATAAGATATTTGTACACATAGTCTTACATTCAAAACTTCCTAAAATGCATCTGTATGTAAAACAGTTCAGACACCTTCCAAGAGTGTACTGCAAACTGGTTTTCCTAAATCAGCAACAGCTGAAGTTCACTTGAGTGGATAAACTTCCCCTTGCCCCATGGCTGTTTCTGGGAAGCAGTGTCAGCCTTCCAGAGCTTGGTGWTACTGTCAGGAAGTTACACAGCAGGGATGCAGGAAAAGTCAGCCAGTGAGTGCAGAAGGAAAGACAAAAACCCCRAAAAAGTGTGTGGACCATCAGGCTGAAGAAACATCATGAGCATCATGGATGGAACCAGATCATTTCCTAATTTGYGTTTTGTGGGGGTTTTTTTCTCCCTCAGCCGCTTTATGAGRACACATTTGAATCTGATCTATAAATCTCCACRTTGTCGGATATGAGAGAAAATGATGCAGTGATTTCAAAGTTATGTGGCTGTCTGGTCATTTTTTTATTTTCAGAAATTTCCTTCTATCATTAGAGCAATTACTATCCATGGTGGCCAGCATATATGGCAGCTGAAAGCCAGGACAGGTGCCATTTATCTCTAAATGCATGTAAAAATGATTTTGATTTTATCAAATTGAATAGATATTCGGAAAGATGAGAGATTAAGACGGCAGCTAAGGGCACCATGTATTTTAATTGCATCTTTGTTCCTATTTGTTTTAATTATTACATTTGCTAACATGCTATAGGGGAGTTTGGTTAGATGTCCTAGGTTTAAATAAAGAGATGGACACTCATAGAAACAGAAAAGATGGATGGACCAGAAAATGAAAGTGGAAAAGTACTGTATTAACTCCAGCACTTTTACCAGGACTACTGCATGATTGCTATGACATCACTTGGTAATTAATTGAAAACCATATTCTACTCTATCTTTGTGCACAAATCCAATTGATAAGGAAAAATAAAGATAGAACATGGCCCCTTCTGTAGAGAAATACTCCAATATGTAATAATTTGGCTGGAATACTGCAAGAATCATAGCATACACAACTCATTATTCTTACTATTCCTATCACTGAGCTTGTCTTGCTAGTTCTATGTTCTATTTGTTTTTCACTGGAGTAATTCTATTGGGAACTTCAAAGCAATTAGTTCAGGAGCACATGTTAAAGGGTGAAGGGTTTCAATGTTGCAGCAATGTAAGATAACTAGAGATCACAAAATCTGTCATGGAATAATGCAACAAAGAACAAAGCAAATTGAAGCTTTGTTTTCAAAAGATAAGAATGCAAGGGAATGCATCACTAGCTCCCCTCACTTCTCACGCTGTCTACCTAAATGAGACTCCCTGCTTGCATATTTCAAAGTCATTGGTTAATTATCCTGTAGCAAAACTGCATTTTGGGCGCTCTGATTCGAACATAATGATGTGACTATAATTTGAACAAATTAGAAATATGCAAAGTTGAATACTTGATTTCAGATATAATCCAGTAATTAAAAACATAACAAATCATTTAGCAGGAATGTTGCCATTGTTGCTGAGCAAAACAGATGATTGCAGTGCCCATATCTCCTCCATATTTGCAATGCTTAAGTCCAACCACAAATCAAGATCCAATGGCAAAAATGATGAATTAAAAGGTATATTTTCCAGGCTTTTAAACCATGCAGACAACAGTGAGTAAGAAGGGAACAAGATGGACTAAGCAGACATTATTTGCAGTGTCAATTGTATGTTTACTATGCTCTCCCTGTACACCAGAAAATAATAATATGCCAATGAGTAAAGTTACAAGGATAATGTGCAAATACAGTAAATATAAGGAGATTACCAAACACAAAATCAATGTTGACGAATATTTCTTTTAAAAATATGCTCTTGGTATAATCCTGATAATTTTACAAAGTCTTTTTCCAGTCCATTCACCCGATTAAGATATATCTCTGATATTTTTGATGGTGTGTATGATTGATATTTTCCCTTAGAAGAGTATCAAGATTCTGGATGCATTTTAGGCAGCAGCATTTGCAAACACTTGTAGGAGCTCTCCCTGTGGCAGCTGCTCCCAGGCACTCAGGGTTAATACTGCTGGATGTTCTTTCACTGGCAGACCAAGCATCGCTGTCAAAAGACCTGCTCCAAGCATGCTTCAAGTGTATTGGAAAGACACTGTTCAGCCATGAATATTGTTCAGCAATGACTGAAGAGAGAGGATGTAGGATAGGAACATTTTACAGGTCAAATCTGTGATGTGAGGACTCAAATGGAAACCACCTTTCCTAATTCCTTGGTCCCTTAGCAGTCTGTTTGATCACAGAGGCAAACCTGTGTTTTCACACATCTCAGTTTGCCTCCAGAGGTTGTTCCGGTGTTGTCTGTTTTTTGACCCCTCCTGCTATAGGGAAAGCATAAAATCCATATTTCTTTGAAATGCAATGTTGTGCTTATATAGGAAAAATATTATTTCCCATTTGACAGAGATCCCCACTTCTGTGAGTGGTTTTGCCTCCTAGCAGTTCCAAATCTGCAGCTCTGGTGACACCAGACTTAACATTCTAATAACAAGCACTGACATCTGCTGAGGTTTTAAGCACAGACTGAAGTTACTTTAGAGGGATGAGTTGTTTGTACAGATAATGATGCACACACTTTGAGTGAATCCACTGATGCTGACTGACCCATCCCCATTTATCCTTCTTAAAAATCTCAGTGTTTATTGCCTCAATGTACAGACCAAACCTCTCCTTAAAGTCCCCAGCAACTTGCTTAATTGGTGACTGACATAAAAGCACTAAAGAATATTGCATTCTGCTTGTCATATTTGATGAGATAAATTCGTGAGCCTCTGTCTTACTTTATTTTTGTCATTGTGACACAATTTTGCAAATTGGTGAAATGCCCATGATAATACCTTTTCTCAGGATAGTTAAACATGCCAATTGGTAATTAGCTATTAACATCTGTGTTTTGTTCAAACGTTTGTCTCCTGTAAGTATTCTCTAAAAACTGAACCTTTGACTCCGTTAGAGAGCAGGGGAAAGGGATTATGAATGTTCCATTTGGCTGGGAATTGGATTCCATATTGCCCATCAGCTCTCCTTTCTTTTCTTCAAATGAAAAAGGCAGTGTTGTAACACAATAGTTCAAGGCTCCAGCATTTCTAAAACAGCAGTACTTGAAAATGACATAAATAATGCAGAATATCGAGGAAAGAAAAATCAGAAGAAACCCAGGAAAATTATCAACAGAAGACTTGGAGAAGGAAATACAAATGCAAGGCTGACACAGATGATTGCCAGGACAGCACTGGATTGAGCTCTGTTATTCCAGTTAGTTCACATTATGTGGATCTTCAGAATGATAGACTGAAGTGCTTGGAGAAAATCTAAATGCATCAGGAAATGAAGAAAAAAAATAGTTCTGGCACCTGAATCTCTCAATTATTTAGCACTCTCAGGCATTAATCATTTCATTAATATCARATTAAATACCACTCATTTTATTTTACTACCATCCATATAAAAAAGTGAATTTCCATATACTGTTGAAGACTTCTCAAAAGGCAAATATCATGCTAAAATAAAGTAGAACAAGTAGTAAACACAAAGAAATGGAAAAACTACCCAAGTAAGAGATCTGAAAATAATTATAGTAATAAAAGTCAATCACAAGAACACCAATCAGAAAGGAAATCTGACATTAAATTATTGTATGTATTGCATGTAAAATAAAGATGTTTGTGGCCAGGAACTGGCTCAAAAATAAAAATTATGATTGTTAAAAAAATTTATTTGAATGTCTCAGCCTCTCTCTGCCTAGGTGCAACTATTTGTTGTTTGTTTTTCTTATTTAGGTAGTTGTACTGAACTACAAAACTCATGTGCACTGGGCCACTAAACGTTCAGAGTCCTGCTGTTCTTAACACACCATGACATGCGATAGTTCATTTTTCTCTCCCTTTTCTTTCCTTTGAATTGCACTTCAACTCGATGCCACTCTGGAGGTTATTGAAATTATTGTTCATGCCCCGAATATCTGGTTAAACAGAAATGTGTGATTCAAATTATTAACTAAAATGAAAGGAGAAAAGATGACAATATAAAAGGTCTTATTTTTAATTCTCTTTGCAAATCTCAGCAGTTAAAAGCCAGATGAATAGAAATCAGTTAAGGTTCATTACTGCCACAATCCGTCCAGAGACAGAGAAAGATAGAAGCTGTGCTACATTAACTTTTACGCTTGTGACCCAGTAAATAATGTTCTAGTTACAGCTATGACTTCTTTCAACCCAGAGCTCACATCACTTCTGTAATAATATATTAATTTTTTACATTGCTAAGTGCTACTAAGTGCATATCTGAAGGATATCAAATCGAGAGCATTTAAAGCATTTCTTTAAAAATCRCAGATGTACATTCAAAACGTTCCACTGCGACGAGACCCTTTGGACAAATGAGAAAACAAGGGCGTCTGTCAAATCCACAGCCGTCCAAATGAAACCCCACATTCACGATGAGTCTAACACGGATGAAAAGCTTCCATTTCCTCTCCACACATGGGAGAGAGYGGATTTCCAGCCCACTTGGATCATCTCACCAATGGCTCTGTGACTCGGGTGCGAGCGCACAGCCCCTTGCCCRAACAGACAGCAGGGGAGGAGGGCTGGGATGAGGGAGGGATCTTGACATTGGATTTGTCCCCACAAAAGCATTTCTATCATGTCCTAATTCTGTTCCACTTGCAAGAAAGAATGAAGAAATTAATTCAAATACAGTAAATTACATCTAGAAAATAGAGCTGTTTTATTATATTTATTGAATTATATTCTAATGATTAAAAATTCATCCCCTGTGGTAGTTGCATTACAAAAAAGGATCCTCTTTTGATGAATGTGCAGGTTGGTATAAGAGAAGACTAAACTGGTGAATATAGAGACCTTGTCAAAATGCAGGGAACCTTTTACTCTTGTTTAATCAGTAATATCTAAGTTGCACATTAGCCAGTAACTGGAATGATAATTTAAAAAGGCAATTAGATGTTAAAAAAACCCTGCACATCTCATCTGCTAAAGGTAGGTCTCTGATGTGGACAAAAATTAATTTCCATTGATAACATTGTCTGGGAAACTTCTCAGTTGCAGGACTTACAATATTTTCAGGAGAYAGAGTAAAAAACAGAATGATTGAGTTTTCTCCAGTTCAAGATGCAGAACTTCAAATTCTCTTATGTAAAAGTAAAACAAACAAGATAATGCACTTTTCAATACCCTTCATGACCTAAGGGCCCCAGACTTGAATGCAATATTTCAGATACTGACAGCAGGCCATTGCCCAGTTGGGCATAATTCTCGGGCCCATGTGTTTTAATGCAGGGTGGCAGATAACTGATAAYTTTATTTGAGTGTGAAGTCCTTGCCTGCACACCTTATTCAGACCCAAAGCATAACCCAAGTAAACACACTGCACATGGATTTAGTGTTTTCATAGCAAAAACATGAGGTTTTTTTTCTGAGTTCCTGAGGAGCTTTATGTGCCTCTCTCTGGATTATTGAGACCAAAGCCTGAGAAACCTCTTTCCCATTACRCAGGTCCAAAACAGGAACATGTCAGAACAAAGACAGACTGCACCTAATCCTATTAATGCTGCGCAAAATCAATCTCCTAAAGCTTTCTAGTGCTTGTGAACACGCAGTCAAGATGCCTCTGGTGATGGACAGAAATTGCAGGTTTTCCTCTTAATTTTGTAGCCATTTCTTATTTTCGTTCTCTTTGCTTTTCCCGAAAACTGATTGACTGTAAAAGATCTCCTTCAACGTCAGTCTCCTGTTAACAGCTGGGAAGTCACTTTGTCTTACTTGCAGCCACAAAGAAACATGAGATAATCACCCTGTGACAGCCATACCCAGCAGACAGGAAGGGAAGCAAATCTCTCTTTGTTATTCTACTTTACCCGTTTCAGCCCTCACTGAATTTCCAAAGAGTGGAAGGAAGAACATTCCCTTTCAATTCCATTAGTGGCTGGATAGCCAGTAGGAAAGCTTATTTTCAGCTCAGAAAGAATATTTTCAGGATAGAGTTTTTYTCTTCTCTGCTACTAAAAGTATAATCTACAGTTTTCATTATTCTCTCCCATTTTAGGGAAATAGTCTCTTGCCTTTCTTAGCTGCCTATCTCCAAGTACTGTTGATCTAGACAAGAATATTCCAGACTGAGGAATTCAACAGGAAAAAMCATGCAAAGAGGCAGTGCTGTGACACAAAAATCTGGAACTGAACAGTGCTAACRTAATGTAATTTAGCTGGTAGTTTCTATAAACACTTGAATGTAAATCAGAATTTCTACTGAAAATGGATTTAGTAACTAGAAACACAGGGAAGGAAGCATAAAGAAGACAATCTCTTTCCCTTCATTGCCTCTGAAGTGTTCCTTGTTTCCRTAGGTGCTGCTTCTCATTTAACAGAGACATTAGCATAGAAATAATCTGCATCGAGTCTGTCTCAAAGCTCTACTCAGTCCCGGGAGTTTTGGCTGCCTAACTATATTAGGATCACAAGTAATTTGAGTCATTATATTTTAGGTTCAGATTAACTATAGAGAATACAGCTTTATTTCTATTAGCAGACAAACATTACAAAAATATTATTCCCCTCATATTTGTATAATATTAGAGAGCTTTTTCACKGCAGTTCGTTCAAAGAGATGGAAAAAAGATATAAAAATATTCACTAACACCAGCAGTTTTGTGATAAAAATACCATGTCCAAGTCAGATCAATTAGCTACAATTTCACATTCCACATGGCATGTTACCTGTACAGAAACAGCTAAATATATTTTTTATCAAGTATGCCAATAAATCACAGGTAATTACTCAGAACTCTATTAATAAAACCAAACCAAACCAAAATATTCTGCACTRGAAGCATTGTGTTGCACAAACCAACTCCCAGCATCTCGGAATCCATTATGAGGTCATAGTTTTATCTGCTAAAAAAAAAAAAAAGTTTGGCCAAGATCATCGTAAAATTGGCAATAAATCTGAGATTTTATGTAAAGAAAGGGTAGGTTAAGGATACTTTGCCATCCATTTCTCTAGATTGGTAGGTATTTGTTGAAGCCTTCAATGTTTATGAATTTCTGCAAACCTAAAAGTAACAAGTCAGTCAGCCAGACACGGCGTTCCAGAGCAATGAGCCAGTCAGTAGGAAAAAAAATAGCCAGTAATGAGTGTGATGTATTGGTTAGAGCAGATACTCCTAGAGTCTTTATTTAGCTCTGCCAGCAATTAGTATGTGACCTTGAACAAATCATTCTGCTAAAAAACAGTTTAAGGCACCAGTTTTGTACTGGTCATAGATACAAACATATTCTGAATCTCACAGATTTTCAAGTACAAATAGGTAATTCAGGTTCTCTCTGTTATTTCGAAGGAAAGCTGCAAGAAAATAAGAAATATAACTTCCAGACCTACTTCCACTGAAYGTTGTTTCTAGCTTTGTGTGAAACACAAAGTTTTAATGCTACAGCATCTATTTATATTGTGTGTGTTATGATGGTGCTGTGGGAGTGCTGTATAACACTGAGGCTTTGTTGTGCAGTGCTGCTGTGCATCAACGAGGTGCAGGATGCAGATATGGAGCCTGAGGACCTCAAACTTCTCCACAGTTGCCTGATGTCCTCTGTCTGCACAGCAGAGAGAGGGATGAAGACAGAGAAATGAAGGCTAGATTCATCCCCATAACTTCAGGCATGTCAGGGAGCAGCAAGGACCACGAGGAGAGCTGAGCCTGGGGCAGAAGGCAGAAATAAAGTGGTGATTTTACCCCAGTGAGGATGCAGAATTGCAAGTCCAGGCCAGGATCAGGGCCAGAGACGGTGGTCAGGACCATACACAGYCCAGGGATCACCCAGAAAGTCCAGGGCAGGGTGAGGGCAAACCAGGAAGCTGTCAGGATGAGCCCAGGCACAGATGTATCTGCTGCGGAGCTGCTCTCTGTAACACAGCTCCTGCCAGCAGAGGAGCTGCCCTTGGGCTCAATCCACTGAACTCTGACTTAGGCAGATGCACCCCAAGCAGGAGCATGGCCCCCAGGTACTGCCCAGTGCTCTGGGGGCACAGACAAGAGTGCTCAATGTTCCCCCCAAAAGGACAGAGGGTCACACCGGGGGCGTTTCTGTACCCCTGACATCTGACAAACCTTCTGGAGGAGCTGCTCATCTCACCAGTTAATAAAACTCTGTGCTGCCTCACAAAAGTGCTGCAGCAGAGTGAACCTGGGTCAAGCATCCCTTCCTCAGGCTGCACCCTGTGAAGGGCAGGAGACTGAACCCAAACTAACAAAATCCCATGGCTGTCAGCAAAGCCACTGGAATCTGCTCCTCCTCCCTCTCTGATCGCATCTGAGCTCTTCAGCTGTGGATTTCAATTCTATTTTGTTCAGCTTTGGAAGGTTTATAAATCCCAGTCATGCTGGGTAGGTTCCTTAACAAGTGCTCTCCATGACATTCAGAACTCTGGGTGAAGAGCACCACACAGACACGAAGCAGCATGTGCAGAACAGTATATTTAAGAAGTATTTTTATATTTATCAGAGCTTCAGACATTCTGTTTGTGGCATCCAAAGAGAAGTCAGTAAGGTTGCCATGTGCAGATAAAATTAGTTAGCATCACTATAATTAGTCCAGAGACAGCCCTCTCAGAGGGATAAAACAATCTCTCTTCCAGCTCCTAGTCCTGATTTTCCCTTAAGCCCTTTCTGACAACAGGCAAATCTGTTAAGCTTTCTGTGGCTACATTTCTCCATTTACTAAACAGGAAAAAAGAAWAAAAAAAAAGACAAAACCACACCAGCTTTCTCAGACCAGCACCCTCAGTGAAGCATTTTGCAATCAGAAGACACAGAGCATCAATAACTGATACTGACTGCAAAACACAGGGAGCCCACTGCTGCTACAGCTCTGCTCATTCAGCCACATTTTTGCCCGAGAACAGAGAGCACTGATAGTTTCCTGATTATCTCACCTATTCCAAGGGTTTGTCTGCCACTGAATGCAGCTGAGTCATGAGTTATGAAATAGTGATTTGCATGACCACAAATAAATACCTTGTAAACAGACCTGGCTGGGRTGGAGTGTTATTGTGTCTGTGCTTGCATAACACTTTTTTTTCAGCAAAGCTCTATGGGGATGTATTAAGCTGACATTGATTAAAAGTTACAGAATTCAGTTATATTTAGAACTTAATTTAAAAGCCTAAAAACACCCCAAGGCCAGCTGTAGGAAGACAAAGCATCATTTTATAATTAATTTTAATGGAAACACTTTCAAATTTTATTTTACTGAAGAGAAACTCAATTTGGATTTTTTTTCCCAGACTTTTAGAATGAAAAATCACTTTCCCCAATACAGTTAATCTGAACAAGTTTTGTACAACATCATCATTTTTTATACTATCCTCTCTCATAATACTGGTAATTCCCTGTCAATCCTTAGGTAAAATACACTTCCCTAAGATTTTAGTTCAAAAAAGATTTCAAATCCCAAGGAAAAAAAGATGGGAAATCAAACAGAAATATCAGGGGTTTTTTTGCTTTAAAATAATTACAGAAATTTCAAAATGCCTGAAATAGAAATTGAGGCAGAATAGAAATTGAAGAGAAAACAGAATTTTCTCAACTCTGCCAATCTGCCCTATCAACAAAAGGGATAAGAATGCTAAAAAGTAATAGCTTAAAGAACTTAAGCTATTGGTCAAATGATGGTCATTGAAGGGATCACCCATTTAAGTTAAAATGACTACTAGTCTGGTTAAGATATTGCTTTCTTTTCAAACCATTTACATCTATTTGTTCTGATATTGTTATCAGTCCAGTCCTGTACAAAGCAAACCATCTTTTGAGCTGTACCCAGCACTCAGTCTGTGTGTCTGTGGAACGTGGACATGGTTTTTCCAACAATTGGGCTAAACATTTTCCTATTATCCACACCATTTATTTATTTTTTTCTTTTTTAACTTGGACACCTCATATTTAGATATAATTAGAGATGAAAGAAAATTGCATAAGGATTAATACTGCGTATGTCTTTCACTGAGTTGAGTCCTTGGTGTATTTTTATGTTTTGTTTCCTGCTATCTGGGGTCAATATCTGCCATTACTTATCAAAGATGAGACAAAGAAAAAGGAGAGCACCACCTTCACATTCCTCCAGCCTTGACAGTGTTGCAACAGCTGCAGACACTGCCTCAAGTTTTAATCACACCAGAACAAATCTCAATTAGACCTCGCAATTCATGGTCAAATGAGCAGTTCCAGCTCCTGAGTTCACTGAAGTTACAATGGCCATGAGTCTTCCAGGGTGGATCAGCTCCACGAGCAAAAGGGGAGTGAATTCAGAGGATAGGCTTTGTAAGAGAACTTTTACATGTAGGGCAACACTATTTCCCTTAATAGCAGTGAGTCTGCTGGTTCATGAGTTCCCCAAAGTGATAAGGGGTCAACTCGAAACAAAACAAAAAAATTTAGTAGACTATTGCAGAATCATTATGAGTTTTCGACAAGCTATTGATTTATCGTTAAAAGTTTGTTTTTATCATGAGTGTTCACACAATTGCATGAATGATTTGTAGCTAAAAAACTGCACTTGTTTCCATGTACAACAATTTTTTGACTTTTCCCCACATTCATCCATCCGTGGATAGATACAATWCTGTGTGGCTTATTTGATCAAGCATACAAAATTGAAAGTATTACATAAAATCAGTTTTGATATCTTCACTCACGCCTCTCCTGTGATGGCCATTTTGAAACGAGATAAATGTTGAGAAAAATGTGATTTTTTTTCACCTGTATCTTATYATGCAAACTTCACTCCTCAAAACCCTTCCTGACACCACTGCAGCGTGGCCTCTGCTAAACAAACACTCARGATTTCATGCTCAAAATAAAATACTTAAGTTTGGTAACACAATATATGTGTGTAAAATGAGTGCCATAAATAAAAATAAAAAAGGTGATCAGCCAGTACCGTCTTACTGGGAATCATTATAGAAATACTAATTTCAAATAATTTACCCAAACCAGTAGAGGATTGCAGGTTGAACTTCCAAGCACTTAGGAAGTTTTAAAAGACTCATGTAGTAGCTGYAGTGATACTAAAACACATCTCTGTAATTAGTTATGTTGCTTCCATGCCAATCCTACACCTGTATATCAGCATTAATAAAACTTTTGGATGAGAGCTTAAAGGACACCCACATCTCTTAGCCAACTAATTGACTTTGATACACTCACTGTATCCATAGCACATAACCCATTTGCCTCGTTGCAGTACTCTATTTGTCAGGATTTCAGCAAAGCATGTTTTATTTCAGCTAATTAGAATGTTTAAGCTATCTAAACCCCACAAAGCAACTTATTGTTTTCACATCCTTATGTACGATGGATGTTTCTGATAGCCCAACTTTGAGAAGAAGGCATTTATAGCAAACTGACTCAAGCCTCACTTCAAATAATCAGGTTGACATGGAATATCACTGGTGTTTCCTTAATTTCTAATTATATTTCCTCATACTGAAGTTAATAAAATTTTATGCAACCTATTTCAGTAGGATCTTTTCAAGGCTCCAGCTTGACATTGCCTTTCAGATCAAAAAGGAACAATTCAATCAAGTTCAAATGCTTTTCAGAAATAGAATGTCAGCAATGTAGGTTAGGAGCATGACTGTAATGAGCTGAGGGATAATCACAYCTGACTCCCATTCACTTGTTCACACTGGAAACATTTATCATGAAACTTTCTCTTAAATGAAACTTTGCAATCCAACAGCAATATCTGTCAGCTGAAGGGAGAAATGACAGGATTGCTCGGTATAAGTCTTGTTCATTAGAACCTGGATTTTTTTTTTTTTTCCTTTTTAAAGAAAGGATGTCTTATGATTAAAATATCATTATAAATGAGATGGTAGCCTGTCATGTGGAAAATTGAGATTCTCTGGTTCTGGTGAGCTGCCTCCCAGCCTGAGGGGTTTTAGCTTACTTAAGTGACAAGCCTTCCTGTCTCACTAGTTTACACATTTAATTTTGCATTAACTGTTTTCATGTAGACTTTTTATTGTTTAATGTGCTTCAAGACACAAAATGTGCTTGTTATCTTCTTGCTTTTATTAACAGGCAGTCATATGTATCCATGATCATGTACRGAGCTCTATATGCAGTGAAGTTTTTGGAATGAAGACATTAAAATCCATAGACATTATCCCCACTGCAAAAAGAGTTTATTTTCCTAGAATGAATAAAATGCAAAGGAGCTGCACAAACATTAGATTTTCTTTTTTGGAGTGTGTCTTGTTCTTGAATGTAAAATTTCAGCAGCCACACTGAACAGTTTCATTAGTGCACCATTTTTTTCAGTTCTTTCATGATTTTAACATAGATCAGATTGACAGTAACCACATTTTTCCTTCAGGGCAAAAAATATATGTTTTCCCATTAGACTTTGAAGGGATAACATCAATGGTTGACCTCAATTTTTGCAAACTATTCTGCTAACTGCTCTCCTATTATATTTGCCAATCAGTTAAAGCACTTCTGTCAGACCCAAGTACTTTACCTCTATCAGCTGTGATCAAAGGGGGTCAGGTCCTCTAATTTTAGAGGATTTTTTTTAGCTCTTCCTCTCCCAGGAAGATATCAAAAGACTGTTTTAGTGACTGATGGTCACAGGACAAATCCATCCTCCAGTGTGCAACCCAAAGGGGTATCTCAGTGCAGAAAAGGAGAGAGAGCAGCATCCAGAGTCACTTCTGGGATATTCAAGCAGCATAAGAGATAAAGAAGTTTCCTGAGTGTTTGTAGCTTTTTTCTAATTCCCACATCATAATTGTCTAATGGCACAGTGAGTCATGGAGCCTAAGCTCCGAGTCAGCAGGCAGATGCAAATCTCCCTGAAGCCAAAGGGAATGTTACCTATTAATGTCAGGGTAAATCAGCTCCTTTATGTCTTTTCCTTACCCAGACTTTACTAAGATTGCTAATTAAGAGCATGCATGATGGTACCTAACTTTGTTTCGGAGAAATATAGTTGTGTGAAGATGGTATTTCTCCATTTAGGGATCAGAGAAAACTGGGAAATAGAAGAAGAGAGCGGGAATCAGACTGCTTACTATCTTGAATATAGCAAATATTAAATTCTCTCTTACTGCAAGGACATTGTTCCCAGTTACTGGAAAGCTTCACTTCAGCCACCTACCGAGGCRTATGCCAAACCTGCCTATATTTAGCAAAATATTTAACTAATAAATAGGTAGGCATTAAAGACARTGAAGTAAACAAAGCTACCACAGAATTCATCTGAAGAAATGGAAATTACCATCACAACTGAAAGGACTATGGAATCCACGTTTCCCAGAGATGCTTGCAAGTGATCCATAATTTAAAAGGGGGGGAGGGGAAATGTTGACTCTTGTTTGTATACTACTTAAGAGGATAAATTAATGGGATAAATAATTCATTCTGAAATATTCACTGTGCTTTACTAATTATGACAGCAAGCATAATGCAGGAATTTAGTACATCTCAGTGTCCCGCACAGATGCGAGGACATGCTGGGAGATGCTCTGCAGGCCAAAGTGAGTGGTAAGAGRGAGAATTAAAGGTGCTTTAATAGATTTTCAAAGTTGCTAAGATACTGCCAGGTAGCGTAGCACATCTTGGACAGCCACAATATCCAAGACTATGCTCTAAATATTCATTTCCTGTAGCTTTGCTTTCATTTTGCCTTCCCTTTCTTTCGTCTTTCCTTTCCTTTCTCTTTTTTTTTTTTTAACTTCCCTGGTAATTGCAAACCTCTTCAGATAAAACCTCACCATCTGACAGGGAGAAATATTTGTGTTCAGGACTCACTACGTTCACTTGGCAATGAATGAGCTTTTACAGCTTTTCTGAATAATAAAAAGCAACACAAATATAAAGAGGAAATTACCTGCAAAARCATGACTTGTAGCAAAGCAAGCAGCTGAGAAGATAGATGGTTACTGCTYCTGATCCGGTAGGGAAAGTACCAGGAGATAGAGCCTTCTCTGACTATCATACCTGGATTTCTACAGTAACAGAATCCTCCTTAGTTATGCAACTCTGTAATTGAAAAAGAACATTGAGGGCGTTTGCATTAGACACAAATGAGAAGATGGAATAATGTGAAATAAAATAGCTTTACAGATGTGACACATAAATAATAATCTCAAATAAATGGTTCTGATCTCTCTGCCTGCCTGAAGCTTACACAACAGAGCAGTTTGAGAAAGTGGGAATCAGCTAATATAATAATATAATAACACAATAATATATATAATAATAATGGATCTTGAATAATCTAGGTGTTACTTTAATCCTTGTAACAGTAGTATTCAGACACCCAAACACAAAGGCTTCACCATTTTTAACCAATAACACCTCAGCAGTGAGCAAAGATCTTACAGCAAACATTCCCCACATTAAAATTAAAAGCTGAAATACCTATAAATACTGAACAAMAATCACTGCAGTTCTGATTGCCCTGACACAAAGCTGGATGGGAAAATTCTCTTCAGTCTTGCTTCTGGTGTCCATTTTTTGCCACAGAGATGATTGTAATGCATCCCAATCCCACACCCAGCAATGGCTGGTTCTTTGGAAACAGAATGACAAATGCCTACTGAACTTTTCTCTTAAAACTTAACACCCAAGATCAAAGACTAATTCAATTAATTCTAATCTGTAAAGTTATTAGATCTGGAGGCTTTATTATTAACAGTTTTTAGGCTTTTAATCCTTTATACAACGACTTATGCAGACACGTAATATCCCAAATGATAATAACCATGTTGCAAATTCTAATAAATTTTTATCTAGCACAAATCACATATAAAGCTGTCAGTTTAGCTCCTTCTCTGTAGAAAAGAAATGGAAAATCCTGCACATGATGGAGACAAGGAGTGATAAAGACTGAAGATATCAGTGCACTAGTTGCASCTAATCATTTATTCAGAGATCAGAAATCGTTTCCAAGCAGACACTGGGGCAGTTCTTGGCACTTTACATGATCCTCTTTCAAGCAACTCGGCATTAAAAAGGAGTATAGAGCATCCCAAGGACTGTGAAATGCAAAAATAGCTTCCAGCTGCCTTTCCTCTCTACACTGTCTGTAGTCATGAGAGGCAAGCCCTGACCTCAGTGAAGTCAACAGAATTTCTGTCATTGCTGGTAGCAGGACCAAGCTTTATCACTGTTTTTATTAATAATTCATTCTTTAGAATGACTTTATGCGTATTTTAACAGTGGCTTTGCTTTTTCCATTGAAGTAAAAACTTGATGTAAAACCAAAACAAGGTTTGGAGAATGTTACCAGCTCTGATATTAGCATAAAACTGATCAAGAGAAAAATGAGACCGTGCTTATGTTGAGTTCCTACTCTGGCTAGCTACCCTAAGCCCCAGTTCCACTTGAACTTTTAACTAAAATAACATTAAAATGTTACAAAAAGTGAAAGACATAATGAAAACCTTTGTTTTTGTGCAGAGAAAGGGAGCAGTCACAAACATGGTGAAAACTGGCCCAGATGGATCATGATTGAGGTTTGTAATTAAAGCTTGTAATATCATAACCCTTTGTACCTGAGATGGTCTTACACAGCACTCTGAGATTAGCCAATTAAATAAATGGAATCTCATGATATTTACATGAAACACACTTGCATACTATATAAAATATATGATACTAATGTGATACTAATCATTTACTTATTGCTCGAGTTCTGCACATCCATTTTGCACTATTTAGCTAGCATCCTCTCTTATCCTCTACTCTGTTGCTCACCTGAGGGTATTTGAGCCCTTCCTCAACCAAGTCCAGGTAGATCATATCAATGTTATGCACATCTGAGATAATTTTAATGCAGCCTGCAGAGATTAATCTTTGTCAGCCATGATTTTGCAGAATGAAATGTTGTGAGGCCCTGGCACAGGGTRCCCAGAGAAGCTGTGGCTGCCCCATCCCTGGAAGTGTCCAAGGTTAGGTTGGACGGGGCTTGGAGCAACCTGGGCTAGTGGAAGATGTCCCTGCCCATGGCAGGGGGTGGGACTGGATGGGATTTAACCCAAACCCTTCTGTGGTTTCTGTGATTGGGTGAAATTCAGCCCAGCAAAGACCACACCAGGGAGCTGTGCCACGCTGGGATCTCTGCACTCACGGTCAGTGCTGCCAGCCTTGGCAGTGATTACACCACTGCAGAGAACATAACGTGGGGCAAATCACAACTTTGTGTATTTTTATGTGTCAGGGCTCAAGCCCGAACTCTTGATAGAGTGTCTCCCTCAGTGACATTATCCTGTTGGTTGCAAAACACAGCATTATTCCATTATTGAATGAAACGGATTGACCTGGATCAGGAGAAAACCCTTTTCTGTTGGCAGTGTCTCCACGCAACGAAAAATCTGTCAGGGGTCATTTCTAGTGAAATGGAAAACCAATCAGCTTCTAATCGTTCAGAGAACAAGGTCAATTCATGCAACACGACCACTTAGTTCCTGGATTTGCAGAGAAAAAGCCCAAATCTGAAAGTTGTATCTTGAGTTGGGAGTTGGACGCTGATGGTCCTGGTGGAATCAGAATGTTCTGTGATTCTGATTCCAACTTGCATCAATACATAGCCAAGGACAAATTTCACAAAAATCTTCAGTATTTCTGTGCATCAGAATTCTTATTTATAGAACATCACAAAGCACTTTCAAATTTTAGAATGTAAAATTGGTATGAGTGGTGATTAGTACAAGAATTATTAGAATATCAGGCTAAACAATGATCACATTTTAGACAGATTCAAACACATTGAACATTTTTTAAACAATACCTGACCCAAGTGTGTTAATTTTGATACTGTGTCAGTCATGTATCAGTCCACCAGACAGATGCTGTTAAATTGTATCTGGATGATTGTGTACACTGTTAATGGATGTATGAATGGAGTTTTAGGAATTGTGTGCTTTCATTTAGACCTCACACTTCATGCTTTAGATGAGTGTTGAAAAGGATTTTTCAGAAATTAAAAGAAACTGGTGACACATTCTAGACATTGTCACAAACTCTAGACTTGATGTGATGACACACTAATATTCTCATTCTCCTGGAAAGAATATACACTCAAGAATTTTAAAAGTCACTTGCTTCAACAACCTGATGCTGTTGAAAAGAAAAAACCCAAACAAACCCAGATGGAAACAGATCATGTCCTTGGAAATTAGTGGGAAGGATGCAGGGAGCAGCTGCCTGTTGCCTCAGCCACACTAAATGACATCTTAGTGTTAGCTAAAGTTTAACAACTATTTCCCTATTATAGAGGAATTGCTTATGGAGAATTTCAATAGCTCATTTAAGCTGTAAAGTTTAAATTGTTTTGAAAACCCCAGAGATTACATCCAACTCCTCTAAGTCTGCAGAAGCACTTAAATACCTGCACCCCCAGTAAGAGAGAAACCTGTATCTCACCAGTTTCTCAGGTGTCCTTGCATGAGCTATGGAGTAGAGCCCTGAATTGCTTCCTGACATTCTTCTGACATCATCCACCTCCAAACTGGAGTGTGATATTGAGACATTATTGCTACTTCCAAGCTCTTTGAAAGCTGAGTCTTAATGTCCACAGCTTGAGTTGCTTAAACATCGCAGCCTGTAAAGTGATCTTGGACAGATTGCTAACTCTTTTTTAATTATGGAAGTAATATAGCACGGACAAAATTAGATACGTTTTGTTTGGAATGTTAAATATCGATAATGCTGGTSAATAGAGCAAAGAATTATTGATCAGCTGTCAAGGGTAGTTGGTAAATGGTCTGTGTGTTTAATCAGTGAGTTAGTACCCTGAAGAGAGTGATCCTTAAAGCACTTAGCCAGGTTTACAGATTGATAGCCTTCTGTTTTATTTTCAACTTGTTAAGTATGTGCTGTGTGTAGTGCAAAGTATCTTTGTCATCAGCCTGAAAATAAAACTTGTTTTTGTGGCTATATTATGTACTTATAACTGGCAACAACCATTTCACACTTGCAAATGAAACCAATCCCCGTCAAGTGACTGAGAGTCGTGTTGATTTCTGCAAATCCAGAGAGATCTGGTAAACTGTCAGGACGAGTTTGGTTAAATGTTAACAGAGTTCAAAAGGAGAATAGAAAACATCAGTTCTAGTGAATTCCAGAAAGCAATTTGTGTCAAGTTTACTTGAAGGAAAAAAAAAAAAGGGTAAGAGAAACAGTATTAAAACCCTAGAGAACCATGCTCAAACCTTCTGCACGATTTTTGGCCTGTGTGTGCTCTGGCATTGAAGTAGCTGGATGCAAAGCTCCCTAGGGACCAATCACTGCCTAATTGTTTATAGTATTAAATACAATAGGAAAATCATTCTACTCCATTGGACTAAGTATGGACTGACAAATGAGAATCCCCAAACATTGGCTTCACTCTCTTTTCCCATGCAATATTGCTTAACTGGAATTTCTTCATTAAGCCCAGCACTGTCTAGCATGACTTTGCCTGTTTTTGAATCACATAATTACATAAACCACAAGTTTTCTTCGGTTTTTCAACACCAACTTTTTGTCTGCCCCACATAGCTGTGATGGACCTTTGCACACAGCAGGAAATATCTGACCACTGCAAGCATTTTCGCATCTGTTTGATATGTACAGTGTTTAGCAGAAACAATCACCAAAAACCCAGGAAAAGGCCTCCATACCTATTTTACTCTGAGTTTCCACATTAGTTCGTGCAAATCACTTTGAGGGCTTTTTTAGCAAATTTACATAATGTGTGCCCTGCCTTGCTTTTCCTTTTTACATGCATTATTTTTATATTCTCTTTGCACAGAGTTTCAGTGATACACAGATAACAGGGAGCCTGCAATGCCTCCAGCCTGCATTTGTGTAGCTTACAAGTACAGAAAATTCCTTGTTCCCSTGGTTACTCTCACTAGATCTGCATTATAACATAAGAAGAAAGAATGACAACTTCCTGGCTGTCACCAGTGAACCCAGCTATTAAGAAAAGATTTTGCAAATAGATATTGTTTAACATTTTAATTTTTCCTTTGGAAGCAAGTAGGTAAGAAGAGAACAGCTGTCAGTAAACAGGCAGTCCAAAAGAATTAAGAGTCTCTGGAAGAGACATTAAGTATCTGGGATGTTACAYGGCTGACAAAAGCAACTGGGGAAAGATAATGTTTGTAAATCRTTTGTTTAAATACACTTTGAGAAATGAGTGGAACACAGCAAAGTGAGATGTTAAACTTAGGCCTTGACTGTTTTCAAGATGCTGACAGAGCCAGGCACAGTGTAAGGCATCTGCTGGTATATATTGACCTGATATTCCCTGGCAGCCAGAGTGCAGGATGTGAAATTCCAGTTTTCACTGAGCAAGAAACATTTACATATAAACGTGAAGCATGATAGAGCTCGGTCTGAATTTCAAGAAAGGGCTGAGCTGTCTGTGGGAGACAGCAGAAATCCAAAGCTAGGTCTATCTCGAGCAATCCCTGCAGCAAACACATTCAGCTTACCTGGCAAAGCAGCTGCCTGCTCTCGGTGCGGTGGAACTGCAAAGACGACAGGTCTGAGCCGAGCGAAGCTCCTCACTGCAGTGATTCCTGCACACCACCTGCCCCGTGAGACTTTTGCTACATTTGCCACACCTGCCCTTCTGCTCACAGATTGCTTACCCCTCCACATCAGTAATGTGGACATAAAGACGAAGAACACTCAGGAACATGAACCATGTTTCTGGCACACTGCATGGAGCATTATTCTACATCACTTACTGCACCTCAGATCRTATTACATCATGTCAAACATCCTGAAATTGAAATAATAGTACATGGCACAAGACATTTGTCACATAATGTGATGTGACTGTTAAAATTTCACCAAAAATATTTTCCTGGTCCATAGACTACTATCAAATCAGACTGCAGTTAATAAATCCAAATTGAATTTGGCACAGAGAGCATGAAAGTAAAACGAGAACAATTTTGTGCATGCATTATATACATAATCCTGTACTTAATATAATCATGTTGAGTTGGAGATGAGGATTTTCTTGTTTGAAACTGGCAGACTTGTGCAGCTAAAAAAATGGGATTTTATTTATTTGCATATAGATGCAATAATAGAAATCTACAGCGGACGAAAAATGTTTTCATGCACAGTACTGAAAATAAACTTTGCCATCTATTTAACCGTCAGGTGTCCTTAAAGAAAACACTTGTAGATAAGGCAAGTTTTTTAGTAAGAACAGTCTAGTAATAATTTTTAGAAAATTTATATAGTGCCACCTGTCATTTATGATGCTTCCCAGCTTCTCCTGGTGTATTTCTTTATATTCTTTCCTGTTACAACCCAATCTATTACATCCAAACACAAAGTTSAGGACATCTCTCAATGAATTATTGCAAATTTCTGAGCAGCAAGTCCACACAGCTGATATTCCTGGCRTAGCATAGAGCTCAGTTCAGCTAAATATTAAGGAGAGAGCATTTTTTTGTGGAAATGTCCAAATGTCCACAAAAATAAAACTAAATAGCAAAGAGCATTGTGTCAAAAAAAWTTATCTATTTATATCATCAGTAAAATCCAGAAATCATAGATAAGCCCAAACACTATTAAGAGAGAACATTTTGAAATGGTGAATTCTTTCGCTTCCGACCAATTAATCCTGGTCCTGTCCTCAAAAAATATCCTTGTTTCTATTAACTCTACTGCCTGAAAACATTCTGAGAAACGATGGAACACTTTCAGCCCTAAATGTTTCTGGGTTGAAATACCAAATATGTGGTGACTCARTAATCAAGGTAAAAATCAAGTTGAATTCAAACAAGTTGATCCAGACAGCAACACCTCTGGGATAGTGACAGTGATGCAGTGCCTGTGTCACAGAGTGAAAGACACCACGGACTGTGAGTTCATGGACTGCATCACCCAAGCTCACAAATGAAATTACCATGTTCTAAAGTAAAAGTTGCTCAATCTGTCATGATTCCTCCTTAAGAGTAACTCCTTCTCAATTAACAAAAATTGCATGCAACTTCAGTCTTAAAATATTGTCAGAATCTGTTCCAATAAAATTGTCARAGGATTGCCATAAGTAAGAGACAGTGGGAAAAAGTAGTGACATTTTGAAGGCTCAGTATGGTCTGCTATTTTTAAAGGGGCATTCTTTTTACATGCTGTACTGGCAAATGTTAAAGAATGCACGATTGAGCTGGCTTCAGAATTAAAAATAAACAATCATCCATCTCATGATATTATCCTTTATAAATTGAGTAACTCCAGTAGTGAATGTAAAGTTTCCTTTTTTAATGAATTAGCCATTAATTCTGGTGAACTCAAGACATTAATTGTGAGAGGTTGTTCTCCTTGGTTTATCAGGGCATTTATGTACACACACAGACACACGGTATAAGCCTTGTAGCTCAACATCTTCGCCAAATATGCTTCACTTGTGATTAAAACAAAGGGAAAAACATACAAATAAAGTGCTGKAATTTGTAGTCCACAGCCAGGAGCTAGGTAGCTAAAGAAAAATCTGTTTCTGGGAGGAGAAGCCTTTCCACGATGGAGAACAACTGCTGGAAATAAAACAAGATTAACCTGTCTCCCTTCTGTCTTCATCCTTGTAGTGGACAGGAGAGATATCACTTGACTGTTGTCCTAAAGCAAGTGATTCAAGAGCAGAATCACATCTMTTTCACGCCTGGAATCAGCTTTCATCACGGAACAGAGAGGTGGACCTGGAGAACCGAATTAATTCATCTTGAGCAGCCAATCCAGGGCCTACCCTGCTTAAATTATCCCTGAAAAACGCTTTTTCAGTCTGCTCCTAAGTACTGCAGTGACAGAGACTCCAGTATTTCCCCAAGCAATATATTCTATGGTGCAACTATTTTTACAACTGGAATTTTTTCCCGATGTCTGGTCTAAATCTGCCTGGCTGCCGTTTAATTCCATTATTCTTTATCGTGTCCCCAGAAGCAGTGGAAAACAAATCATTCCCTTTCTCTTTGAAGCAATTTGGAGACAGTTGGAGTTCCATCATGCTCCCCTCATCCTCACTCAGGCTGAACAATTAAAACTCTGCCAGGCAGGATGGCTGAGCCTCCCACCATCCTTCCCTTGCCTCTCCAGCAGTGTAAAGCATGCTCCAAAACTGGAGCTGGTGGGATTTAGGATTGCAGGTGAAACACGAGTTGCTTGTTTAAATGCTTATRTATTTTTTTCCCCCTAATATCCAGRTTATTGCCCAGAAGATGGTATTACAGGCTAATAAATTAAATTCACTAAAAATCCCCCAAGTCAAGCAATTATTTGGGGTTACACATTTCAGCAGTTCTAATATTATTTACCTACGCAGGCATGCTGTATGTACCAGGCAACGTTTCAGTGATATCTTCAAAACACAAAAGCCTAGAATGAAAACACAGCCAAAGTTAATAAATATTTCTATTGTTCCTTAGATTAATAATGTCTTCATGAGGGATGCCCTCTGAAAAGTTCAGAGTGCCCTTTTGTTGCGCTTCAAGTCGCAACAAAAAACCATTATAATTAGACATTTTCCTGKTTTTCAACATTTCTTGTAAACAGTACTGAGTATCACCTAAATTATTTTTTACTCATGTAAAAGAACTGGGAAGAATAATCAAGACAGAAAGAGAGAGAGAGAAAGAGAATTGCGTGTCACATCATTTCTCAGTGCTCTGCAGCTCCATACTGAAAACCTTCAATGATTCAGGAGCTGAGAAAATCCAGGCTCTGATCATAGAGGCTACAAGGGGAGTGGGGGCTGATTTAAGGAGGGAGGTGTTGCTTTTGCTACATATTTTATTTTAACATAATACACAGTTGCCAATATGAAAAAAAATCTTTGTATGCTCCTGATTCTGCATCAGAATACAGAATATGCCATGAAATATCAGCATGCCTCGTTACATAAAGTAATAAGTGATGCACCACCCACATATTTTTTTTTCGTGTTAACTTTTGTTTATGATTTAAACCAATAATCACACTAAACAGTTGGAAATAAATTAAGCCTTTTCAGTCTGATTAAATTGGCTGAATGCTTTAAACATSTGACTTCGGCAGATCTAATCATCCCAGGATAGTCAGGGAGTTAATCATGCAAATGCCTTTAGATATTTCAATTTGCAAAGCTGTGTTGTGTAGCCTGCACTCTTCCAAAGCATCTGCATCCTGCARCGTGAGCTGCAACTGCTCAGTGTCCGAGCAATACAAACACTTAATAACCAGAAAAACTGTAAACCAAATAAAGCAGCACAACTAAAAAGTTTTCATAAGGAGAATATAAATTTTACCAGAGCTTTTGCGGCTTTGTAGGAGGTGTGGGCCCATTGGCTCCAGCTGGGAGTGGGTAAGGATTGCAGAAATGCTCCAACACCTCAACTTCTCTGCTCGTACAAACCTTCCAGTTTATTACATGCACTTTTTGAAATTATTCCTTTCTGTGTCCACTGCACGTGAGGAGATTGATGCTGTTCATAAGTGWTCCTTGCTTGCTCACTCTGTTTTGGAGACTGCACCTTCCTTTCTGTGTGGAAGAAAATTTTAGGATGAATGAGGGGAGTCATGGACTCCATCATTCAGTGTAAACCCTATTTTATTTCGACCAGAATCTGAACCTTTCCTACTATGTCTTATTTCCTGTCTCTGGGATGATTGAAAAAGATTGTATCTAGATCACATATTTTGATATTACAGCTGACTCTGTTTAAAGTTCCCATTTATTAGAGCAGTTGGAAAAGGACAGAATAYGGTAGAAGAAACACCACAGTTTCATAAAATTAATTAGCCACTTAGATTTTTTTATAAATTACTGTTCTCTGCTGAAGCAGATATTTTAATTTCCCCTAAAATATGTTACACCTATTAATAAGATTTAATATATACGTCTAACTTTATGTACCACCTACTGGCTGGGTTTATTCCTTGATTAACCCACCCAGAGACTGCTAAAACAATTAAGGGTAATGAAAGCACAGTAACTCAGTCCAGAAAATAAACTTTTGCAATAGTCTCAAAGAACCTCCAGAAAACATTCCCTGAGTTTYAAATTCTGCCCTGTAATCAACTGGCAAACCCAGTTTTAGTTCAGCTTTGTAGAGTGCAGCCAACCAATCAGACCTAAAGCCAGTAAATTAGTGAAGGAGATTAAAATCACTCTTATGGGCAAGACAAGGAAGGATCAAAAGACAGTTGGAAGTTTGTCAACTCCTGTGTTTATAAAAAAGGTGTCTTGTCATTTTATAAATGGATAACCCTGACTTTGCTTGCCTAAGTAAGAAGAGTGGGAGTTAAGATACTGCTACACGGCAAAGCATAACTGGCTTATAAGGCTTTTAAGGGTTGAAAACATAAATTCCCAAAACAATAAGCAATAGAATTGATTGGGTTTACAACTGAGATACTACACAGTATTTATTTGTAAAATTTAAATGAGTTAGCTTGCCATGCCTGGGAAGAAATATGACAAATCTAGGTCTTATAAATGAGTTCCAGAACCAGTTTGTTTCTTCCTCTGCTTTCTTCCTACACTCAGGAAGAGCCTTCTTCAATGACATTAAGGTTATGATGGAAAAATGATTCCGATTGAGGTCTATAGAGATTTTGTTAATATGCCTTTATGATGTGATATTATGACGGCAATTCAATTTCATTGCRGGCCTAATGAGACCGTGTTACAATGTCAAAATGAAAGGAAACTATATTAATCAAGTTATAGTACCCTGAGAGAAAGAAAAACCTAAAGAAATTAACCCCATTAAAAACTATTTTAAAACAACATTAAGATTTAGCGAATTCAGAATTGCTTTGCTTTTGTTGGTTTAGTGCTTCAGGTAGAAGCTAAATTTGGCACTGATTTACAACTCATTAAATATATTGACATCAGGGGAATCAGTGAAAGKTTTAAGGAAACACAAACAGAATAAAATTCAGACCAACTACTGTGGTTATGCAAATCACTGGGCACAGCCTGCTTAGTCCTGCAGCTAAAATATTTGTCCCCTTCAGTAGAACCAGAATTTCTACTTCTCTCATGTAAACAAGGTGGCAATTTGGCCAGTATCTAAGAATTTAAGTTTTTGTATCTCAACTCTTTGATACCATACTGGAATCTGTACTAAACACTGTAGAATTAAATTCCCAAAATTGTAAAAGAGAAGCAAATTGGAGTGGAAAATTCTTACTGAACTAACTAGAAACAATTATCAAGTGTCAGCAATAAAGTGAGATCTAATACATACCCTGAAGACAAGAGGAGCCTTGGTTAGGTCCCAAGTTGAAAAAATTAAGGCTAAAGGGRTGAGCCACAACTGATAAACAGCCTTTGTAACACCACCTTTGGAATCACCTGTAAGGGAGGTTAAGTCAGAGTTATGAAAACAGTCTTAAGTCTATTTTAAAATACTAAAATGCCTAAAAACKGAACTTAAAAAAATTTAAAACAAACAAGCAAAACCCTGGACAYGCTGATGACTTTTTTTTTTAAAATTTAATTTTTGGCAACAGAAACCTTTTCATGTGCATTCTTTGAATTTCATATCAATGATTTTTATTCTTTCCGAGCTAAAGTTTCTTATTAAGCGCAGGAGTTAGGGCCGCAATATTAACGAGAATTTGACAAAGGTTAGCACGTGTCTTCCATTTAAAATGTGCCACTGTCATTTTCCAAGCCATTTGTTAGTGGCAACGTAAAGTCCTGCTCTCTTTAAAATCTGCCACCCACCTGAACAGGTCACAGACCTTCTAGTGCAGCACTATTTTTATGTAATAGGTACAGCCCAGCTTTCAGCAAGGTGCTTATAAGAATAAACTTGGCAAGATGTTGGCACCAAACATTTTGGACGTGCACCAAAATATTGTAAAATATTAAAAAACATTGCTTGTCTTTCAGCAAACACTGATATTTACATGGCAGCACGGAGAAAGATTTGCAAACCCACAAGAATTCCATTGATTTTTGCTCCTATTAATGTCAAATATGCAGAGATGGCACTTTGTCATCAGAGTATTAGGGAAAATTGAGGGAAGAAAAGTATAAACCTCTCTTAAAATCAAAATCCAATTGTTTCTATTTTTGCTTGTCCTTTATGGACATACATAAACACACATATCACACATACATTGAGAACCTTTTGGAAAATGGTTGTCACATAATAGACTTCTTTTTATTTTCAGCTGTTTACAGTTAAACTTGAATAAAAATCTATTTTGAACATTGTTATTTATTACATGCCTAGAGGCTCTATCCCCATGGCAGGAGCCATCATACAACAAAGAACAGAAAGATTCCCTGACTTCACTTTCCTAGACCATGCTGATAGTCTCAATGAAAACAATCGGTTCTACTTTTCAGAACTCTGCATACAATTAAAAATAGCAGGTYATGTGTCATTTCAAAATTCCTTTTAAAGGATTGGGGCGCATTTGCTTCTTTCTGCTTCACTCGTGCTAAAGAAGGTCCAAAAGAAAAGACTTTAGACTTTCCAAAGATGAMATGCTTGAAGAACTGAAGTTGATGCCATCTGGTCTTGCCAATTAACTTTTTTTATCAATACCTGAATTTTATATATTACCCWTAACATTTCCCCTGCAAAGAAGGGTTCCAGAGCTGAACAAGCCTCGAGCCCTTCATTAGTAAATACAAATGCAAAAACATAAGTTTTTGGCAAGACCTTTCATTCATGTCATTTTGTACCTTGATCACCTCTGTGACCAACCATCTACAGTGACTTTGCAGCTCTCTGATTCTTATTCCTTCTTCTTCCCTTACTGATATTTTGGAGAAGTTTTGATTATAATTACAGAAGCTCTTGCAAGTCATCTCTTTTTGCTYCACTGGTCTGTAATACCTTGGTTATATCCTTTTCTATATGTCTTGTTGGTTTGTTTAAACACTTCTTGAAGTCTTTTTTTGGTACACTATAATGCACTTACCCTAAGTTTATCAATATATTGTTTGAAATATTCTACCCACTGCTTGCATTCTTTCTGCCTATTGACTGCCTCTGAATTCTCTTTTTCAGCAGGACTTCTCATTTGTGCATAATTCCCTTTTCTAARACTGTGTGTTGAGACTGATAAAAATGTTTTTGCTCTATGGAGGTTAATAATGAATATGCCATGATCAGTGTACAAAATGGCTTGCACAATTTCTTCCACAATGATCAATTGAGCCAAGATTTGTGTCTCCTTTAGGTCACCAAACTACGGCATATGAAGGAGTTATTTATGAAATTTGAAAACTTAACCTGTGCACTACACCTCCCATGAAATTTCTTGTCTTTCTTGTCTAAGAAAAGCATTTTTTTTGCATCTATCTATCTATCTATCTATCTATCTACTTTATTCAAAGGGTGTAGCAACCTTAGTAACGTACTCTTACTACAGCTTTTCCTTGTTTTTCTGTCTGCATTTAATTTTAATGCCAGCAATTTAATTTCATTTTGCTTACTCCTCCTGTGCCTCCTCCTTTATTTCAAAGAGTTCTCCGTTTTCTAATGAAGCTGATTCATTTTCCACGGATCATATTAATTTCCTCAAATGCTGCATCTCCATCTTTCTGTCTGGCCCTGGGAACATTTCAAAGCACTAAATTSCTAGATGGGTGTTTACATTTTAACTCCAGAGCCTCTTCTACCTTTTCTTGTGTCACTGGCACAACAAATGTAAGCACTGGTTGCTCACTTGCATGTCTGGTCCRACAAGAATAGCCTGGAAACATCTGCACAACTTTCAGCAAGACATTTCTTTGATAACTAACAACCTTCAAAATAATTTCACTGCTTACCAGTGTGAAGGCTGAGGTGCTTTTATTATTAGAGTAATTTTAATGATTGGCATGCACTGTGTGTTTATATTTCTGTCAAATATTGGGAAATCAATTAGAACAATATAATGCCACCGGGAAAACCATCATTCGCAAAATAATTATAAGCAATTGGCACCAGATGCTCTATTTCTTCAAAATTTGCATTTTCAGTTTTATAATATTTATATTTCTCTTTTGGCAAAAGTCCTTAAGTAATCATACCCGAAAAGGCTGGATTTTCCCCTTTTCTAGGTTTGGTTTTATAACAAGGGAGTTCAAAGGCAAAGCTCAGGTCATATTCCCAAAGTCAGACTTAGTGGTTTCATTTCCTACCACAGAAATCTTTTATTTTAATCATGCTTAGTCTTATCTACTGATCTCTTAGAAGCAGAGATAAACAGCATATTTCAACAATATTGTTCTGCTAAACCTGAAGCCAAGTGGAATCAAGGAACTGATAAGAAGCTGCTTCTACATATAAGAAAACCTGAATATTCCTGTCATGGCTGTTGGCTGTTTCTTGTTCATCTACTTTCACCTGAAGAAATAARGTTGTTTCATCTAAAGAACTAAAGATTTTAATCTAAAATGGAAAAATTTTGATATCCCTAGACCAAAAATCATCCAAGCAAAGATCTATTTTGACTTGTTTTCAGACATGCATGGGAGTGCTTGTTCTAATTTTCAGTGATTTTGTTTAGAGAAGAAGAGCAAATGCTTTCACAAAATGTTCAGAGGTCACTGGAATCCTGCAGTATGAGCTCTCACATAAGAGAGTTTAATATGTTTTAAATCTTTGTGTGAGAAAGTGAAATAATTTACAGAAATAGGAACAGCATTTTGTTTAGATTCAAGTGTTTAGATTCATGTTCATTCAGAAAACCTTAGTACACTGTATATTTCAATTTCTTCTTTTTTTTATCCTGAGTACTTTCACTGTATTTTATTACATATTTCATGCTTTGACTGAGCAATAAACAGCTGTAGGCAAACAAACACAGCACAGCATGAGTTGGCAGGGCCTTGACAAACACCACATCAACAGCTCTGCCACCACAGTTCATAAGAACTGGTCAATAAAAATCCCATGCCATGAACTCTCAGAACTAAGACATAATCTCTGCTTGCCTCCAGCCTTTTAACACCCCCTAGARAATAAAATTTCTTCAGCATTTTACTTATTCTTCAGCAAGATTCACTAAATGTTCTTGTTTTACTATCTCAGGTAGTATTATATTATTTAGACTGAGGCTCCACAATAGTTTCTGAGATCTGAGCTTGTGACTTTTACGAATTTTATTGACACCATCAAGTCCCTGGGCTGATGGCAGCCTCAGCCATCAGTTGTTAACAACTTATGAATTCCTTGACGACAAGGGAATAGGAAAATAAAGCTACACTTGGATAATCAGAAGAGATTGTAGAGTACTTGAAACATACAGCATTTATTACTGTGTCTACTGGCTTTGTAATGTTGGCTCGTAAAAAAGCAAAAACATTTAAAACAGATTTAAAGCTTTTATTCGGTGCTAAATCTATTCCTCTGTTTAAATAGCAAAAGAGTTTCATAAAAAAGAGATTATTTTTTCCTCAAGATTATCACTGATGCAATGAATGTTTAATTTTGAGTGCAGAAGAAAGAAAAAGCAACATTGTTTATTATATTCAAAATATCAATTATTTTTTTTTTGCTTGATCTACAGCAATACAGAAATGGAGGTACTGCCCTCTTCTTGCTGTATTTTCTCTCAGACACTATTCCTGCTCTTCCTTTTTGTCCCACCAGCATTCCTTATGGAAAGTAACATTTCTCTCCCACACCTGGGTTCCTCTGATCCACAATGATGCAGCCAGAATAATGCAAACAGGAAAACTTTCTCTTTCCTGCAGAGTTTATGTTGACTTTTTTTTTTTTGAAGTCCAGGTGTCTCTTAACACATAGGCACCTATCAACCATTAATAAGCAACACTGTGACATTCAAAGCTTGTTTTCCTCAAAATATTATTTAATACTTTTTCTACTGATGCAAAACAAGTCTCCAAGAGGGAATCTTGGAAGAAGTCAGAAATGAGAGTGCTCTCTTCATGGCAGGATTCAGCAGAGGCTCCATTAGAGATTCTTTTGTGCTGGTTTATTTCATTTAACGAGAAGGAAGAAAGAGAAATCCATAAAGCTGTCCTACAGYGAAGGGAAGTAAACACTCATATGGGCACCACGTTTGGAATTTTATTTTGTTTTTTACTGGTGGCAGCACGCCAAGAACTGGAGTTAAATACTTTCCCAGTTCACTCTTTCATCACCTACCACCATATAAATCAATTTATTACCCAATCTACATGAGGTTAAGTAAGTACATGTAACTTGGGCTCAGGTGTGAGTGCAGATGKGTTTTAATCCATTTCACAAATCCAGCCACAGCTGTATTGGTTTCATAGCTTAAAATACAACTCAGGAGAGGAATTGATGAAARACTACATTTACTGATTATCTTCAGCTTCTTTAGTACAGTCCACATCACCTCCCTCAGATCTTCGGTTTCCATCAAACTAATCAAGATGCAATAAAAAGAAAAATAAGCAGTTGAGACCTGCTCCTAAAACCTGGAGGCCCAGTTGAGACACAGAAATGTCTACACTCACTAGGCAAAGCATTATTCATAGCATCTGCCCATCTAGTGCAATGTGAGTTCCTGTCACTCAGCATTGACATGTCTAGGACTGATATCTGAACAGTGCATTATTATCTTTCATGAGAATATGCTAATTTCTTTGCTATCACTATGTATCCTGATATGCAGCATCCTCTGACATTCACAACATGTTCTGGTGTGATATATTAATTCGAGATTAAAAAAAAAAAAGGCTTTGCAAAGGCACTGGTAAATGCACCACATATCTGGCAAAAAAATTGATTAAAAGTATGAAAACATTCTCCCGATAAAATTGTTTTCCCAATATAACAACAGAATTCTTACCATTGGTCTCAGTGGTGCCAAGATTCCACCTGATATCCAGATTTTGGGTTATTAATTAATAGTAAAGGCACATTATTAGCTGTGTTATTCTGTGTCAAGTTAAAATTTTGAAGTTTTTCTCTTTCCTTTTAATTTCTATAGAACACATTGGCTTATTAGAGGAATAACTTCTCTCCAATTCAGCTATCATGATTAAGTGTGTATTATCAGATCACACTACACAGATACTTCTGCCAGCATTTTCAAGCAGTGAGTGACCATAATCACATGTACTTGACATACACAATTATATCACATTATTTTACAGCTAAGCATGAGTAGGTGGGACTCTCACATTGTCTTCCTATTATATTTTTCACAATAGTTTAGTTCTGTTTCATATTTGACTTCTCTGCCCTTCACTGATGTCTTCAATGATTTCTTCCACCAAGTGCTTTACTACTTCACCCTACCCTAATTAATTCTCAACTTTAAATTCTCCACTGACCCCCATTTAACTCTCTGTAGATAAAAAAAAAAGAGCTTTGAAACCAAAATCCTCAGTGAGCAAGGGTTGGCCAGAGAGCTTTTCCTCGAGCTTCTGCAGCTTTAGATCTGATCACACAAAATACAGCCCCAAATCCTGCCCTGAGCAGCACATTACACTGTTGGATTGCAATGGCAGTGCCATTTTCCCAGCAAAGTCACAAAATTAGGCTCTGAGAGTGGAGGTGCCCCTGCAGGTTCACTTTCAGCAATGAGACTTCGCAAAGAGAGAGCCTCCTGCAAATCCAGGTCTTTTTTCCCTCCGCTTGCCAAAAGAATCCTCCTCCTCCGGCATATGTGTAAGCAGAGAACACAGAATGAAAAGTATCGGATTCCAAAACGTCAGGGAACAGATTTCTAGTTTTGTTTAAGAATAAAAGAAAAAACAAATCCCTCAGGTTAAGGGGAAGTTGAGGACAGCTGAGATAGATCCAGCACGGTAAAAATTATGGCATGAACGAGAAAAAGAAATCATCCTCTCTCTCACATTATGACTTAGCTGAAAAAAAAGCTTTAACTTCAATATTATAAAGCATTATTTACCCTGCATTTAGTGGTTTTTTAACCATTGTATTCAGTACAAACAGATGAACTGTAAAAGGCTTGACCAGGGAAAATCAAAGCATTTATTTGCATTAAACTCTCATCAGAGACAGCTCCAGACCTGCTGGACTTCCAACAGCTGTGGTCTTCTTTGTGCAGAATTTCCAGCACAAAATGAACACCAAATGCAGGGGTGTAAGTGAACAACAGCAAATTGGCAGATCTCAAGTGATATCAGCAATTCTAGAACTGTTTGGCAGTTAAATCAAAATCCCAGTGAACCCAAGGATAGCAGCTTTTGGCTTCAGTTCCGTGGACCTTCAATGACCCTTAGTTCAACGTGCACTGAGCTGGGATTCAAGGCAATAACAGGAATAAATTAATGCTTGAAGATATTTGTACTATATAAAGGATTCAGTCCAGATGACTTTCACCATGTTTTGCTTTCATTGAGTGTAAAGCACTTGATATCCTTATTACAGTTGCAATATTATTACAATGATATTTTATTATGACTTAGCCATCCTTTATAAATTTTAACATAAACAAGTACTTCATTTAAAAAAAAAAGAAATGTTAATTTACCATATGCCCACGAGAAGGCACTTTTCAGAACATCTTTCCTATCCTTCCTACCACATTATAAACTACCCACATTTACTATAATCCTGCTTGATTTATAATCTCTGTCATTCCTGAATTTAACCTGTTGTACAAAAACAGGCAGCTGAAATTGGAGACAGCTTTTGAATGGTATATTAAGGACCTCAGAATCAATCAAAAAAGCAAACCAAAACCAACCCAAACAAAATCAACCAGCTATTAAGTCTACATAACCTATATCCAAAGTTAGAGTTCAACCCACGCCTCAGGGAAAGACAGAAATGTTTTGCTCCCAATTTGGTCTCTGGGCACTGTCATATCTGGTGCAATATCTGATTCTTTCAGAAATGACATTTTCATGTCATAAAATCTAATTGATAGGCACTTTCAAGTGCTATTTTTAGCGATAACATCCAAGACTAATGAATGCAATACACGAAGAAGTTTATATGAAGTTAAATCAAGCTGTCTTGTCTCTGTTCAAGTCATTCTTTTCTTGACAATAATACACAATAACAGCAACATTCCTCAAATGGAAGTTTATAACCCTCATCTTTGCCTGAACTGTGCTTTCTCTTGAAACAATATTTACCACTGACTTAACAGCAGAGAGTTCTCCTGTGACAGGTAATGTGTGTTCTGTTTGGTTACCCTGAACCTCGCATCTGTGGGTTGTGTATCATTGTGCACCTGATACAAGATCAGATTAGTCACGTTTTCTGTGACTTCAGAGTCAATCTTTTCATTCTTTTGGAGAACACAAGGCTGAATAAAGAAAAATACTATTCCAGGCTCATTTGAGGCTTTCACCTTTCATGGGTTTACCCTCCTATTTTCTGTGAGATTTCACCTTTTCTCACATTCCACCAGGAAACTTTGTTACACAGTTTTTTACTTTTTATCCTCAAACGACTTCAAAATACCTGAATGCAAGTAGCCTTTTACTACAAGCCCCTTCTCTGCAATAAAACCCAAAATGTGAAGTAGCTCTGCCTCATTCACCCCCACATGGCTCGGGTAGGTTTGTGGGATTCTTTCCTCATGAAAACAGATGTCAAGGTTCTCTCGTGTTTTGTTCGTTTGGGTTTTTTTTTTTTTTTACCATTTATCTTTCTAATTGAATTGTTGGTGGGTTTGTACACCTCCCTGTGAAGATTCCTTACACAGACTGCAAAACATTTAGCAGACAATGTAAAGCTTTAGATGTGTCAGACTTTAAGAAAAAGTATTTTCAAACTTTTAAAAATTAAATGAATAGCAAACAATACATTTCCCAGGAAGTGTTTTCTACTCTATTATGGCTTAAGAAGCCATCCCTCTGAAATTGCCTTGAACTTGCATAAAAGAATTACACTTATAAGCAGATAAACCTTTCAATGAACTTAATTTGACTGAATTTAAGCACACTGACTTTTGTTTAGTAAAGAGTCAGTCAACATAATTATACCATGGAGTCAGGAAACAATGAATAAACTGATCCTTGTGGAATTTTTCATGCCCTACATATTTTTAAGACATTTCAAGTACATCAATATTCATAAGAGCATTGAAAGCAAACTTTGCTATCTGAAAGCACTGATCATTTTGGGAAAGTAAACAAAATGCAAACTTTTTTTGGTCCAATATTGGGAATGTCCTCATCCACAGTGATCACACAAAATATACATCCTGATGACTTCTATGAACTGATTCAGCAGAAAAAAMCCCAGATATTTATTTGCTCAATAGGCATGGCACTTTTCAGGGTGCCATCATCTTTTTGGAGGTGGATCCATGCAAGATTCCCAACTTCCCAGAGGGCTCTGTCTTACACAGACTCACAAAGTGAAGAGCATCAGCAATGAGCCACCAATAATATTCTTCCACTTTTTTTTCATTATTAAGTTTCTTAAAGCACTATGCATCTGCATCATCTCTTCTCCACTCCAGCTACTCAAAACAAAGTGTTAAAATGAAGAGCAGGCGTTCACCTCACTTAAAAATGCACACAGAACTAGAAGGGSCATCCCGATGGCTCAGCTGGAGCTCTGGAAAGCAATTTCCATATGGAAATACAAGATACTGAYGTTAGTGAAGCTCCTCAGCTATTTAATAACTTCTCACAGACTTCATTAGAAGCAGGATTCTGAAAAAAAGGGCTATTGAAATGTGACACACAAGACTGTTCTCAGAAGCACTAATCACACATCCATAACAGGATACATGACAAATGATCCGGCAGGATGCCAGAAAAAAAGAACATCACAGTTAACTTCCTATTGACCTGGAATATGGTATTTTCCAACAGAAAAGGAGTGTGAGCCGTAATTTTAAGTCAAGTTGACAGATCTAAGTCCAAATCGTCACAAACTTCAAAACCGAGTATTTAATGGGTTATATGAAACAGCCTCAAGAGCTCTTAAACACCTTCATCCCTTTTCCACTCAGCAAATACACTAAGGGAAAATGCTCATAAAAAAAAAAAAAAAAAAAAAGGCTTAAATCTGCACATTATACTGGTAAAAAAAGAAAAAAAAAGAAGCCATAAGGATAAAAGTGTCAAAAGTAGCCTGAGGTCTGGCAGCTGACAATAGTAACCTGTAGAGAAGTCAGCTGGGAAGCTCCCCAGAGTCATTCTGGCACAGTTCACTCATTTTAAAATGCCAATTCACCCCAAYTTCAGCCATGCCAGTAGCTGGAAATATTTATTACAGAACAAAAAAAMCCCAAAATTKTACTTAAATGCACATAAWTCATTGAGAACAGTGAAGCTACTGTTCATGCACGTGATCTTGCTACCTGAKATACAATTTTTCTGATGAAATGAGGTTTTTCTTCCTAATGACTTGTTGGGTGCTCTACAGTTCTGTCTTATCTGAAATTTCACCCTTGGGACTGGCTGTGGAAACATCTAATAGATTCTAATAAAGTCAGTGTGGTGCTACAGCTCTTTATTTTGAAAGGTCAGCACCCCTGCAGCATGTTTGTTATGTTTTTAATTTGTTAGCATTGCTATTCATAAATAAGCCAATCTCCCTCACATAGCTGCATCAACCACCACAAATAAAACCATAAACAGATGGCAGTGCACAGTCTAAAGGGTTTGGTCCAGCTCTTGTACATGTGGCTCTCTCCATTCTACATATCTAGCTTGAGATGTCCCATAAAACTGAAAGGGGTTCTTTCTAAATTTAAAAATATTTTGTTTGCAACATCCTATAGTCCAGAAAGGTGAAGTGCAGTGCAAACRTGCTCCCTCCACAAATGCTTGTTCACCACATGAGGACAAAGTTCCCTTGCCATTGGTTGAGAACCCCGTAAGAGGCAGGAAGTGGCAGTGTGAATTGATAATTTGCAAGGTTTATCTTACTTTATTTATTTTTAATAGCACCTTACTATCCCTGTGAGAGAAAACAAAGGCCCCCAAGCACCAGGAGAAAATATGGCAAATACAAGTACTGTGCTCTACCTCCAGGAAAGCCAAGGCAAAGGAAACCAAACTCTTACAGCTTTTATTTCATCTCCGATAACATGGATGATGCTTTCTCTTCCTTGTTAATTCCTGTGTCCGTGCAAAACCAATCAATCCAAATATGATTCTGATAAATGCAGTACAGAAAGTGTACTCTGTCTCCTTTTCTTTTCCTCTCCTTTCCAACAGCTCTGTAGCAGAATAACTTCCCATGTGTCAACCACCTCCAGAGTGTGAAATGTGATTTTGCACTCTAGAAATGCAGAGCTGTGCAAAGTGTGCACAGAACACACACTTGAACTGGCAGCCCTTTTGTATGCAAAACATCCAGAGGGAACCATGGTGCCTTAGGAATAAGGTTCTGAAAAAAGGGGGAGTTCTCACAAACCCCTAGAGTTCTCTAAGGAATTCACTTCTTCATAACACACACACTCCTAAATGAGTGGACATAAAACTCAAGATCCAAACTCTTCAGAGCCTTGTTATCTTCTTGCTGTGTTTTCGTGTTCTTATTATTTTTTGTGTTGCTTTTTGCAAGAAGGAAGGATGTAAGTAGGGGTGAGAGGAATCATAAGAGCACATAAGTTTCAGATTTCAAAGCTTGCCCGTGATGATGTTTGAGAAAACTCCATTTCAGMTGGATTTCTTTATGCTAACAAAAAGCCCCCAAGACAAACAGAATTAAATATACACAATTCAAGAAAGAATATGATGCTATTACCCTAATTTGAAAATGAAGCTGTCAATATAAAAGAAAAACCAATTGGGATAAAATCAGAGTAAGAAACAACAAATGAACTATGCATTTTTATTTTCGTCTGCTCTCCTCTGTGGTAAAAAGGGTGAGAATTTCTTTTATTGCAGCTGAAACACTTTGATAAAAGTGTTTTCATTTTCTCTCACTCTTTCTTCCTCTCTAAGTAAAATATCCATTCTACTGTTGTAAATTGCTCAGGTTTCTAAGGTCTCCCCCTTCTACAAGTTCTTCTACCCTGTAAGGTCCTAACGGCCACAGATATAAACAGACACAAAGAATATCAATGACCGAATCCTCACTGTGTTCTATGTCAGCCTACTACTTGCAGCCTTTAGTTATGCATCACTTTTCATAAAATGAATCCACAAAAAGTAGAACAGAGATAATAGACATAAACCAAAAATGCAGCATCGGAGAATGTGAATTAGAGATCTTTGTCCTCCTAAGAGCCACGTTATTGGCTACTATTTTGTGTTCAACAGCCTGCCCATTAACCCCCTGAAAATACTGTGTAATAAGGAATTAGCTCTGTGTTTGCCACCAATTACTGCGAGCTGAAAGCAGAAGCCAGTCAGCAAAATCTGTGGCTTTTTTGAAAGGACAAATCAAAATTACAACGGTCTTCTGCCTTCCTGAGATTAGCTGAATCAATTCAGCTAGTTAAGACCTTTTACCAAGGTTATCTTAAAAAAAATAGATGAAACAATCAAAAAACCCCAACAAGATCAGCTCATACTGGATCTACAGCAGTTGTCTGCACATCTAAATCCAAGTTTAGCCCAGATTTTTTAGGGAGGAATTTAGAATGCCTACTGGAAACCTGGACCATGTGTACACATCAACAGGGCAAGCTTGCCACAAGCAGACAATTAAAAATACAGCAAACTTGCAGGATCAGCCTTCTGTCATCTTCACATTTTAGAGAGATCTGGGTTTGTGCCTGGTCAGCGCTTTGCTAATTAACTCTATTCTGACTATTCTGCAGAAATGATATTTTAGCTTGTAACTTATCAGATGAATATTATGGTCAGATAAACTTACACTGCAAAATTGTAAAGTCACTGTCAGTCTGCTGCATCTCACCCTGGAAAAGCTTAGAAGGAGCCCAAATGTTGATTATATCAATATCATGCACTTTCTCAATATGAGGCATTTGTACACGTACCAGAGTTTAGTATTTCAGTATTTGAACTCACAATGAGGTCTCAAACCAAGAATATTAAAATACAGGTGTCTAATAAGATACATTTCATTAATATCTAAGGAGTAGGATGTGATTAATCCAACTTTCTCCAAGTCGCTCTAGAAAACTGTTTACTCAAAAGGAAGATGTCTTATGCTAGTAACTCCTAGGAAGTCACAATCAGAAAAGCAATATTCATTGGGTCAGTGCTTGAAGCAGGCCCTTCAGGACAGTTCTTACTAAAACCTGATGAGTTTTGCTGCTTCTTCTAGTTTGTTGACTCAGAACAGAGGTCAGTACATGAGGTATGGCTAATTTTCTCCTTTTTCCAATACAGTCTTTTGAYATATTGTAGTCTAATTGTAAAATAATTCTTTGCCGTGCTGAGAGTGCTACTGGGTTTGTCTATTAGGATTCTGTCCTAAAAGTTTAGAACAAAAAAGGTGAAAAGAAAATTTCCCACATTTTAAAGGTAGCCCAAACAATCTTTGTGGCAAGCTTGTGCAGTCACTGAAAGCAGAAACAAAACCCTGACACAACACAGAAGCTGAAAGATAAATTATGCTTGCTGTGTTTTTCTGAATTGGATCCTGCCTGCATGATCAGCAGCATTCAGAATCCCAGCAGGGAAGTCTCCAAAAGAGAGGGAAAACTAGGCAGGTGGCTTTAAAGAAAGCACAGAGGAATGTACTGAAGAAAAATCCTGGTTGAGAAGTGAAATTGGTTAAATTGCCTACAGCAAGTCTGTGGAGAAGAGGGATCTACGCTGACTTCCCTCCTCTGAGGGSTGGAGAGAAAAGCATTGCAGAGCAGGAAAGGCAAAAGCCTGTTGGAAGATTTGTTCATTAGGGACAATTTCTTTACAAATAATCTGTTTTGGAATGTGACAGAATGAGGGAGACACTAAAGAAACCACTGAGACAGAGTGAAGGGATGTGTTTGGAGGAATCACTCGGCTAAAGATTCATCCAATAGCTGTGAATACAAGAACAAACTGCTTGGGAACAGAAGATGCACCATCATCTGGTCCAGAAAGCAAGGATTGGGAAGCAGTCACATGGCTTCACTGGGATGATAGAGCTGTAAGATGCTCCCATTAGAGAGTTTACCCAGAAGAGAGGAGTAATTTCTGCTTCATCATCACTAGCCAGCAGGAGCTTCAAAATATTCAAGATAGGCTTAATTATGAATTTTTAAAAGTCAGATCATAATTTGGAGGTGGGAGGAATAAACTAAGCTCAAAAACAGCTGCAGAAGGAAAATGAACAGCTGCCCTTTACAATTACTCAAAAAGAAAGCTAGGAATTGCATTCTGAGACAGCTGTTTGTGAATYAAACTCAGCATTCACCCAGAGTCTTATCTCAAATTGCTAGTCCAGGCTTTAATGCATATCTCCATCTGAGAGCACTTTTTCCTATCAAAATAGATGGAAMCAACGAGCCCAAATTTCTCAATTATCTCGGAAGACCTCAGTCTAGCTACCTGCTGAACAGGTGATCTATTCCTTCCTCAGTAGCACACCATGGCCTTCCTTTTTCACAGAACCGTGGATTTTYCCCCCAGATATCAGGGACAATTTTTCAAACAGTAGAATTTTAAAACTCTGTCTTCTGGGCACCATAAAAATGTCAATCTTGGTGTGAGGAATAAACYGACCAATTTGTCTCAAGGCAATTCAACTGTACAGAAAGGCTGTGATAAATGCCTGGGACACAGCACACAAGACAAAATGTAGTTAAGAACAGACCAGTGAACTTCTCAGATTTGCTTTTTCTTCTGCACAATTTCATTACAGATCATGCACTAAGGATAATGCTCAAACATGTCGGAAATCATATCCTAATTTACTCAGTGACACTCACCAAGGGTTGATCTTTTCAGAATGAAGACACAACTGTAGAGACAATAAAAGCTTTAGGTTGGAGCTGCAATTCAGGTATAACCAAGAGTATTCAGTTTAATTTTAAAAAGACCCAGAACCCTTGCTTGTGTAGCTCATAGAGAAATTTTCCTTATTAGCCTAACTTCTGAATTTGTTCTGAACACTGAAGAACTAACTAAAATTCCACTCTACTTGTGTACAGCTCTTAAAATGCAGGAAAAAAGCTTTTTTTCCAGGGTTGGACATTACCAAATTAATGCCATYGAACAACAAAATTGGCCTTTAAAGAAGTACTTTTAATTTTTCCAATATTACCACAATACTGAGAGCTACTTATAACCTGCTTTTATGSCTCTCTGTTTTGATGAAGAAAAGCAAGAACAAAACCCGAAGAACAAATCACAACCAGATTTGAATGCAAAGATGTCACCTTTTACAGAAAACATGCTTACTTTTAAAACCAGTTCCTTTGAGACAAGATAATAGTTTTCTAATGACCTAATTAATTTTATACTAAGTGTGTTTTGCAAAAGTACAAAGTTAGACAGCAAATTGCTGTCTGTGCTTTRGTAAGAAATGGCTGTCTCCAAACAAATCTCTAAACCCAATGTGCAGTAATTCATGCCAACAGTTTATTCTAATTACAGRCGAATATAATGGTTCAGCTGAGATGCCAAATTTCACTGCAAAGAACACTTTGCTAGACAGTAAATAGAAGAAAATGAAAACAAATTATTAATCCAAGTTATTTTAGCTGAAACGCTGGGTTTTTTTCTAGCCATGTAAAACTATTGAAAGGTCTAATGTAACTGATGGGATTATCTGCTGCTGATTCAGAAAATTACWWTTTTTTTTTTTTTCAGTGAAACTAATAGACATAAGTTTATTCACATTAATACTGACCTCATAATATTGACACTCTTTTTTCCTCATAACGGTACCAGGATTCTCTGAAGTTGCAATGGGCAAAATTATCATCAASTGAGAAAAATTGAGATTATTTGTTCCTCCCTCTCTCTGAACAGGCAGATTCTGGTCTGCCAAGATGGATTTCAGGAGTTGGTTAACTCGTGGTTCAGAACCATGGTACGTTGTCTTTATTCATTGCTGTATATCATGAAGTTTTCTTACCTATATTTTAGGAATATTCCAGCAACACACAGATGTGAAAGTAGAACAACCCAGAAACACAGTACCTCAGACAAGGATTTTTTTGTGAGCTATAACCTAATGCAGGAGTTCACAAGCAGATTATATGAAAATTATAGCTTTAGGGCAAACAGCAGAGCTGAATGTTAAATAGGTCTTATAATTTTTAAATTTTTTTAAACGTTTTAGCAAACTTCTGCCCGACTAGAAAAGGTTTTGGAAAAYCTATAACAATAAATATAAACTGTATGTATAAGTGATATGTGATGCACAATAAGAAAGGCAAAAAGGAGACTTTATGTCTTAAAAGCTTTTATGGAAATAAATTTTCTACAGGAACATGTTCATATATAAAGAAAAGCAAAGATATCTGAAGGTGAAATCTCTTAAACAACGTTAAGAGGCAAATTAATAAAGCCATGAAATGAAAATCCAATAAAATAAAATTAAACATAAAAATATAATCAAAGAAAACCAAAACAAAGCAGAAAATGGAGGTGTATCCAAACCAAGATGGGTTGGAAGTTTAGGAACAGCACCGCCATATGTATTTTAAACGTTTTTAAAAAGAACTCAAATTCATTTAAGAGGACAAAAGCTCAAATTCTCTACACTAGAAGACTCCCTCCTTYTTCATATTGGCATCCTGCAAAAAGAATATTCATTATAAAAAGACAGAAAAATTCTGTAGGATAATATGAATGAGGCATGTAGTTAATCCACTAAGATTCCATTAAGAAGTGAGCTGATGTTCAGCCAACTAATTACCCATTCATTAAAACAGAACCATAAATGACATTTCCAACATATTACAAAGCCCCTTTCTGTAGTAATATTTTCCCATCTACATCTATTCTGACATTTATATTCTATGTCTCTTTCATAATTATTTCAAATAATTCCTCTGACATATTGAGGGGAAAATAGCTTAAAAAGAGATTACTTACCACCTACCAATTGCTCACAAAGAAAGGAGCAGGACAAAGTAATTATGTCGGTGTATTAATATAGAATTGATGTGCTTGTAGTCCCTAATAGTCACTACTGTGGTTTAATTTTGCCATGGTGAAAGTTTTAAGGTGCTTGAAACTATCTGCACAGTCATATAACTCAAGATTCACCCTCCCAAAAAATGAGCACACATAAAACTAACTCATTTGATTTGCAGAAAGCAATACAGCACTGATAAGTTGGCATTAAAAATAAATAACTGTATCCAGAGCTGGAATTTTCACGTCTCWCTTGGTTCTGCTGTTGGCAACACACAACTGAAAAGGAAAGTGGAGGGAGGGTTGCACAGACATCTCCTCACACWAAGAATAAACTTGGTTTCAACCAAAAGAGAATTTAATACTCAGCACAAATTGYTGTTTGTAGCATGTCCACTCAGGCGCTCCCTGCGCCTCTTTGACTGGCAGTTACCAAAGCCACAAAAGCTGACAGTTTGCAGGGAGTAGCACAACCTCTGGGCTATTTAGACCAATAAAAACCTGCAGTTCTCTACAAGTGGCTTATTTCACATCAAGATTTTAATATAAAGATTATCTCTTTGCTATAACATCACAACGTCATTAATTTCTTCCTATCAAAAAAGAAAATTTTCTCCACCAAATATTTGTCCATGTTATGGCTTCTGAACTGCACTTTCTTTGAGCAGACTTTTCTATCTTTGCATTCTTTATCTTACAGTTCCTATCCCTATCCCTCTCCCATTATGCATTTTTCTGACCTAACATCTAATATTGATATTTAAAATCCATCAAACTTTTTGTTGATCCCAGGTTCATTTCCTATCAAGAAAACTTAGTAAAAAAAAAAAAAAACACAACACAAAAACTAATGAAAATCTAGTCAAAAAAAAAAAAAAAACCAAACCAACTTCAAGAAAAGCCAGTGAAAGCCACCTATGCTTTACAGCACACATCTGATGAAATAACGACATCTGAAAGATAAAATAGATAAAATAGCCCCAACRCAGGTTTGCAGCCCTGCAAATGTTCTCAGTGCCATAAAAAGAAAAAAGGTGGGATGCCACGGTTTTATCATGTGCTGCTTAGGGATAAAAGAGGCTCCATCTCGTACTGAAGCTACAACTCATCCTGCATCCACAAAAGGACTGACCTACATAATCAAGAGAATAGCTCTACCCAGCCTCCAAAACTCATCTCTCCTAAACATTTCTTTCCTTTTAGTTTATGCCACCACCAAATTCACATAAGTCAGAAAACAGATTGGTCAAGCAATCATAGCAGCTGACACATCCCTGGATAGAAAAGTCACCTTCCTGACACCACTTCACCTGCACTGGTCAACCCCCAGATGATTTCTGGAGGCYTTAGCAGAGCTGAGTGTGATAACAAAACGTGATGTTGCTGCCATGTGCCAGATACAGTCTGCAACCTTGACCAGAGTCAGCTTCCTATGGGAAGCACAAACGAGGTATGATCACAACACGGATGCCAGAATATAAAAAASTCTGGCAAGCATATGGAAAAGAAGGGGGGAAAAAAGCCAACAAGGTATTTAGATGTAAAGGCTGCTAAAGGTTTCACTTCCCAAAAGAGCAGTGACAGGAGAAGGTGGGATTGATGCAGGAGTACCTGACTCTGCACAGTCCACGATGCAGCCACTGTGAGAGGAGCACAGCCCTAGATGGCATCACACCCACTGCACTCTCACCAATGCTTAACAACCAAATATTAAACCTTCCAAAACAGACACAAACCTCCAAAGTTTACCAATTGACCCACTGTCCATGTTCAAAMGTTATTTTTAAGGAGACTTGCTTAAGACATACAAGGGTTAAGAAATCCACACTCAGAATAGCAGCATGGACAGAGATGGATATGAAAACACAAAGAACATTTTCCTGAATTAAGGGAATTAGCCTTGTCAAAAAGCAAAGCTCAGAATTTGTAGTTTCCACCAAAAAGCCAAGAATAGACACAAAGGCTTTAATGTAGAAGAGGTTTGTTTGCCCAGTTTCTATAGTACATTAAATTAGATGTTAGATTAGTTGTGGCCAAGGGCAATATATTGGTGGCAAGAGAAAGCTTGTAATGCTCCTTGATTTCCTAGCTCTCTGTAAAACAAGAAAAACAAGGAACCAGCCAAAGCCTGCTCCATTTCCCTCATCCAGCCCAGTGGATGGAGATCCAACACTGAAACGATCACTGTGGATTAACCTGCACAAATCTGAGAAAGATGCTACAGATCAGCACAATCCCTGAAAACTCTTCCCATTCACAAACATCCAAAAGATTCATGACTATAAACARTTACAGATAATTTAACCTATATAAAGAGAAAAATACAGACAAGTCTCTCAAAAAACTTTATGAAGAAATCTCAGAAATTTAAACAATGGCTCACAGTCATTTGTAATATGATTATTCTCACATAGATTTTTATTCTTTTTTCCTAAGAAGTGCTTTTTCATTGGCTTTAACATATTTATAGGTCACCACATACATGAACAATTTATTGCAACMTGTTAGGGGAGCCTTTCCTGTGAAAATGGGGTGATTAAATGCCTGTAATATGGCTCATGATCCACTGGTGTACTTTCATCTCCCTGGTGGGAAGTTCTCACTGAGTGAGGATTTCAAAAAGAAACCATTCTGTGACAAGGCCACTAATAAGAAAAATACTCACAGTGTTCTCTTTAAAGCACGTGGCATTTAGTTTACATTTTAATCACAGAGAATCCTACTGCAGCAATTTAGAGGAAAGATTTTTTTTCACATCGTGCACAATTTTTTTTTTTCTAAATCCCACATTTTGACACAGTCTCACCCAGAGTTTGAGAACRGCTCTCTTCGAAATAAATTGGTACTAAACAAAACGTGTTTACTCCCTGTGTATGAAAGTGTATTGTTAAAAACAGAATGTGAGTAACTTGGAACAAATTTTGGAGCAGATGCACGGGGTAGTTGCTGTTAAATAGCGACGCTTTCAAGGCTCTTCAAAGCGCCAGTCCGCAGGCAGTGGGAATGCAGCACCAAGATAAAATACCTATCAGAGGCACTACATTTCGCAGCAAAAATAATTGATGAGGAGTTGGGTAGAGTGGATTATAAATTGCAGGGTGCATGCAGTCATTTCTGCTCTGGTCAATGTAGATATTAGATATACAGCACAAAGCCTGTCACTGATACAATAAAGRGCAGAATAACCCACTAACAAGGAGGATCATATTTTATTGATTGATAAGAGATAAAACACCTATACTATCCAAAATTAGCTTTTACTGCCTTGAGAAGAACAACCTCTTTCTGCAAACCCTGCATCAAATATTAATCGAGCAATAATTAAATGGGGTAAGGAAAACTGTCCTGATATCTCACTTGCAATGATTTTCTTGGTGTGTAAAAGAAGCCAAGCATGACAGAATAAAACTGTAGCACTCCAATACTGGATTTTGAAATTTTAATGTTCTGTTTTGTTCCTAACCCCTTATTAGAAATACCACTTTTAACTATCAACTTCTGGTAGTCTGTGGAATGATAGTGGTGCTTTTCCACAAGGCAGTGAGGTTGGAAAGCAGGACCAGCATAGTAAGATAAGGGCTTAGATTCTCCTTTTGTGTTATTTGAACCATTTCACTTTCACTGCAGGCTTTTTTATTACATTTCTATGACAGAGTAGCAAGGTCAGAGAGAGCCAGATCCAACAGTCCTTCTACCTCCCTACTCACTGAGCTGCTACACAAGCGCAGTTTAAAGGAAAGAACTCCTTAACCAGATCCTTAAAGGATTCCTGGCCCACTGAGGGTGCACAATTAAGCAGTCAAGGTGCAATTATGAACTCAGGTTGTACAGGTTCCGTGCTGGACCTTGCCAGTGAGCATTTCATCAAGTGTTAATAAGTCATTGCAGCTATAATGGGCTGTTGGACTAGTTGTGGTTAAGGGGAAGCTCATGTCTGACATCACAGCAAAGAGGGGTCTTTAACATACAAGACATAAGGTAATAAATATCAGAAAAAAAGTATTTTAAGAGATGCTCTTTTAAATATCCCAATTCCTTTGATTACAGTGCACTCTGCAACCCAGCTAACTCCTTTCAATGTTCATGGACGCCTTGCCAATGTCACACACCCAGAGACTGCCTTCTGCAGATTATATTATCAGAACAAAAGCAAAGTATTCACGATTTCAATTGCAAATTTTTTTTGAAACCCTTCAAGACAGGGAAGCTATGGCCTGTTACAAGTARGTTGAGTGAGAGTGGAGCACTCAGCCTGGTAAAGAAGTCATGGTCAGGTTTACATGTGATCTAAGCATCTGATTTTAGAAATAATTGTATGAACTATTTATGCACTTAAGCCTCTGCAGAATCGGGATATCAATATGACAAATATCTTTAGAATAATTTTGAAAATTATTGTTGCTTAGGGAAAAAATGTGCCATAAATCTGCCTGTTCAATAATTAGTTCAGAATTTATGTTGTTTTCAGAGATTACAGCTGAAAACAGCATAAATTACATCCTGCTAAAGAGAATCTCTGAAGTTTATTTACAATCAATGACATTTTAAAAATATAGTGAAGCATTTAATGGGAAAAGATGCATTTTTTCCTGCTGGGAATGTTTTATTTTAACCCAAATTAAGTAGAGATATTAAAAATATAAAAAATAACTACCTCTCATTCAGCATTATTTATTCTACTAGGCTTTCACCTCCTTTTGGGACAATATTAGTGTCTTTGTCCTTTAAAAAATCCCACCAAGATTACTTTTCTTCTTAAATAATATGCTTGAGATATTTGGAATTATTAAAACACATTTAAATCAGACAGAATTTTATGTATCATCACATATGAAAGGGAAGCCAGCTGATGTGAAGGCAGGTAATTAATTTAGTGGACTTCCACCAGTTTTTCTCTTTTGATCAGAAAAAAGACTGATTCTAAAATGTTCTACAGAAATTACTATGGAGTTTTATGTTGTGGCTTGAAAGATATAACAACTAGACTGTAAACCCTACTTTAAAAAGTATGCAAAAATTATATGTATTTCTCAGAATTCACCTCCTGGAGGCTAATTATTTCAGGTTTGCTACTCAGAAGAAAGCGCAGCCAAGTAGCATGGCTCATTCTCAGACACTCAAACCYAGGAAATACATCAGGTCTCTTCAAATCTTACAGTGTCCCAGAATAAAATCAATTAAGGCCTGTGGTAGAAAAAAATTGTTTTCTCAATTAACATTATTCCAAAATAAGAAATTAATGCAACTCCATTAAATGTCTATCAGATTTGTAGTTAGTGCACTTACAATTTTGAAAATATCAAATCAATCTAAAAATACCAAACCAGTTCCATTCCTTTGGTCTGAGTGTCTTCTACAGAACAAGCTGAGGTTAATTGCTCTTTCTCTCTCTTCTCTTTATATGAAATTTTGCAGCTCTGTACAAAATTCCTGATTGGAATATATAATCTGTTTTCTGCACTTCAATATGCATGATTTGAAAGCATCTTCACTAATTTCAACCAAAATCTTTAAAGAAAATAATTAACTTACTTGAGAAGGCRAAGACCAGCGAGTTCCCCAAAGATCGTTTTCTTAACTTTATCTGGAAATGAAAAGGAAGGAAGTTGTGACCTTTGCTTTCACTGAGTTGGTCAACTGTGCCCAAACCCACAGGAGTCCCGGGAGGAGGGCAAGGGTGGACTATCCCTTCAAAAACCAAGGAAATCTCTGTCAGCCCACCCAAAATGCCTTTGCCTAGTGACACAGTGTGACAACTGCACAAAAGAAGTCTCTGCCCATTCAACAGAAAAGCTCTGATCATATGAAATTCCAAGGATTGTCTTGAAGACTGAAGGCATATTACAATATTGATGATAAATGTTTGCATAATAATATTCTAAGAAAAAGAGTGGAAATAAAATTTAAAATGCTTTGTCTGATACTTGCTGAGGCACAGAAGTAGTTCCACAGAAGCTGGTGCAGATWGCACTGAGATAAGAGCCAAGTGAATGCAGACCCAGAATCCAAAGGGAAAAAAAACTGTGGTATTAAATGTGGATGATATCTGTAATATGATAACATCTTTTATATCTTATCTCTTTTATTGACAGCTATGTCATTGTCAGCTGTTTGATTATTTGGGATTAATTAAAATAATTGCTTGTTACTTATTAAGAAATCTGCAACATCTAGATATCTTAATCTCAGTACTAGAAAGATCCTACACTCTGTGGAACCTCATTTATTCCAGAGGCAGTTCRTACAGGTGACTATTAAAGTTTCCAAAAGAAGAGCAGAGGTGGGATCCTGCTTCTACTGGTGGCCACCACTACATGTCCTGGCTAATCTGCACTTCAAAGGCAATGTAGGCTCCATTTAGTTTGAACCTTTATCTCTCACTGTATTACATTTAAATAAGACATAAAACTTACAGCTCTGAGAAAAAAAGCAGGAATGAGGCAGCAGTAGGTGCCAGAGGGATCCATGCTCACGGATTAGGGGGCTCTGCTGGCTCAGAAGCCAACGAGACCTACGTGGCTCCCTGCAAGGCTGCAGTCCTGGCTCATTGACAGCCAAACTGGCAGCCTGACAAGATCCTGCTTTTCCCAGGTCTGCCTTCCTCCAGCAGCTGGTGTGGAACTCCCTTGCCCAGGGAATTTCTACAATTTGGGTTCCATCAAATCGCTCTCACTGTGAAACGTCAAAACCCTCTGAACCTGTAGAAATTGTTTTCCTACAGACTGTAACAGCTCTAAATTTCTCCCTGCATTAYGCCTCATTCCCACCTCTGAGATTAAACAATATTGTGTTTTGGGCAGATTCTTTCCAGAATGGTGTTATGGCTGCAAACAGATGATGTACATGAAGCTGAACAAAGCTGCACCTGCTGYGGAGACACACCTGCACTACACAGGGATTTGGCTTGGGGATCCAGTCAAGCCAGGACAATTCTATTATTTCACCCTGTGGTCAGCTGAAGGCAAGCTGCCCAAAAAGCAGAAAAGTTCTCTTTAAGAGAGYAGGAAAAGAAGCAGATGGCCTTGAATGAGGATATCATACGTCAAGCAAATGAAAGTTATTAAAAGTGAAAACCATAGAGTTAAATCTGAGGAAATAAAATACTTTAACTTTGCGTAGAGGTAATTTAAAGGCTCCATAAAAGACCCRAAATAAACTTGAAGCAGGTAGAAAAACAGGCTCTAACCTGGTGACCAGAAACATTCTCTATCTACTTTCAGAGMACTTAGTTTGTAGCACATAAAATATTGAGCTAAAAGAGAACTATTGATGTAAATGTAATGGATGTGTAAGCAAACTTGCTTTTTGTGTACATCTTAAAAGTAATTTAGAGCCTCGTATGTTGGGAATTGCTGAGTCTAATTTTTAGCCTGGAGCAAATGTTTATAGCTAAATATCAAACTCTAATGATAAGGGTTTCTAATGGTCAGACTTAACTACTTTTCTGCTGCCAGGTAYTCTAAATGGCCCAGCCTACCTTTCCCAGAGCTGGTTCCACAAAACAGGCCKTTCACCTCCCTCACATAAACTCCAGATTTCTGCAACTTGAAATTAGGCATTATTTGGAGACATTTAAATCTCATCTGTTTTAATGGAGAGCATGTGTTCATTTTCTTTCAAACTACCTTTGAAAGGATCATGAGCAAGTAATTAAAACTATTAGTTGACATTTCAGTTCTCAACAGCTCTATCTAGTCTAAAATTGTTCTCTTTAGAAATGGTAAAGATATTCAAAACAAAGAACTGCGAGTTACTAAGAAAATCGAAACTCTGAGTGCTCTTCACTTCGTTCACATAAAACTAACTTCTCTTGACCTCTCAGTTTAAAAACAGCACTTTTGGTGCAGTTGATGCAAAATGAAGTACAAAAGTGCCAGTGCTTTTAACCAAATGAAGGCAGAAGTCCAAACACAATTTCCTGTGTCTAATAGTCTCCAGTATTCACATTTTCTGGTGACCAGATTAGAGGGAAAATGCTGCTATTCTGCAGTGTTGTTCATTCAAGGAAAGGAGTCGGTCAGAAATGTCGCTGTGAAAATGTTATTAAAAACTTGTTGTCTATTCCACATGGATCTGTATTCTTTTAATGCTGGACAGGTCAAAGGAATTGGTACTAAATCAGAGACTACCCAGGAGCAAAGTTCTGCTGTGCTGCAGGGACAAAAAGACAAAAAACTCAAAAAAAATCCAAGAGAACACACCCATGTTGCAGGATGCAAGACTTCCATGGGTAGTCAGTCATGGCTTTCCCTCGTCTTTAACTTAGTGTTTCAAACCAGGAGCAGAACAGGAAATAAATTCGAGATTTCCTAATTTTCTCTTGTGTCACACACAGAACATTCAAAATGTTGCCAGCTGATTAAGATATTCTCTGAAATACTTCTCTAAACACTGCTAAATTGATGAAAAGCATCAGCACAGCAGTCCAAAGACTCAGCTGGCATAAACTGGAACAGAATTCTTGGACTTGCATTTTTAATACCTTTTAATTTGATCCAATATATTGAGCACACAGAAAATATTACTGCCTCAATTTTTCAATTAACTACTGTTGACTAATTGCACTGCTATGGTTTATAATCAGCAGACTGTACAGTTTTAAGAACAGTATGACAGAGTGCAGCATTACACCTCCTTAACTTTTGAAAAGGAATGAAAAATAACAAAACCTAATGTCCCTATAAATTGTAAAAGGACTGAATTACATATTTTTTGTTTAAATGGTTAAGATGATAGAGAACTGAAACCCAGTATTAACTTAAAAAATTGATTTTTTTCAGTGAATTAAGCCTGTTGATTGCACAATTAATTGTATTTGCATAGTAATGTTTAAGTACTAGCAACTGTGAGATGAAAAATTCTGAATATCAATTATGTTAATTATGATTGCAGACTATTGGGAAAAAGGAAAAGATCAGTCTTTTTCCCTTTATTTTCTTTAGTATGTGCTTTTCTGTGCACAGTGGTAAAATAAGAGCTCGAGTTGCTATAACAACTTAACTCTCTATTATAATCAACAATCATCTAAGTTTAATTGCCATCCTGCCCTTCTAAACCCACATATTCAGCAGCAGTTGTATGAATTCCACAAATTTTGCTACTAAAATCTATTCAATATCTCAAAACAAGCTGGAGTGTTCTTACCCATCAGAGTTAGCCTGAAGTTGTCCTTTCTTTCCTTATTGTAGCAATGGACCCTTCAAAGTGTTTTATTCTGTCCATGAGAACATGCCTTGGGACACCAATCCTCTGATTAAATCCAAAACTAAATATGAAACAGAACTGAAACTCAATGTATGAAACAAAATAAATTAAAATAGTAATTTAAAATTTTAAATATATTGAATATGCAAATATTTTTCCTGATAGTATAAACATCCCTATGTTGTACAAAAGGAATTCTGGTTAGGTTAGCGACAAGAGTTAAGTTAGACATAAAAAATAAAGAGAGTACAGAGCACCCAATGAACTTCAAAATTTAGTGTTGCAGGGAGACCAACTAAAAAGATTATTTGAAACTTTATAGTAAACTATAAAAATTCCTATTGTTGGCCTCACTAATATTTTCTTTGAGTAATCAACAAAATCACATTTGGAAAATGAGAAATTTGTTAGCATTCTTCAAATATTCTCTAATTCAGGCCCTCTGGGCTCAGAATAAAATTAAGCCTTATCATTTACACCCATTAATTAGGATGCTGATCTGTATTAACATGCCTTGTWAGTGACAGCAGAAACAGACAATCAGAGCAGAAGGAAAAAATGGAATCAGCATCAAATATGCCATGGTTAAACAGAAGCTAAAGGAGATCTTTTACATAAGGTACAAAAGATAAACAAGTGATRTATTAACTGAGATAATTGATTCTTTCTGAACAAAAACAATGAAGGCTCCAACTGTACTTAAACTTATGTACTTTTGCAGTCCCTGGTTCCTGCCTCATGCCTTACATCTCTTTTATAGTCCAGGAACTTGCAAATAATGCAGCAGAAGCCCAGAGCAACACTAAAAACATCAGATGCATGACCTCACTTTCATTTATAGCACAAGGCAGAGATCCCAGAAAACTATTTAAATGTAATAGTGGAAGATAAACCAAAGCATAAAACCGGATAGTACAAATGATTCAGCCCACAGCCAAAACTTTTGGCAAAGTATTAATTTGTTAACTGCACCTCTATCAGTGTTTTACAGTGAAGACGCAGCAGATGCAGGAGAAAAGTCAGAAAAGTGGAATTAGCCTGAACATTTGGCTGTAGGTGCAGCTAAGAGAAAAAATGTCTCCCACYCTTCAGTCCTATCAGGCTGTAGAACCATCAAAAATGTACTGGCATTTGATGTCTCTTCAAGCCTTTTTATCYATTTTGTCTATTTCATTCAATTATAATGACTATTTACATTACATATAGGTATAGATGCATGAGGACTTTGTCAGGAAGTCACAGCACTCTAAAAACAAATCGTGCTGAATTTTTGGACAGCAACTAAATGTTCTTTTATCAGAAATCAACAATTCTAAAACGTAATAACGAAATAAGAACTGATAGTCTTTGCCAAGGTCCAGTTTGCAGAATTGCAGTACTGGAGGAATGGAATAAGCTTTGGCTTCTGTTCCAAAAGTAGCATTTCATAACACAGCAAAAACTGGCTTTCTTTTGATCTTAGTTTATTAGATCCAGATCAGAGAACAGAATGAACTATTTATCTTTAAGAAGTAATATCTTTTTGATTACATGTCATAGCAGAAACCTTATCTTTGTCTGGGAAGTTTGAGACTAACAATGACAACATCAGGAGTCCCGTGAACCCCGACAGGGGTTCAGCCAATTATGTGATGAACGATGAGGATGGAAACTTCTTTACTCCTCCGCGACATTTCTAGAAACCATAATTCTGGAAATCTAAATGGAGTCGTCGCTTTTCGCCCCCGTGGGCAGAGCCATAACTCTTCCCATATACATTCTAACTGGGTTTTCTAACGGCTCCATTCATTTCTCAATCTCTCTAATGAGATTGCCAGAGAGGACAGCTTGTCTCTGGCATATTTCTCTTCCAAAAGGACAAAAATCGTCTGGGCTATTATTCAGCCTTTCAGCATCACATTTTGGTCATCAGGACTTGTCAAATTAAACAAACTAATATCTCAATTCGAAAAGAAAAATGGAAGAGACAGAAGAAGGCTCTGTGGCTCCTGTAGCTTCCACAGCACGCTTCGTGAAGTCAAACGTGCTTGAAAAGTRACTCCTCATCTCTGAAATGCAGAGGGATATATATTAGGCTGGGGCCAATACTTGGCATTCACTATGTGGTGTGAAAATTTTCACATTTGGAACTTAAAACGGTAAGCAACTAATGAAGTACCACAGCACATAGTAATACTGAAATGTAGGAAATAGCACTTTGAGTCAGCAAAGGCAGTTTTGAGGCAATTTTTTTTGGACAACACATAAGCAAAAAAAAATTTCAGTTGCTAAAAAAAAAAAAAAAGAACCCAAAAAAAAGCTTTTAATATTCCCAAACAGGCTACAGGAAAAAGAAAAGCAGTGTGGAAATAAATACATTTTCTAGTCAAGTTAAGGGAAAACTATTCTTGATTACACCAATGATCTACCATTACAAGACATGAAATTTTTGGCTCAGAGTAGCAGCAAGAAATTGCTAAAAACTTCATTTTAAAAAATGTGGCAAGTGAGAAGCTTACCTTAATTTGTATGTATGGGAAGTACCTATGTCAAGTCAAATGTGTAYGTGAGAGCTCCTGCCTTGACTTAGATTACACAGTAAGCAGTGAATTCAAAAAGACTCCTCAGGAAAAGGAGTTGTTGGTTCAAGAATTACAAAGGAAACCTGCTAATTTGTAAGGGAGAAATCCCTTAGAATAAAGGAGTATAGTCAAAGCCTGGTCTGGCACTTGCAGAAGTTGCCCTGTCAGTGACTACAGTGATGGCTAGATTTTGTGACTCACATGTTCTGATGAAAAACTGGAGATTTGTGCTCAAATGGCTTCATTTATATCAAAAAAATGAAGACTTTCCTGTCTTAAGCCTCAGAGAACTCCCAGTTCAACCCTGAGTGCTGGTGGAAGGTCCACACTTCATTTAATTATTCTGCATTAACAGACATGAACCATCCAAACACATCGGTTTAAAAACTGCATCCCTCTGCAGAACTAAAGAAAAATATTTGAAATCAAAAGCTCTACAACTGTGTTAATTCAGAAGCTGAGAAACCGACCTTAAGTGGGAAGGATCTGTGAGTAATTTTTCTGCAACTCATACATTTTCTTTTTTAATTCAGATATTCCTAGTCATTTTATCTTAATTCCACCAAATGTGAGAGTTATTAAAGCCAAATTAACATACCTTTTGCTGTAGTGATTTCTTCTTAAATTCTCATTTCTCACCATACCCCAAGTGCCCATTTCAACCAACTCTTGAGGAAACAGAACACCATTACACACATGATCTGCTACCTGCTCCTACCACGGCAAATTTAATTCCCTCATAGTTCAAAGATTGAGAAGAAAAGAAATCTTCAGATCCATTGTTCATTTGTAAAGAGCAAATGGAAACAGAAACTGAAGAGAGGACTTGGATTTTGATAGAGTTGACTTTCTTTGAAAGAGAGAAAATATCAGAGAGTGCAAATATTACAGGGAGTGAAAATAGGGTCGACATCACAAAGAGTGTTTGTTGTCTGATAGAAAATGTGCCTTTGAAAACTTAGCAAACAATATCAAAAGCTCAGGCTTTGTCTGCAGTAAAGTGTACAGACTGGTACAATCCAATCCATCCATTTCTTTTAGTAGAGTAAACTCCAATTACTTGGAATCAGATGCAGTTGACTGCAGTTCTTTTGCATGACATTTTCTGGCGAGTTTGAAAATGAGAACAAATCCCCTTTACCAACACTCCACAGTATCCACAGTCTGAATGAACAACAACATCTGTAACTGAGAGCATGCCTATAAAAAAGTGGAATGACAAATGCAGTTCTCCTCCACAGTCATGGATTCTCAGACAGAGACAAGGAACCAGGCAGTGCTGGGAGAAGAGTCACTTATTTTTCACATACTGCCTTGATTTCAATGCAGTGTTTTGTTTTAATGTGGATTTCTTATTTAGGCAAATAGTGATTGCAAAAATTACAAAACACTGACCCATTACTTCTCGAGAAAGAAATATTTTCCCCCAAAACAGTTAAAGCAAATAAATAAGTTTAAAATAAAAGTGTGTATAACACAACAGAATATTCCCAGGAACCTCCAGAATAAACCTACCTGAATGCACCTTTTTCTTCCATGTGCTGTTTATGTAATTTTGCACACGACACGTGAATTTTTTTGACAGATGGATGAGGGGCAGGAGGTGGCCCAGGCAGGACAGCTGACCTGGGCAGGCCAAGGGGACAGTCCCTGCCATGGCATGCCACGCTCAGCAGTCACCAGGGGTGGCCAAGGGTCTTTCCAAAGTCGCTGCTGCTCAGAGGCTGGCTGGGCATCAGTCTGCCTGGGGCAGTGGCAGTTACCTGTGTTTTCATTTTGGTTTTTAATTCCTCTTTGCTTATTAAACCGTTTTCACCTTCACACATGAGTTTTCTTGCTGTTACTCTTGTATTCTCTCCACCACCCTGGGAACAGTGGGGTGAGGGAGTGCCTGTGTCACCCTCGGCTGCTGGCAAGGGTCAACCAAACCTCTTTGAGCTCCGAGCTCCTGCTGAGTAGCACATGCCACTGTTTATGTTCTTTGGTTGGAAACCTCTTAAAACTGACCCGTCCAGGCCAAGTGTCTTGGCCAATGTTGTCCTGGTTTGGGATTCAATGTTTATGTTACAAAATTCATCCTAGTAAAGTTGAACCCCAGGATAAAGTAGTGAAATTCAAAATATGCAGAATCATAAAAGCCACATCAACATTTTCTTTTATGTTCAAATGCATATTTTTAGGGGAAAATGTACTGATTAAATCTGGAGCTATGAAATAACACCTCTTTTTCTTTTTCCTTCACTGTATGCATTTCAGTGCTTTTCTATAGCTACTTCACAAGTTGACAGCTACCTTCATGATATTTTTAATTAAAAGACATTAAACACTTCAAAGAACAGCTAGCCACACTGCCACTTTGCAGCTTCCTTTGTTCTGCTCAAGTAATGCCAGAAACTGTACACCACTGACACCTTCCTGGGATGCAAATGAGTGGTTATCTGAAAGCCTCCACCATCTACAGCGTTTCCCTCAAATTGCTAAATTCAAGCTTTTGGTAATTTTTGGCTCTTCTATTTGCTTGTGTTGGCAGCAAAAGGGAACACGTTCAGAAAGAATTAATTGTTGGGTCAACAAACACAACTGCATCAGTAGAGGCATTTCACATTATAACCCTCATTTTAGTTTTAGTCTTCAAAGAAAAAGGTTCATTCTCTTACGCTGAATACACCTCTTGAGGTATAAACCATTTGATTCACTCTCGAAACAAAGAATCATTTGATACATTTCTCTTAAATCTTTTTTGCAATGTAACAATCACCATGAATTTAAGTTATACACAGTAAATTCTGCAAATGGCAAATTGATTTTAGACTCAAAGCCTAAACTGCCCAGATATTTGATCCCTTCCTGACATTCACCCAACAGTACCAAAAAAGACATAGAATATTCACTATGACCATGGGCATAATAACAATAATACTCTAACACCTTTTGCCCAAAGTTGAAGGAGGCAGTTAATATAAACCCAGATGAACTGCTTTGATTCTTGCACTTGGAGCTTTGTGCCACTTCTGGCAAGAAAAGTGAAGKCTGTATTTCAAACACTGCACCATTCTTTCTAAGTGACGTATATTTTCACMAATAACAGTTTATTGAAGTAAAGGAATCAATTACTGCCTTCCCATTCTGGCTGCAAGAATCTCATCGTTTTTAAACTACATTGTTCCTGCCCAATGCATGCTAAAACCAGGTTAAGTGAGATTAGTACTAAAAACAGGTTAAAAATAGATTTGTACACCAGAGAGAGATGGATTTAAATGTTATGTATTCTGAAGGAGGAGCAGGGGGAGAGGGGACTAAGAGGTCTCACAAGGGGGATTAGACTTTGCTACTTAATAAAATATTAAGTGACAATCAATCAAACTGGAATGTGTGGGAAGCAGAGTTTTGCAGAACTGCTCTTTTAGGATTTGTTTTCTTTAAAATTTGCATTCCTTTCTGCATGCTTTTGAGACATCCGTATGTTGGCTTTTTAATGATTAGAAATGGCTTTGATCTTGACTACTTGAAGGAACATAAAGATATAAATAGTGTGAGTGGATATGATTAATCCTAGCAATGACAAACATAACAAAAATCCAAGATAAGCTTTTCTGAAATTTTCAAACATACCTTAGGAAGTTCGGTCTTAAGCTTATGCCATTCCTACAGGGATGATCTATGGAAAAGGTCAGGAACACACCAGTCTTCAAGGTCCCCAAATACCAGCGCCAGTTTATCAAAGATAAGGAGCTAGGAAATCAGGAACATCAGCTTTCTGCTCGAGCAACTGCCACTTTCCTTTGAGATGGAATAGGCAGTAAGAAATCATCCTTCCTGCTGCAACATCCCTGCCCAAATAACAAAATAATATGGGATGGCCAGGTATGATAATGAAAATGTTCCATAGATATAAGGAAGTGTCACCAGTAGATGTGATGGCCAAGGTTTGATGGCTGTTTGTAAGGTGTGAATACAGAACTCTTATCAGAGGAATTTTTAACCAGACAGCTCAAAAAAGTGGCCCTAAATTGTCTTTAAGATGATGCAATTTTCTGCATCGGTGCGAGAGGGCAGGAAGGTGAGATGAGAGGAAGAGCTGTTATGATTAAAAGAGGACATTTTAAAAGGCAAAATACAAAAACCCCCAAGAAAAATCTACAAGACAACACCTTTATTGCATCTTCAGATCTCATCTCCTCGATGCAAGAAGCCAGAGCTCCAGAAGATGCCTGTCACACAGAGGGGTAACTTTCAAAGTCCTTCTATCTTGGGACAGCATTGCCGAGACCTGAGCTCTTGATTTCTCATGGGCATAGAATATATCATAGGTATATATATATATAATCTGACCTAAATCCTCAACCTACTTCTTTTCAACAGCAGCTTTAATGCACGAAGTTGATTACTTCTAGTGAAACGACAGGAAATGAAATGGAATATCATAATTAAAAGGAAAAAGAATGGACCAACTGCTCAAACAAATAAAATTTTAGAGAATTCTGCTGCATTTTTCAGTATTCAATTGAAAGACAAGCTCTCCTTCCTTCCGTTACCAGCCACACAATTCTTTGTCATAGATTCTTTGTATTCAGGGGCTATTCAACTAAAAGAAAATTAGGTTGCAGGCTAAGTACAGTATGGTATCAAAGAATAATTAGTTAATCAATAAAAAAAATTCAGAACTCTTATTTCAATCAAAATTGCCAAGTCATGGAAGAAAGACAACGCAATGCCATAGTGAACATTTTTTTCAAAACTAGTTTAATAGTTTCACAGCAGAACACATGAAGACAAAGCAATGACTTAGTTAGTTTCCCCCCTTCCCATTTCTTTCTTTTTATGTATTCCCACATGACTGTCTTGAATTTTAAACAAATATAAAACCACAAAGCCTACACCCCATTCCTCATAAGCTAATGTATGTGTAGACTGTAACAATTTCATTTTTTTAAAAAAAGTTTATTTGGACCAGCTCTATGCCAGCTATTTGTGAGAAAAGTACTTTCACTAATTGCATTTTGAAAGAAATATTACACAAAATAGCTGTAATAAGCGTTGTTACCCACTGAAGCCTGTATTTCAGTGATAATCTTTCAATATTAATCATGTTTGTACTCAATGGAGGAGCAAAATCATTTCATTAAGTTATCTGTGCAATTTTTAGATATTTCCAACAAATTATAAAGCTCCGATCTTCTGAAAAGCACAAGAGAAAGACAAATAAGCTGCTAATATTTTGTGATTGTTATTTTCAAACAATTTGAGAGAACAAGTGCATACATATTAGAGAATGATGTCTATATAAAATTACAGCATCCCATGGAGAAGATGCTGGAATACAAATACCTATGCTTCAGTCTTGGATTCCTCTAAAGAAAGACTAAGGAGTACTTTTAAATTTTGCTGTAACAGCCGCTTTTATTTGGGAGAATGGGAGGAAGATTTGTACTTAATATGAAGTATCATTAATTTTCTCTTTGTTATGTAAGTGGATTTTTTTTTCCCCAAGTACCTCCCTGACTATATTTGGAACAGAAGAGACTTTTGACTTCAAGAAACACAAACAAAATCAAAGTTCTCAACCAAACAAGCATGCAAAATAAAAAACTGAAGGGCCAGCAAAACAAACAGACAAACAAACAATTCTGGGAGCTTTATTTGAGCAGCTCTTAACTTGGGTCAACGCCTGGCAACATCTGGAGGCTGCAGCCAGCAGGAAACACAGGCAGGGCCCAGAGGTCTCTGAGATTGTAAGAAACCTCCCTGCCCTTCAATCCATTCACATCACCAGGATTCCTCCCATCCCACCTCTCAACCTGATCAGTTTTCATGGCTTTTGGATAATATTCCTTCTCTATCCGTAGCTGTCTCTACAAAGCCCAAAGGAAGATTTGCAACGTTCTAAAGATTGATTAAAAATGTTCTTCCAAACAGGGATACCTTCAGGGACCAGGATGAAGGAGCAAATTTGCTGTATGATGTGGTTGTAGGGAGAATTATCACCAGCACGGGCACTGACGCTGCCTAACAGGAACAATAAAAAACCCTTCTAAATAAAACACACACCATTTACCAGAGGAATACATGAGTTTTCTGACCCACAGATGGACCTGATTGGTTCTGTAGACCCAAGTGGGTAAATAGGGGCATAGCTGAATGGTGCTTGAACATGCTGTGACAGAGTGATAGAAACAGACAGATAAAGAAAACCCAAACCCTACCTTTAAGTGAGATGATGACATATATAGGCAATTTGTCTGCTGGAAATTTTGAGTAAATCTGGAAAGATTACTGAAATAAGTGTATTTATAAGGCATACCTAAAAAAAGAAAAAAAAAATACCAACAAACCCCCCCCCCAAAAAAAAAAACCCGGGAAATGACAGATCATATAAACTCAATTTTTTTTTTTCTCTGAAGAAATGTGCTATAGCCTTGTTCAGGTCATAGCAGAGTGATTTTAGCCTGCCAGCTGACAACACATGCTACTTACATGGGCTGCTCTCAGYCTGGCAAAAAGCCCTGTTTGCCTCCTGCAGTTACGTGCTGGCCTGAGACTTATGAATCCCCCCACTCATCTTTGTCTAATATGTGCATTTTATAGCTTCAAAGACACAAAAAATAAACTCTTTGAAAATCAGAGATTAACTCTGTGGCTCGTGGAAGGAGAGGTCAGGGCACGAATGGTACAAACAAGGCACATATTATGCACATGGTGGCTCTCTAACATTAAAAGAAAGCTTCAAAACTATATATATTTATATATCTTTGTTTGTACTCCTTGGGCTCAGGACTTCAACTATCTTTTGCAATTAAATCTATCAAACTTCAAGCTCCCAATTAAAAATTTTCAAATGCATTATGCTCCGGGGTGTCTGAAATTAAAAAYCACTTTACATGTTTGTCAAGTCCTCTTGTAATTTTTACAGTGTTGCTCTTTCTGCTGTGATAAGTGCTGCCAGCCCCTTTCCATTTATGCRCCACGACAGACGAGAAAATAAACAAAACTCCTTCAGACAGCTCCGTCTGAGCTCTGAGGTTTTGTCTCAGGCTGCTCTTACCCTTCCCAGACATCTCTCCTCGAGAGGGGGACAAGGAGGAGTCAGAGGATGTCTYCGTGTTGCCATTCCTGCTGCAGCTCCAGGAGAACTGGAAGCAGCAGAGCTGGGTCTTGGTCACTGTGTTTTCCTTAAGCAGGAGGATACAGACAGTTCCTAATTTTTCCTAAGCACCTGTGAAAGAACAAAATCACAACTAAAACTCTGAGAAGTCAGTAAACCTCYAGTTTGTTTCCCCAACAAACTCTTCTTCTAGACCTGAATGCCTCCCATAGGATGGTCCCAGTAAATATAGCTGTAGATAAAAGAGGTTTATTCCTGATTTGCTACTAGAGTATTCCTGAAATAAAGGGTTTCATGCTCACGGTGATTTTGTGGTGTGTGTCCTACCACGGAGATGAAAATAAGCTTTGGGTCTTGTGCTCCCCTTCCTTCAGAACCGACTCAGCAGAAGAGAGAAACTAAAAATGATGTGGTTTCTTAAAGAAGGCTASGGAAGGAGAAATACACGGTCAAAGACGTGGCTCTCAATTCATATGAGTATAAATTAATAAAAAAATGATGTGACCAAAACTGTTTACCCACCAATGGACACTGAATGAAAAAGTTACAGTGGGAGCTACTGAACAGCTGGATTAGAACTGCAGGGACTGCAATTCCCTTTTTCTCTCCAATGGCTCCACTCACCCACAGAGAAAGATGAAAAGACTTCAAATCCAAGACAGCTGAGGATGAGAGGGAGAAAAAATGATCCAGCTTAAGTCTTCCTTTGCCATGTGGTAACTCCGTAGGTAACAATTTTAATTAACTGATTCCATTTCTGTTAACTTCAATTCTTATTTTATCTTTAACAGGAAAAGACAGAGACTACAGAGGACCCCAAACTAACATTTCCCTGTAAATGCAAAAATATGATGTATTTGGGAGACAAATAGCAGTTAAAAGAGAAGTATGAGTGCAACTCATATGAAAATAGTTCAGTACAAGTAGAAGTCACATAGTGAGCATAAAAGGAATATGCAGAGCCTTAATTATGAATTATACTCRAGCTGTATAATGCTAGGGGCAGACTAGAATTCTTTATTTTTCTCTTTTCATCAGTTATATAAGGGACTTTTTTTTCCCCAACACAAGTTACATTTTGCCAGCAATGTTTACGATGTGTGTAGCATTTTGCTTACTTAGTTTTGCGAAACATCCTGTTTTGATATTACATTCCTACCACAGGCCYTTGAAAATTAAAACATGCTCAGAGAGAATATTTGACATCTCCTCCCACTGTAAGTGTTCCCTCTTTATTCTCAACCCCACGTGAACATTAACACTTATATTTCATAAGTGTGTTTCAGATTGTTGTTTTACCTTCTCTACCTTGTAAAACAAAAGCAGCATTCCCTGATGAGGCAAAGGGGAAGTTTCCTGGTAAACTCTGAATTTTCTGTCCTTAAACATTGAAGATGAAGACCTCTGGAAGACAAAGACTAATATAACCACYCTCGGAGATATTTCTTATGCTTCCCTTGAAGGCTCAAAAACATCTCTGAGCAAGTAATTACTTGAAGAGAATAATCTGAATCTGCATTGAGGAAAACGTAATGAATTCTTCCTCTTCGAGGAGCTGTGAAATACTCCATTGTGCCTTTCCCAGTATTTTTCCTTGGGGTCTAAATGGTTACTTCACTTTCTGCCCRGAAACAAAACTTTTAAAATTCTATTTCTCAACAGAATTCTGGAAGGCACCTGAGCAAGTCACATGCCCAGAATGGGATGATCAAGAATTTGGCAAACCTCTATAAGTTTTTTGATTCACTTGTAAGATGCTATGGAGCTTTTACATGAAGTTCGAACAGTTTTGGTCATGAAGTAGAACAAGTTTCGTTATTATTTATTTAATTGCATTTAAACAAGCYTCACATTTTCAGAATGACCTTGAGCATAATCATGTCAGGCTTGGAATAACCATTTTTAAACACACATTATTCCAAGGAGATTTTGTGAAAAATCAAATGAGTGGAAAACACCACTCAAAGTACATACAGTCAAGAACATTTAGTTTAAAATAAGAATAACATTATTAATACTTTTAAAAAATCCAAATTAACAAAGAGATATGTCAAAGTTCACCACCTATTATCACCATGCTCTACTATCGCTCATTCCTTAGGATCTCACTGCATTTAGGTACCTAAATACATTTTCAGGTCTGGGCATAACTTTTCCAAGTGAGGATGCAAGTAACCGTAAGTGTTGACAGGAGGAAATGACCTGTCAGTTGCCAGAAAAGAACTTTAAACCAAGTCGTGCACTTGCTGTGTTTATTATGACAGGTCAGTTGTTCCTTTGGGTTTGAGAGAATTTATTTTTTTTTTTTTCCTGCCACCAAGATGCACATCTTGTATTTTAATATTATTAGACTGCATAACACAGTGCCCTCTAACTGGTAAGGGAATTCGTTTCCTGAATGCTAACTAGATTGCAGAAGAGGTTAATCAGCAGAATAGAGAATTATGCATTTCATGTAGGCAATGAATTTAACAACATGCACTTGTTTGCCTTTTTGGCTCTTATCCAGTTAGTCTTCTTTGTACATAAAGCTTTGGTCCCCAGCACACCAGTGAATTGTTGGAAAAAACACAGAATGATCTGAAACCTCATAAAAAGAGAGAAAAGCAGCAACAATTAAAACACACTTACTGAACGATCTCCTGTAGGCCTTTCTCTTAGAAACCAGTTTTATTTCACTTCTAACATGACTCAGTTAAACACAAAATGACTGATCCTTGCATTAAACGTTGTCCATAGCATATATTTTAGCCAGCTAATCAAAGACAGCTCACTCTACATTTTTATCAATATTCTATCTCATGATGAGCAAACAAACTGTCAGACTCACCCTGTTTTCTCACAGAAATTAGGTTAATCTGTGTAATTTTGATGAGAACAACAAAACTCTGAAGTTTACTATTATATTCTGCTGAACAAAGTCCCATCAAGCAGTGGGGGCAGCTTTCCTTTGTTTGCCTGTTCCAGGGGGCAGCTCACCTCCGACTGGAAACGGATGAAGTGGAGCACCAGTCTGCACTGGGACACATCAAAAGAGAGCTGAACTGGACCCCAGAAGAAGACAAACTCCTCCAGCACTTCTCTGCTTCCTCGGGAAAGGCAGAGAAACAACCCAGCAGTGCATATCTGGGGCCCTACACATGCTGTGCATCGAGGAGCACAAAGGAACAAACACTTCCCTCTGCCTCTCTCTTTCTCTCCTTAAAAAGCTCCAAACMATTTCTTTTTATTCCAGGAAGCTAAGGAGCGTTAGAACTAAACCAACAGCTTTTTAAAACTCTAAATGTACTAGAGAACACTGGGGAACTGAAAAGCACCATATCCTTGAAGAAGGGAAAATACAATATCAATCCAAAGCTTAGGAGCAAGGGAACACCATCGAGATGATGCTATCTATTTTAACCTAGGTACAAGCAACTTATCTTGTTTATAACAGAGAAACACTGAAATTCACTTTTTGAAATGCTGATTTAATTCAAACTGTATCCACAGTTTTTCAATCTCACCTCTTCAGCTGCTGATTTGGGATTTCAGCACTGCAGAGCAGCCAAGTTTAGACGAACAAAGAACAAATGCTTTCAAGACTTCCTGTTCTGCTTGACTTGCTCACTTGGAGAAAATTCAAACCAATAAAAGAGAACAAAGGGGTACTTTTTTTCCCAGGCTATGGTTTCTCTGTTTGACTGATTCCTGACCATCCTATTAAGAAATCTTCCAAGCTTACCAGCAAATGCAATAAACACTACTACTTCAGGAATTTGTTCTACAAACTTCTGGCCTTAAAAGTTGATCAGGGGTCTCTGGGTTGGTGAAATACTTTCAATTTTCTTTTATTTCACATTCTTTGGTGGAGAATTGCTTAAAAACGATGCTGGCCTGCAATGATTGCTCRTTACAGTTTCACCTGCTTGTATTTATGGTTTCCTTGAACGTCAAGCTCACTCCTTAGCAGGCTTCTGTCAATCTTCCCTCTCAAACCTTCTGCTGAGAGTACTGACCTTAGAGCAAACCCCGGAACCACAGCCTATTGCAGACAGGTTTTCAAGGTGGTCCATGTTTTAAGGGACAAAACAACCTGTTCCAGTCAGGCACACTGATTTGATCAGGTACATATTTCACAAAATATTTCTCTAATAGTTCTAGCAAAAGCTCTCTTCAAGAGCACATTCTCCTTTAGGCTCCTGGAATTTAGGAACAGGAACAGCTACCAGTGTCTAACCTGCAAGCAGAGGCATTTCCCATAAAGTGCTTGATATGCACAGAGTTTTGTAGATATACTGTTAGGAATGAGATGTTAATGGTCCTCCTCAATGGGAGTTGGAAATAAATATCTTAACTAATCTCATTTAAATAAATTAATAAAGAGCAATTAAGGTGAAATTCCTCTGTATAGTTAAATCACAAAAGAGGATGTCTGGTGTTATCCCCTGAGGCAGAGTGGTCAGGGGAAATCATGGAGCTTACAGGTGTAATTCCTATATTATTCCAAAGGTGCAGGCGGAGAAAGAAGCATCTCAGAGAACTGAGGGCATCTCTGCACCTCCTACAGCAGCACAGCCCCCGAACCCTGTGTCCTTCCAGAAATCTTGGAGGAGGAATGCTGCTGCTTATTTTGCTCCTGCCACTCTTCAAGGAAAGAGAAAACATTACTTTTCTTCAGAAATAAATGAATYGCAGTAAGAAAATGCCCCAGCTTGCTGTCACAATTTCTCAGCCAAACAACCATCGCGTTACACRGGCAGACAGGAATGTCCCTATCTGATGACTGGTCTGAGCCCTAAGGGCCCTCTAGTTCCCAGTAACTTGTGACTTTCAGCAGGTTTCCTTATTGAAGGGAACAAATCTCCTCGCTGCAACTACTCATCTTAAAGAGCTTTCAGGAGTTCTGGTTTTCAGGCTAAAAAGTGACATTTGACAAGTTATTCCTCAGTGAAGCATAACTGGCAGGGTTAGTCGGTCACTGGTGAGCTTGTTCCCTAATTGCACAGGGGACAAGGTTTGTRCTTCTTGAATGACAAACTCGCCAGTCTGTCCAATATGATCCTTTTCTTTAGGATGTAGTTCTACCCTAAAGAAAGTACCAGCAAAATACAGTACCTGATGCAGAGAAATCTTGAGACAGTGGGTAGATTAAACTGACCCAGAACCTCTGTGRTTTTGAAACCCTACATCATTCTTTTACACCGTCAGTGGAACATGTGAAGGGTAAATCCTTCCATGTAAAAGTATTTAATTTACTTTTTTGACAGAAATAAATTCTTTCAGCATAACAGAATTTTATTAGTAAGCTCTAAGGAAAGGGCTAATGCGACTTTTGTGGAGGTTTTAGGGGTTTTTTCTTGTATAGAAAATACTATATTTTGTAATATTTTCTCTCATTTTTTAATGGAATCCTACCACAGATACAACCCTTCACGAGGATGCAGTCCACAGTGCCACCTCTGATGAATGACACAGCTCCCACAGTGAATCAGAATATTGCAACATCAAATGAAAATGAATAGGGAGACATAACTAAGGCAGTGCTACCCTGTTGGAAATTAGTAGATATGTAGAATTTATTTGTACTATTTTATCTGTACCTGCCCATCATTAACCTGCAAACTATGACATTTTTCATTGCATTAAAAGCCAGAATTAAATATCTGCTTGCTCCTTTTAAACTGACAATACCATATTAAACAAGCAGRTTTTCCAAGCTTTAAGAACAAATGTAACATTTAAGACTTTGCAAGGACATAAAACCCATTCAATTCTTACTTTACATTCGAATGTCTCCATGCATAATATTCATTAGGTCGAATTAAAATGGCCATTCTRGGTGCTAGGTCAGCTGTGTCTGCCTTTGAAGTTCTTCACGAGGAAGAACAATTCCAGCTTTTGTGTGGCTACCAGACAGGATTCCCAGCACGGCTGTGCCAAGGAACAGCTCTCCCAGCGAGTCAGGGCTGCAGAGTGTGACCAGCTCACATTCCAGAGCAGGCTGGGGACGGATCAGTCTCTCAGAGCAACCCAGAGCTGCCAGAACTCTGCAGATTTATCAGGAGCTCTCTAAGGTGGTTCCTCGGGCAGCCTGGGAGGATGAGTGTGCTCTGGAGTACAAARTTGAGGCTGTCCTGCTGGTAACTCGCTTTCCTGCAGGTCCTGCCTGCTCTTTAGGAGCCTGATGGACATTCCTAACSAGGTGAAAAAGGGCCTTGATTCACAAGAGGAAAACAAAAATAATCTCTCTACAAAGCTGGAGCTACTGCCATGAGGAAGCACCAAACATGAGTAAATTTACAGTGTGATGTACAAGCTGTTCTGAGAAGAGAGGATATCTGAAATCCTTTGTGTTCTTCCTTTCTTAACCCAAACAAATGTCTGTATCTGAACAAATAAGAGAAAAGAAAGTCTGGGATGACTTTTTAATTAAAATGAGGGCAAAACCCATTCAATGTGAGGACACTGTAACATCAAAGCTTCCTGTCAGCCAATCCATTTGGACCACGGGAAGAGTGATGCCCTCAGCACTGAGTGAGCAGACGCTGACCAGCACAGGAAGGCTGCACTCCAAGGAAAARTCCTCTCCCCATAAATGCCTTTTGCCCGAGTCTCACTTCTACAATCTGTCCCTYGGGAGAAATTTCTCACCAGTTTCACAGTGCTGCCATTTTCTAGCAAGCCTGTTGTCAGGAGAAGGGAGACATTTGTATAYCTAATCTGTATTTATTCTCTTGTCCACTCTGGTGTTGAGCGAAAGGATATGCAGGAGGGATCATCTTCATTGTAGATATGAGGTTTGCTTGTGGTTAATGACAAATTATTAAATGGAGTCTTATGTGACACTGCAGAGATTTACAGCAAGGGCAAGAACAATCCTACAAAAGTTGGTTTAAAAAGGAAGAACTCATTCATTTTTCTGACTTTAATAAGCTTATGTTGCATCTGAACCGTGCATAGACCAGGAGAGTTCCTTATGTTATCAGAAAAATAGAAACATAGAGGAAGCAGGGACTCTTAAGAAGGTAAGAAAGGAAGAGCTACTCTATAGTCCTTGGCTGAAGAAGTGCACAGTAAGAGAACGAGTCATGGGCTCCCTCCTATCCATGTAATCATGCAAAAGCCATTTTGCATCCCCCTTTATCCACCTGTGATACTACAGAGCCATCTCAGATTTGAACTGCACAGGCCTTGGCAGTAGAAGATCATCTCCTTTCATTAATACATCGTATCAAGGTGTCATTTCATTCTTAATTCATGGACAGGAAGGACATAAGAGACAAAACACTGCTTGCACTTTGTGTACCTTGTGGTGACCTCACCTGGTCCCCACATTTTCAAAAAGCATACCAATTTCAAGAAAGTGTATGCTCGGAAAGTAAGCCACAGAACTGAAGAAAAAAGACTTACTTTCATGATAAGCCACACTTAATTTTCCTAATTACGTTCTTGGTTAACCCAGCCTTTCTGTTACATATAATGTTTCAAAGGCCCTTGAATGATGATCAGAGTCAAAACTTTTAATGAGAAAAAGTATCTGCATATTTCTGTCCAGAATGAGAAAGGAAGGGACACAAAAGAAAGAAAAATTCCTTTGTGGTTTTCAAAAAAGTTTGTTCTAAACGTACCAAGGCCACCTAAATGCCACAACTGTCACAAACTGCTAAGGATTTATAATACTCCCAAATTTCACAAGYAAGTTGGATTACAAGAGCAGTAACCCCCTTTTTTGACTTTGTACTTCATGTAATAAGAGTGTTATCTTCAATCTAGTTTTGACTGGATTCCAAGTTTTCTGTTATGTGAGCCTTACATAACTGAGCTGCGTATTATCAGCATTCTTCTGACCCTTATCACCCTTTTATTCTCAGGAATATTCACTAGAAATTCACAAATAATTTGGTGACATTTAGCAAGCCATCTCCACATCAGAGTGAAATATTTTTCAAGAGAGTAGCTGAAAGAAAATGATAGTGGAAGGGTTATCAAAGGAGAAAGAAAAGTGCTTTCAATATCCGAGAGTACACAAAGCGATTCAGTCCCAACATCCTAAAACATTGAGATGAAAAAGATCAGGTTTCATGTCAAAGGAAATTGGACAAAAATATTTGGATGAAGTGGATGAAGAAACTTTAAGAAATAAGGCATTTCTGGGGAAACTGTTGGAAGGAGGAAGACGGCAAACTATTTCTGCTAAGAAAGGAGCTACTTTTTGTGAGGGGCTCTCCCAGTGGAGTTTGTGAAGTTACCCTGTTTCAAGAGCGAGGAAAGCAGTTGTCTGCAAAACCTGTTCATCCTGGACTCSCACCCCTTTGAGGGAGGGAGGTCTGTGCCCTCAACCTGTGCTGACACCCCCTAAAACCACCCCCTCTGTTCCCAGACCTCTGMCTCACCTGGCTGGCAAGGGAGAGATACAGTTCATCCATAAACAGCAGATAATTCCCAGTTTATGAGAAGGAATGAAGAAATAGTGCAGCAGAGATAGTTGGAGATTTTCTAAAATACTGAGTGCCCTTGGTTATGGAGGGGTGAGGGGCACCTGAATCTCTGTTTCATTTGCATCCCTTTAAACAATGCTGTCTCATGCTTTCTGCTTCAACACAGGGCTAAAAATCTATTCAAAATGGCTGAGATAAAGAGAATTGTTCCTGCCTTTTCTCTCACGTTGATCTTGTATTAGTTCTTTATTCATTTATTCCCCTTTCGCTCATTCAATCTAAAATAAAAGCAATTCCAACAGAAAAAGTGTTTGCTCAGAGTAAACCTTGTATCAGAAACTTGGAATGTTCAAGGGCTGAAAAGAAACAAGGGCTCATAGGAAGTGAAAACAGTAATAATTCATTTAATATGTGCTCCAGATCCTCTGCACAGTGCATTAATATGAGCCTTTTAAAATTCAAGCAATAATTTTGTATGTCTTTTCCTTTCTAGGCTGTGTGAATCATCACCCTCTTTTGGAATAAGGAAAGAAGGCAATATTATCCACACTTTATGGACGAAGTACAGAAGATTAAGAGTCATGTCACAAATCAAACAAAAGTCTTCAGAAGAGCTCCCAAGCCAAAGTCTGGTACTTTAACCATATGATAACTTTCCTCTGCCAGGCGTTTAATTTTTACCCCAGTAGTTCAGGAGTTCCCATTAGCACGGAATTCGTTCCAGCAGCTATCACCAATGAAAGTGGAAGAGATTGGAGTTCATGAAGGGGATCCCATCTGTCTCCTCATTACCATGATTTTGCTGTACTGAAGATGGGACACAGCTCCAGAGTGCTGCTGAAGGAGCTGAGAGGGCGAGAGGAAGAGCAAACAACACATTGCAGAGGCCACAGCAATTTTCAGCACACAATAGAGGAAGTTTTTGCRGTTTTGCTTGGCTCTGCCTGACATAGAGACCAGCCTGGACCCTGGAGATAATGAGTGTGAAAGACTGGAGGGTGAAGACATCACAGGATGGGTTTCTGGAGAATTGCCACTTCATCTTGGCATACATTCATCAGATTTTAAACCGAGGTGACAGAGAGCATTAATCTGTATTTCTAATATTTTTATAAATAATTCTTCATTACGATTATCAGTCATTGAATTCTGAACTGTGCAAGTACTGACTTTGCTTTCCCTGCTTGCATTGAGATTGCAGATCTGTTCAAGTGAGACACTTGTCCTGTCCTTAACCCTTAAGGGCACGTGGGCTGATTTCACCCAGATAATCTCTCACATATCAGCCAGTAGCAGCACAAAATGTAATATTTGACAGGGATCCTGGTAAAGCCACACAGGGGAACCACAGGTCCCAGAGTACATTGCTGCACATTGCTCCGAGGCTTTTCTCTATACAGGTGTAATAATACCATAAAAATGAGGATTCTACTGCCTGTTTGCAGAGCTGCCTTGACACAGTGGTAAAGGTGTGAAATGTAAATCCTAAGAAACCCACTCTTTGGGTATTCCGAGGTGTGTATGCCTTGGAATCAAATGAAATCCAAGTTATTTCCCTCAAATATTACTTTGTTATTAGTATGATGTTGTTATCTACTACTCAAATAATGTTTAACACGYTACACATGGATGGAGGAGATGCTGCTTCTGCATTTTCCAAACACTGTACCTGTATGGCTGTGCACAGATTATTTACACACCCTTGTACAGACAGTACAGAACCACAACAACTGCACCGTTGTTACCCTGACTTATTCCAAGTCCTGTTCCCAAGTTTAACCTGTGGATATTGATCATATCTGCCCAGGAAATCCTATTAAAAATCAAAATAGCTTCTTGAGTCTGTACAGGTAAGGTTGACACTATACAAACAGAAGCTTCTCGTTCTGACAGAAAGAAATTTTCCTTCCATTAAGTCCAATTTTCACAAATCAGTTCAATATTTGAAAATGCATTTAATAACTCTCACTTGATTTAAAAGGATGGAAAAGTAATGTCCTGATCATGTAGGTGGTCRCCCCAATGATTACTTCCATGATGAAGAAATAACATCAGTGTGCATAAACAATCAGACACAGCAGTTRATTTTGTATTTTAAGCAAAAGTTATTTATAAGTGTGGATTTATAGACTTTATGTTAAAAGGCGAACAAAGTAAAACTCAGAACTACAAAATTGTGGTATAAGCCATGCAGTTAAAGTCTAGAATTCAGAAATGTTGTCTCCATAACATCTAAGTCTGTACTGCAATCCTTTGCATATTATGAGCTATCAAAGTAAATTTTTAAAATTTCACAGCAGCGTAACAAGTGGCAAGCAAAGTAAATTTTAGTCTTTTGTAATATTCARGCTTGAAACTTTGAGGTATTTTGCCTTACTGTTGTTATTTTTATTGCAAGATTTTAAGGTCAGGAAAGACTATTATCTCATCTGATCCAGCCTCCTGTCTATGCCCAGCCATCAGCTCTCTCATCTCAGCCAGATCTCTGCGAGGAGCTCTGAGAGGCAGCACTGCAGCTCTCAGGAAAATGTCAGTGACTGAGCTGGCAGATATGCCAGCAGCTCTACACTGGAAGGAGCCTGATCAAGTGATGTGCCTGCAGATGAACTCACAAATGCCAAATATGCCTTGCCAWTACAGGAAGGGACTACAGTTTCAATTTGTTATTAATCTGGGAAAGTGCTTCACTGGCCTTACTTTTCTCTATGTGATTTTTGCGTGTGTTCAGAAACATTCCAAGTGCAAGGACTTAAACGCAGAGCTGCGTAAGTTGTTTAAAGAGCACGCTCATGTTTCAGCAGACAGACACACATGCACCCCCCAACCCATTAAAATTCAACATATAAACTCAGGAACTCAGCAGAGGAGTACAACCCCCTTATTCTGATCACACCGTTCTGACAGAAAATTAAGTGAAGTTTCTTTGGCGACGGGGAGCCCAGGAAAAAAAAAATCAAATAGAAATCTCAAGTCTATTCCGGTGCAGTCCTGAGGTTGCAGCATGGTGGGGGACTGACAGCTCCAGCTCCTGCTCACTACACAAACAGCTGTGGCCCTGTAAAGCTGTGCTTCCCCAGCTGTTCCTTATCCCTGGGCCAGATGTTCCCATCCCCGCAGCAGCAAGTGGAACATGTGACATCACCTCCTCCCTCTCAGCACTGTCTGGTGCACGAAGTTTCTGGCTGTCATCTGCCATGAAGGATGAGTGAAACACAGACCCCACGTCCCGTGGTGATTCACAGCACCAGAACTAAACTGGCCAGAGCTCCACTGTCAGCTCCTGGGCCCAGCTGCGTTCCCGGTGGGAGAGTCTGTTCCCRGTCCAGCCATGCACAGGTAACCGAGCAGCGATTTCCTACCTGTATGAGAGGCAACTGTACCAAAGCCAGAGCTCACAAATGGAATTTGGGTAGATGTGTGAAAACCCCAGTCTCTCTGGCTGTGTTTAACTTTGCCTGCATCGTGTGTATAAATACTTGCTGCTGAGTTAACCTGTTTCAATGGAATTTTTAAGTGGGTTTATGCCGGGGTTGAAGTGAGGTGAGCAGACAACCAAAGCCTTTCTGTAGCATGATGCTACATGACCTCTGGGGGTCTTTGGGCCCTGAATTACAGCAATACCATTTCTCTCTGCTCCAGCTGCAGGAAGGGCCTGTGCAAAGATAAGACAAGGCTGGTGTTCCGTGAACTCTTACAGAAGTTAACTGTACTGATACCAGTCTCCATGGACAGCAGGCATTAGATATTTCAAGATCAAAGAGTTATTTTTAATCTAGCAATTAATCATCGTCTCAGCATATTCACAAATAACAAGCATAGTTAAAATCTTTATGCCAAGGTATTAGGAAATAGGCCTGCACACATCCCTCGCTGCTCTCGCAACACAAGCTCAGCCTTTGACTTGCTTGATCCAAAGACTTAGATACTGATACAGGTATTACTGGAGTACATCCTCCAGCCTGATTACTGAGGATTGCYGGTCCACAATATTCCTCCCTTTTCTTGGCTATTCAGCACTCTATAGCAGCAGCAAAATCAGMAGCTCATTGTGCTATATAGACAAGCAGGCAGATCTTACTTATTCCACTGTTTATGGCAGTGAAGCTTCCCTTCTCTTTGGGGGTTTGTTACAACATCAATAAAAGTTTAGGTTGCCCATGAAGGAATTCAACAGAGAACTAAATGCCAAAGACAAGCATTAGGGCACAATATGCCAAGAAYCATGCACAGTTACAAGGAAATTTGKTCATTTAATCCTGCCCACACACAGTAACCAAGTTCTGCCAATYTGGGGTGTGTCACAGAGCAGGCTGAAGGATGGATGAGCATCTGGAGTTAATACAGGACCACACAGATGAGCGTTAGTAGGGACCTGGCAAAAGTAACACCATGAAATGTAGCAAGAGATGTAGGAAGAAAGAATTTACATGTTTATATATTAAAAAGACAACCAAAAATCAGCATTAAAAGTGCAGGTTAGTAGATGGGACTGAGGCAAGAGAATTATCCTCTCTGTACCAGGAGAATATATTTCAGATTTATCCTTACTTAAGAAGGGTTCCATGCCCTAAGTGTTTGGGATTTATCCTGCATTTACCAGCTTGCTGTACCAAATATTAATGAAGATTCTCCTCCCTCTGAAGGAATGAAGTTTTTTTTTATGGACAGGATGGTACAAGAGAAGAATAAACATTATATATTATCTAAACAACCACAGCTGGAGCTGTTACAAATTCAGAGCAAAAATAATTGCTTTTAGTTATAAATAACCAAGACACCTCCATCCACACTGCTCAGTGAATAAACACAAATACAACATGCAGAGCACTCTCATCAGTGGAAAAAAGAAAAGTACTAKCTGTTCCAGGCATATTAGAAGATGAAATCAGAAAAGGACTGCAAGAAATATATATTGCTACACACACCCAAAGGCAACTGTTCCAGTATATCACTTTAACACAGAGAATGTCAGCAAYGTCTGAAGTTTTCCAGATCACCAGAGAAAGTTGCTTAAAAGATATCCTGCTATATTGTAATGAAGAATGACACCATCTTCATTGCTGGCAGAAGTGGTGCTGAATATTCGCTGTGTGGTTTTGAGTGGCAATATTAGAATCCCATTTATCATCGGATCACACGTTTTTCTGTTCAGATTTTTTTTAACACACAAATAAATAAAACATCCAGTCACTTTGCATTCGTTTTAGGTTTTTTTTGCTACATACAATCTTACCCAATGCATTTTACTATGAGGACTGAAGAKTCTGAGGCAAGGGGTTGTCAAGTAAGACAAAGGATATAATTTTCTGAGAGAAGAACCAGACTATACCACTGATAAAGCTGAGATTCCTGCCATGGCAAACAAGCTGCAGTAACTGAACGTGAACCAGTTCCTCAATATTTCTTTAAATATGTCCAGAATTCTATTAATTTAAAATTGTAGGATTCAGCAAAGTATTTGAAGGTTTTTTTAGAGTTCCAATACCACCATCATCAAGATTCTGAGGACTTGCAAAAGTTATTTAAGTTTTTGTAKCCTTTCAGTCATTTTTATCCCATTTTATCCCTGCAACCACGGTGCTGTTGGACACAAGTACGGAACACACTACACTCCTGGGAACGGCTGACACGGAAAAGGTTCCACACACACAGCCCCGGTGGATACACATATAGTATTAAATTTAACAGCACRGAGGAATAAACAATTACTGGGACCAAAATTCAATTGCCTATACTATGAAACAGCTGAAGTAGTTCTGGTAGAATTATAAATAAATCCTATATCAGAATTTAACTCAGTCCATAGCCTAYTCCCAGCAGATATTCTGACTTTTTTCAATCTGTCCTGGAAGCTCAGCAAACTTGATACTATGAACACAGTGTGTTCCATGCCTCTGATTTGTTGGTATAGCTACAGTCTACAAATTAGGGTACCAAGGGTGGGGTAACGAAACACAGTATGTGAACATTCAGAATGCTATAGGTGCACGTATAGATTTCACTTTACAATGCACAGACTGGGACATATCCTGTTCAAAGGTAGAAGGTACCCACTTCCCATTGTCCCAGCAGGAAGAGCTGTTGCAGTCACAGAAAGAAGCAGAAATGTTGATTTAATGGASCAGGGAAATGCCAGGCTATCACACAGGAAGAGTTTTCCAACAGCAAGAGAGCTGGAAAAACTGCACCCAGCCTTGGGTGCACTGAAATGGTCAGCATGGATAGGTCTGGTGAMAGCAAATTAATTATTAATAAATAGTCATGTGCCATCCTCCACTGTTCCCTGCTTCTTAAGGCAATCTGGAGTCATCATAGAAACTCCTGGGTTAAAGGRACKTAAGAGATCATCTCATTCCACCCCCTGCCTTGGGCAGGGACACCTTCCACTATCCCAGGTTGCTCCAAGCCCTGTCCAGCCTGGCCTTGGRCACTCCCAGGGATGGGGCAGCCACAGCTTCTCTGGGCAACCTGTGCCAGGGCCTCGCCACTCTCACAGGGAAGAATCTTTTCCTAATATCCAGTCTAACCCTGCTCTCTGTTAGGTTGAAGCCATCCCCCCTTGTCCCGTCATTCCAGGCCCTTATAACCAGCCTTGTCCCATCTTTCTCATAGGCTCCCCTCAGGTACTGGAAAGCCAGAATTAAACCTCTGCAAAGCCTCTGTCCTCCAGACTGAACAGTCCCAGTTCKCCCAACATTTCCTCATAGGAAAGGTGCTCCATCCCTCTGATCCACTTGGTGACCCTCCTCTGGACTCTTTCCAGCATAAAGATTCTTCCCTGACTTCCCTGACTAGAAGTTTTGAGAATACAGAGCTCACTCCTGCTGAGCCAAGGAGTCTCTTAACAAAGAGAGCCTGACTTTACCATTCTGCAGGACCTCTGCAGAATATCCTTCTAACCAACCTTTCGTTGCAGCACACTCATCTCTTCCCAGCCCCACATACACAGAAATAACTGCTGTGTTGGCTCACATTGCTTTTTTCCTTCCACCTTCACCATTGTTCRCCAGGGTCAAACATAATTGGGTGAGGAAGAAGCCCTGGCAACCACAAATGGAATTAGAAGTCAATAAGTAGCATTATTTCTATACATTTCTATATCATCTTATTCTCCAGAGGAAAAAAGCAAAACAAAAAAAACACAACAGGGAACAAACTAAACATCATATTTTTAGTTCAAGATGTATGTGAGGTGCAGACATATGCTTGGAAGCCTTTTGAAAAACTTAATTAAAACTGTTATATAAAAATATACTTGACAACTAAATCAGCATTAAAATAGTTTCTAGGAGATAAATAATTTACAGATTTTCACAGTTAACAATCTGCTTTCTGGAAATAAACTTCACAGTTTACTATAAAATGATCAAAGAGGGATTAGGTAGCTATTCAATTTACTGGAAAAATGTTATACCATATCAATGAGATTGAGCAAATGACTAAGGAGCTGAATATGTTAGAGAAAATGTAATGAATCTAAGCAGTAATAGAAAGTCACTGGGTATAGAGTCATTAATGTTAATTTTATGAATATTTAAATCACCAAGGGGAACAAATTTGCTGGCACTAAAGCTGATAATGTCTAAACAGTCCAAAAGATTTAATTTCTTAAAAGTTTAACAGATACATTTTGAACTCTGAATTTGCAGATTCTTAGCAGAGGAACTGAAGCTACACAGAACAATAAAGGTCAGATTTATATTATTGTAGTTTACTATGAAAAATTCYGTGTGGTCTCTAAATGATACCTCAGGACATGAAGCTACTCCTCACCTTATCTGATCCCTCCTGGCCATTCCAGGAAGAAGTTAAACAGAGAAAAGGAGCGTGTGAATATGCTCCATGTACAGAAACACAAAAATGAGATTTGTGATAACACAGAGAACTCCTTCCTCAAACAGCTCAGTGAATTCTCTTCAGAAAGAATTAAGAATCTCTTTCCTTTTGATTCCAGAAAACTTAGTGTTATTCTCTGAAGCAACAAATAATAACTAGAAAATAGGAATCCTCTCGGCCTTCTGCCTGGTTTATTCTTCTCCATTTTCTGCATCTTGAAACACAGTAACAGCAGGAGATTTGATGTGCACACAATTCAAAATAGGTCTTTTACATTTTAGGTTTCAATACTCTTTTGGAAGCTCTTTTTAATATGAGTTTTCTCCTCTTTTTGAATGTGGATCTCAACAAGAATTTATTGCTTATAAWGTCACCTTTGGAAAACTATGGTTTTATCCCCAATTATCTCTAGCTTCTTTAGGAAGGATGTTATTTCTAGGTGATCATCAAAATCTTGCTTGCCATGGTAAGGGAAATTTGCTTCCTGATTATGAAAGTAGAAAGGAATTTATATCAAATTTATTAATATACATTCAAGGTGYACTTGGCAATCAGCCTTACCCTGAGAAAATGATTACTTTAGAATCTTAGAGGTCATAAAAAAACAAATTTCCAACTCTAGGCTGCGAGCTGAAAATTAAACCAGCACAACCTGAAAATACAGAACCAGGAAATATTACATATTCCCACCAACGCATATTTAAGAACATGTGAATTGTGGATCTTTGAGATGATGGCTGGGAAACAGTGTGATTAGGACCAGTCTCAGCAACAGCAGATTTATACCCACTAATGAAAAAGGACATTCCAAAAAATGCCACTCACCTCTCCTGCTATTTCATGCTGGACACTACAGTGACATTTCCAGGCAATTTACTGAGTCATTTTCTGTTCCAGCAGCTGCCATCATCCGCGACCCAAAAATACCACAGCACCGAAGAATCTGATGTCTCATCACAAGTCAAAACTTTGTAATACAGTTTGCAAATGAAGGGTTGTGGAGCAGTTCCCTAATATTAGCCTGACATTCCAATTTATGGACCTGGCTCCCTGGAGGAATATATTTACAGTTTCCATACTCATTTCTTCCCATCAGCTCTAATCACACTTTTTTGGTCTTCCCGAAGAATTCTTTAGTATCTCCATTTACTATCATTAGTCAGCAAGCAAGAAAATTATTACTATTATTACTTCCTGAATAGAGGTATTTGGAAATTGCTTTTGAAGTCTTATTTCCTGCTTTTTAAAAGTTATTATAACTTAGAAACAGCAAGAAACATACTGAAATTGAAATAGCACCCACTGAAGTGTACTGCAATGCCATGAAAGTTTCTTGTTAAACCTTAAATATTCTAAATTTATGCCACTAAAGTGTCTGCCTGCTTTCATTTCCCTACATCTACTTGAAGACAAATGTGGGAAGAGAATAATTAGTTTCTATTGTAATGAACTGTAAAATYTATAGTAGATTATTAAATTGAGAAGCACAGAACAATATTATCATTAAGGATTTATAGGTTATAAAATTCAAATTATATATATTTCATAAATTCTCTCTGATTTTCATCACTATTCTGACTTTACCAAACGTCCTTCCTGTTTCTTATTTCCATCTGGCATCCTCTCACAGGTTAAGGGAATGTTTAAAACSTTGCAGAGACTTAAGGAAGGAAAAGGAGGAGAATTTTGCACAGCTCAGGAATGACAGTTTGCTCTTCTTGGTTAACCAGGATGTTCTGTGTGGTTGCAGGTGAGATCTACAACCTGGAAACAAACACCTGTCTTGGCTACAGCCTGCTTAGCATGTGTGATTTACAGTAATCAAAACAACATTAACCTTTTRGCRTAGCACAGAGAATTATTTCATCCTRGAGAGAACCAAGCACATCTTTTAGAKCACTATTAATTCCTTCTCTCTCCTGCRTCAGCCTCTGACAGGTTTTAGGGGYGGAATTTATCTTAGACCCCTTTTCAACCCCAACCCTTCCCCAGCTCTTGTGCTCCTGTAACACAAGCAGCTCGATGGTCCCTGCCCAGCAGCTCTGCGCTGCCAGCTCCGACACCTTGCTGGGAGCAGGCAGCCACTGGCGTTATCCACTGATCTTCTAAATTGCCATTTTTCTCTTTCAACTATCTCCACTATATATCTTCTTGAGAGAAAACTACCATATGAAGTGCTTCTGAAGCAAAGAAATTCACTTCAGAGGGTTTGGAGGTGGTTTTTTTTCTCCTATTTTTCCTCAAATTCGCGGCTCTAAAAAAAAACACTGACAGTTTTGATGGAAGAGGTTGCTGCCAGCAAGAAAACAGATGCAAAATTGAGGAAAACGTGTGAAATATTGAGAAGAGTAAATCAGTGCCTCAGTGTCAGAGTCACTATTTCATTATTCAGATGCAGTAGGCTGAGCAAAAAAGATGAAACGTGTCAAAAGTAAGAACGAGGTTGGTATTGAAGTTCACTGAGAAACCTCCGCATCCAAGGCTTCTGCTTTGTAATATTTATAATTATTCTCCAAAATCCTCCTGCTCCTCTGACTCATATCATTTTTGATCAGCATACCAAAGCATGTTGCTGCAGCATTTGTTTCACTGCACTCTAATTTCACCCAACTCGACTGAATTTCACCACTGGAAAGCTAAAGCTGCAYCGCAATGGATCCAGCCCAACACA